>JBAJMU010000008.1:11470003-11482577 GCA_037952995.1 Hyposoter didymator
GTTCATTGGCAAATAAAATGCAAGCGATTCATATGGAACGCAATCTCGAGGTAAAACGTTAGCGGCTTCTTATGAGGAATGCAAGAATGCTCGCGGGGCTTTGAGCTCGAGCCATGTGGCGCTCCATATAATCGTCCGATATTCGTGCGCGCAACCGAGCCTTTTCGTTGCATCAACCGCAAGAGTTTAAGGACGTTGGCGTGCCAGCGGCGAGAAGGAATCGAGCGGCGATACAATCCGCGGGGAGAGGCCGCGGCTCAGCCTGATCTTTCACAGACAACGCGTGTTTCTTTTATTTCGTTTTTTTTTTGTTTGCGATTTTGACAGTCTCAAAAATGCACCTCGTTATCATCGCGTGATTTTTCATTAAAGCGTTAAGATTCATTCGGTAAGTGCAGTCGACAGGCGATTCGTGCGCGCAAATTTCAGTTTCTATTCGCCCCTTCGTTTCACCGCGCGGCCATTATTCCTTCATGCTCCCTTTCATTTCGCAACATGCTATACCCCGAAATTCGCACATTCCTTCGGGTCTCAGTGAACGGAAAAAAATGGCAGGCACTTGACTTGCTCGCAAGATGAAAAACAACGCGTTGTATTATTCCCTCGAGACTCGATCAATTCTTTACGAAATATTTGATTGTTGACGAACGCGTTCCATCTCCCTGGATCGAATTTTTCCTTCAATCATATTTTCTTTGGAAATTAGTTTGTTGTGACGAAACGACGCGGGTTTCTCGCGCGTCGACAATTTTCTTTGCCAATATGTTGATGGGGGAAGAACTCGTTGGGAAAGCTACCGCGCGCGCGAGATGGGAATCAAGCGTCACGAACAGTCATCGGCTCCCGCGCGTGCAAAAGGTTTCTTTCCACAGACTCAATACACGTTTCTTTCCGAGATTCCTAACAAAGTGCATTTAACTCTCATCTCCTTGGTTACGTACCCAAAGCCCAGGCAAACGCGTTATTAACTCAAGGCTTCGGATCGAGTTTCCATTCGTCATCCTCCTCACAATCCTTCGCTCATCTTCGGCCCAAGTTTCACCTTTCATTTGTCCTCACAATTTTTACCTTTTTTTCCGCAAACCCACACACTGCAGGTACGTCGATACTTATGTAAGTGCAAATCACCGGCACACTGCGGAATTCACTAATGTCTGCAAGCAAACTCGATCTACTTCCTGATCGAATTCACGTCCCATCGATTTCCTCATTGCATACGGAAAAAAGTTTACTCTCATTTTTTTTCTGTTGCCACTGGAAACAAAATTTTGTTGAAAAAGATGGAAATTTTGTTCGATACGTTCGACTAAACGTTTTTTTGAACAATCCCAAAAATAATGTCAACGCAGCAAAAAAAAATTTAGAAAATCTCTTCGGAAGCAAATTTTTGTCGTTCTACTCGTAAATTTCGCTGACAATTCCGTTAGAAACAAAATATACTGACAAAATAACGAAAATTTTGAAATTATCAAGAAAATATTTAGTTCACCGTATTCAACGAAATATCGACGATTTTTAACAAAATTTCATTCATGCCTTTTCGGCTAATTAGTACTCAATGATTTTTTTTTTTGCACTTTTGCATCATTCACGAAGATGTGGTTGCAGAGTGTGGAGAATCTTGAAACTAATCCATCAAATTTATTCTCCATTTGTACATAATTCGTACGATCATTGTCATATGGACGCGCGCGATGCTCGTGACCATTGAATTTTCCAGAGACGATTTGTCACTTATGTGCGTCACATACTTTGTGCCTCGTTGTGTATCAAACACGAAGAAACAGAGGGATTGAGAAAGAGCGAGAGAGCAGTGGGCACGTAACGAAGAAGCACGAATCAATTAAGTGCAATTATTCGCTGGTCTCGGTTACAATTTAATTTTATAGATACATAGATATGTCTGCTCTGTTCTGTCTACACTCAATGAATTCTTTCGTATTTCAAATCCAAAAGCGAAATTAGCGAAAAAGCATTTCGCAATGCGTTTCATTTTCATTGTTTTCTATGTTAAGGTCGCATTTTTTTTTTGCAGAATGCTGTTTTCAGGGCTGACGTTTTATCGACGAAATGGAAGAAAACTTTTCGAGTTTCTTAACTCCATTCATAAAGCATTTTCGGACAAAAAACTTGTTTCAAGTTGTTTATCATTTTTTGAATTTATTCTTCTGTGCAAAGGTTGTTCGAAAACAAGATTTCGAGCAACACAGACTCGATGAAAAAGCGTCTTTTCCATTATCAGGCTTCACTGAGAATAAAATTTTGTTAAAAATCGTCGATATTTTGTTGAATACGGTAAACTAAATATTTTTTGATAATTTCAACATTTTCGTTATTTTGGCAGTATATTTCGTTTCTAACGGAATTGTCAGCGAAATTTACGATTAGAACGACTAAAATTTGCTTCCGAAGAGATTTTCTAACATTTTTTTTGCTGCAGTGACATTTTTTTTGGGATTATTCGAAAAAACTTTTAGTCGAACGTATTTGGTCCAAATTGCACTCATCTCCAGCAGTCGACAAATTAGCAGAGTCTTGAAAATGTAACCGGGTTGCCACCTTTCTATATGAAAGAACAACGACAGTGTCGCGTTCTTATCCGCGTTTTCCATGATTTCTCCCACTTTTTGTGGCCGAGGAGTCGCGAGAGATCGCGTGAAACTTGCACATCGTACGATATCCTAACGGTACGGACTCGTTTTTCTCGAGAATGCCGATAGAAATCAATTTTGTTTTTTCTCATTAACGATTATGTGCCAGGCGGTTGCGAAAGAATCGCGCGCGAGACTGTGAGTTTGCAGATGACTTTCACGAGTTGTGTGTCATTCCATTTTTGGATTCTTCATCGTGTTCGAAAACACATTTTCGTTCTATTTACGACCATGATCAGAAGGCTTTCCGGCAACTTGGCTCTCATTGAAAAGCTCAGCAGCCCTTTTCGAGCTCAACATCCAGACGATTTCAATGACATTAATAATCATAGTTCCCCGCGAGGCTCGTGAATGACGCAATTTACTACGAGCAGCCACGCGAGAAACATCCCAAGACGTGCGATCTTGGAATGGAACCTCGTGATTTAACGAGAATCGTTGAATCACACTCGCCGAGTGCATTTGGATGAATTAACTGTTTCAGGCTTAGCCATGATTTTTATTAGTTGGAAGGGAACAACACTGCTCAGCATTTTTCATGTCATCGCGATGCATTTGTTGTGAATGAGGGAAAAACCGAGGAGTGGATGATTATCAGATTTCTTGGCACGCGATCAACATTGTATCTCTCCTTGATTGCCGGTTAGATTCCTGTAAAACGTGACGCAGCGTTATTGGAAATGATCGACGAGAAATTAGACGATCGTATTGGCGTCGATTTTTTTTTTTTCTTTCTTTCTGGGAAACGAGTTCTCGCGTAAGACTTCCGTTCGTTTTTCGAGTGGAAAACTCCATTTCGGAATGTCACAGACAGAGTGGTCGAGATTCTTTGAAGATACGCATAGAAAATGAGAATTTTGCAGAGCCAGACCTTTGCGTACGAAAAGACGAATCAGAGGCTGAAAATGGGGCATACCATTTGCCAAGAGCTCGCGTTTGCTCGCGAAGAATCATTAGCAAGGCTACAAATGCTTTAATTGCAATGGCTCACCTTATTTCGCTGGATGGTGCTTTTGATTCAGCAGTCGCTCGCGCGCGCGGGGGAGGGAGAAAAAGCGTGTGCGTTATGAGCACGAGAACACACCCGTTCGTGTGTAAATACTCTGGTTTGCAATGTTGTCCTTTTTTCGCTGTTGAAAGAGAGAAAGAGAGGAAGAAAAACGAAGAGAGAAAAACGAGACTCTGAGGGGAGAGAGAGAGAAGGAGAAAGGTGCGCGGAGGGACAGTGAAAAGGGGAAGAGATTTGAATTCAGTTCCCACGTTCTCTCTTCTTCTGATGGCGGCGAGAGCGGGTGGCCACAGCACATATAAACGTGCTCCTGGCTCGCGGGCAAACGTGTAACGTCTCAGCAACAAAAAAACAACGAGATAAAAGTTTCTCATATAGAAATATATTTCTATATGTGCCCTACAGGGTGTCCCGTTGTTAACTCCACTGGAAACAAAATTTTGTTGAAAAAGATGGATATTTTGTTCGATACGTTCGACTCAACGTTTTTTCGAATAATCCCAAAAAAAAATGACAATGCAGCAAAAAAAAATTCAGAAAATCTCTTCGGAAGCAAATTTTTGTCGTTCTACTCGTTAATTTCGCTGACAATTCCATTAGAAACCAAATATGCTGCCAAAATAACGAAAATTTTGGAATTATCAAAAAAATATTTAGTTGACCGTGTTCAACAAAATATCGACGATTTTTAACAAAATTTTATTTCCAGTGTAAGGATATTGACACATCGTACGAGACACTGATTTTTTGTTATTTATTTATTTAGTTTATTTTTATTTACTATTTTACCGATTTTTTCGGTAAAATTATTCATTTATACAAAATCGAGTTTTCCAGATTCTCCAATTCCCAGTCATAAATTTTATTTCCACACTGAAAAAAATATTTTGTTGAAAAAGATGAATATTTTGTTCGATACGTTCGACTCAACGTTTTTTCGAATAATCCCAAAAAAAATGACAATGCAGCAAACAAAATTTTAGAAAATCTCTTCGGAAGCAAATTTTTGTCGTTCTACTCGTTAATTTCGCTGACAATTCCATTAGAAACCAAATATGCTGCCAAAATAACGAAAATTTTGGAATTATCAAACAAATATTTAGTTCACTGTATTCAAAATAATTTCGAAATGTTTCTATAGCCTGAATTATCGAAAAGATTATTAAGATTATCAAGAAAGAAAATTTTGAAAAGACAATTTTGAAATTATCAAAAAATATTTAGTTCACCGTATTCAAAATAATTTCGAAATGTTTCTAGTCTGAATTATCGAAAAGATTATTAAGATTATCAAGAAAGAAAATTTTGAAAAGAAAATTTTGAAATTATCAAAAAATATTTAGTTCACCGTATTCAAAATAATTTTGAAATGTTTCTAGTCTGAATTATCGAAAAGATTGTTAAGATTATTAAGAAAGAAAATTTTGAAAAGAAAATTTTGAAATTATCAAAAAATATTTAGTTCACCGTATTCATAATAATTTCGAAATGTTTCTAGTCTGAATTATCGAAAAGATTGTTAAGATTATTAAGAAAGAGAATTTTGAAAAGAAAATTTTGAAATTATCAAAAAATATTTAGTTCACCGTATTCAAAATATTTCGAAATGTTTCTAGTCTGAATTATCGAAAAGATTATTCTGAGGAATGAATTACGCGATTAAGGGAAATATTCGTACACGACAATGTGATCAATGGACACCCTGTATGTGCGAAGACCCGTTCTTCTTTCACTTTTAGCGCACGAGGCGATCGAGTCCGATGATTCGCGCACTCGCAGTTTTACATAGCCCGATACACGTATATATACCTTGACGTCCATACGTTTATGTATATTTATATAAATACTCACAAATATAAGGATAAATATGTTCAACACACTTACAGCACTTGCGGGGCCCTTTAATCCACAATTAACTTGAGAGAGTCCTAAAGAGAAAAAGCGCGGCGTCGTTCCCTCAGCCGATTTCACTCTCGTGACCGACGTTACGAAAATTCATAAATTCATCGAGTTCACCGGGGATCGGCTCCATCGCAAAGATCAATTAATTCAATTAAATCCTTTCAGAGTCACGTCAAAATTCCTCCATCACTCGACGATTCATTCCTATATCGTTTTTTTTTTTAAATTATTTTTCTCACTCGTTGCTCTTTTTTTTTTATTCACCGTACGGAGATTCAATTCAAAAGAGATTTTACCATCAATTTAACCCTTTGAGCCATTCTGTCGTCATGACGTTATCATACTAAATATAGCAATTCTATTACGAACCTAAATTCACAGTTTCGAATCTCTAAATTCAATAATTTATCGAAAATTAAAAAAAAAACACCAAAAAATTTTTTTTTACTCGATAAATTCTTCGGAGTTTTAGAAACTTTTTGAGAAATCTATCAATTTGTCAATGTCCAATGACTGCGTTGATACACTGTTGGAAAACTTTTTTTTTTTTTTGTTGCCTGGAAATTTTGGTTGGAACCCAAAATTTTGTTGGAAAAGACGAATATTTTGTTCGATACGTTCAACTTAATTTTTTTTTTTGATAATCCCAAAAATTGTGTCATCGCAGCAAGAAATATTCTATAAAGTCTCTTTGGAATCAAATTTTAGTGGTTTCAATCGTAAATTTAGCTGACAATTCCATTAGAAAGCAAATATATTGCCAAAATAACGAAAATTTTGAAATTATCGAAAAATATTTAGTTCACCGTTTTATATTGACGATTTTTAACAAAATTTCATTGGAAAAGCTCGATATTTTGTCCGACACGTTCGACTAAACGTTTTGTTTGAATAATCCCAAAAATTGTGTCATCGCAGCAAAAAATATTCTAGAAAATCTCTTTGGAATCAAATTTTAGTCGTTCCAATCGTAAATTTTGCTGACAATTCCATTAGAAACCAAATATACTGCCAAAATAACGAAAATTTTGGAATTATTAAAAAATATTTAGTTCACCGCGTTCAACAAAATATCGACGATTTTAAACAAAATTTCATTTCCAGTGTATTTTCTTAACATTTAGCAACAATTTATTTTTCTTTCGATCATGCAGAATCTAAATATCTTGTGCTTGAGGTTGATTTTCTCGGTTATTTATTGAATAATAAAAAAATTGCGATTTAATAGACAACGTCAGTCTCACCATGGCTCAAAGGGTTGAAATAATTTTGGGAATAAAAATAAGATGAAAAAATGATATTTAAATATCCCTGCGCATCCGTAGCCTATTTGTATTCATATGTATAAGGATTTATTGCACTCTTTACAAAGTAGTTTATATTATAAAGTAATAACGGAGGCGCGGTTCTCTGCGGACGAATCATCGAGTCGAGTAGGTCTGTCTGGGTCTGGTCGGACCACACGAGCCTAAAGCACGTGAGAGTGACAGAGAGAAAGAGAAAGAGAGAGAGAGGAGCAGCTCGTACATGAAATTGGCGATCTCTCTCGTGTCAGAGATGAGCAAACAGGACAAAAGCCCCCGTTGAAGAACTCTTTGATATCGGGGACTCTCCTCGTTGCATATGTGCGTATGTACACACATGCAGACTATGATACGATCGTATACATGGTACACAAGCGTTTAATCGTATAGCACATCGCGAGCGAGCAAACGCGCGGGCGCGCGCGTCCCGTTGATGACTTTAATGTCTGTATCCGTGCCAGTCGTGCTGGCAGTTATGCCAGCGTGCCGGTTCGTCCAGTCGATTTTCTCACGCTTCGATATCCGTTCGGTTTTACGCTCGACAACTTGCTCCAGCGAGAGAAACAAGAAGGAAAATAAACGAATCGATGGTCCAATGAGAATAAAACAAAAGTATAACTCGACGCGTTGCAAAACGACGATTCCACCCGAAATTAACTTTAGTCTGAGTCAGTTTTGATTTGATTAAAGAAACAGCCAGAGAGCATGGAAAGAAAAGAAAAGAAAGAAAAAAAAAAAGTACCGATTTTTACCGATTCTTTGCGGGGATCTGTGACGCACTCTTGGGGCAATAATCAATGAATATTCAACGCTTTCCGCACCATTTTACAAGAAAACTCTTGCCGACACGTGGACACGCGCCAACTATTGGCAGAATAATTGGGATCGCGAGGGTTTTTTTCGTATACGCGCGACAGGAAGCCAACCCGCCCCCGGATGGGCACGGTCTCTCGCGCGATCCTCGCTGCTTCCAGGTACGATTCGCTCGTTATCGAACCGCCTTTTCTTCCTCTTTTTATCGATCCTTTTGTTATTTATAATTATTATTTATCGTACGAATGGGGACGAGGGACGATATTAAAATTTAAACATCTTGGAGCTCAACACCGCGCGCGCGATCGAGAGGCAACAGGAATAAAAGATTCGCGCGTCACGCAACGCGTCAGAGCACACTGTCCGTGGACTCTCTCGATGCTGCAGACGCAATGCTACCTCTCCTCTTTGTGTACACACGCACACAACACCCACACACAGTCACACACACACAGTCACACTAATACAAACCCATACACACACTCGTTCAACTTCTATCCTTTTACACGAATCCCGCACTATGTTTATATACGTGCATAGTCATTAATGCACATATTTACTCCTCTCAGCGTCGCTCTATATATCCCATCATCGTGCATCTAAACATGTATAGGTAAGAGAAGGAGGTGATCGCTTTATAGGGCCTCTCCTCGGTCATGTGTCATTCACAGCATTCCCTGCTGCTCTAAACTTACTCGTACAAACTTTGTGCTGTCGCGTACGAAGAAATGATTCTACGCGCGGTTATTGGCACAACCGCGAGAGCATGAAAATTAATCACATCGCGATGCCCTTAATTGCGACCTTCTGCCGCGTTTTATGCCAACCAAAAATTTCCAACGAGCCTGAAGTTTGCATCGACGCAATGCCACGAAATGAAAAATAAAAATTCAACCCCCTGGACAGGGTTGTTCCGGAAGGATTTTTTTTCCTTAAATTTTTTTAATTAATCGATTTGTCAAATAAAAAATTGCCGAATCATTTTTTAATTTTTTTTGTTTGTTTGTTTGTTTTTTTTCATTCCGTGGCATTGCGTCGATGCAAACTTCAGGCTCATAAATTTCCAAACATTCCTTTCTTTTTTCCTTTTGTTCTTGAGAGTTTTTATCTCACGGGCGTCACCGTACACTTTTTTTTTTCTTTTTGAGGTTTTTCTCTGAAGCAGTTTAACTGAAAGTAACTCCGGGGTCAAATTGACCCAGTGTGTAAATGCAGCGGCCGTATCGAAGTTTATAGCCACGAGAAGCCAAATGCACGAACCCTCCGAGCGTTAACAACGTCTAATCGTTTATTTGCATCAATCGACCAAGCAGCCAAGTGCGGACAGAGATCGAAATTAAACAATGATTACAATTTTATAAACTTTCAAGGAAAGTCTCGTGAGATACTTGAGAAGCTTTTAAATTCATAAAAATCCCAAGCATGTCCGATGGATATAGAATTCAACAAAGAAATTTCAGTTAATTAAATCGAGGGCTTGACAACGCCGAGTCTTGTCTTGTAAATTGATAGAATCAACACTGTATATGGACATACATATACACATGTGTGTGTGTGTGTATAATACACAAAATACAGACTCTTCGTCCGCTAATTTCCTTTTGCGCGAGCGATGAGGCTATAAATAAACTCGCGAGAGTCCGCACACACTACAGCCTCCCTGAGAACGGAAAGTAGCTCGCCTTCGGGCTGTTCCGTAACGAATTCTCGGGATCGCTCAGTATGTCCGCGGTCTTCTCACATCTCACAGTCGCGTATACTTACGTACACACACGACACACACGTACAGAGAAAAAGACACACACACACACGAGATGCATTTTTTATGGCACGGAAATGAGATTTAGGAAGAAAAAAGCCTATTCTCGATTTACAGTGTCGGATGAATATTGCGAGAGAGATGCGACTACGTTTTTGCAGATTCAACGAAAGGCCCATTTTTTTTTTTTTGTTGCGCTAGTTTTTTTGAATAATCCCAAAAATTGTGAAATCTCAGCAAAAAATATTCTAGAAAATCTCTTTGGAAGCAAATTTTAGTCGTTCCGATCGTAAATTTCGCTGATAATTCCGTTAGAAACGAAATGTACTGCCAAAATAAGGAAAATTTTGAAATTATCGAGAAATATTTAGTTCACCGTTTTATATTGACGATTTTTAACAAAATTTCATTGGAAAAGCTCGATATTTTGTTCGATCCGTTCGACTAAACGTTTTGTTTGAATANGGAAAGTCTCTTCGGAAACAAATTTTAGTCGTTCTATTCGTAAATTTCGCTGATAATTCCGTTAGAAACGAAATGTACTGCCAAAATAATGGAAATTTTGAAATTAGCGAAAAATATTTAGTTCACCGTTTTATATTGACGATTTTTAACAAAATTTTGTTGGAAAAGATCGATATTTTGTTCGATACGTCCGACTAAACCTTTTGTTTGAATAATTCCAAATATTGTGTCATCGCAGCAAGAAATATTCTAGAAAATCTCTTTGGAAGCAAATTTTAGTCGTTCCGATCGTAAATTTCGCTGATAATTCCGTTAAAAACGAAATGTACTGCCAAAATAAGGAAAATTTTGAAATTATCGAGAAATATTTAGTTCACCGTTTTATATTGACGATTTTTAACAAAATTTCATTGGAAAAGCTCGATATTTTGTTCGATCCGTTCGACTAAACGTTTTGTTTGAATAATCCCAAAAATTGTGTCATCGCAGCAAGAAATATTCTAGAAAGTCTCTTCGGAAGCAAATTTTAGTCGATTCAATCGTAAATTTTGCTGACGTTTCCATTAGAAACCAAATATTCTGCCAGAATAACGAAAATTTTGAAATTATCGAAAAATATTTAGTTCACCGTTCTATATTGACGATTTTTAACAAAATTTCATTGAAAAAGCTCGATATTTTGTTCGATCCGTTCGACTAAACGTTTTGTTTGAATAATCCCAAAAATTGTGTCATCGCAGCAAGAAATATTCTAGAAAGACTCTTCGGAAGCAAATTTTAGTCGTTTTAATCGTAAATTTTGCTGACGATTCCATTAGAAACCAAATATACTGCCAAAATAACGAAAATTTAGAAATTAGCGAAAAATATTTAGTTTAACGTAATCAATGAAATATCGAGGATTTTTAATGAAATTTTATTCCCAGTGCACCTTTGAATATCTCTAACGACTGAGGAAGGTTCTTCAGGCTCGCAATAAATATTTCGTACTATGGAAAAGTATGTGAGGAGGCATGACGACGCTTCTAATTTTATATTCTGGGTGGCATCTCGTTCGGGGTCAACCACTCAAGATTAATAAGATCAATTAACGTGAATTATTGGAATTGATATTCAAGAAAATTCGTTATGGAATCATTCGTTTCACTGACTGTGGAGACAAAATTTTTTTTTCCAAACAATTGTGTTTTTTTTTTCTGATCACATTCGTGGCTTTGATTTCTTTCGAGTTTTTGGCAAGTTTGTTGCAATGATTTCATAAACTAGACGTCGATAGTGAAACTCTCGCATAGAAGGGAGAAAGAAAAATGTTCATTGCTTGTCGAAATTTAGTTCCGTATCTAGGGGAGACGAATGTCACAAATCCTTGTGAGGTACTCGATATATGCGAGTCCTAGAAGCAGTGCGAACCGCTTTCGTACGAAGCAACGATTCAGGATCTCAGGATACGTTTGCAAACGTGTCACATGAGACACTTGACTTGCCAATTTAGCAGCATCCGGAAAATTCGTCATTGAATTATTTACGAATCAACTATCGTCGCGAGAAGGCGATTGGATACATTTTTTTTATCCCTTCTTTTTGCCCAATCTCATTTTTACATTCGGACTAGATCCGCCGACCATCATGGAACAATTTTTTAACAATTATCCCTTCGTCGACACACTGGGTCATTTTGACCCTGACTATATTTTTGACCCCACTTCGCCATCGATTTTTCATCAGAATCAAACAATTTCTCATTTCCAAAGCGAGCCAAATATTTTTAAATAATTTATTTTTTGATGTCGTATTTTTTATGATTAAATGAGGAGTATCGCAAAAATTGGAAAAAGTATGTCGTTACTTCGCAGTTGGAGGACTGCTGATTAGTAGTATTTATGTTTTGGGTCAAATTGACCCAGGGTGTAAATGCCAAACGATAGAATTTTGTTGGAAAAATACAATGAAACATTTTGGATTCTATATATCGAAATAATCCTGGGCATCGTCATTCGAACTCGGAGTTTTTTGGAAATGGGCTTCGAATCCTCGAATAATGTGTTTTTGATTATTCATGAGATTATTTTAGTTTCTCCCATTCTGAATCTAAGATAGATGGACCACGGAGAATTTACGAAGCAAATTATTCTTCGAGGACGAATGAATTAGTCGTTTTGACCACGAGGTGTACCTAATGGAGATTGTCCATCAGAAATTCTAGGCAGGCATTAACCGCGCGAGCTTTCGGTCACGTGTGTATAATAATCGTCGAGATGGCGTTCTTCTCCGTCGTTTCGTATCTCTATACATTCGTCTATATATGTGTTGATACGTATACGTTTGGATTCGCGACTTTATCGCCTCGGCAGGCATGTCCATCACTAAAATCTCCTCTCGCATCAAACTCGAACCAGTTTACTCTGGATTTCATTTAGAAAATTGAATCTGTTTGGATTTTTCGGAAAGGTGTCCTCGCTCCAAGTTTTCCATCGTCCGAAAGTGCATTTATAAAATTCGTTTTACGTGTGTGTGCAAATCAGAGAGAAATTTTAATAAAAACACTGAAAAAAAAATTTCGTTTAAAAAGATGGATATTTTGTTCGATACTATTTTATTTTTATTTTTATTTTATTAAAATATTTTTTTTATAATATTTTTTTATAAATTATTAAAATTTATATTTAATTTA
>JBAJMU010000008.1:11490704-11509226 GCA_037952995.1 Hyposoter didymator
TTTTTTTTTTTTTTTTTTTTTTTTAAAGAATTACGAAATGGATTCGCGTTGACTGGAAATTTATTGGTTTTCGAGTTCGTTCTCGATGCATCGAGACTTTCTTCGTAGACGTAAGAAAAGGCTTTATTTCTAGCGAGTTTGAAAGCCTCGCGTAATGTATACGACTGGCGAATAAAATGGAAATATTCAACTTGGTTTAGCACATTTTATTATTATCTTGAGAGATATATCGTAAGAAAAGTCAATCGGTTGTTGGCTTATCGTAGATAATCCGTTTGCGACATTCCCTACGCAGCAGCTCCTTAACTCAATATGTAGTCAAATAGGAAAGCGGTTTGTGTAATGCAACGATAGTTATTCACGTAAAATATAACGTATGCACATATTTGCATCGAGGCTGCGCTCGGAATTCGTAATCATCAACTTTTATGTGTGCGCGTTCACGCCCGGGAGTTGGCTGCTCCCGAACGCTCTTACAACCGATCGCGTACTTTTCTTCGAGTTCATCAACGCTATTTATTTAAATATAAAATTAACAAAAAAAATGAAGCTCGTGTTTTTTTTTCTTCGTGTTAACGATAATTAAGTATTTTGTTAATTTTTTTTATTTGTTATTCGTAACAGTCGGAACGACATCGTTCGAGCGACCTTCGTGACGAAACGTTAACAATCGCCAGAAGGTCGGAAAATACTCGTTACGATTTATTTTTTTATCTCCCTCTGCATACATCCTGCTCCGTGTGTGTGTTTGTTCGTCTCGGTATTATTATGCATGTATTAAGGCGCACTTGACGCACCGGTTTTCGTTCGATGCCACGCTGTCTAGTCGACTCGTGAGTCTCTTTTATAATATCATCAACCCCGCGCCACAGTCGCTCGCCGCACTCGTTGCATGTTTTCTGCCTCAATCTCCCTCGCCCTTGCACGTATTTTATCAATTATATTAATTAATCTCGATTGTATGGGAAATCCGTGAATCTTATTACATTTCTAGGTCCTGGGATCTTTTAGAATTTTTTTCAGAATCCTTACAAAGTGTCGAAAGATTCGTTTCCTATAAGGAACACCATGCTTTCGTGTTCATAGCGATTTTTTTTTGTTTCTCTATTTGTGGTGCACTTTGAGGAATTTTGCATGCGAAAGGCTAGACTGAAAAGAAAATTTTGTTGGAAAAGATGGATATTTTGTTCGATACGTTCGACCGAACGTTTTTTTCGAATAATTCTAAAAATTGTGTCATCGCAGCAAGAAATATTCTATAAAGTCTCTTCGGAAGCAAATTTTAGTCGTTCCAATCGTAAATTTAGCTGACAATTCCATCAGAAACCAAATATTCTGCCAAAATAAGGAAAATTTTGAAATTATCAAAAAATATTTAGTTCGCCGTTTTATATTGACGATTTTTAACAAAATTTCATTGGAAAAGATCGATATTTGGTTCGATACGGTCGACTAAACGTTTTTTTTGAATAATCCCAAAAATTGTGTCATCGCAACAAGAAATATTCTAGAAAGTCTCTTCGGAAGCAAATTTTAGTCGTTCCAATCGTAAATTTTGCTGACAATTCCATTAGAAACCAAATATTCTGCCAAAATAACGAAAATTTTGAAATTATCGAAAAATATTTAGTTCACCGTTTTATATTGACGATTTTTAACAAAATTTCATTGGAAAAGATCGATATTTTGTTCGATACGTTCGACTAAACGTTTTGTTTGAATAATTCCAAAAATTGTGTCATCGCAACAAAAAATATTCTATAAAATCTCTTTGGAAGCAAATTTTAGTCGTTCCAATCGTAAATTTCGCTGACAATTTCATTAGAAACGAAATATACTGCCTAAATAACGAAAATTTGGGAATTATCGAAAAATATTTAGTTGACCGTGTTCAACAAAATATCGACGATTTTTAACAAAATTTTATTTCTGGTGTAAGGATATTGACACATCGTACGACACACTGATTTTTTGTTTTTTATTTATTTAGTTTATTTTTATTTACTGTCATCTCGCCTTTATGCTCTCGCGGTTTTCCGTTCGTTAAGATGCTGTGGCGTGTCGCACGACTCGAGATTTCTCGGTAAGATTAAACCGAGTGCGACTCACTCGCCGAGGCCTCACCTGCACCATTATATATGTGGACGCAAACGATTGCACATTGCCGCTCTCCGCACACACCGCATATGATAATGCATCCGGTCTATCTCGATGTACGAATACTTATGCTCCTACCGATAACATCTACGACTACATTTTCCATATTATCCGCGCGAGATTAGAATCTCACTCGATAGAATCAACGCGATGGCTAAAGTTTTTTTAGGACTTGCAAAGCTTTCGCTTCCTTGTAGAGAAAGTCACAGCAGCCGACGAATTAAAAGAAAAAAAAAATTTCTATGGCTTTTATATCGTTGACAAAAAAATGCTCGACATTCGAAATTTCGTCGTTAACGTTCTATTCGAAAAATATTGATATGGGGAATAAGACCATGAAGGAAATTAAGAGTTTATAGAAAACACTGGAAAGTACAGCCCACAGAGAGACTCGCGTTCGCAACAAGTAGAAAATCTTTGATCAATTAACAGCAGAATTTTTTGTCCAACATTTATCGATCCTCAGGTTTCTCAATTGGAGGAAACGCAATGGTTATCGGAGGCTGATCAAACTTGTCTTTTACTACTTGCACCAGGCCGTTGTGCTAACGCTGATGAGCGAAACGCCAAGCAGAACGATCGCTGTCATGCAAATATTTGTTCGATACGTTCGACTGAAAGTTTTTTCGAATAAATCCAAAAATAATGTCAATGGAGCAAAAAAAATGTTAGAAAATCTCTTCGGGAGCAGAATTTTGTCGTTCTACTCGTAAATTTCGCTGACAATTCCGTTAGAAACGAAATATACTGCCAAAATAACGAAAATTTTGAAATTCTCGAAAAATTTTTAGTTCACCGTTTTATATTGACGATTTTTAACAAAATTTCATTGGAAAAGTTCGATATTTTGTTCGATACGTTCGACTAAACGTTTTGTTTGAATAATTCCAAAAATTGTGTCATCGCAGCAAAAAATATTCTAGAAAATCTCTTTGGAACCAAATTTTAGTCGTTCCAATCGTAAATTTTGGTGACAATTCCGTTAGAAACCAAATATTCTGCCAAAATAACGAAAATTTTGAAATTATGAAAAAATATTTAGTTCACCGTGTTCAACAAAATATCGACGATTTTTAACAAAATTTTATTCTCAGTGTACTAAAGTTTGCATGCATAGAAATTGAACAATCATTTGAATAGTACGAAGCAGCTGTTTTACCTTAATTACGAAAATGTTGAGGGGTAATTTTGCATTGTTTGGTAGCGAGTGGAACTTGTCGAGAAATAGCGTGAGAATGACAGTAGCTCTGTGGCGAATCGAGGCAGGAATATGTAACTATGCATGTGGATGCGAGATGCATTCGCTCGTGCTAAAGTTGTTAAAATGTGAGCTCGTTGTGTTTGGCGAAGAAAAGAACGTCGTGAAAGGAAATGAGCTCTGGCTCCTCGAGTACCAATGAAAATAGAGATAGAAGGATATGGTCGTCGCGTCGTTTACGAATGCAACTGCCTCTTAGTAAGTTAGCATCATCATGAGATTAGGTGCCAAGCGGTCTGCCTTTCTCGCGTTCCTATCGCTGCATGTATGAGGCATTTCATGTGAAAGTTTCGTTCGGTAACACTCAGCATTTTTAATTACTATGAATTTTCAACCATTTTATAATGAACTAAGAAATCCCTTGAAATCTTGAGCCTGCAGCGTTTTTCCATTTCTACGAATGCATTGTCACTTGCGTCATTTTAATTCAAACGTAAATTCTTACGATTGAGATCTTGGGGAACGAAAAAATACACGAGAGGCCAAAAAATGAACGGATATTCGTTAATTCCATTATTTCGGAGCTGGGCTATTTATTTTTCACTCAAATTAATCAAATAAATGTAATAAATGAAAATAATGGAATGACGAATAATAAAATAAATAAATATACAAATAAATAAAATTAATTAATTAAATTAAATTAATAAATAAATAAATAAATAAATTAATTAATTAATTGATAAATAAATAAATAAATAAATTAATTAATTAATTAATTAATTAATTAATTAATTAATTAATTAATTAATTAATAAATTAATAAATTAATAAATAAATTAATAAATTAATAAATAAATTAATAAATTAATAAATAAATTAATAAATTAATTAATAAATTAATAAATCAAATGAAATTAATCAATGAATCATACAACGAGAAATGAATGAAAGGCTAAATGGAAAGGTAATATATATTTCTTTTTATCACGCGGATCGATGAATCATTGAGAAGTGACTGGAGCCGTCGTCCTATTTGAGCGCCCTCTAATAATATTCCCACGGGCAATTTTTGCCAGGCTCTTAACATTCGTGGTATTATTCCCGAATCACTCTCCTATTTTTGGATCGAAAGGGACGCTTCGAGAGACACGTGTGCGCGCATGGGAAGAGATAGAAAAAAAAAGCGAAAGATTTCTGAGAAAATGATGAAAGCGAAAGAGATCGAGACGCGAAATCAAGTGGCTGTGCTCGTGTGCGCGAGACCTGCTCCCGAATGATGAAAATGCAGACTCATAATCCACTCTCTTGCCCCATACTTTGATTAGCCTTGCTGAATACACTTACAGATTGAAATTACTATCATTTCCTGGAAACAAACTCCTATTTCAGCCAACACGAGTCTTGCCTTTGATACATAAGAAAACACCAAAATAACACAAACCTCAGACGTCTTTCCTTTAATTCGAGACAAATTGGTTCATTCCTACTGACGTCACATACAAACCCCATTCGAATGCTTAGCCCTAAATTCTCGCATTCGCATCATTTTCATATGTGACAACTCGTGCTGAACGAGCTCGGAGTCTCAATGAAAAAACTGTACCATTGGGAGCCTCGCAAATTTACGTTTTACTTAAATTTTTACTGAGATTTTAATTAACACGTTACGCAAGAAACGATCTCCTTTCCTCGCACACTTTTTGCACAACGTTTTTGTGCACCAGAGACTTCCTGATAACATTGAATTATATTCGCATAAACATTGTATAGTTAAAAAAAAAACAAAGGCCTTCGATTCTCATTTCCTTGAATCTCGTTTTTCCCACGTTCGCGAGGACTATAGTTTAACGACTTCTCGCAGTTGCTCCCATTATTTCGCTCGTTAACAACTTGCCCGATCCTTTTAACTTCCTCGTTCAGTTACAATTTGCAATCGCGATATTTGTTTCGTAAGATTACGAACTTGCGCGTTTTTTCTTGTCGTTTGCGGTAATCGTTTGAGGAAATTGGCAATTTCATTTACTTTTTCTATTCATTGGCGCAATGGCTCATGTCTTTTTCATCAGATTATTCTGATGAAAAACTACGACGATCGGTACGATGATTTGAAGGTTTTTAAGGAGGTTGGAGCGTCGCTTAAATTTCAGTTTCTCTGGAAACCATTAACCTTTGATTTTGGTCCAAAATGAATTAATCACTCGAATCGCCATTTTGTGCGAAAGCCCCGCTCTCTCTCTCTACTGCGAGTCGCTGAATCGTTGCTCCTTTGCTCTTTGCTCTGTTTTCCAACGCTCTCGATCGTTCCCTCGTCTTCTGTCCAATGCTTCTCCCCGATTTACGTCAGTCGTGACTCACCATTACGTAGTTTATGCAAAACACACTTGCCAACACTCGATCATTTTTGCTTCTCCAGCCTCTTTTTAATTCCGCGAAATAAGATCGTAGATACTTCATCCCGGTGGATAGTTTATTAACGGTTGAGCTCCGCAGAGCCTTTCCTTACGTTGGAATTAGGGAGAAGACTGCCGGACTCGACACTGAATAATTAATTGATTAATTCAACTTTCTTAATACAAACAAGTATCATTTTTATCGCACGTTGCTAGCAAACATCGTGCCGAATTAAGCATCGCAGACGTAAACGAATTTGCGAGAAAAAACAAAGATAATTATTCTGTAAATATATTTTTCTGTCCGGTTTGTAATCGCTCAGGAAGGTCGATTAAAAATGTAAACAGCGATCATCTGGTAATTTGAACAAATGAAGCTTTTAATTTGATGCTCGATTTCCATAGTTTTTGATGGAAACATTTATTTCGTACTGAACCCTTAAGCACGTCGGGATAACGATTTTTTCTCAAACTCTATATGCTCCAAAGAGGATTACAGAATTTTTTCAGAATTTTCTATACAGTCGTTTTTACTGAAAAAAATGAAGAATTTCATAACAATTTTAATGTTTTTCGTATGTACTCGGAGGTTGAATATCTTCTGATACAGTTGCGCACGATTCACCTATTATTTACTTACGCCTCGTTCTGGCAATTGGTGAGTGACGTCTTGGGATAGCCAATACGATGTATCACGATCAATTTCTCATTGTTGTTGTTTCAAAAGGGCCGAGCTTCGATTGATAATATCGTTAGGGACGAGGGAAAATAATGAATGACGTGAGATATATTCTCTGAATTCATATTGTGCTCTCTATATATTTGAACGAACAGTTCTCGTCTAAATCCCATTTGCCAATTATTATTCTCATTGTTTTTCTCGACGTTCGCGTACTGAGTCTTTATAAGTCGTGCTATGGGATGCAAAGATATTTGTTCGTAGTGAACGATTGATTATGTCGAACGATTGCAGTTTCTTGAAGCGACCTGGTCAGCCAAAATAGGCCAAAAATTCGATAAAATTCAAACGACATTCGTAGCGAGCTCAATCGATGCACAATGATTTTTTCTTTTGCATCGTTTGTGTTGGAACTTTGGCTATCGAAATCACACGCTATGAATGCAAAAATATAAATATTCACAGGAAAGATACGCATTTTTCTGAAAACAGGATTTTTCCAATTTTGCCACGAGAGTTGTCGCCTTGATTTTGTTTCTGGATGCGAATCCGATCGATGATCGACAAAATGTACAATTTAGACCACGAGATCGAAACAAACAAGCTATTGAATGAGAAGCGAGTGTATAACACGATAAATACATCGAAGAATACTGTGCACGTAATCGATAACGTTCTCAATTGGACCGAGGCCGCTATTCTCATAAAAATTTCATTTCCCCATTGTCGTCCTATTATTGGAGCAGTCACCGGAAGCAAAGACAAACGTCAAGTTTTTACGCAACGAAAAAGAAATTCTCTATTCTGTGAGAATTGATATCCCTTAATTAATGGCTTTCGACTGAATTCATTCCATAGTATGGATGCCGCTGTGTGAATCGATTAATTGAGAAATCGATCTTTTCGGTGGCAATAATCGATATATTAAATCGATTCTTTTCCTTCAATTAATTGATTGAATCGATTCTTTGAGTGCAAGATCGATTTTATTTTTAAAAACTTTGGTTTTAATGAAAAAAACTATATTTACGTATGATAGCGTGATAGTAAAAATTGTAGCCGCCTCCGTATGGTTTACTTTTTTAAAAAATCTGTAAAACAAAGTACTTTTAGTGAAAATTTGAAAAAAAAAAATAAAACTCCAGATAGTTATTGAACACTTTTTTTCAAGGTCGCACCCATTATTTTGATACAATTCAGAAGAATCGATTTTCTATGAATCGATCTTTTTCGCTCAATCTTTTGTTGGTATCGATACACAAGATGACAATTCAATTCAATTCTGAGAATCGATTCTTTCCGAACAATCCGGCATCCCTACTCCATACCACGTTCGGAATAAAACGCACACGAGAAACTACCATACTCGTGGTTTTTATCAAATTCCACAACAACTTTTATTTGAGAAAAAAAATGAATAAAATTTCTCATTTCTGTTTAAATATTCTTCTGCATATTTTACGCTCGCGTTGCCCCTTTTGTTTGTGAGATTTTTTCCCATTTTCCTGCAAGCCACGAAGAAGCCTTTCCAGAATTTTGTCCATCGTGCAATGATTTTTTATGAATGCATTTTTTTTTTTACTCCCGTAGGTCTGTGTCAAGACGTCGCGATGGACCAGAGACTGACGAGCGTGGCTCTTGCATTTTCGAATGGGTTGGAGTGCTGCGGGGCTTCGGGATTCAACGTTTGCGACGATTTGGTAATGACTCACGGAGCTCTGCTCAATGAACGATTCACAACTAGCCCGGACCTTTACGATTTCATTGGAAATTTGACAGCTGGGGAATTGCAAAGCTTACCGTTGAGTATGCAAGACGATTTGAAAGTTGGTGTTTATCAGCAAGAAACGAGCGTGAATTTAAATGATCGTGGCAAAAATTCGAGCACAGAGATCAAGGAAATCGAAGGTTCCATAATCGTGGCGTGGAAATGTCCATTGCTGGAAAACACATTCAGCGAAATTCTGAAAAGTTGGAGTTTCGACAAAAGTCGTAAAAACGAAAGATCCTTATTGTCGATTTTCTTGATTGTGCAATTGAATAAAAATGGGGGTAAAAAGTACTCGCTGGAAAAACAAGTCTCGAGAGTCAGGAAAGTCCTCGAACGATTCCTCGAGAACATTCAGCTTCCGGTTATAAATCCACCACGCGGTACCAACGTCGAAATATTCTCTACTCCATTCGGAAATCCCCTTTTTATTGACTCCCTATCACACGGAATAATTAGCAACGTTTTTGGAGACGATGGATGCATTTTCCTCACTGACGCCAATGCCGTTCCTGGCTCCGAAGGAGCGCCGATCTACGTCACGTCGACTGAGTGAGTTCGAATTCCTCAAAGTTCGAGGATCTTTAAAAATTATTAAAAATTTCCCACTTTCATAAAATCGAGATTTTTCAAAAGAAAAAATCACAATTTTTTCCAACTAGAAAAAAAATTTGATGATTATTCAGCATCGTGTATTCGAAATTGAACGAGTCACAGTGTTCAGTCTCCTTCCGTTATGAATCGAAATCGTGTCTGGCTGAATCATTTTTTTTATTTTTTTTTTTATTTTTTTTTTTTNTTTTTTTTTTTTTTTTTTTTTTACGTAAAATGTTGATTTTGGTATTTCGCCAGGACCGTGAAAAGCTATTTATGCGGAATGGTGATTGCCCCGTTAAGTTGGTGCCGCGGTGAATGGGTCGATTACACATTCGCTGCTGGTCTTCTTCCTTGTTTGGGATCTTTGCTGCGATCAGAAAATCTCAATCATGTCGTCCAAGTCTCGAAACCAAAGATCGCCGGTACTACGACAATTTTTTTCTTTGCTACTAACTTTTAATCTCAATAATTCAATCCAATGGAATAAAATGTGTTTTTTTTTTTATTACGAATTGTTAAAAATTATTAAGGATCCGAACAGAGGATCGTTTTTGTGTAACTGCCCATCGAGCTCCTTATGTTTTCGGTTTATTTGAGATTTTCATACAAAAAATTTGAATAAATCGGTAGATTTGATGGAGCAGAGTTTGGTGCTCGTGAGATGCGGCGATGCTTGGGGAACTGGGATTATTTTTGATGCTGGAACTGGGACAATAATCACTTGTTCGCACGTCGTTCGAAAGGTAAGAGTTCGTACTCTTATTACGAGGAATAAGAGGGACGTTTTAGTAAAAATTAGGGGTGTGCGAATATTTGAAAACTTGGAATATTCGGCATCAAATCGAATCGAATTGTTTGATTCGAATTTCAAACCGAATATTCGATTTTTTCGAGTATTCGATTATTTTTCGAATATTCGATTTTTTTTCGAATATTCGATTTTCTTTCGAATATTCCATTTTCTTTCGAATATTCAAATATTTGAAAATTTAAGAAATACTTGAAAATTGCTCTCGAATATTCTATTCGAAAATCGAATTGAAAATTCATCAAATATTCGGAAATTTATCGAATACTCGAAAATTCGACGAATATTCGATTCAAAAATCGAATATTCGACTAAAAAATCGAATATTCGATTCATCGAATATTCGATTCATCGAATATTCGATACCCCTAGTAAAAATATAGAAAGAACACTTTGGCCGAAGAAGTTGGTGTCTTATTAACCGAGTGGTTTTACCGAACTCAGAGAAATACACGAGGACATCGATTTGAATGATTGCAGGCGCCAGAGAGTCGGATCAAGGTCGTCCTTCGACGTGACGAACATTCAGTGTCGTCAGGAGGATCGTCGTGGGCGAAATTAGTTTATCGGACTGGCGAAGGACAGCCTTACGATGTCGCGGTACTCGAGCTCGATTCCAAAGAAATCGAACCCATGCTGAGATCCATCAAGATCGCTTCCCACCGACCTGCTCTCCGAGGTTAATAACAATTAGACTCGTGGATCAAGTCTAAGCTTGTAATCCCTCAAGAATCGCTCAATTCCAACGTCACGACCGTCAGCTTCATCGAATGTCAGAATTTTATCGTTACGATCGATAAAAACGATGAAAAAAAATTAAAAAGAGAAAAAAATCGATTTTTTTGCAGGCGAATCAGTCGCCAGTGCTGGATTCCCGTTTTTCGCATCGCGTTTCCCGACGATAACCTGCGGCAACGTGTCTGGAATAAATGAATCCATGTTACGTACAACCTGCTGCGTTCAAAGTGGATCGAGCGGTGGTCCGATAGTTCGATGGTCCAACGGTGAAATGTTGGCAATGGTTGTGTGCAACGCCATCGGAAAAAACTACACGAAACTCTATCCTCGTCTCAACATGGCCGTTCCTGTCTCTATACTCGAACCACCGATTAGCGAATATCTCAGAACTGGCGGTGCGTATAATTGTTTCATTTTGCTCCATACCAACGTTCCTGTTGCTATGCTCGTTGCCATTTTTTCTCCGCATTTGTCCACTTCGTTCGGCGCGCAGCATTAAAATTTCTTGAAACTTCAATTTCTCGCATTTTTTTCAAAATATTGAATTCTGTCGTTGAATTGCGAAAAAAAAATTATTCTCTGATGACTGGGGAGTACGATTTTTATTATTTTTCGATTTTTTTTTTTTTTTTTTTTAATAAATTGAGCATTTTTTGTTGTTCCAGAAATCANTTTTATATAAATTGAGCATTTTTCGTTGTTCCAGAAATCAAAGCTCTCGATAAGCTCGGATGCGACGATCCCAGCGTAAAGAGAACATGGAATTTTTACAGTTTGCCTCCGTCAAAAATCTAAATACACGAGAAAGGATTTTTCTGAAAAGACGAAAAAAAAACAGAAAATGAATGTTTGTGTCATAACGTGTCTCGAATCTGATTAGATAAATAAAAAGTTTGGCTAAATTAATTGTGATATTTGCACCATTTTTTCACGAAATAAATTCAATTCGATTTCAATGAATTTGTTGTCATTGATGTTTGTGAATATGTGTGAAAAATAGCACAGGAATCACGATGCAAAAAGTTTCCATCTGCTTGGAAAAATCGCTCACTCGTATTCGTCGAAAAGAAAAGATTTCTGGGGGTGAAATGTTTCCAACCGGATGTGAGTCCTCGTCGCTAATTTAAAACGATAATTCACGTTTTTTTCAAACTCTAGTTTGAAATTCTTGAGCCATTACAAAACGACAGGATGATCAAGTGCTTCCGAGACTCGCTTGCGTCAGTTTATTCGAGATTTAAATCGCTCGCAATTCTATGAAGGGATTCGCTAATAATTATACTCGTTCGGATTGGAAAAAAGTGTGCAATCGTTTATGCCTTAATGTTTTTATTCTGACTCTCAACTATCGAAACTCGACAGTCACATATTCGTTTATGTTTTGCCCTTTATTGCTATCGACACTCGCAGCATTCTTTCTAGCTTTATTATAAATTACAAAATTCACTCGACACTTGCTCGTCGTTTGTGGAAAATATTTCAAATTCGAAGAAAACTTTTTGTCCCTTTCGCTCCAGTTTCTCTGATACATTGACAATGAAATTCGATATCGTATACTACAGTTTTTTTCGTTTCTTTTCTGCTTAAGAAAAACGATTTATTTACAATCCACATTTCGGAACATTATAGCCGAAGAGTGAGTGTTTCAAACTTTGCTAGTCATCGAGATTTTTTACAAACGTAGATTATAGCTTTTTGGCTCATATTTATTCCTACGGACAAAATCGTTTTTTCATATTCCAATATGTGCAATATACAGCGTGGAGCATTAACCCTAAAAAATGTTCGAGCCTCGAAACTTTGGGAAAATCTGCTTCGGACCATGAAATTTCTCTGTTGAGATTTTTCCGCTGATTTCCGTAGGAATTATTTTCCTCAGAAACGTCGATTCGAACATGTTTCAATGGCAACGATCCACGCTGTAAATTCATTCTTATATCCATACGACCGTCTATTTCATTTATCGAATAAATATTATGAAAAAATTCATCCATTTTCGAAGCAGTTACAATTCCATTTCCTTTCGTCTCGTCCGAAGAATTTATTTCGGCAAATTACGTGAGAATGTCGTTTCGAGAGACGATTGTTAAAAGTTTATGCTTCGGTTTTCTTCTGTCTCGAATTTTTTTTCTCGACGAGGCTCCGATGCGCTTTATTTTTTAGTTTTAATTCGCAAAGTTTTTTCGCACTTAGAGACTATTTCGATACATAATTAAGGGATACACATTGATTAACGGGACTGTACAGCAGATCATGTTGTTACTGTTATATTTACACGATGGATGGAGTTGAGTATTTTTTTTTTTCCTTCGTCCTTCTGCTCCTCGATAAATTTTGTTTGTTTTTTTTTTTGCTCCGGTTGTTTAGGACTAATTGTGTTCATGAAAAAATGACAATTTTTTGGTTTTTTTTTCTCATTGTAGCAGAAAATCAGGCGAGGATTCTCTTTCGATTTTTTTCCAGTCTCTCCTCGATGCAAAAGTAGGAAAATAATGAGGGATAAAAACGATGATGGGTCGTCGGTTTTTTTAAATTTATTTTCTTTGAAAATTTATCCCATTTTTCGGACAGTACGAAGATTCTCGTTTTTTTGGACTTTGCTTGATTTCTTCTTCGTAACTTAATACTAATCGACGTGTGGTAGTCTCTCGGAGGACGGAAGAATTATTCATGAGGCATTCCACTATTTTCATTTCGTAACTCTGACCTCTTTTGACTTGGACGAATTTTCTCTTCGTGCTTGTTTCTCTATGCGACGAGTTAGCAAAGCTCGATTTCGCGTATTTTTAATCTGGTGATTAAAAGTTTTAGCGAACGTTGAGCGATGTCACGACCCGAAATTTTGAAACTTCTGAAATTTGATCTTTTTTTTTCTACGAAAAAAGAAATGGGGATGAAAAACTAGATGAGAGAATAGAAAAACCTATTCATCCTTTGGCACTGGCGTGCACACTGGACGTGGATTTTGGCACTGGGAGTATTTCAGTCGCGCTGACTCCGGATTTTTTTTCTCCATGAAAAATCAGTGAATCTAAAATGTTGAAAAAATTCTAAAAATTCGTTGAAAGTGTAACGAGGTTGTGAATAAATTGCCAGTTTGATTTTCGCTGTGGTTTAGCCGGAAATAATTATTGAAAATGGAAAAGTTGAGAAAAACGACAATTTCAATTAATAAATAATTACTGTTTACGTATTTTTTTAGTTCAATCGTGTCCCAGAGCCAATTTAAACCCAGGAACTTCCTGCTCGTTGAAAAAAAAAAATTTGATAATGGGAAAAATGCGAAAAAACTGAATCGAGTCGATTAGCCAAAAAACACTAATTTGCAATTGCATTTTTTGCTGGTCGATGAAACATTCGAAAGGTTGTACGAATCAAAAGGAGCCAGGTGTCGAAGTTGAAAATGTGACGTAAAGTGCCAGGACGATATGAATATTTCGTCGTAAATATTAAATCGTACTTTGGATTTAAGGACGAGAAATAAGTACAGAAAAATAATGGTAAGAAAAAGTGTCGCAGTAACTCATGGACAAGAGAGTAAAACGTTACCTGCACTGAGAATGAAATTTTGTTAAAAATAATATCAAAATTTTCGTTATTTTGGCAGTATATTTTGTTTCTTACGGAATTGTCAGCGAAATTTACGAGTAGAACGACTAAAATGCGCTTCCGAAGAGACTTTATAGAATATTTCTTGTTGCGATGACACAATTTTTGGGATTATTAAAAAAAAAAACGTTTAGTCGACCGTATCGAACAAAATATCGAGCTTTTCCAATGAAATTTTGTTAAAAATCGTCAATATAAAACGGTAAACTAAATATTTTTCGATAATTTCAAAATTTTCGTTATTTTGACAGTATATTTTGTTTCTAATGGAATTGTCAGCGAAATTTACGAGTAGAACGACAAAAATTTGCTTCCGAAGAGATTTTCTAAAATTTTTGTTTGCTGCATTGACATTATTTTTGGGATTATTGAAAAAAACGTTTCGTCGAACGTATCGAACAAAATATCCATCATTTTCAACAAAATTTTCTTTTCAGTGTGAGCGACTTTAAACTCGTTCTCGTTTAAATTAATTAAATCGATTCTTAGGACACACACTCGCTCGGTTTTATTGACACCACACCAAACGCTCGTTTCTCTTTCCATTCTCACTTTTATCCAAATAAATATTTAACATTCTCTCGAGTCGTAACATCTAATCTGCTAGTCGTTATGTAATTTCATGAAATTACAGTCCCGGCGTAACAGCGACTAGAAAATGTTGGATCGACCACCTTATCGAATCCGAATGATCTCTTTCAATCGTTAATTATGTGTCTCAGTATTCGTTTATACATCGTGGCTCTTAGAGTTGTAATTCGAGGCAAATATTTTTCGAAAAGTGCGTTATTTGATCAAGTGTTTCCAACAAAAGTTTTATTAATTTTTCCTCCGAGGTCGCGATTAACGGGAATTGATGCTTGATGCGAATAAATTCAAATCGTTCAATAGCTTCGTTTCAATGAAATTCAAAATTTATTTGCAAGAGCAATCAACGGAAATTGGCGAATCGTGAAAGCCAAACATTTACGAAATATTTTCTCAAAAAAATGGATAATTCGTTGAGTTACTCACGAACAACGCATATTTCGGAGAATATTTGCCTCGAAAGATCGAAGCATTGTGTACACAGCTTCAAACAGCATTATCGAGATTCGGTCAGTATTTTATTGGCAGTTTTAAAAACTCGAAAACGTCAAATCGTTCAATTGAAAAACTGTCAGCTTGAGAGTCGAATTTACGATGATATGACTGTCCGTGAAAATTCAATGAGAAAATTGACGCGATGTCAGAATCGAGCTTGAGGGAATGTTGAGTTTTTTTCAATTTTTTTTTTATTTAATTGACCGAAAGGTGTTGGAAAATCATTTTCCGCAGATCTCTGGTTGTTGAAATATTTACATGCGCACAATGTTTCTTTAATGTGTACGCTCGTAACCCGCTGTTCGCGAGTATCGTAAAGCTCTGTTCGTCATCGTCATTAAAAACGACAAATTACGTTTTTGTCCGAGATTATCGAATTTCAGAGTAAATTGATGGAAAAATGAAAATTGAATGAATATTCGAGCAATCGCGTTTATTGCTGATAGCCATTGGCCTGGGTGTGTGCATCTTGACTGTCTATACTGTAACCAGTAATGCTATCTGGACTCTGTAGCGAAGCCGCGTAAAGCGGGTTGACCGGTGTTGCATTGGTGTCGAATTGTGTTGAGTCATAGACACTGTGATTCTGGAAAACAAAACATCATTCCGCTTTCGCTTTTTTTTACGTAGATCTAATGAAAAAGTTTTTCAAGCCTTCGTCGATAAGTAAAAATATCCGAGATATCTCAATAGCGAAGTGGATGCAAAAGAGATTGCTCACTGTTTCGTCAATTCGTTGCAACGAGCAGTTTTTTTGTCGTGTCAAAATTATCGATTCAATTTTTTCGTCGTTGGTATTGAGATTTTGAAAAATATTTTACTTCCTTTGAAATATCTCGGATATAATGAGGCAAAGCAGATTTCATGGCTGCTAGATATAAATAATTTAATGTTAGATATTAAAGACCACTTTAGCCACTTACGCGACACGCTCTTGAAAGAGGGATCGAAAAGGCACGGGACGCTGCGATCGATAGCCAGAGAGTGAATATCAACGTTTTTTTCAAATTTGTTTCTTTTTTCGACTTTCTGCATAGAAATATTGAGAATTTTTCGTTTTTTATTCCAATTTTATGCACGTGTTCGCTGTTTTTCTTGAAACACGTAGAAAATTTTGATAATTTGAGAGCCTGGAATGTTGTATCAGCGAAATTCGATCAATTATTCCGCAGGAATTAGAATCGAAGAGATTGTTGAGATATTTGCAATTTGTCGATTGGATCAAAAGCTTTTCAAGGTCTGCAGCTACGTTTCTAGTTGAAAATCGGTAAATCGGTGTCTCTAAAGATCCAGTACGATCCAAAGGAGGAATCGGTTTTCAAGGCACAACGATCTTTCACATTTTCTCGAAGAAAATTTGGGTGCGAGTCTTACTTTTGGCTCGGGAGCCTCGGTCAATTATTTCATGGGAAAATGTGCTTTTCAAAAGACTTTTTTCAATCCCTTCAATGTTGCAGCTAGTCCCCTTAATTTTTTGCTCTCATTGTTTCGAAAAATAGCGATTCGTGGGAATTTCGTAGCTCGACACAAAAAATGGGAAAAATATTGGATAAAAACTGGGATTATTCGGTAAGCGGCTAGAGTGGCAAAAAATATCGAACGTGTGAAAATGGCTGTACAGAAGCACTACACCACGCAACCAAGCTGAATTCGCGCACGCATGATAAACACTTGAAAAATAATAAAACGGTGCTGTACAGATTTACGAGGCTCACGAACAACTTGTTTTTGAGTACATCGCATATCATCATCGGGCCCGAAGCATCGATCGAGTCTCGCCAGAGTGGACGAAGGTGAAAGGTAAGGAAAAAACGAAGTTGAAGTTTGCAACGTTGCAATGCAACGAAATTCCCTTGTTTCTTGGGCAAATCTCAAGATTCTCATGGAATATTTGGTCAAGACAAAAAAACGATAATTATTTAGCGTTCATAGAGAAAATCAGTGCGAAAATTGTTCTGGTTTTAAAAATTGAACAAACAATTGATAAAAAAAAACGTATTTTTCGTTGGGGCCCAACGTTGCGAACTTCAGGCTCGTTTTTTGCTCGTACGTAAGAAAACCACGAAATTGAAGTTTGCAACGTTGAAATGCAACGAAATTCCCTTGTTTCTTGGGCAAATCTCAAGATTCTCATCGAATATTTGGTCGAGACAAAAAAACGATAATTATTTAGCGTTCATAGAGAAACTCAGTGCGAAAATTGTTCTGGTTTTAAAAATTGAACAAACAATTGATAAAAAAAAAACGTATTTTTCGTTGGGGCCCAACGTTGCGAGCTTCAGGCTCATAGAAAAAAGAGGTGTTTTTTTTTTCAACGCAAGTAGGAAAACGCGAGTCTCTGTGGCTTGCATAACGACTGAAGAGATAAAACCAAACAAAATTGAACGATGAGATGCAGGAGAGTAAAACAAAGTGGGGAGAGAGAATTGACAGCAAAGAGAAACGAGAGACTCGAGCGTCGATTTTTCGAGAGATTCGCAAAAATGATTTTTTTCCCATTTAGAAAAGAGCGGGATTCGTTAGTAGGAAAAAAAAACGATATTAATACGAAACTGGTGTACGAACTTGTGTGAATAAATAAAAACAAAGTGCTTTTCCTTAACAACCACCCGTTTTTAATTCAGAGAGCCACAATAGGCATGCTAATAATATATTTACAGTTCAAGAACTAAAGCTCGTGCGACGATATACTCTCTTAATTATTTCAATTGGTGTTTTCCTTTATGTTGTTCAGTTTCTTTTTTTTCTTCACCGTTTTTTTTCAATCATTTAGGATATTTGGTCGATTATGTGGGTTTGTGTGTATTTGCGTGTGCGCTACCAGACTAGGATTCCCGTATTATTGGGTCAATGGTTTGAGAATCGCGACGCCCAAGGATCCAATTTTTTATCGAACATTTTCACTCGACAACGTTATTCACTATTTTTTCTCTACTAATAACGCTTCGGAAACAGGAACGGCGGAAATTAGTTGAAAAAATAAATGAAGATTCAGGCGAAAGTTGAAAATTTTGGATAAAAATTGTTCCTTCACGGAAAAACAACTGTGCACAGTGAAACTCGTATTTTTCAATGTCAAGCTTCGGAATCTCCGCGAACGAACACGAGCCACGCAATCCTCAAGAAACCAAACCCAATATTTTCTTTTCGCCTCGTGGGTTTCTACGGCTCGAAAAACACGAGTAGAAAGTTGCGAGCGGAAAACTCGTATCGGTTTTAAAATCAGCGGACACTCTGTGCGATTTATCGCCGTTCGAAGTAGTTATCGGCCTGATTATCTTCGTGCAAATTCATTAAATCTGTTTGTTCTCTAAGTTTCAAAATTAAAACACGATTTTATTTTCTCAATGAAAGTTATTCAGTTATTCGCCATAGAAAACCCGAAATAAAATTAATTGGCTCTTGATGTTGTTGAAAAACTATTTTCTCGCTATGACGTCGATCCGGAAGTTTATTTTCAAGGAAAAAATCTGCGAATTCTTGCGATTTCTG
>JBAJMU010000008.1:11509235-11528356 GCA_037952995.1 Hyposoter didymator
TTTTTTTTTTTTTTTTTTTTTTAATTAAAATTAAAATTACGCTCTTCGTTAGTAATCTGAAAATTGTGGGACTAACTGACGTTTTTTGTCATGAATTGTGAAGGATGTTACAGGACGATAACTACCTTCGAGGGTCCACTGACGTTTAGAGTTTAAAAAATGACTATTCGCTTGCTCGGAGCGTTTTTGTAAAGTGTTTCTGGTCGTAGCTCTGAGTGGAGCGTATTTACAATAAATCGTTCGAGTTGGTAAATAATTAATCGGGAGATTGTGGAGTTTGAGGATGGTCGTTGTCCGGGTTTTTTCTTCGGGGACTACGATAATTGGGAGATTTGAGGGATTGCAGGTAATCGCCGAGGCCGCCCGATTCACTCGATTTGGCATCATCGCGTTCGCGAGTTTTTGCCGGGCTCTCGCGAGTAGTTGCCCCGATTTTAGTCTCGACATCGGTCGAGGATGAAGCAGCAAGTTCGTTGCGATCTTTCGCGGACCTGATACATTTGGCGGACGACAATTCGATGAAATTTTCCATTTTCGAATCGTACTCGGACGCGTTTTCCAAACTGGACTCGAGCGTCGGAGAAATATTTTCTCTTCTCGAATTATTTTCTGTGATGAGAGCGTTTTCTTGGACGATCGTGGTCGTTATTTCGGGGCCAAGCGAATCCGAGAACAAATTGGCTCTGCTGTTGTTTTCGTTTGGTTTGTAAATAAAATTACTCGCGGTATTCGGGGACATGATCAAATTGGTAATGCTACCGGATGCGGAATATTTAGCGGACTTGGAAAGCTCGGGATTGAAATTTGGCTTTTTGTAACTAAGGTCCGGCGTACTTTTTTGCGAATCAATAAAATTTTCACCTTCCGTCATAATGTTTTTAGCAAGCTCGGGTGTACTCTTGAGAGCTTTCTTACGAATGCTTAATAAATTCCTCGCGTCCGGCGATGTACCGTAAAGCGTCAATTGCGAACTCGAGCGGCTCGTACTCGCGGTTTTTCCATCTCGACGGGATGATGCTAAGGAATACAAGGACGTTTTTTGCTTCGAGGAGGCGGATGGCTTTGATGCGAGCGATTCATAAAGGGGCATGTGAATAGACGGTGTATGGACCTGATAAATGTAATCGCTGTCGGTTCTCAGCGACGAAAAACTCTGCTGGTGAGGCAACGACACCGTGTCTTCGTCCATCCCGTCGTCCACCTGAGCCTTGTACGAAAATTGTATCGAAGGCTGCGAGATTCTGCAAAAGTTTTTTCATCTTTAGTCTCCGTTTTCTTGAAAAATTCAGACGAAGTTGAAGTTTGCAACGTTGCAATGCAACGAAATTCCCTTTTTCCTTGGGCAAATCTCAAGATTCTCATCGAATATTTGGTCAAGACAAAAAAACGATAATTTTTTAGCGTTCATCGAGAAAATCAGTGTGAAAATTGTTCTGGTTTTAAAAATTGAACAAACAATTGATAAAAAAAAACGTATTTTTCGTTGGGGCCCAACGTTGCGAACTTCAGGCTCGTTTTTTGCTCGTACGTAAGAAAACCACGAAGTTGAAGTTTGCAACGTTGCAATGCAACGAAATTCCCTTTTTTCTTGGGCAAATCTCAAGATTCTCATCGAATATTTCGTCAAGACAAAAAAACGATAATTTTTTAGCGTTCATAGAGAAAATCAGTGGGAAAATTGTTCTGGTTTTAAAAATTGAACAAACAATTGATAAACAAAACGTATTTTTCGTTGGGGCCCAACGTTGCGAACTTCAGGCTCATAAATTCAGTTTTTCTCGTTTTTCGAGACTCGAGCGGCTCAGTTTATTTTTTGTCATCAAAGAGCAATGTAATTTTATCGGACAATGCTCGTCGACACACTCGCTGGTCAAATTTCGTTGTTTTTTTATAAATTCTTAATATTGTAACAAAAAAAACACGATGTTGGCGAATGCCGAACGTTCGTTTCGGTGGTTTTTTATTAATGAAATTGTCCGATGATCGGTGTTCGAAAAATCTGAATATATAAACAGCGTGAAAAGTGGCTGGACTTACCCAAAAAATTCCGATAGGAATGTATGATAAACCAACGGTGTGAATAACGTCAAATAAATAGCTGCAGTAAGATCGACGACGCATAATCCTGCAGGATTTTGTGTATAATTGAGAAGACCGGCGCCAATTGATTGCACGAGATTCAAGCTTGCCAGAGCGCCCGCATAAATGTAGAAACTTTTTTTCGCTGTATGAACAAAAAAATGAAGTCATTTTTTTTTTTAATTTATGAAAACCCTTCGAGCCATAGCGAGAGATCCACGTTTTTCCTTTTCAAAATGTTCTGGTTCTACGTGCTCTTTGGTAGATTCACAATTATTGAAAAAAAAAAACGTCAAACTTTTTTCTTGTTCGTACAAAAGTTGTTTAAAAATCTCCCAGAATTTTTACTCGTCAATCGATCGTAATAATCGATTCATAATCGATGGCTCAAAAGGCACAATAATTTTTTTCGTGTATTTTATAATGGAGGAACGTCAACTTACTCGGGAGAGTCAGTCTGTCTCGCAACCTTGTTCTCGGAAGAATTAATATGAAGAGATAAATCTGGAAATGGCAAGAATTTCATTCGTACAATAAAATTGGCGAATTGTGCGCGAATGAGATTAATTTTGAGGATTCATACGTACCACCGTGAATACGAGACTGCTGCAGAACCAAAACATCATTCCCCCGTGACCAAAAACGTAAAAATCTCTGCTAGGAATGTGAAATGTATCGTCCGGTAATGTCAACTCCAATGTCCCCTGAGTTATCGTGAATACGAGAGCTATGAGCGAAGTGGAGAGAAGGACTCTTCTGATACTCGACTGACTGTCCATGTGTCCTAGTCGTATAGAAAGATCGATTAGTTTCTTTATTTCAGTGGTATCGAGCCTTACAATCTATTTTTCCGAACATAAACTCTCCAACGAGTTCGACAATGAGCCTGATCTTGTCTCTCGAATTAAACGTTTCTCGAAGACGATAATCAGACTTTATCATACACCGTTCTTTTCGTTTTTTCATAACGAAGAGAATGGTCTGTATTAGAATTACTTCCGGCGAACAATTCATGCTGAAAACGCTTATAAACAGAACAGCCCGAAAATGGTTCAACGAAAAATCATATTTTTATACGTTTCAACGTTTCTCGAGCATTTTCGTAAGTTGGAATGAAACGATATCTTACCGAAGGCTAAGCCAAATATGACGACGCTCATCTCGGTTGAGAGTAGAAAAAATCTGACCGTTACCCAAAGCACCTTGTCCGCTGTACCTCCGACGCTACCTGCTGCGTTTACCGTCATTGAAACTACGCACCTTATCACCGATATCATTATATTACATATTACAAGTCCGTAGAACGCTAAAAATATTGGGCTACTCGTAGCTCTGAGTTTGAGTCTCGCTCTATTGCATCTCAGCATGATGAACAGTAGAAACAGTAAATTGGGCACCAATATTACTACGTCCCATATTCGGACTCTGTAATCAATAAAAAATAAACATTTCCACCGTTAGTCTGAAAGTGTAATCAGCTCACGATACGTTGGAAAGCGCAGCAACAAGTATGGGAAATTCACTTTTTTCAAAATCGTCGATATTTCTTTGGGAAATTGACATTTTCCTCCGAACCCATGATTAGCAAAAAAAAGTTGGATCCTCGAACTTTATTCTGCATGTATTTATCATGCAAAATTGCAAAAAGTGTATGAGAAAGTTGTGGAATAATTTCGTGCACAGAAAAAAGAAAAAGGGGTCCCTCAGACCCGGGGTAACCAGGAAGCGGCCATATTTGGTTTGGTAGAGAGATAAAAAGTCGGGGCTGACCTTGAATCCTGAATTTCCTTGTACAAAACGAGTTTGCACACGTGATCGTCGTCCTCCATTGTCCAGGTGATATTGGGATTATCGGTGGTACTGATATCCACTGTTTTCACCCAACCTTCCGACACCGTCTTCAATTCTCCTTCTCCATACATAATTATTTTTCACTGAGATTCAGAGACAAGTTCCCCTTCTTAGCCAACTTTCATATTTTCACATCGTTGCTAATTTGTAATTGAAACAAAAGAAAAAGCGTAGAATATTAGAAGAATAATAAAACGAAAGGATAACAACGATTGCATTGGTAAATGGATAGGATTGTCATTAGTTTGAGAGAACGCTTGTTGGTTGTGAAAAAGGTGATTTTCTATTGCATATCTCCGATGTCAATGAAAACAAACAGCATTGTTCGGGAGTTGGCAATTTGAGAGAATATGAATCATTCAGCAGGGCAATCGTAATAACAAACATAACCTCACTATGTCGAGCGAAAGAAAATAAGGAGTAAAAGGAACCTGCTGAATATTGCACCGAAACGTTAAATTTCCGAGTGAAAAACGAAATTCGATCGAATGACGTTTGCGAATATATATTGGAGAAATCTTTGTGGTGGAAAGAAAATATTTTGTTGTACCTGTCAAAATTCGTCTTGCGCGAAATAGGCTTCGAGAATGAGTCCTTACCCCCACCCCTCAGTTGTTAAACGATGTTACCACAATTAGATTAAATGCACTGGTTAATTAGATTATGGAATGTCCACGAAACGAGCATTTTTCCAATTTTACGAAGCTTTGTATCCTTTCATCACAGTCGGAGCCCTCACTTTCCCCCCCTCCTTCTCGCAAGCACACGCATACGCACATACACACACATGCACGCTTTCTACGTTGCGACGTTACGTATTATTCACGATAATTCTAAACTTGTGGTTTATTCTGTATTTTTGTACCTTTCGCTGAGGATTTATACACGGAAACATGCAGTAGACAAAGTAAAAGACGCACGCGCGTACTGGTGACACTACAATCACATGGAATTGACGCCGAAACACGGTGCGTTATTGTTCATTTTTATTCACATTCGTTTGGTCGTTCTCCCGTTGATTTACACTTGTTATTGACACGCCAAACGAAATAACTAATCACTGTATATTTGACCGCGAGGAAAAAAAATCCAATGCGCAAACCACGAGACTCTTGCATTCCCGATTGTTTTTTTTTGTTTTTTGTTTTTGCTATTATCCGTTCTCCGAAAGCCCAGAACAACTTTGCGGCCCCCTTCTTACACACGAATTCACGGAAAACACTCGTATATCTTCGGACTGTAGCAGACTACCACAGGAAAATGACAGGACCAAATATTTTTTCACTCATCGTCACATAAAAGCCACGAAACTCTCAAGACGCTTTTTTATTTCAGAAAATTACGCGTTAAATTTGACGCCTCGTAATTACTCTCTAATTTTCGTCGTCCTCGCGCAATCTTTTTCACGATTTCGACACATTGTTGCCGCAGTTTATTCTTTTGTTTATATACGCGCGACGAGAAGAAAGACGAGAATATACACTTACACAACTTGGCTCCACTCTTGTCGACGAGGTTCGCGCTTCGCCCACCGCCTGTCGGCGGCGCTGGCGGGAGCGCCATTTTTATTTTTATTCCTTTGACCCGTAACGAGAATTTATTTTTTCTCCTTCATCAAAAATCTATTTTATCTGCTCTGTTTCCTTCTTTTTTTCAACTTTCATTTATGTTTGTAGGAAACTATGTCTACAAACGGTGATTATTCAACGAAGCTACTCCAAAATGTTCACGTAGGACTTCCGACCCCTGAGCTCGGTGAGACTCTCTTAATAAAGGGTGATCATGAGTATTGGCACTACAATTGCGACGGTTTTAACGATCAGGTAGATAAACCAACAAAAATCTCGTTTAAAAAAAAATTCTAAATGCTATTAAACTTTATTTGAGTCACTTTTTGTTTTGCAGCGTATACCGCCGAAACGGTCAAAGATAGAGCAAAAATGCAAGGCACACATTTTGTAGAGCATAAAATTTCCTACAAAAAAGTACGACACGATATTTTTGTATCTCCGGTAGTTCGATCGTGAGTGTGATTCGAAAAAAATGTCTTTTAGGCTTTCGAACGTTTCGCTTGAAAATACCGTTTTAGAGCTATTTCTTCAATCTGCTCTCATGGCTGAATTTACACAGATGGAAAAATGTTTCCTGGACGTTTTTCATGCGGAATTTTATGCTCTACAAGATTACTCCTATGCTTTTTCGCCCTATCTCTTCGTTTCGGCCAGAAACTCGATAACCGTAAAAAAAAACATGAAAATCCAAATTTTTCAACTTGAAGTTGCTCAAAATAACGATTTACATCTTCAGGGCTGGGGATGCGGTTATCGAACGCTACAGACAATTTCATCCTGGTTAAAGTTAAACAAACAACCATCACCGGATGTGCCGAGTTTACGAGAAATCCAGAAAACATTAGTCAAAATTGAGGACAAAGAAACTTGGTTCATAGGATCAAGGACTTGGATCGGAAGTTTCGAAGTAATAACAGAAAAACAAAATTCTAAAAGTTTCTCAAAACGACAAAAAGAAATCCTCGTTAACTGACGTCAAAAATATTTTGCCCCCTGCTGTGCCCAAACAGGTGTGCTTGGTTTTGGACGAACGATATGGAATCCCAAGTAAAATAATTCACGTATCATCGGGCAAAGATCTCGAGCAACAAGTCCCGATATTAAAAAGCCATTTCGAAAAATTTGCCAGTCCGATAATGATGGGTGGCGACGAAGATTGTTCCAGCAAGGGAATCGTTGGAATTCACACAGGAAAAGAGAATACGTATTTGCTCGTAGTTGATCCACACTTCGTGGGTCGTGCCAAAAGTCCAGAACAATTGCAACGAAACGATTGGGTCAAGTGGCAAAAGCTAAACGACTTTATTGACAGTTCGTTCTATAATCTTTGTTTACCACAGATCGGGAGTTCTGCTGTAAATATCGAGTATCGTTCGTTTCTCTGATAATGATTTCGTGAATTAACTCCATTCACAGTCTTCGTCATTTCTCTCCGTTCAAATTCATTCCTATCACTTATTTTCTTCTCATTAATTAAGCTCATTGATTAATCGGTGTTTAGTATGAGACAGACTCCTTGAAGAACCCACAAAGAAATGTGTTCCGTGGTGCCAAGATCTGCTTCGAAAACCAAACCGACACCCATTGCGTTTCTTCGGTTCGAAGTCGTGTAAACGGGTGTCTTGATTGTATTCTGTTGAGCGCAAGAAATAATGGAAATGATTTCCTCGATGAAAATTGCTTCAGATTTGAGGGCGCGGGTCGATTTTATTTTTTAATTGTTCGATTTTAATCGGTGGATAATTGGTTCTACGAATACCTGGAGTTTTGATCGATGAGCTTCGATCGGTATCACTGTGACTATTGGTAATTCCTCTATCAGTATTTTGGGGTATGATTTCTTGAGACAATGATGTTCCTGGTCCCATCTGGCTCCCTCCAAAAATAAACCTTGCACGTAACAGCCCTAAGAATCGTTCCAAAAAGTGAGAAACTCGCTTCGTAGACACACTGGGTCAATTTGACCCTTTTTCTCTTGATTTTTTGACCGTCTGGCAAAAGTTATTTAAAAAAATGGATAATTGATCAATTTTTAGGATGCACACGTTTTAAGGAATTTTCGAAATGCACGCTCCATTTTTTTTCGATAAAAACGCACCGAAGGGCCAGGCCAGGTCATCGAATCGTTGAAATTGCGAAAAGTTAACGAAGTTGAAGTTTGCAACGTTGAAATGCAACGAAATTCCCTTTTTTATTGGGTAAATCTCAAGATTCTCATCGAATATTTGGTCAAGACAAAAAAACGATAATTTTTTAGCGTTCGTAGAGAAAATCAGTGCGAAAATTGTTCTGGTTTTAAAAATTGAACAAACAATTGATAAAAAAAACGTATTTTTCGTTGGGACCCAACGTTGCGAACTTCAGGCTCATAAAAGTTAGATTTTAATGAACAATCGCGTACCTGATCTGGTCTGTCTTCGATTTCCTCGGCTTTGGAAAACTTGGAAACTGATGTGTAAACGAGGGATCGGTCCAGAGGCCAATTATTTTTCCTACAAGACATTTGCACCAAAGCCGCAATATATGTCTCCGGTATGTGGAGTCCTGAGAGCCATATTACGATCGGTTCGTTGCAACCAGCCTGTCGCGATCGTCAATACAAAAATTTCAATGTTCCATAAAAATCTCTTAACGATTAAATGAATTTTGAATTTTCTGAGAGATACCCAATTCGTGTATTGAGCTATTCTCTTGTCAAAATGTTCCATCCAGCCGGCGAGATTTTTTTTCGTTGCTGGTGCCAGAGCTGCCCATTCCTTGGGCAAGCTGCCATTGTGAAGAGAGTTCGAGACACTGTCGAGGGTCGCGTCCATGCCAATTTCGCCTGCTATTGCCTGTGCAACAAATTTTATCGATCAAGCCACCGACGAAGCAACGAACCGAAAACCTCAAGACAATCAAGTTAATTTATTTTTTAAGTGAACATTGCAGAAGCATAAATACTTTTCGTAGTTGAGACAGAGTCGTTCTCATTTTTCTTATTAGTTTGTTGAACCTCTCCAGCTCTTGGAACAGAACGACTGCGGAAGGCGTAACCCCGAGACCAAAATTTCTCTTTACTCTTATCATGTCATATTCCGGTGGAATTTTCGTCAGTATTTCGCTCGCCACGTTGTCGATAAACTCTTCTCTGCTTATTCCCAATCCACTGACAGCTAAAATTCGTTTTTTATGAAAAATCAACGGGAGGCGTGAAAATTCAGCTCAAAAAGGAAACGGCGAGTTCTTCCTTTTCCATCAGCATTTAAAATATTCATTACAATATTGTCGGGGAAATAATTATTTCTGTACATACGTGTGAGAGCCAAACCAGCTTGGATTGCGTTTTAACAAAAATTCAGAGAAACGAGTAAATAATTTCATTTCGTGAAAACAAAAGGAATTGAATTTTTAAAATTAACCAACCTGTTTGTGGCTGAAGTTCTATAAGATTCGACCACATTTCTTTCGTCGTTTCGGTGAAGTAGCCGATCTCAGCGTTCGGATGGAGACCAAAAACTTCGGGTGAATTAACCAGCGGCAATTCCTCGATGAAATCAATGTAAGCTTCGCGATTGCTTATTTTTGGGATCACGTAATCAACGCTTTCGTCGCGATAAAAGTGAAACGGTTGGAACGAGTCGAACAGGAAATCGCCGAAATATTCGTCCATGTAAATTTTTGATACACGGCGATCGTAATTGTCAATTACGCGACCACCGTACATGACCTTGCGGAACAGAGCAGTGCAGCGGAGAATGGAATAACGTTAAAAAATGGAAATGAATAAAAAATCATCGTAATTATGATTCGCGAAAACTCACCTCGCCAATTAAATACTTGAGACTATTCCAAGGAATCCTGTTCGGTTCTTTGCTCGCCATCGCTTTCGTCAAGTAAGTATCGAGTATCATGACACAAACATTGAAATCCGATTCGTTGAAATCGTAATTTATGTTCCATCCAATTTTTCCATATTTACGACGTTCCTACGATTTTAAATAAAACAATTTATTTCATCGATATGAATCGTCGGGTTTGCTAAAACACTACGACCAATAATCTGTTCTGTTTGCATTTAAACTTTGCAAATAAACGAAAGATTTTTCGAACGCATACATTTTTTCAGTACAAATGACAATTACGATACATTTGTGTGCTCTCAGAAAATCGCAGCAGAACAAAAAACGAGAAAAGCCACATTTTTCGTGTTTTTTTTTTTTTTTTCAATTTCTTTTTTTTTCTTCGGCTAATCTAAAAATAATAAATAGTAATAATGAATAATGAGCGCACTACCTGAATGACAGCATGGTAGAAGGCGAGGACGTAAATGAGATGTTTGTAAATTGGATGATTGCAAGATTCCAGACTTTGCGTTGACATTTTGAAGTACGTGTTCCTTAAATTGAGTTTAAGGCCGTTCGGTGGTTCAGTGACGACTACAGCGTCATTGAAAAAGTGTTACGCAGGATTGAACAAAAATATTCCCTTAAATCAAGCATTGATCGTGACTATTCTGTAATAACGACGGTTTACCTTTCAGAGACTGTTGAAGTATTCCAATGGGAAAATTCTTGGTCGGATCGGTTGTGAGCCAGAGTCTAAAATCGGGATGAGGTTTTCCCATACTGTCCAATCGCTTTTCGAGTTCTCTGGTAAATCCCAACAGCAGATGGCAATTTTGAAGCATGAGCCATTGTCCACGTGCAACTGCGTTTTCCAACAATTCTATTGCAGACTAAAAAAAAAATCGATTTTTTAGTCAATTCACAGAAAAACCCACATGCGATTGTGACCCCAGAAGTACACTGTTGGGTCCGAGAGACCCCAGAATGTTCGATTGCAAAAAATGAAACCTTAATAGAGCCAGTTTTACAAAGATTATACGTTCCTAACGACCTTCGGGTCTCAGAGACCCAGTGTGTCAAGGAGGCAGCTAAAAATATAATTTTTAGCTGCCTAGACAAATTTCGCTTTCTAGGCAGCTAAAAATTATATTTTTAGCTGCCTAGAAAGCGAAATTTGTCGACACCGTGCGACCGACCAGAATCGAAAAAGCCAACCAGTCAATTCGCTCAAATTGTTTTTTTCCACTGTGCATTTTTTAAAATTGCTGAATTTTTTCATTTNATTTTTTAGTCAATTCACAGAAAGACCCACACATGCGATTGTGACCCCAGAAGTACACTGTTGGGTCTGAGAGACCCAAGAATATTCGATTGCAAAAATGAAATCTCAATGGAGCCAGTTTTTCAAAGATTATACGTTCCTAACGACCTTCGGGTCTCGCAGACCCAGTGTGTCAAGGAGGCAGCTAAAAATATAATTTTGTTGGGTTTGAACGTACGAATCAGTCAACCTCAAAGTACACTGTTGGGTCCGAGAGACCCAAGAATATTCGATTGCAAAAATGAAATCTCGATGGAGCCAGTTTTGCAAAGATTATACGTTCCTAACGACCTTCGGGTCTCACAGACCCAGTGTGTCAACGAGGCAGCTAAAAATATAATTTTGTTGAGTTTGAACGTACGAATCAGTCAACCTCAAAGTACACTGTTGGGTCTGAGAGACCCAAGAATATTCGATCGCAAAAATGAAATCTCGATGGAGCCAGTTTTGCAAAGATTATACGTTCCTCACGACCTTCGGGTCTCACAGACCCAGTGTGTCAAGGAGGCAGCTAAAAATATGATTTTGTTGGGTTTGAACGTACGAATCAGTCAACCTCAAAGTACACTCTTGGGTCTGAGAGACCCAAGAATATTCGATTGCAAAAATGAAATCTCGATGGAGCCAGTTTTGCACATATTATACGTTCCTAACGACCTTCGGGTCTCACAGACCCAGTGTGTCAACGAGGCAGCTAAAAATATAATTTTGTTGGGTTTGAACGTACGAATCAGTCAACCTCAAAGTACACTGTTGGGTCTGAGAGACCCAAGAATATTCGATTGCAAAAATGAAACCTTAATAGAGCCAGTTTTACAAAGATTATACGTTCCTAACGACCTTCGGGTCTCACAGACCCAGTGTGTCAAGGAGGCAGCTAAAAATATAATTTTTAGCTGCCTAGAAAGCGAAATTTGTCGACACCGTGCGACCGACCAGAATCGAAAAAGCCAACCAGTCAATTCGCTCAAATTGTTTTTTTCCACTTTGCATTTTTTAAAATTGCTGAATTTTTTCATTTTAGTATTTACTCTCCTTAGAAATTAAACTTTTCGCCCATTTCCGGGATCGTACCTTTTCCTGTCCTTGTCCAAGCGACAAGTACCGAAATTTACCGCCCCCGAAATCGTATCGTTCAGCGAGTTTCATAAGTTCGGATGTCGGATCGGAGCCAGGGCTGAGAATAAAAATGATTGGGATGTTTGGTGTGCTCCGTTCGTAGATCATGTCGAAACTTATGTTCGGTGGCGTGATGTACTGTTCGCCCATTATTGCGCTGATGTAATTAATGACGCCGCGATAAACTCGATCAACTCGAAAGCATCGGATGAGCATGAGCTTCTCAAAGGGTTTCAACGTTTTGCTGTAGCCACAGGGAAAGTTTTCGGATTCTAGAGTGTCCAGTTCGTACCACTGAAAGAAAACAAACGAGGGAATTGAATCTCGAGGGAGCAACGCAAATGGCTGCGAGTAGGAAAGTTTTTTTTTCTCCAATACCATTTTCCACTCGTTTTCTCGTTGTTCCAGCTGTTCAGGGAGCTTGTCGAATCGATCCGGAAAATCTGTGGCCAACTTGAGAACGTCGTTCCAGCCGCTCGGGCTAGGCCACTGGGTAGGATTGTTTTTCGCTGTTTTTTCCAGGGCAACGTTTCCTTTGATGAAAAAATCGAGCTGTGCCTGATTCAGGCCGCCAATCGTTTCCTCGATTCTCGTGCAGATTTGAAAGGAGAAGAGGAGCTTGTGCTTCTCGAAAATCCCCGTGCAACCGTACTCGTAGACGTTTTTCGTCAACGTGTTTATTATGTTTCGCAATCTTTTCATCAAGACAGGATCAGGCAGCGATTTTTTGAGAGAGTAAACGAAAACCTCGAGGTAACTTGTCAGAGAATATTGATACATGCTGTTTACAGTCGCCATATCGGCGAGCACGAAGAAAAGGATTGCTCCTCGTCTCGCTGCTGGACGATAACCGTCACGAAGCTTGTTTATGTCAGTCGCTGTCACTTCCGCGAGGTACAACTTTTCCGAAACTTCGCTCGCACTCGATTTCGTATTTTCAAGCGTTTCAATCAGGTCTATATTGTCCAACATGTTTCCCTGATTCGTTGCTATTTCACGCAACAAACTGTCCTCCAAATGCTGCAGAAGCTTCTTATTCTCACTTGTCTCCGCTATTAACGTCTCCCGCTGCTCTTCGACGTCTGACCTTTCTGTTCGCACCACCACCGACAGCAATTGATCTTCCAGGCCCTAATTCCGCATGAGCAAAGTTTAGAGAAACGATTGAGAAGAAAACTGTGACGAAAAATGCAGCAGAATTTGGTTTCTCGTAAAAAAAAAAATATAGAAAAAAAAACTGAAGGTTTTGTGAAATACTTGCCGTAGTCGTGACCATGTAATTGATGACAGTTGCTTTTGCGTAAACTGCAGGGTTGAGTTTCGGATTTGACAACTTGGTCGTGAGGTACATTCGGAATTTTGGATCGTAATCGACCTCTCGATCACCGAGCATCACGTAATCTCGACCAGCAACGTCTTCACGACACATGCAACGAAAAGAAAATTATTTCAACGAGTTCTGACGAGACGTTGCGACTGTTTCGGAAAAAATATTATTACGTTGGATATTCTTGGCCAAAACGTTGTCAAGAACAGGATCTATGTAATCGACGTCTTCGAAGACGATTGGGAAACCATATTTTACAGCCATTTCAACTTGCTTGATAAAATCGGCGTCATTGAAACTCACGACCTTGAGGTTATTCTTCATTTCTCGTTTTTTAATCCAATTTAGAGCTTGCTGCTGGGGATCGATGCAAAGAGGGAACCTCGATGCTCGCGTCGTCAGAATCCCGTTCTGAACGGATAGTTCGTCGGGAGGCAAGCCTTCCGAGTTCCAACTTTGAAAAATGGTCGAAAAATCGTCGGATTGTGAAAAAAATTGCTTTTTATTTTATTTATCGTGTTTTTGTTGTTGTGAATAATTTACCTGCTGATTTCGACGTCGTTCGTCAACTGCTGTTCAATGCGATATGGTCGCGAGAGAGGAATATTGTTGTCCAAAATACTGCTCGTCCAGTCACCATAAACCATTTCGTTTCTAAACTCGTAGGAGAATGGTCCGTTGTAGGATAAAAATGCAGCGGAAAGCAAACAGTTGCCAATTATCTTAGCCATTTCGTCATTCAGATTCGCCAACTCGCTCTGCCATCTTGTATTTTCCGAGGACAATCCACCGATCAATTTGTCAGCTGCGATTAAACGTCTTTGCAACAAATCCGTTTCCTCCTGCAATCTCTGTCGATCCTTCATCGCTGTGTCGTACTTTGCGTTCAATTCCTTCAACTCTTTTTCAATTCTGCTCAATTCCATCTCTTCTTTTTCCAATGCTTTTCGAGCTCGTTCCGCTTCTGCCTCCAGCTCCCTCACTCTATCCATTTTTGGCTTTACCTGATTCCGAGCACGAGCAAATTTACCCGATTTATCAAAAGTTTACAAAATTTTTGTTTCGGCTTGTAAATTTTTTTTTTTCCACGTCTTTTCCCCTATCTGTTGGTTACTTTTGATAACGGGGACAAATAACGCCGATATTTGTGGCAAATTGAGTTTATATTTTCACTTTTGACTGCTTTAAATTTTGCTCTCGTTTACCTCTCTAAAAACGGTGCAATAATCCAACACAGCGAGCAGGAATTTGTAAAGCCCGTAACCAGCTTTGCTTATACTTTGCATCTGATCCAATTTTGTTGATTTTTTCAAATGTGTTTTCACCATTTGTTGCTGCTTCAGAGTTATCTGATCGCAGTCCATTTCCTGAAGAGTCCGCAAAAAACTGGGATCGCTCATCATTCCCTTTGCACCTTTCCATGAGATCTCCTTAACGCCTCGAATAATTGCGATGCACTCGCAAATCGTTTGGACCGGTTCGGGGGGAGTGGCGAAAGATCTGCGACAAAGGCAGAGAGAACTCGTTACGCGATTTTATCAAAAAAAAGCAGCGGTTTTCCAGAAAATTAGTTTTGTTACGAAATTTTTCGAAAAAATTGGAAATAACTTTTATTTTCCATTCACTTTCTTACCTTATTTCCGTAATGTCTCCTTTCTCAAGTTCTCCAAGCGCGATTCTCGCTGAATTTAGAGCAGGCTGAGCCTCGGCCAGAGCCTCTTTTGCTTCCACCGATTCTTTCGTTATTACTTTATTCTGTTGTTCGATTTCTTCTCTTTTCTCTTCGCTCAACGCCTTTTTTTCCATCGCAGTATCTGTGCTCGTCCCGATAGAGGCCAGCAACTGTTCACAATTTTTCGTCTGCTCGGCAACTTTGACTCTCTGTATAGCGAGAACTGAATTCAATTCTTCGAGCGTTGCCGATGCTTCGGCAATTTTCATCAGACCTGAAAAAAATCGATGATTCATTTTTCGGTTAAAAAAGAATTTGGCTTGATGAAAAATGAATTTTCAAGCCTCAGAGAAGTCTCCGAGATTTCCGAACATAAACAAGCGCTGGAAGTGCTTGAAAAAAATTCTGGAATAAAAATAATTGCAGCAGGAACATTAGTCGGGGTCAATGTGACCCAGTGGCTCAATAAAACGGTCGCAGTACCTCCAGAAAGTCGTTCACACTGCAAATTAATGTAATCCTTTTTCTCAATCAGCAGACTCAAATAAGTATTTATAAAATCGAGATAGTGCTTCGGTGTGACGTAATTGAATCGTCGTAGCTTGGCCAGAAAATCGGACGTGTAATGACCGATCGATACGTGCACGTGAACCACGTGCTTAACGATCGATTCTCGCCTTTCCTCCGGTATAATTGGATTCTGAAAATTGTTAAATTACGAGTTTAAGCAAATCGATCAACATGCAAATGGATCGATGGATATAAAATTGGATTTTCGATCATAAACGGAGAAAAATAGTATACAAATTTTTTATCACAGTTCTCTCGTGGCATTTCGGTCTCCAAGGGATTTAGGCGAACGCATAGAAATTTTTCGTTAATATTCTATTAAAAAAAAAACGAAAATTTTGACATTTTTTGAAAAATTTCGGAATTTTTCGCGCAATTCGAGAAAAAAAAAGTTCCGGGTACTTGTTAAGATTTCTTACGGAGATGAAATGGTACCAGGGAACTATGTCACAGTAATTTTTGATATTATTTTATCTCCGAGTAGAATAATGACAATTTTTATGCAAAACTTTATGTCATTCGATTGCGAACTCACGTCTCTCAGAACGACATTGGCAACAGCCAAAAGTGCTTGTTCAGGCCACGAGAACATCCAATCAATGGTGGTGCTGTTGACAAGTCCGGGATAGCTGCGACAATGTGCCCGGAGGATTTCCCCAGCCGGACTCATCGAAAGCGCAATACGTAAATTGGCGAGACTCGTTTTTGCGAAGTAAGACCAAACGTTTTCTCTGCAATGGAAAAATAACAAACGACAGAATTTCGTGAATGTCATTTTCCAAGGTTTATGTTTTTGTTTTTTAATAAAAATTGCATTGAGCTCGGTCAGGGCAGGAGAGACGATTTTTTGGGGATAAAAAAATGGACGAACTTTGTGACACCAAATCCGGCTTGTTTTGCTGCGTTTCTGCAAGAACCGACGATCGCGTCTTTCTCTTCATCAGTGAACAGAGACGGCACTACGCCCGTCATCAGCATGTTGTTCACCAGCTCAAGAAAACTCTCGTCCGCGATGTGAGCAGCGGTGAAAAGAAAAACAACTTTTTTATTCTCAACGCCGACCATGTTGTACAGTTTTTTCATGTCTTCCCGAAAACTGTTGTCGTTGTAGCCTCGACTCAACGATATTTCGAAGCTTTCACAATCAGCTGCAAACGCTGCGAGTTTAATGACGCTCTGTTTTCCACTGCCACCGATTCCAACGACGAGCACGTGTCCACGGTGCATTCTTAATGAGCGATGGACTCGCGTCAGATGCTCCAGCGCATCGTTAAAAAGGACCATATTTATTTTCGTACCTCTCTCGTTATATTCTTCCAAAATCTGTTAAAAAAATATTCAACTAAAAAGAAAAAATGCTTCGTTGCGTTCACCGTTTCGCAAATGTGAATGAAAGTTTTTTTTGTCGTTTCAAGACGCAATTAACGCAGGTTGGAGCAAAAAGATAGGGGTGTGCGAATATTTGAAAACTTGGAATATTCGGCATCAAATCGAATCGAATTGTTTGATTCGAATTTCAAACCGAATATTCGATTTTTTCGAGTATTCTATTATTTTTCGAATATTCGATTTTTTTTCGAATATTCGATTTTCTTTCGAATATTCGATTTTCTTTCGAATATTCAAATATTTGAAAATTTAAGAAATACTTGAAAATTGCTCGAATATTCTATTCGAAAATCGAATTGAAAATTCATCAAATATTCGGAAATTTATCGAATACTCGAAAATTCGACGAATATTCGATTCAAAAATCGAATATTCGACTAAAAAATCGAATATTCGATTCATCGAATATTCGATTCGAAAATCGAATCGAATTTCAATATTCGATTCGATTCGATTCGATCACTATTCGCACACCCCTACAAAAAGAGTTTTAAATGTTACGAACCTCCATAAAGAGACTGTAAACCGCTTCGTAATCGAGCAAATCTTCATAAAATCTTGGCTCACTCTCGTTACAGGCATTTCTAAAGTCACCGAATAAGAGAGGATTTCTCAAACTATACTCAACGACCTGCGGCTGTTCGTCCCAAAGAGCCTGGATCTTTGATTCTAAGCTCTGGCTTACGAGATTTTGATCCTGCAATTATTGCCCAAGGGGGTTAAGTCTGAAATGCAAAGAAAATGCGTCATAGGAATTTTTTTTTTCTTACCGAATCGTTTATCAATCGATCGCACATAACTCGAGTGAATTCGTTCCTCCACAGTCGAACAAATTGTTGTACCGTGGGGAAGTATGTCGGATCACTTTGTAACAGACCCGCTGTGATTCTCGAGAGGTCGCGCATGTTGAAGATGTAGTGAAACTTTGATGGGGTCGGTGGCAGCTCTGTCGTGACGATCTAGCATTTTTGAAAAAAATAAATTCATTCCCAACACTTCCCTAATGGGCCTGATTCACTGGGAGCAACTAAAAAGCAACTGCCATGTTTTTTCAACGGTATGGCGAGGCACGACGTTTCGTTGCAGCGTCGTTTGTGTCCCGTTTGCTTTTCGGTTCTCCGGTAATCTTTGCAAAACTTTTAGAAAATTACTTTTTCGTTTCCCATCACGAGAAATCATTGAAAACTCGAGGAAAAGTTTTTATCTCATTGATTTCGTGATTTTTTCGGAAAAAAGCAGAAAAACAGGAAAAACTCGCATTTCCAACGGATTTGTAACGAAGAAGCAACGATTGCTCGGCTTCCCGAGGGATTATCAAAAATTCACCTTGTAAAGTTCGAGGGTCATTTGGATAAGAATATTTGCAACGACTTGAACCTCTTCAGGAAACAATTGCAAATGACCAGCGAGTATGCTCGTGTAAATATAATGCAGTGTAGCTTCGTTGGGAAATGTAACGTTGCAAATTGAGAACAAGGAAATGAATCGTGGATCCACTTCGTTTCTGCCACCGCCTGCTTTCCCCATGGCTGCTAAATAAACTGTGCGATTTTTGGAAAAATCGAATGAGAAAGTTTGTTAAGCGAATTGTTTGGAAAATTCTTAGTACGAAGAATTCGCGAACTCACGAACGTCTTTGATCTGTTTCCAGTTCAAGTCTTTTCCACGATCGTACATTCCACCTCGTTCGATCAACAATTTCAACAACGCTATTGGCTGCTGAGTGCCGTAAGTATCAACCAGTGGCATATTCATGTCGTCCATAAATACGATCAACTTTTTACCCGGCGGAGGACCATAAATGTCACGAGTTTTTCGCTCCACCGCTGATTCGATATTTCTTTGCACGTCCATCGAAGTTGTTCGCGATGAGAAATTAATGAGCAATTGATTCTGATAAATAATTGTCAACGTTTCAATCGATTTACAGAGCAAAACGAAGGAATTTGGCTGTACACTGAGAATAAATTTTTTTTAAAAATCGTCGATATTTTGTTGAATACGGTGAACTAAATATTTGTTTGATAATTTCAAAATTTTCGTTATTTTCGCAGTATATTTGCTTTCTAACGGAATTGTCAGCGAAATTTACGATTGGAATGACAAAAATTTGCTTCCGAAGGGACTTTATAGAATATTTCTTGCTGCGATGACACAATTTTTGGGATTATTCAAACAAAACGTTTAGTAGAACGTATCGAACAAAATATCCATCTTTTCCAATGAAATTTTGTTAAAAATCGTCAATATAAAACGGTGAACTAAATATTTTTCGATAATTTCAAAATTTTCGTTATTTTGGCAGAATATTTGGTTTCTAATGGAATTGTCAGCTAAATTTACGATTGGAACGACTAAAATTTGCTTCCGAAGAGACTTTATAGAATATTTCTTG
>JBAJMU010000008.1:11529212-11546811 GCA_037952995.1 Hyposoter didymator
GTTGACTTGTGAATTTTCTACGTTTACAAAAAAAAGTGGAGAATTCAATTGTCGGAGAGAAAAAGGCTGACTCACGAATTTTTCCGGATCTAATGCCCGAAGGAAATCTTGTATGACCGCAGTTTTCGAGGTTCCGGTTTCCCCGACCAAGAGCACAGGTCTTTTGAGGTCGTTCATTAATTTAACGAACCAATTTGTGCGGAGAGTATCGACGGTGGGGACGAGAATATCAGAGAAATTTTTTGTTCTGTCGTGGACGTACATCGGCACGAGCCATTTCCAGGGCATCCAGACTTTCTTTTCGATATCGAGCACGTACTCGAAGAGCGATCGAAAGAAAATTGGTAAATAGCCTGAATGAGAAAAAGAAACAAAAAAAAGAAAAAATTTGCATGAATTTTGAGAGAACGAAAAAACCGGAGATTCGTAATGAGTTCGGGATCGTTTTCTCTTACGAATAGTTGCCAGTTTTTCCGGAGTATCTTCGACCATCATCAGCCCCGCGATTTTTTTCATATACTCGTCGAAATCGTTTTGCGATTTCAAGACGAGAGAAGCTCCCAAAGAACAATAACAAGATTGGATGTAAATCGCTTCGAGAAGTTCAGTTTTTTCCGTCATCGTTTCGACCATCGAAGTTTCCTCCTCCTGACTGAGGGGCTCGTTGGATTTGACAACAGCCTCGTCTTCCGGTCTCGGAGGATAAAGACTGTCAATCATGTAACACAACTGACTAACCATGTTCAGTGCTGTTTGCGGCACAATCATTTTCAAGGGAAGCACTTGCTGCATTCCTAACATTCCATCGATTATCAGACTCAGTGCACCGTGTATATACTTTTCGCACAAACTACGAAATACTTCTTGTTCCGATTTGCATCTCGTGTTTATCCAACGATCGATGTAGGGCTGATATCCCAAATTTTTTGGGTCGATGTAAACCATTCCGGCACGGGAAACCGTGGCGGGCGAGGCGTGCTGCAAATCTCCCACCTTAACGATCGATTGAACGAATTGAGAGAGAATTTATTTCAATTTTTAAATGAATTTTCGAGAGAAAACGAGAACTGAGAATAAAATTTCGTTAAAAATCGTCGAGATTTTTTTGAATACGGTGAACTAAATATTTTTTCATAATTTCAAAATTTTCGTTATTTTGGCAGTATATTTCGTTTCTAACGGAATTGTCAGCGAAATTTACGAGTAGAACGACTAAAATTTGCTCCCCAAGAGATTTTCCAACATTTTTTTTGCTCCATTGACATTATTTTTGGGATTATTCGAAAAAACCGTTTAGTCGAACGCATCCAACAAAATATCGAGCTTTTCAAATGAAATTTTGTTAAAAATCGTCAATATAAAACGGTGAACTAAATATTTTTCGATAATTTCAAAATTTTCGTTATTTTGGCAGAATATTTGGTTTCTAATGGAATTGGCAGCTAAATTTACGATTGGAACGACTAAAATTTGCTTCCGAAGAGACTTTATAGAATATTTCTTGTTGCGATGACACAATTTTTGGGATTATTAAAAAAAAAAACGTTTAGTCGAACGTATCGAAAAAAATATCGAGCTTTTCCAATGAAATTTTGTTAAAAATCGTCAATATAAAACGGTGAACTAAATATTTTTCGATAATTTCAAAATTTTCGTTATTTTGGCAGAATATTTGGTTTCTAATGGAATTGTCAGCTAAATTTACGATTGGAACGACTAAAATTTGCTTCCGAAGAGACTTTATAGAATATTTCTTGTTGCGATGACACAATTTTTGGGATTATTAAAAAAAAAAACGTTTAGTCGAACGTATCGAACAAAATATCGAGCTTTTCCAATGAAATTTTGTTAAAAATCGTCAATATAAAACGGTGAACTAAAAATTTTTCGATAATTCCAAAATTTTCGTTATTTTGGCAGTGTATTTCGTTTCTAACGGAATTGTCAGCGAAATTTACGAGTAGAACGACTAAAATTTGCTCCCGAAGAGATTTTCTAACATTTTTTTTGCTCCATTGACATTATTTTTGGGATTATTCGAAAAAACGTTTAGTCGTAGTTTTTCAACAAAATTTTCTTTTCAGTGTGCATTTCGGACAATTTTTTACGTTTCAAATATTTTTTCAGTTTTCTCTTTTGTTTGGCTGTCGAAAATGCTCTAGAGGAACGACCAGTCGTTTCGTAATTTAAAAAAAATGTTAATTACTCCCAAGATAAAAAAAAAACGATGAACCAGTTACTCGTTTCCGGTTGTTACGGTGAAACTTACTTCGAACAAAAGACTGCAATGGTTTTGCAACTTAATTCTCTCCTGATTGGCAAGAGTCAGGAGTTTATTATCGTCCATCACTGAATTCATGTTCTCGATCCACAAAGCATCGACGTCACCATCAAAAAGAATGTATTTCCTTTCGTCAGTTTCGGTCTCGAGAGGCCTATTTATTTCTCGGAATATATTGCTCAATAAACCGTCGGTCCAATCTCTCGTCAGAGGGTCGAGAATGCCATACAGTTCGATAACTGTGCAAGCCTGAAAGAATAGTTTCAACAATTGCAGCATCTCTGATATTGATTTGTGAGGAAATTAAATAATTCTCTCCGCACTCTCGTCTCCCTTGCAATCGGAGCCAACAGCAGGTTCATTTTTAAACAGTCTGATGGAACGAAGGATGCTCTACCTTTGGGTTGAGAATATAAAGTTTCGTAGGTTTGTCCAGATGAGTTTGGGCTTTGCAAAGAGTCTCGATGACGACAGTTTTCCCTCCTCCGGTGGGCCCGACTATCATCGTTGAGTGCCTCGTCATCATGACTTCGTACAGTTGCACGACCTTGTCGACCTAAAAGTTTTTAAAGCGATTTCTAAAATCAACTCCTTGACGTTTGCTCATAATTCCACGAAACATTAAGAAATTCTTGAGTTTTTACGAATGGAACTTGATCGAGAGTGATTAATAAACCGATCGGATTGGAGCTAAAAAAAAAAAATTCGAATATTCACTCGCATGTCTCTTTTTTTTTTTATCAACAAATTTATTCGATTAATTCATAAAGTCGTACGTCGGATCCACCGACATCTCTACGAATAAAAATCAATTGCCACAAAAGTTTGGCTTCATTTTGACGCGGCTGCATCCATTTGGCTATTTTTTTTTTTTTTCTGTATTTTTAATTGTCAAGACGAGGTTGGTAGGAAAGAAATATTTAAAAAATCGTACGGAGTAGTAAAAAAATTGAGTTTGAATATTTCTAGAGAAAAAGTGAGAAAAAGTGAGTTTTTTCTTTTTTTTTTTTTGTATTTTTGATTGTCAAGTCGAGGTTGGTAGGAAAGAAATATTTAAAAAATCGTACGGAGTAGTAAAAAAATTGAGTTTGAATATTTCTAGAGAAAAAGTGAGAAAAAGTGAGTTTTTTCTTTTTTTTTTTTTGTATTTTTGATTGTCAAGTCGAGGTTGGTAGGAAAGAAATATTTAAAAAATCGTACGGAGTAGTAAAAAAATTGAGTTTGAATATTTCTAGAGAAAAAGTGAGAAAAAGTGAGTTTTTTCTTTTTTTTTTTTTGTATTTTTGATTGTCAAGTCGAGGTTGGTAGGAAAGAAATATTTAAAAAATCGTACGGAGTAGTAAAAAAATTGAGTTTGAATATTTCTAGAGAAAAAGTGAGAAAAAGTGAGTTTTNGAACAAATCTTTAATGAGTCCGAGGAATAGTGGGACGTCGTCGTAAATGAATTTCGGAAGATTCATGTCTCTGAGTGCTCTCATGAGAACGACATTCTCGGGCAAGTCGCTGGAACTTCTTTTCAACTGACCAGCCATATTTAGGACCGATTTCAAAGCTCGCAGGCCGAAATCATAATGAGTCTGTTTGCTCAATTGTTCACGAGCGAGAGAATACAGCACAGTCATTTTCTTTGCCAATACTTTGGCCGTTAGGAAACCCGCGCTGAATAATTTTATTTGACAAATCATTTCGTTGTCAGGAACTATACACACGACTGGCCTGAACAGAGCCTTCACAGATTCAGGAAGTTCCGTACGACCCGCGTATCCGGGATTCATCGTTATGAAAATACCCACTTTTGTGTCTAGCACGATGTCTTGATTTTCAAACTAAAATTTCCAAAAAATTGAGCTTTTTATTTTTTTTTGATTTTTACTTAATGCTCGATTATCTCGTTGCAGTCATTACTTATTGATTATCAAACAATTCAACCTTTTGAGCCATCTATTCTTTTCTTATGTGACGTCCATCAAAATTTCATACCCGCAGATTTTTTTTTTCGATTTTTTTAAACAAAAACTAATGTGTGAAGAAAAATATTGAAAAAATGATAAAATTCTTTAAAGTCGATTGATTTTTTGATACAATTGTCATTCCAATTGGCGCTGTCGTTTGGTGGGAAATAATTTGTTTTCGTAAAAATTGACAAAAGGCGATTAAATTATTTTTAGTATTTTTGAAATTGGTAAGTAAGGACCGCGTACGTTTGTTTTCAGATTTTTCGAATATGAAGCTCGTACCGGCACCTCGTGGAAGCGAAAATGGCTGAAAAAGTTGATTTCGATGGGAATGAAAAACTTACCACGAATCTTTTGGCTTTAATCTGCAAAGCGGAACGAATGGTTTGCAATTGGGTCGATATAACGGACAATACGGAAATGTCAATTCGATTAAATTCATCGAAACAACCCCATGCTCCGCATTGAGCCAATCCACCCAAAGTTCTTCCAATGGCAACGTAATCCATGCCTTCGCCACAGTTAGTAACGACGCACAAGAGTCCAAGAGCTTTTGCCAAATCCTTGACGGTTTCTGTTTTCCCAGTGCCGGCCGGGCCAGCGGGTGCACCGCCCATTTGCATCGACAGTGCTTGCGTTATCGTCAAATAGATTCTATCGGTTAAGGGCGTTATTACCAAACGACCGTTCAAGCCCATGTATTCGTAGCCGTATTCGAAACGCCCCGAGCATTGATTCATCCAAACATTGTCGAGATCGTGCACCCAGTAAAATCTGATGGAATCGCAAAAATAATGAATTTACCGAGTCAATTGATTAATCAAGCGAGAAATAAAAATTGATTGACTGAAAAATTTGATTTTCAATTATTTCGTCACCTTAATTGACTCTCCCACTCGAATTCCATCGCGTCCATGATACTGTCTCGTACGAATCCATCGATTATGTCGCGAATGTGAACATCAACCGTCAACACAGTGTCCAATTTTTTTCTGTCGTTTCGCGTTAAACTGTCTCCACCTCCGCCCATTAATGTCACCACTTCCTCAAGTTGTGAATTTAATTGCTCAAGATACTACGAGCCACAGAATGGAAGGCGTTTTTATTTTTTTCCTCATTTTTCTCGATTTTTTATTAAACGTAATGAGATTGGCGACACGTACTTCTTTCATTGCTCGCTTTTTTCCATTCGCTATCTTGCCAAACACGTTCTCAGTTTCGGCTGTCCACCATATTTGGTTTGCTACGAGTATCATCATTCCTTGAAATTCCAACATCCATTCGGTCCGGGGTCGTCTTACCTTTTCAGTCAAAAAAAATGCGAAATTACAAGTTTTTGAATAAACGTTTGATCTCTGGAGTTTTTCATTAGGGGTGTGCGAATAGTGATCGAATCGAATCGAATCGAATATTGAAATTCGATTCGATTTTCGAATCGAATATTCGATGAATCGAATATTCGATTTTTTAGTCGAATATTCGATTTTTGAATCGAATATTCGTCGAATTTTCGAGTATTCGATAAATTTCCGAATATTTGATGAATTTTCAATTCGATTTTCGAATAGAATATTCGAGCAATTTTCAAGTATTTCTTAAATTTTCAAATATTTGAATATTCGAAAGAAAATGGAATATTCGAAAGAAAATGGAATATTCGAAAAAAAATCGAATATTCGAAAAATAATCGAATACTCGAAAAAATCGAATATTCTGTTTGAAATTCGAATCAAACAATTCGATTCGATTTGATGCCGAATATTCCAAGTTTTCAAATATTCGCACACCCCTATTTTTCATGATTGTTTCAGCCTTTGTGGGGGGAAAAAAAACTAGTGACTGTAATTCCAAGTCAAAGGGAGCAACGATTGACTTTGGACTGAATGAGAGAATTATTCGAACCTTTCCGTAACTGTAAACAGCTTTCTTGGTGATGAATCTGTTGGATCTCCTCATTTCCGCGAGTGCGAGAACCATCCAGTCTTCAATTTTTCCTTCAGCAACGACGGCTTCGCAAAACTCCATAATTTCTTTTTCGCTCGAAACGAGGGCAGTGGCGATTGATTTTTCTCTGTTGTCACGTCCCAGTTTAAATTTCTCGAGATTGTCAAACATTTTGGCGACATGTTCTTGGATTGCCGCCGGATCGGTGCTCCCAAGGATTCCCAACAATTCGTCGTCGCTTATGAAATTGAAACGTGGGAAAATTGCGCGTTTCGTGCTGAGATATTCGGTCAACGATTTTTGACATCTTTCCAGGCCGTCGATCAAAGCCTCGAATTCATCTTTGCGTCCGGGCGCCGTGCAGCACTCGAGAACGTTCAAACGTTTTGCCGTGTCGAGCATTATTTTTCTAAACGTCTTGTCTATGTCATCGAACTTTCTTGCCTCCTCCGGTAGCTGCGATCTTATGTCACCACCGACGAAAATTCCCTCGAGGTACAGCCACTTCCTTTGTAACTCCATCCACGCCTCCACCACCCCTGATATCGTTTGCATTGTCTTTTCCCATTTCTGGACGTTGCCCAGAAACGGACCAATGAATTGGGAGGCAGCCATGCTCTGCAAATTTATCGTATTGTCCTCGAGCACCAGAATCAATTCTTCAACGGGGCCGAGAATGTAGCCACGATCTTCTGTGCCTGCAATTCCATTTTTTTACTTCAAATTTTTTTTTTAATTCAAATTCGTCGAATTTAGAGACAATTTTTTTTTTTCCTTTTGCAACAAATTTTGTTGCAACAATACGAATTCTACGGCATTCCGTTTTCCTTACCTTTATAATGTCTGATGACTGTGAATTCCATGCTTTTCCAAACTTCCGAGACTTCTTTGACGCCTCTCTCGATAGACAATTCTTTGATGGCATTAGTCACGATGGACGAGGCAATGTCTTGAAACTTTGCCAGATCCATGGCGAACATGTTTTCCAGCGTAAATCTTTAGCAAAAAATGCAACTTTTGTCAATTATTTCTCGACTATATGAAATGTGCGACAAATATATTCGTTCCTCGATTCCTCACCGTTGCATTTTCNCAATACGAATTCTACGACCTTTCGTTTTCCTTACCTTTGTAATGTCTGATGACTGTGAATTCCATGCTTTTCCAAACTTCCGAGACTTCTTTGACGCCTCTCTCGATGGACAATTCTTTGATGGCATTAGTCACGATGGACGAGGCAATGTCTTGAAACTTTGCCAGATCCATGGCGAACATGTTTTCCAGCGTAAATCTTTAGCAAAAAATGCAACTTTTGTCAATTATTTCTCGACTATATGAAATGTGCGACAAATATATTCGTTCCTCGATTCCTCACCGTTGCATTTTCGCTTTCCTCCTCACCGTTATTGACCAGTTAAAAATATCGTTTATTTCAATCTTACGAAACAATTAAAAGTCCTTAAAATTTAAGCTGCGAACAAAGTAAATTCTTTTCCCCCATTATTCATATCGAAGCACATTGTACTTTTTTTTCTTACAAATGTACAACAAAGATCGACAGTAGGGGTGTGCGAATATTTGAAAACTTCGAATATTCGGCATCAAATCGAATCGAATTGTTTGATTCGAATTTCAAACCGAATATTCGATTTTTACGAGTATTCGATTATTTTTCGAATATTCGATTTTTTTTCGAATATTCGATTTTCTTTCGAATATTCCATTTTCTTTCGAATATTCNATATTCAAATATTTGAAAATTTAAGAAATACTTGAAAATTGCTCGAATATTCTATTCGAAAATCGAATTGAAAATTCATCAAATATTCGGAAATTTATCGAATACTCGAAAATTCGACGAATATTCGATTCAAAAATCGAATATTCGACTAAAAAATCGAATATTCGATTAATCGAATTTCAATATTCGATTCGATTCGATTCGATCACTATTCGCACACCCCTAATCGACAGCATAGATACACGAATGGCATCCCTGCTGTCGATCCTACAGTTTTTCCGGCGCGATACCCTTGCGTTACTTTTGGTGCACACTGAAATAATATTCGGCTAAGATAATTGGGAATAGCGACGAAGATGGTGACGAGGTTCTAAGAACCATCTTCACACCTGCTGGGTTCCATGTCGAAATGGATTCCCGTTTTGTTCATGAGTTCTTCCCAGTGTCTCTCACGCATCGCCTCGTTCTTCAATTCGACGAACAAAGGAACAGAGTTTTTGAAAGTTTTCATGGTCGCCTCGAGTGAATAAGCGACGTTGAGTTGCCTAACGGATTTTGGCATACGACGAAACTCTTTGATAAACTGTTCCATTCCGTCCATCAATTGTTGAGGATTGAGATCGATCCACAAAGTTTTAGACCAAATATCCCGGGCGTTTTTTTGGGCTCTGTACAATTTGTAAAGCATCTCCATGCCCTCGTAATCTTGTTTGACTTTGAGAAAGGCCGAGTAGTCGGCGGGCTCGAGGTTGAAGAGAATTTCGGCGTTTGCAAGGTCCACACGTTTTGCTTCCATTTTTTCAATCAGTTTTCCGTACTCCTAATGAGAATAAACGCGAAATGAGTGAATTATTTCCAAAGGAGTTTGGCTGGGAATTGAAAAGGATAATCGCTCCTTTTCCCTTACTTCCATCTTTCTCAGTCCAGCGTCCAAATCACTCCCGACGCTGCCTGGACCCTTGGTCTCGAAGAGCTCAGCAAACTCGTAGCACTCGATGCCAAAACTGGCGATTTGTTCTTTCGTCATATCGCAGAAGCGATCTTTGGTACTTTCCAGAGTCGTTGCTCGATAAAGGGCCCCGAGGAAGAGAGAGTTCCATTCTTCTTCTAATTTGTAGGCCAATTGTTCGTCCTCCTCTGAATAATTGACTCCGTGGTTGCGAAGAGTTCTGAAAGTTTCCTGATCGATCGCAGCAGCAAATTAAACAACGATTCAACGTCCATGCACTGGAAATGGAATTTTGTTAAAAATGATCGATATTTTGTTGAATACGTTCAACTAAATATTTTTCGATAATTTCAAAATTTTCCTTATTTTGGCAGAATATTTGGTTTCTAATGGAATTGTCAGCTAAATTTACGATTGGAACGACTAAAATTTGCTTCCGAAGAGACTTTATAGAATATTTCTTGTTGCGATGACACAATTTTTGGGATTATTCAAAAAAAACGTTTAGTCGAACGTATCGAACAAAATATCGAGCTTTTCCAATGAAATTTTGTTAAAAATCGTCAATATAAAACGGTGAACTAAATATTTTTCGATAATTTCAAAATTTTCGTTATTTTGGCAGAATATTTGGTTTCTAATGGAATTGTCAGCAAAATTTACGATTGGAACGACTAAAATTTGCTTCCGAAGAGACTTTATAGAATATTTCTTGTTGCGATGACACAATTTTTGGGATTATTAAAAAAAAAAACGTTTCGTTGAACGTATCAAACAAAATATCGAGCTTTTCCAATGAAATTTTGTTAAAAATCGTCAATATAAAATGGTGAACTAAATATTTTTCGATAATTTCAAAATTTTCGTTATTTTGACAGTATATTTGGTTTCTAACGGAATTGTCAGCGAAATTTACGAGTGGAACGACTAAAATTTGCTTCCGAAGAGACTTTCTAACATTTTTTTTGCTGCATTGACATAATTTTTGGGATTATTCAAAAAAACGTTTAGTCGAACGTGCATCGAACAAAATATCCATCTTTTTCAACAAAATTTTGTTTTCAGTGCAGCTTTTTCAGCATTTTTCAAGGTCAAGCTCTCACCTGATAAAGATAATACTGGACTTCGGACTGAACGACTAATTTCTTTATGTCAGCGATCGCTTGCATAACGACTTTGAATCTGTCTAATCCACTGATTACGAGCTCGATATCGCTTCTAAAAAGTTCGATTTTCGTCTTGAGATTTTCCATCGATTCACGAGTTTCAGCGAGTAAATAATTTCCATAGATTTGTTTCCATTCGTTCGCATGATCCTTGATGCCCTCGAGCAACGGAGCTAAATTGACTCTTCATCCGAATCAACGTAATCAAATCGATAAATAATCAAAATGCTAAACGATCAATCTCGACTGGCAGGATAATGAGAATTTAAATTGATCAATTACGAATTATTACCTAACGCTCGATACGTCAAAGTATGGCAACATATCATCGATCTCCTCGACAATACTCCCGTAGAAAGTAAATTTCTCATCGTACTTCAACAGCGTGGGATTTTCGCTCGCGAATTTCTCGCATATTTGCACTTTGTCAAAACGCCATAGATTCCAATATTTTTTCCAACGATGCAAATACTTGGAGCAGTCGCTCGTTATCCTTTGAATCGTTTCTTGTATGCCGTATATACGCTCGTTTATTATCTTGTGACAAAAATTCGAAGCAATCAGGAAAATCACATTTTTTAAATATTTTTTCAAGCCATTGACATTTTCCGGAATTTTTATTCCGGAATACACGGACAGATAAATGTGGAAAGTGTAGTCGTCATTTTTTTCAATAGAAAATGATAAAGTTTGCTCCATTTTTTTTTTTTCGATAGGAAATGGAAAAGTATCCTCCGGGTCAAATTGACCCAGTTTGTAAGGATTTGATAAATCGATTCGATGAAAATTCCTTACCCTTAAAATTTGAAGCAATCAGGAAAATCAAATTTTTTAAATATTTTTCCAAGCCATTGACATTTTGCGGAATTTTTATGGTGCACACGGACAGAGGAATGTGGAAAGTGTAGTCGTCATTTTTTTCAATAGAAAATGATAAAGTTTGCTCCATTTTTTTTTTTTCCCGATAGGAAATGGAAAAGTATCCTCCGGGTCAAATTGACCCAGTCTGTAAGGATTTGATAAATCGATTCGATGAAAATTCCTTACCCGTATACTCGTAATGTCTTCGTAAAAATTGAAAGTAAAGAATTCTTCCGACTCGAGTTGTTTGACGGGTTTACACTCGTGACACGTGGTCGCCATCCATCTCGGAAACAATTTGAACCTCTCGAGCAAGTCTTTGACGTCGTGAAGAACAATCGCTCGTACTTCGTTCGGACTAGGCCTCAGAATAACTTCAGATGCAACGAGAATCGCGTCGACCTTGAAAATCGCCTTGTCTCCTATCAATAGGGCATCGAGGGTCTCGAGATTTCGCACAATGCAACGTATGAACGCCCTGAATATTTTCGCCTCGTAGCGCTCGTAAAAGGATCTCATTCCAGGACTTCTCCCACTCGATGTCCCTTCCACGAGGCTCTCCAGTTTTATTAACATCGGACTAGCTGATTTGTACGCTTTCAACATGGCGCATACAAACTCTGTTCGCTTCGCCTCGATGTCAAGGAAATACGTCTGCGTCGAATGAAACATTTTTGTTAATAATAGGGGTGTGCGAATAGTGATCGAATCGAATCGAATCGAATATTGAAATTCGATTCGATTTTCGAATCGAATATTCGATTTTTTAGTCGAATATTCGATTTTTGAATCGAATATTCGTCGAATTTTCGAGTATTCGATAAATTTCCGAATATTTGATGAATTTTCAATTCGATTTTCGAATAGAATATTCGAGCAATTTTCAAGTATTTCTCAAATTTTCAAATATTTGAATATTCGAAAGAAAATCGAATGTTCGAAAGAAAATCGAATATTCGAAAAAAAATCGAATATTCGAAAAATAATCGAATACTCGAAAAAATCGAATATTCGATTTTTTAGTCGAATATTCGATTTTTGAATCGAATATTCGTCGAATTTTCGAGTATTCGATAAATTTCCGAATATTTGATGAATTTTCAATTCGATTTTCGAATAGAATATTCGAGCAATTTTCAAGTATTTCTTAAATTTTCAAATATTTGAATATTCGAAAGAAAATCGAATATTCGAAAGAAAATCGAATATTCGAAAAAAAATCGAATATTCGAAAAATAATCGAATACTCGAAAAAATCGAATATTCGGTTTGAAATTCGAATCAAACAATTCGATTCGATTTGATGCCGAATATTCCAAGTTTTCAAATATTCGCACACCCCTAGTTAATAAAAAAAAAAGTAAATTTTTTTGTTTTTCTTTAGGGAAATCTCGAATTTTCACTTTTTCGAGTTACGGAGAATTTATTAACCTTGCAAGGGCTCAATTCGACATCCGCTTCATCCCGTTCTTTCGTCGGTGTGAACAAATTGTACGATTGAATGTCTTTTTCAATTCTTTGATCGAGATCCACCTTCATTTGATTCACCTGAGTCACGATCGAGTTCAGACTCTTCAACAATTTTTCACACGTCATTGCGTAATCCGATATCCCCAAGGAATACCAATTCAACCTCGTGACGCCAGGGTGAATATTTTTCTCGATGTGTCGTAAACTTTTGTTCAGCAGTTGCAACTGCAAAATTATGTAAGCTGTTTGGGTTTGTTTCGTGTGGAAAAAGTGATTAGTATTAATGAGAAATCATTGGCTCACGTCAGCTTCGTCGAATTTCGACACTATTGCGTTGTACCCGTCAATCATATTTTTCGTAGCTTCGATGTCAGCACGAAGTCTGTCTTTTTGAATTCCTACGTTTCTCACTATTTCCGGTAACTCGAATCCCAGTTGCTCCAACAGTTCAGCCTTTCGTGTCAAAAGTCAAACGTGTCACTAAACTTTTTCTATTATTTTACATTTTTCCGGCCTCATTTTTTTTTTTTACGTACCTCTCGAATTATGTCGAACACATCGAAATTAAAATTGACCTCGAACCGAAGCTGCAATTCTATCGTCGTGCCATCACGTAATATTTCCTTCCAAGCTACTTTTGGCTTCTCCATCAAACTCGAGATCGTCGACGCTCTACGCTCTCTCATCAACATCTCGCCAGTTTTGCTTCCCGATCTTATTACTCGCAGGCCTGGTAATATGAACTTTTGCTCGCTGACCATACTTCCTGCTGTTTCTGTTGCCAAAAATCACAAAAGACATGGAAAATGTTTGGCAGCTTCAATTCAATTCATTTGCTCGTTTCATTTCGACGTTAAACGTTCAATCATCCTCAGACGCTATCGTTTTAACGATTCTGAAGTTTGCAACGTCGAGATTCAACGATTAATATTTTTTCTATTTATTGTTTATTGAGTTTTTTTTAATTTTCACTTTTTTTCGTGCGTCGATCGAGTGTTCGGGCACCAGAGAGGGGCGTTCTATGGTCTGGACCAAATATTGAATAATAATTGGGAGCTCGGATGAAGAAAAAACGGAAATTCGTTGCGTTCCAACTTTGCTTTGAAAAATGCAGGAGAAACATCGGAAATGCTATAAAGTTGGAATACCTATGCTCTGTTTCGAAATAATGCCATCGGTGTGTCGTCCAGATATATTCGTGATTGACTCCAACTTGCTAACAGCCTCATGGTCTTTGCTTCGGGTCATTTTGATTTTCAATCTCGACCCCGTGGCGCCTCTGTTGATTTGGGTTTTCAAATCTGATTCGTATGAAAATAAAAAAATGTAAAAAAATTAGTAAATTAGATAAATTTTGTTGGAAACTTGGTCGATGATTTTTCTCGGACGATACTCACGTATCTCGTGATCGGTGGGAATCATTTTCAAAATACTTTTTTTCATTGCTAACGTCACCACAGGACTGGTCGTTTCGATCCAGGCATTGAATTTCGTCTCTTCAAATTTTTTCATTTGTTTGGCAATATTGAGATATTGCTGAAATGCAAATAATTTCAATTCGCTGTTTTTGAGCTCTTCGACTTTTTGAAATTTTAGAACTGGATCTTTCAGTCGGTGGAATAGTTGACGCTCCCAAAATATGCCGCCGGCGACTGGTGGATGGTACGGCAGTAACGGGGGATGCCGTTTGCCTGAAACGTTACGTTTTGTTGTAGTTTCTCAATGAATTTAAGGAGGGTGGCTACACACAACAATGTTGCCATGCTAAGAGCATAGGAAAATTCTAAATGATTAGAATTTCATGAAATTTCGTGAGTATATTCTTTATTATTAAATATCAATATACAAATTTTTTGAGACTTTTTTTTCTACATAGTTTTCGAGTTTTTGAAGACTAAAGTTTACATGCACAAGCATAGGAATCAGATATATATATAGATATATCTTTTGCATATTGTAAACTCGAATTATTCGACAACTATGCAGACGAAAAATTTGAGAAAAATTGGGTCATCGTATTTTATGCTAAAGAATGTTATCACCAAATTTTATTAAATTCTTATCATATGGTCGTATGTAGCCAACCTCCTTAAGGAGGGTGGCTACAAACAACAATGTTGCCATGCTAAAAGCATAGGAAAATTCTAAATGATTAGAATTTCATGAAATTTCGTGAGTATATTCTTTATTATTAAATATAAATATACAAATTTTTTGAGACTTTTTTTTCTACATAGTTTTCGAGTTTTTGAAGACTAAAGTTTACATGCATAAGCATAGGAATCAGATATATATAGATATATCTTTTGCATATTGTAAACTCCAATTATTCGACAACTATGCAGACGAAAAATTTGAGAAAAATTGTGTCACCGTATTTGATGCTAAAGAATTTTATCACCAAATTTTATTGAATTCTTATCATATGGTCGTATGTAGCCAACCTCCTTAAAACGAGGAATCAAAAGATTTTGATGAAATTTTTACCTCGATTGAATATGTTCTCGATCATGCTGATTTCTTTGCTAAATTGTTGCATCACGATGTCAAATTTCATGAGAAGTTGTTCCTGAATAGCTTGGCGAGTTTTAATATTTTTAAACTTGAGTAAAACCTCGAGAGCGTGTTCTGCGCTAATGAGAACAGTGAAACAGTCGTCGATGTGAAATTTAGCTTCGTTCTCAAGATTTCCAACTTCCACGTAAAACCACGACATCGTCGCTTCCCAATTTTCTTTGTTAAACTTAGTGAATACATTGAAATCCGCAGTTTGCAATGGCACGATCAATTTCTCAACCCTTTTTATGATCGCGTCGATCTGGGCGGGATCGTTGATTATCGATTTCAATTCCGGGCCGAAAATATTGTAGAAATCTTGCAAAACGCTGGCTACTTTATTCAGATCTTCGCAAACGTTCGCAATATATTCAGTCTCTCTGAACAAAGTGTCCTGATCGAATTCCCAACGTTGACCTTTTCCCGATACTTCGATACTCTCCCGCGTGCTCAAGTACGACTCTCTCCAGTTTTTCATCATTTCGTGGGCGTCTCCGGTTATTGTCAATACTTCGTCCAATGGTTTCCTGTTGATCGAATGAACAATCAAAAATTTAAATATTCTAGAGGGGAAAATTTGATGATGATGAGCAGGAAATTTTTACAGTTGAATGAATAAACGTAAAAGTATTTTTAAGGATTTTCAAGTTTGCATCGTTGGAATGCAACGGAAAGAATTTTTTTTTACGATTTTCAAGTTTGCATCGTTGGAATGCAACGAAAAGTAATTTTTTTAACGATTTTCAAGTTTTCATCGTTGGAATGCAACGAAACATAATTTTTTTAACGATTTTCAAGTTTGCATCGTTGGAATGCAACGAAAAGTAATTTTTTAAACGATTTTCAAGTTTGCATCGTTGGAATGCAACGAAAAGTAATTTTTTCAACGATTTTCAAGTTTGCATCGTTGGAATGCAACGAAAAGTAATTTTTTTAACGATTTTCAAGTTTGCATCGTTGGAATGCAACGAAAAGTAATTTTTTTAACGATTTTCAAGTTTGCATCGTTGGAATGCAACGAAAAGTAATTTTTTTAACGATTTTCAAGTTTGCATCGTTGGAATGCAACGAAAAGTAATTTTTTTAACGATTTTCAAGTTTGCATCGTTGGAATGCAACGAAAAGTAATTTTTTTAACGATTTTCAAGTTTGCATCGTTGGAATGCAACGAAAAGTAATTTTTTTAACGATTTTCAAGTTTGCATCGTTGGAATGCAACGAAAAGTAATTTTTTTAACGATTTTCAAGTTTGCATCGTTGGAATGCAACGAAAAGTAATTTTTTTAACGATTTTCAAGTTTGCATCGTTGGAATGCAACGAAAAGTAATTTTTTTAACGATTTTCAAGTTTGCATCGTTGGAATGCAACGAAAAGTAATTTTTTTAACGATTTTCAAGTTTGCATCGTTGGAATGCAACGAAACGTAATTTTTTTAACGATTTTCAAGTTTGCATCGTTGGAATGCAACGAAAAGTAATTTTTTTTACGATTTTCTAGTTTGCATCGTTGGAATGCAACAAAAAGTAATTTTTTTTACGATTTTCAAGTTTGCAACGTTGGAAGGCAACGAAACATAATTTTTTTAACGATTTTCAAGTTTGCATCGTTGGAATGCAACGAAACGTAATTTTTTTAACGATTTTCAAGTTTGCAACGTTGGAATGCAACGGAACGTAATTTTTTAAACGATTTTCAAGTTTGCATCGCTGGAATACAACGAAAAGTAATTTTTTTACGATTTTCAAGTTTGTATCGTTGGAATGCAACGAAGAGTAATTTTTCTCATACTTGAAAAGTTCCTCGATGGCCAAATTCTTCATGATATTTTGGCACAGCTGCCAAGAGACACGTTCGAGAAGAGGAACCATTTTATCTTCGGTGCTGTAATATTTCGATAAGACCCAAATCATTCTCATGCCTTCGGTGAGAGGTGGAAGAGCTTTAGCGATGGCTTGGAACGATTTCGACTCGGCAATGAGCTGCAAGGAGTAATCAGTCACAACGACGATGTATGTTTTCGTATTTTTGAGGAGGAAACTTTGGTATTACCTTAAAATATCTTAAAACGGTGAACAAGAATTTATTGTTGTCTCTGGCCTCGGTGTAATGTTGCCACAACTCCATTTGGAAAAATCCAAAAGCCGAGGCTATCGGCGACTCGGAATCTTCCAGCAAAGACAATATTTCTTTGACGTCTACGGTTTTTAATTGCTCGACAAGCATCGAGAGTCCTGTCTCTCGATCGTGCCAGTATTCGTATTCGGCGAGAGGCCCTTTTCCCTGTGGAACTTTCTTCGTAAATGTGTCCAAAACTTTTTGAATGTGTTTGCCCCAAGAACCAACTACTTTCTCCAATTGCTCGAGCACTCGTTTCTTTGCGAGCGAAGGCGACGTCGTTCCATCGGATTCCAGCAGTTCCGAGACTCGTGGCACTGTTAACAATATGTCGCCTTCGATATGTTCCAGTGTCCTGTACAAAACAATTCATTTTCATCAGAAAAAAAAAAGATTTTTATTCTATAAACGAATTCCTTGGAGAATCGAGTCCTTACCATTGCACACTCGTCGTCAATTTGTCCAAATAATCCAAGAGATCTTTTTTGCTCGATTCGATCGGTATTTCTTTTCTGGCAGCGTTGGATGTCGAGGAAACTGGCGTACTTTCCTCTTTTTT
>JBAJMU010000008.1:11547386-11619497 GCA_037952995.1 Hyposoter didymator
GAATATTCGTCGAATTTTCGAGTATTCGATAAATTTCCGAATATTTGATGAATTTTCAATTCGATTTTCGAATAGAATATTCGAGCAATTTTCAAGTATTTCTTAAATTTTCAAATATTTGAATATTCGAAAGAAAATGGAATATTCGAAAGAAAATCGAATATTCGAAAAAAAATCGAATATTCGAAAAATAATCGAATACTCGAAAAAATCGAATATTCGGTTTGAAATTCGAATAAAACAATTCGATTCGATTTGATGCCGAATATTCCAAGTTTTCAAATATTCGCACACCCCTAATTAAAATCAAGATTTGCTCAATCTAGAACTGGAAAATATTACGAAATCGATATGGGCCGGCGGCGATCCAAACGGACTCTGAGAAGTCCAACTATCGATATAACTTTTTTTTACTCAACTGGCACAGCCATTCATAAAATAGAGTGGATCTTGGGAAAACTGTCAAAACCGGTTTACGGTCGACATTTTATTGTGCGAAAAAAAAAAATTCAGCGAATAAAATATTTCAACGTGCTAAAAAATGCTTTTCCGGTGTTTCCGAACTTTTTAATTGACCTGATTATCGATCATTGCAGACAGAGTTGCAGTTGCTCGTCCCATCGGTGTTTCGTCGCTCTTCGCGCCCGAATGAATTTCCTCAATCTGTTGTTGCGCCGCACCGAGTCCTCTGTATTGGTTTTCTACCAACGGCTTGAAAGCCTGAAAAAATCATCCGCACAAAACTTATTTCGCTTTATTAAAATTTTCCTGGTGGCGACTGAAAGAAAAATGAAATTTCGTAAATTAACTGACGTGGACGAGCAGCCTATTCATCGCCGGTAACAAATATCCATTCAAGGAACCAACTATCAAATAATTCGTTATCCTCTTGTTACACTCTTCGTAAGTCTCAAACGATGGGATTCCCTCTTCGCTTGTTCTCATAAAATAAAATAAATTCGAGTTCTCCATTTCTTTATTTTGCGGGTCAATCTCACCGAAAAACATGTGCAATACTGGTATTTCGACCACTTTGTCAACAACTTTCTAAAACAGTAAAAAAACACTTCGTTATATGAGAAAAAAAATTGCAGCCCTGCGTTGCACTTTATTTAGCAACAGCTCGTGGCAAATTTGGCTTCTAATTTACCTTCGTGAGGACGTACTTGTCCTCTTCGCCGGGAGGTGGTACAAATGGTACAGATCTGACTAAAAACATTATTCCAATTTCTTGTTAAGAGAAAAATAAAGTTTCAAGCTTGGCAAACGAAAAACAAGGAATGACAAAATGTTTACGTGAAGTTGTGCTTTGCGCTTGAGTTTTCTTTTTCATTTGTAACAACGAAGTATCGCCCGAGAGTTGTTCTCCTTCCTCCTCATCGCTCTCGTGATCTTCACCAATGTCTTCTTCACTCTCTCCAATGAGAGTGCCATCGGAACGTAATTGCATTACTGAGACGCTCGTAAAGATCGAGCTCGCAGCGGTGCTGCTCAATTCCGACTTTTCACTTTTTTTACTTTTCTTTCCCTTTTTTCCTTTCTTCTCCTTTTTTTTTTCTTCCTCGAGTTTTTCAACCTTTTCCACTTTTCCTGGGACAATATTCATCAGTTGGCAAACATCATAACGCACGAGATATTGAAAATTGTTTAAAGATTCGACTAAAGTGCTCTGATCGATTGGCATGCTTGGGTGCATTTGCGAAAACTATAAATTTGTGCTCATGGTTTTGCTGGTTTACCCGGAGCACTCTTAGTCAACCTTTGTGGTCGGTTCTTCGATGCGAATGTTGCGAGAGTCGTTATTTTCACTCTGTGGCCAGCGCCTCAATCAAAGATAAATAAATTATTGTCTCAATGCTTTTTCCACACAAATCATTTTCTCTCAGCAAATTAATTTGAATTTTCTTACTTTCTTCCCATACTGCTATTTCCTCTTGCACTACTTCGCTTCTCTGAGTCTTGTAGAACCACACTTGTTTTTTTTCCAAATCCATAACGCCGTACAGATCGAGAATAAGCAAATTCAACAATTTATCCTCGTAAAAACGATTGTTTTCCTGGTGTGAGAATCATTTTATTTTCCCAATTTCTTCATGATTTTCAATTATTAAAACTAATGGCTGCCGAATTTTTACGATTCTTGGACGCAAAGTACTTGCACTGGAAGTAAAATTTTGTTAAAAATGGTCGATATTTTGTTGAACACGGTGAACTAAATATTTTTTGATAATTTCAAAATTTTCGTCATTTTTGCAGAATATTTGGTTTCTAATGGAATTGCCAGCCAAATTTACGATTGGAACGACTAAAATTTGCTCCCGAAGGGTCTTTATAGAATATTTCTTGTTGCGATGACACAATTTTTGGGATTATTCAAAAAAACGTTTAGTCGAACGTATCGAACAAAATATCGAGCTTTTCCAATGAAATTTTGTTAAAAATCGTCAATATAAAACGGTGAACTAAATATTTTTCGATAATTTCAAAATTTTCCTTATTTTGGCAGAATATTTGGTTTCTAATGGAATTGTCAGCTAAATTTACGATTGGAACGACTAAAATTTGCTTCCGAAGAGACTTTATAGAATATTTCTTGTTGCGATGACACAATTTTTGGGATTATTCAAACAAAACGTTTAGTCGAACGTATCGAACAAAATATCGATTTTTTCCAACAAAATTTTCTTTTCAGTGTGTATGCGAATTCATTAAATTTGCCAGTGCGGTTCATGGTCCACAGATCCATTGTTATTAATAATTTTCTAGCTCAAATAAATGTTAAAATGCAACGAAAATAAATGCAGTTCAGCCATTTGCTTCGGGGCTTTCGCAATAAGATAATTAAAAAAATAATTACACTTATGAAAGTGTCAAAGAGAAACTTGTAATTGTCCGTGAGGCCGAGGAACTTGACGACTTTATCACGAATCCATCTCACCCTGTATAACGTAAAAGTATTAAATAAGAATATTAAAAATCTTTTGAAGCGACTCGACGTGGAAGAAATGTCTAGTTCTTACCGATAATCCATCACCGTAGATGCTTCTGGCTTCAATAAACTAGCTTCACTGCTCATTTCTAAATCCTCTTCACTGCCATTGTCAACGGTTGTCAAACTGACGTTTTCCGTTTTCACGCTGTCCTCCTCCATCGTGCGCAACGCAAATTAAAACTTACTAATAGAATATTATTTAATGACGAATAGATTAACTGTGTCGTGTACTTGTTGCATAATTCTACGACAGCCTCGCGAGATAGAAAGACTTTTTATTGCCTGCGGGCTTGCCCAATTTTCTTGTCGTCATGGAGAACAAACAATTGTTCGTGTGTGGGTGTCAGCCACGAATGATTATTCACTCTGCTCCGTCCTGCTGCGTTGGACAATCGATCGTGCAATACACAGATGCCAGCACGACCGTGCCATTTTAGGAAACGTTGACGAATCTATTTATTTTTCTTTGCTTCCGCTATTCTAACGTTTTTCCAACATTTTCTTTACCGAACCTGCAAAATAATAACTGCGTTACACCATTTTTTTCCTTCCATATTTTCAAGAAAAAACAAAAAACAGAATCAAAAATTTTTAACGATTGATAAACTTCTCGGGTCTGTTTGACCCAATGCAGAAACTCTTCGACACGCCAAGGTGTACAGCAAATCCGGGACTCCACATCGAAGAAAATTACTTCCCCAAGAATGTAAAATTAAAGAAAAAAATTTGCATAAACATCGAATTCTTTATTTTCTCGATTTATTATACATTTTATAATTTACATGAAAAATTCGAAATCTTGGAACTAATTGCTCGGCACAACTCTTCGAGTAAATTGTTATCCAAGTTTGCATCGTTGAAAAACAATTTCGATAAAATCCAACGATGCAGACTCTATTAAAAAAAAAAGATCGAAATTTAATGACAACTGAGTTGAACATTTTTCTCGACAACTCTTCGAAAATTCTGAATTGTAGGGCAATGAGAAGCGTTGCCAGCCGAGTTTTTCGCGTCGATTTACAACTATTTTTGGTTAATTCATTTTCGCAGTTTCGTAAGAGCCGGTTTGTGTCATTTTTTATCATTTTGTTGGGACCAGTTGACATCCTCGTAAAAATTAATTTCTTTTTACGACTTCAAACGGCGATAAATATTCTTATAATTAATAATTATTGTTACAAAGTCACATATGATTCATATACGAATATCGGAGCTTTCGCGTCAAAGTTTCGATCCAAAATTCCGACCATTTTCGATCCAGAATTTGAAATGTTAAAAAAATGAAAAATTTACGATTCTCAACTGGAACAAACGTCAGTAGAAATGATTTGTCATTCGTTTGCACCAGGGAGATGATAAAATAATTGAATAATTCGTGCGGCTGTGGAAATTGTATTTTGCTTTGTGGAAAAGCTTTGGAAATTCTTGGGAAACTTGAGTGGTCAGAGTTTTGGAACGAAAAGTTGAATGTAAGAGTTTTCATGCTATTTGTGCATTAGATAATCATTCTAAGTCTCAATACTCGTGGTGTTTTCGTTATTCGTCGTATTTACTGTTGTCACATCGTGCAATAAACCTTTCTCCACAGCTTCCATATATTCTTCTCTCTCCTCATCCGTATTCAAGGAGAATCCCAAGGAAGGTATGAATTCAGTTTGGATAACGGTTTCGGTGTGAGTTTCTCCGATTTTGGCGTCGGTTTCGTTCGACCTCTGGGTTTGTTGTTCCAATTGGGGGCTCGATTCTTCGGAGTCACCGAGCGGAAGTCCCGTCTCGAAATTGTAAAGCCTCGTAGATTCAGGCAAATCGAAAACTAATTTTTGTTGGTTTGTTTTTTGAGTGTTGTGAGCAAAAGTTTGGCTCAGTTGGTCGATGAGTGCACGATTGTTTTCGAAATCGGTGGTCAGTCCCGAAGGAGCTGCCTTCAAGGTTTCAACGTTTTCTTTCGAATCTGCCTCACGGGCCAAAGGAACGATCGATCCTGTTGATCGAATCGACGAATCCGTTGTTTCGGAAACAAATGAATTCTTCTCCGTGTTGGGAAATGGTTGAGAGCCAATAGAAACGATCTCGTCCTCCGGATTCGAAGGAGTTTGGATCTTGGGGCTGACTGGCTGGTCGAGGGAAAATGGCCTCGGCGAATTAGGTCCGTTTATCAAAGTCGCGAAACTTTCTAGATATTTCATCGATTGCAAAACATTCGATTTGGGAATTTGCACGTTTTCTTCTTTGCTTCGAGTTTCCTCGATGTTTAAGCTCCTGGAACGAAAATCATTGGATTCCACGTTGGGACGAGGGGAATTATTGTTGTGCTCGTCCGATCGCACGATCTCGAAACTTTTGAAATCCGCTGCGCCGATCGAATCACCCACTTCCGGTTGTGCTGCTATCAACTTACGTATTTCTTCACCGTTCGGATCGATCTCCTCGTTTTTATTCACCGTCAGTGTAAACTCTACCGGCGAAGAAGCGAGTTCAACGGTGTCCGGAATTTTACTCGAATTCGATAAAACTTGTTCGGGAAAAATCGGCAGGTTCACCGCGACGTTCTCGCTCGGGGATGTCGCCGAGTCCATTTCGACGGCTGCAGACGAATTTTCCGATATTTTTATCGAATCTTTCTCCAACAGGTTCTCGTGAACGTCTTCGATCGAATCTACCGTTTGGGGAATGTCAGTTCCCTGAGCAACTTGCTCGGAGTCATTCACCGATCTCGCCATCTCTGTGATTTCTTCCGATCTTTCCGAAATTGTTGTCGTTTCTGTAAACGATTTCGGAGTCAAAAACTCTTCTGGACTCAGATCGATGGATTGTACTTTCTGGATGAAAATCTTTGGGCTTTTCAAGTCTTCCGAGGATTTTTGAGCGGTCGCATTGTTGCCAATGACAATGCGGAATATGCGAGATTCTCGATTTTGCTTCTGCTCGTTTTCTGTTGAATTTCGTGCTGAGTTTTCGTCGTTCGGATTCGAGAATTTTTTGGTATTTTCGATCGATGATTCGTCCAAAATCATTATGCGGAATTCGCTCTGATTTTCTTTGGGTGGTAACAAAAACTCGGCCGGTTCATCGGCATCCTGGACGTTGGCTGGACGATTGGAATCCGTGGAATTCGCGATGATGGATGCGCGCTGAGGAATGTGTTGAATATTTAGTTCGCCAGGGCTCTCCTCGTGATTATACGAGAAGAGAGTCGGATCGCGATTCTCCTCGTCGATGGTGAGGATAGAAAGTGTTTCAGTTATTTTTTCCGTTAACCGATCGAGATCTTCGGTAATAGTTTTTTCCTTGCGATCGAGAGATTCCATAGTTTCGTTGAGGAGCTGAGAACCGAGGCTGACATTTCGAGTTTCCAATTTTTCGCTGTTTTCGAAATTTGAAAACGCGACTGTCGGGAGATTTGAATTTGGCAATTGGTTCTCGTTGGAAATGGGAAGCGGCGTAGCTGCTTTGACGGTTTCGTCGGACCGGCCTCGTGCGGTATAAAGATGATCGGAGCTCTCAAATTCAAGGTCATATTTGCCGAAAGTGTGTTTGGTAGTTGGAGGTCTGTAGGTCGTTGGAATAGTCGGCGAATAAAATCTCCTGGCGATGGTTGTGACGGTTGGGACTGTTGGAGCGTAAGAAGGTTGGAATTCATTTCGGAAGGAGCCTTGACGATCGTTTTTCCGATCTTCGCCGATAGTGTGAATTTGTATCGACGGATTTCCACTGTTGCGGCTGCGATCGTTCGTTCCAACGTTCTGGGAATAATAATCGTTGTCCTGATGACGTCGCTGAGGTTTTTCAGTCGTTCGCGACTTGTATCGGGACGAATGACGCGACGGATAGTCCGGATAATCGGAGTAACTTTCGCGACCGGTTGGAAGATCGTTTGTTCGTTCCGTTACCGAACTGCCGCCGTAATTGAAAACCCTTTGATTGGTTCGATCGTCAGGCCGAGCTTGTTCCTCAATGACCGTCTCGATCGGGATCCTCTCACCGGCCGATCGTACTCTCGACATCTCGAAAGCCTTTCGCAAAATCTCGTCGTCGTCGACCTCGCTAACGTGACTCTCAATGTTTGTCACGTGATAATTACGAGTCAACGAACAATCGACCTTGTTCCACCAATCACAAGTCAACAATTTCTGACTGAATATCGAACCGATCGGACAGAGAAACGAGGAAACGAGAAAACTTGCATCACACACGTGAAACACTTGACAACCAGCTCCCTCGTCGGCGTAATAGCCTGGGAAAGACATAAAAACAATTAAACATTTTCGGCCAACAGAAATTTCTCGCTTCTTCACTATTTTTCATCCATCAACTTTTTTTCTCCATCGATCTCATGAATATTCATTTTTTCTATCGATTTTCAGAGTTTTTTAAAATTAGGCATTGGGTTTCGAATTTTCGTCAATTTTGGCAACCCTAAGCCTTTGCGGGACTTGATCATACTACAAAAAAAACCTCGCTCCGTTACTTTAACGTTTTTTCATTTGAAACAAAATTGAGAAGAAATGAGAACAAAAAATTTGGGAAAAAAGCTTTTTTTTTAACCGTAAAGAACTACCGAACTCCGTAGAGCGGTCGATAGAAAAGAGCAGAAAAGAAAAACGCGTAATAGTGGGAAAAAAAAAACATGAACCACGATGATGAATGAGAAAGATCGAAATACTGATTCTGCGTTGATCCGCGACTAAGAGTTTATTCGTTATTTTCGCAATCTCGTTATGAGCTAAAATCGAGAAGAGCTTCCTCATTCCGAAAGCATGGTCGCCGACATTACGAAGTACACAAGTCGTCTGGTCGAGCTACTTGCGAAGTTAACATTCATTAATATCGCAACTAAAAACGCTCGAGATTCCTCCACCGCGAGCTGTCATTACGAAAATTGCATAATCGAGCTCGAATTAAAATCCGTTCGTGACGCTTAATTTTTTATTTATTAAAGTTGTTTGCGGGTGAATCTTGCACGATCGCGTCCAACTACATTTATTTTCAATAAAAACACAAAATGAGCCAATATTGCGTAATCGACAAACTCGTTTCTGCTCCAACTGGCTTCCCAAGAATATTTTCTTTTTTTTTTTGACAATGCTCCTTTTTCTCTTGAGCGACCTATCTAATTACGAAAGTGAGATGGGTCCGCGAGCAACCGCTCGATTTTTCACGCTCGGATTACAGAAAGAAGCTTAGCAAACACTCGAACACGTGCCATCGCCTCACGCTCTCTTACTAGCCCCAAATTTCTTCCTTTCAAGTAGCAAAATATTACAAACGAAAATAATAACCGACGTTGGTTTTTTTTTTTCACAAAAAATCATCTCGACTTTGCCATAAATGTCAAGATTTCTCTCTCCATTCCCCTCCCTCCGTTCGAGTCTCCCAACTCTTATTGTTCGTTCGACAAAATGTCAAACAAGTAGGGGTGTGCGAATAGTGATCGAATCGAATCGAATCGAATATTGAAATTCGATTCGATTTTCGAATTGAATATTCGATGAATCGAATATTCGATTTTTTAGTCGAGTATTCGATTTTTTAGTCGAATATTCGATTTTTGAATCGAATATTCGTCGAATTTTCGAGTATTCGATAAATTTCCGAATATTTGATGAATTTTCAATTCGATTTTCGAATAGAATATTCGAGCAATTTTCAAGTATTTCTTAAATTTTCAAATATTTGAATATTCGAAAGAAAATCGAATATTCGAAAGAAAATCGAATATTCGAAAAAAAATCGAATATTCGAAAAATAATCGAATACTCGAAAAAATCGAATATTCGATAAATTTCCGAATATTTGATAAATTTTCAATCCGATTTTCGAATAGAATATTCGAGCACAATTTTCAAGTATTTCTTAAATTTTCAAATATTTGAATATTCGAAAGAAAATGGAATATTCGAAAGAAAATCGAACATTCGAAAAAAAATCGAATATTCGAAAAATAATCGAATACTCGAAAAAATCGAATATTCGGTTTGAAATTCGAATCAAACAATTCGATTCGATTTGATGCCGAATATTCCAAGTTTTCAAATATTCGCACACCCCTACAAACAAGGAATAAGGAATAATCTCTGGACGAATGAGATTCAAAAAATGGGGAATTCACCTGCCGGAAAAATGTCTCCTAACTCTTTCCGTTTCAATTTCCCATTCACTATATTTCGAACGTTGAGGAGCAGCATCTCGTGACGGAATTGAACTAAAAGTTTAGCGAAACTATTATTATCGTTGAGGCTCGTATGTATATATTTATGGTCGCATCTTCTGTCGCTGGAGCGCTGACCTATTGCGAAAGGTAATAAAATGCTAGCGGTAAATTCCACTCTCAATGTACTCTCTCGGTTAACTACTACATTCAGCCACACACATTCATGTTGTATGTGGCATATAACACGCCTGTACGCGGCCAATATAACGACACAATGCAAAAGCATATGTACAGCCCGAATCATCCTTGACATCGATGCTAAAGGTGACTAAAATCTTTCAATGTACGTGAAATCCATGACAAACCCAATGACTATCGAATACTATGGGGCGTTTCATTCAAAAATTCAAAAATACGCACGAGCTTTTAGATCCTTTCTGATTCAACGAATTTCCATCTTTTTTTTTCTCCAGGCGATGAAAAAGTTTATAAAATTCGTGTGAGAATCCTTTTCACACAATTTTCTCCTCCCCATTCATTCTTGCAGAAAAATAAGGATTTTTAAATTTTGAACAAAAAGTTTGACAGAAAAAACAATTTTCTCGTTTCCTGCTGCAAAACGTTCGCGAGTCCTCATTAATTTTTTAGAAACGTTATCCGAAGGACGACTCTGTTGAAGAGAAAAAAAACTTTCGAACAATCCCGTTTTTTTGAACTTTTCGTATCGTAAAAAAGCCCTCGATGAGCTCAAGTTTTATTTCTCGTGCAACAACCCATCGGTGATTCGTATCCGTTACATAATTCACTAAAACGTTCATTAGACGAATGAAAAGTGATAGTAATTTGGTATTTCGGCAGACGTGTTTACCGCTCGGTTCGATCGTAGCGCTGAGAGCACGCTACGTTTCTGTAAGTTGATTTGTAAAAGATACTGCTGGTTAGAGGAACGATTCAATTTCTGGAAGAGTTTCCTTGATCGGATGGAAGAGTTTTGCTTTTAGGGGTTAAGACCGNTTGAAGAAAAAAAAAAACTTTCGAACAATCCCGTTTTTTTTTTACTTTCCGTATCGTAAAAAAACCCTCGATGAGCTCAAGTTTTATTTCTCGTGCAACAACGCATCGGTGATTCGTATCCGTTACATAATTCACTAAAACGTTCATTAGACGAATGAAAAGTGATAGTAATTTGGTATTTCGGCAGACGTGTTTACCGCTCGGTTCGATCGTAGCGCTGAGAGCACGCTACGTTTCTGTAAGTTGATTTGTAAAAGATACTGCTGGTTAGAGGAACGATTCAATTTCTGGAAGAGTTTCCTTGATCGGATGGAAGAGTTTTGCTTTTAGGGGTTAAGACTGGAGAACGGTAATTGGCTGTTCGGAAGGTGAAAGACGAGAGAATTGCTTTGGAATTGAAACCGAAAGTGACGTTTGATGTCAACGATCTTATGATGCTTTTCTATACTCGATTGATTATTCATTCTTGCACGTAGATTTTTTCGTCGCGAGATATCCTTGGCAAGAAATGCTTCGGGCGATCGTAAAGGAGAAATGGATAAAGATGATTGATGGGTAAATTTGATAGACAACTTTTTTTATCTCATGTTTTCATTGCTGATGAGACCCCCTTCCTTACCTCTGTAATGACCTTCGCACACAAATTCCGTTTGAGGCAATCTCGTGTATGCAGGATAATCCACGCCTGGCTCCCCTGGAACGTTGTTCCTGATGTCCGAGAGATCTGGAAAATACGTTCGATCAGGCGCGCAGTCAATAATTCATCGTCTTTTCAATATTTTTTCAAGATTGTTGCATAGAAGGAGAGAAAATAATTTTCAAAATTATTGTGACGTCATAGTTGCTCGATACCGTGGAGCCTTTCGAAGAGATTTTGACAACAACGTTTTTTTTCATCAAATTTTCATATTTTTCCAACAATTTCAGATGAAAAATTTCTACGGGTTCGCTAAAATCTCTCGTGGATTCATAATTCATTGAAAATATCGGAAATTTGACATTTCCCGCGAAATATACCAGGGAACTCGAATGTCGTAGTGATTTTTTACATTACGTTCTTTCCATGTATCGAATTCGATAATAAAAAATACTTTTTATCAAATTTTCATATTTTTCCAACAATTTCATATGAAAAATTTCTATGGGTTCGTTAAAATCTCTCGGAGATTCACAATTCATTGAAAATATCGAAAACTCTGACATTTCCCGCGAAATATACCAGGGAACTCGAACGTCATAGTAATTTTTGACATTACGTTCTTTCCGTGTATCGAATTCGATAACAAAAAATATTTTTTATCAAATTTTCATATTTTTCGAACAATTTCAGATGAAAAATTTCTATGGGTTCGCTAAAATCTCTCGTGGATTCACAATTCATTGAGAATATCAGAAACTTTGGGATTTCCCGCGAAATATACCAGGAAACTCGAATGTCGTAGTAATTTTTGACATTACTTTCTTTCCATGTATCAAATTCGATAATAAAAAATAATTTTTATCAAATTTTCATATTTTTCGAACAATTTCAGATGAAAAATTTCTATGGGTTCGCTAAAATCTCTCGTGGATTCACAATTCATTGAGAATATCAGAAACTTTGGGATTTCCCGCGAAATATACCAGGGAACTCGAACGTCATAGTAATTTTTTACATTACGTTCTTTCCATGTATCGAATTCGATAACAAAAAATATTTTTTATCAAATTTTCATATTTTTCGAACAATTTCAGATGAAAAATTTCTACGGGTTCGCTAAAATCTCTCGTGGATTCACAATTCATTGAGAATATCAGAAACTTTGGGATTTCCCGCGAAATATACCAGGAAACTCGAATGTCATAGTAATTTTTGACATTACTTTCTTTCCATGTATCAAATTCGATAATAAAAAATAATTTTTATCAAATTTTCATATTTTTCGAACAATTTCAGATGAAAAATTTCTATGGGTTCGCTAAAATCTCTCGTGGATTCACAATTCATTGAGAATATCAGAAACTTTGGGATTTCCCGCGAAATATACCAGGGAACTCGAACGTCATAGTAATTTTTTACATTACGTTCTTTCCATGTATCGAATTCGATAACAAAAAATATTTTTTATGAAATTTTCATATTTTTCCAACAATTTCAGATGAAAAATTTCTACGGGTTCGCTAAAATCTCTCGGGGATTCACAATTCATTGAGAATATCAGAAACTTTGGGATTTCCCGCGAAATATACCAGGAAACTCGAATGTCATAGTAATTTTTGACATTACGTTCTTTCCATTGAATTCGATAAGAGAAGCAAAGATTTCGAGTGGACAACTCACCAGTTTCGTCGTCGTACGGATTGTAGCGACCATTCGATGACCCGTAGTCGTCGTAAGGACTGTCCTCTTCCGGATCGTAGTATTTCCTGATTCATAAAATCAATGAGAAATGTTACGTAAGCAGGAAAGTCAAGGCCGAAGCCTGAGTCTGAATAGATCTCGATAGAGTTTCTCATTCAGTCGCGTTATAACGGTAAATCCGTCGACACGGTGATTTAATGTAGTGATCGATGTACAGTGACGACAAAAAGTATCGTACGCGAGAAAAAATTGATTGCACAATGTTGTCAATGGAATTAAATCATTTGTCGAACGAAATGTTTCTTGAGAATGTTAGAAAAACGAATAAATAGGAAATTTGGTAAACTTTGTCATTCCTTTCAATTCTTTGAATGTATTACAATTTTTTGTATCGAAAAAGTGAATATTTTACCTCCCCCTGGTTCCATCGATTGCTCTACGAATAGGAAAAGTCCTTTTGGGTTCCTCGTCGTCGATGATCGTGCTGTTTGTCAAATTTTGTGAAAACAGCACCACGAGACCTGTAACGGGATCAGGAAAATTTGAAGAGATCAAAAATGTTCACACTGGAAATAAAATTTTGTTTAAAATCGTCGATATTTTGTTGAACACGGCCAACTATATATTTTTCGATAATTTCAAGATTTTCGTTATTTTGGCAGAATATTTTGTTTCTAATGGAATTGTCAGCTAAATTTACCATTGGAACGACTAAAATTTGCTTCCGAAGAGACTTTATCGAATATTTCTTGTTGCGATGACGCAATTTTTGGGATTATTAAAAAAAAACGTTTCGTCGAACGTATCGAACAAAATATCCATCTTTTCCAACAAAATTTCCTTTTCAGTGCATTTCGAGGGAAATTAGTGCCGGAAATTAAGAGACTCGAATGCGAATTAATAAATTTAATTGACTGAGGCGTTTCATCGATTTCAGAAATAAATGGATGGTTTTTTTTAACGTCCTGATAAAAATACAATATATTATTCAAGCAATTTAATTGATGCAGAAAAATGTTTGTGACGTTATCTTTGTTCAAGGATTAGCAGGAATTCCATTAGAATAACAATAACAACAATTAGTTGTCACTTTTATTTTATTCGCTATGTAAATGAAGTGCAAGGAACGCGAAGATAGTATCAGCAGAAAAAGACACTAATCCAAATGCTCTCTCTCTCTCTCGCTCTCGCTCCCTCTCCGGTGATCTGTGTTCAACACGTTTTTCGTTCGATCTCTCCGCAAGATCGCGGTTAATTGAATTCTAGGCCTAATGACGACAATTTGGTGTCGCTAGTAGTGCGTGCACCTTCAATTTACTGGGCTCGACGATTTTCCAAGCAAAAAGTAACCGCAGTAACGACTGGAATTTACAAAGTGTGAAAAATATTTTCATGCCATTCATTTTGTATAAATAATCTCTTAGAAAAACCGCTTTTTCTCTCCTGTAATTCATTTTTCGCGATAAACGATCAACTTTGAGGAATTATCCAGTCAGTTTCATTATTTTCAAATCTCCAGCTTGAATTTCTCAGCTTTTCGTAAATTCTGATGAAACGACCGCGATCCCGAGCGATTTTCGGCACAGTGGAAAAGAATTTCGTAGAAAAAATAATTTTAAAAATCACACGACACTGGAATTTGTTGCAAAAAATCGGAGATTCGATTTCTGGAGCACTTACACAAACAATGCAGATGAAAACGTGGCATTTTTGTAGCAGGCTCAATTGGCGAGAACTAAATAATCTCGGATTCTCAAAGTTCGGTAGTTTGTTTGTTTTTGTTGGTAAGTTGGTAAAATAAATGAGAATCGATGCACTCGAGGAGCAAAACGGAACTCATCTGCCGGTCGCCTTGTCTTGGCGGTTGTCTTGAAAACTTGTCGTCAGCGTAGAGTTGGTACACACTGCTCACATCGGTGTATATCTATCCTGTGGATAGAGTGGGAGATGGAGCAACATATATAGCCTCATCTTACCTTTCCTCTTTTCGTTTTCCACCTCTCACCGTTTCTCATATTGTACCGAGTATACGCGAAGCTGCCCCCCTCTTCGTTCCTCTAGCTCCCATTAAAATAATGCTCAGTGGATAGTGTGTATGCCATTGTTGAGTGAGTTGATGCTGCAGGATGTATCTCATCTGACCGCGGGGCACAGAGCGCCGCAGCGACGTCGCACGCACCCTTGAACCATAGCGTGGCCTCAAATCCATTGCGTCAAGTAGCAAGCATTTTGAGTAATATTCTATTTATGATTTTCCACATAAAGCCTCAAATATTTATTGCTTCTAGGGATGGACGATGTTGAAAATATAATCGATTTTTCAGAAATCGATTATTGGAAAAACAATCGTTTCTGAAAATCGATTTTCCAGTTTAAAAAATCGCTGAATCGATTAATCGAAGAATAACAAATTATTGTTATTATTGTAAATTATTGTAAAAAATAACCTTAATTTTAAACTGCTCTCGAGAAATTCTTGATCGATTCTTAAGAGAATTCCTTAATTGGAATCCGGTTTTGCCGATATATTCAGTGCCTGAGAAATTATCAACATTATTATTGATAATCGTGAATAATATTAAACATAATTTTTTCTGTTAACATAAATAATCATATACATTAAGCACAGCTTATCAATCGTCGATATTGCCGAATAAAAATCGAAAATCGATTAATCGGCCAGAAAATAAATCGACAAAATATAATCGATTATTCGAACAATAGTATCGGTACAATCGATTAATCGAAAATAATCGCCCATCCCTAATTGCTTCGTTACTAGAGAAAGGGACTCGAGTTTCTCTCTCTTTCTCTCTTCCTGCTGCTGACTCGCGGGCTAATTAGTTAATTGTCCGATGACGATGAGGCGTTTTTTAACTGGAAGCGAGTTGCCTTCTTTTTGCTATGAATATTCTGCTTGCAGGAGATCTGTAACAGTTGCAGGTTTCGTTAATGCGAAACTTTCAGAGATAATTGTAACTAGTCGCGTACTTACCGCCACAAACACGTATGCTCGCCCATACACATGGATCCGGTCGTCAAAGTCTTCCAGGACTCTTTGTACCAAAGCCACTCGTTTCCATTATCGTCCTCTCGTTGCAGAATATCTCCTAGAAAGTTGAAATTCTCATCTTAAATTGCTCGTACACACCTGCTCGTGGTTTACAACGCTAAATTATCATAAATCATTTGATTGCAATTATTAACTAAATTGTTTACGTTTTTGAGCAACTCTGGACCATATGGTCGAATCAATTGTGCATAAACATTTGAAGAATCTCTCGGATGCTTTCACTATTTTCCAAACTTGCTTTACAAATATTTAAACGTGTTGGAAATTTTTTTTTAGTTGTTTTTTCGAAATTAATGAATTCTCGAAATTCCCCATCTCTTTGAAATGTAAAGAAAAATCTGAATCGAAACTCTTGTTTCTATCGAGCCCATAGACTCGGAGATCTTGACCTTTTTTTCAAGGATCGAAGCCAGGCTCGCGAATTGTAACAGGAACGCGAAAAGGACCTGCGATCCTAGCAGATTCCAATGTCTGACTCACGATTGCGTGACACGGTAACGACGCACGCGTGTTATGCAAGTTTCCCGACGAGTCATTATTTTTTAAGCATTTGAACTAAAAAGGATTTTGTCGAAATGTGAGAAAAAAGATCGTCACAGGATCGAAAAATCGAAAAAGAAAAAATGCAGAAATAGAAGCTGCGAATGTGCCCTGAAAAAATTAAGCCGCTTTCATCTGATATAATTAGCAATGTGTTTCATGTTCATCTTGAATAGTCCACTTTCGAGTTACGCAATACAACAAATCGCGCACGACTTGAATCTCTTTGTGGAGCTTTCTTATACCATTTTATTTTTCAAACCGGTCTCACGTAGGCAAAAAGGTCTGTGAGGTTTGTTCGTACGTTATTGCTCTCACTCGAAAGCGAGTATCTCAGGGGAGACGCGTTCCAATACGAGTCCAGCACCGAAACCATACGCAGATCAGCGTTGGCTGCTTTATGGCATCTCGTTAATTAGTCTCGGCTATTATTACCCATAATGACTATGACTCAAAAAGAATATATCGAGAAGAAAAGTTCTTTGGAAACATCACTCGTGCCCAAGATTCTTCTTCTTTTGTTTTCATTATTATTTTTCGGTTTCTCGTTTCTTTTCTACTCGCCGATCGCTTCGTGCAATGCCTCGAAATTCAAATTTTCAAAAAGAGAGAGAGAGAGCAAGTAAAAAATTGAGTGTAACGAGCCAATTGCAGAGCCTAGTTATCCCTTCGTCAACAAACTGGGTCATTTTGACCCAAACCAACTTGCAGCTTGAATCAAATTTCATTTTGCCCCAATTTTTATGATGCACACGTGTGTTAAGAAATTTTTCCATGTGATAATGCAGATTCTTTTCAATGAAAACGTTCCGGGTCAAATTGACCCGAAAAAATTTGTTTACCAAACGTCTCGATCACACGGACGAGAGTATTTCCATTCTCCCGCGTAATACGGTTTCGGATCGTGTTCGTAGTTTACGATCTACGAGAATTCAGCGCGAAGAATTAATTGAGGAAGTGCGTGAATTTCTTGATCCACTCGGCGTGAGAATTTCTTGCACCAAGTTCTGCGTAAACGTTTTCTAATAAGATATATTTTCGAGTGAAATTGTTGGTTATGCCGGGTGGGAATTATCGCGTATGAAATCTTTCCATGCAGCTCTCCACACTCACGAGAGCCTTTTTTTCTCTTCGAGGTTACGAAACTTGCAAGTTTTGTTATACAGCATCGAAGGTCACTATTGAGGCACTTGTCCCACATTACGACGAAATTTTTAATCACTAATGCAACGACTTTCGTCGCACATTCGTTGAATTAAAAAATTTTGTGTTCAAAAAGCCCATAACGTGCGAATTACTGCGTTAAAAGTTCGTCAACAGGTTGAAAGAAAAAAAAAATAGTTAATGACCCAGTTTTACTATGAATCATTGTCCATGGCCAAAATTCAATGATTCGCGATTTTTAATGACGATTCTGTGGCAATCGAACGATTAAATTTTACTCGAAAATTGTCTTGAAAGGGTGACGATGAATTCCTGAAGTTGTCGTATAAAAAAAAACAATTCCCCAGGCAAAAATGCACTTGGAGTAGGAAAAAAAGGGAGAAACGACTTTTTGGGATGGAAGAAATATTCAAGATGAGCAAATGAACGTTGGGTGAAAGATTTGCCCCAGGTTTTCGCGGCACGCCTTCAATTCGTAGCTCGGTCGGACTTTCTCTCTTTGTTACAGGGGCGACGAGCCATTACGTTAGAATATTGCTGATGCATTTGAGCGCGACGGCGTTAAACGTTCAAAGCCAATGACGATGCTGCGAGCAACGAAAACTGGGGCTCTTTTCGCACACTGAAAACAAAATTTAAACGATTTTTTGAATAATTCCAAAAATTGTGTCGATGCAGCAAAAAATATTTCAGAAAGTCTCTTCGGAATCAAATTTTAGTCGTTCCACTCGTAAATTTCGCTGACGATTCCGTTAGAAACCAAATATACTGCCAAAATAACGAAAATTTTAAAATTATAATCAAAATATTTAGTTGACCGTATTTAACAAAATATCGACGATTTTTAACAAAATTTTATTCTCAGTGTACGAATTAATTCCGCGGCCATACACTGAAAACAAAATTTTGTCAAAAAAGATGAATATTTTGTTCGATACGTTCGACTAAACGATTTTTTGAATAATTCCAAAAATTGTGTCAATGCAGCAAAAAATATTTCAGAACGTCGCTTCGGAATCACATTTTAGGCGTTCCACTCGTAAATTTCGCTGACGATTTTTAACAAAATTTCATTCCCAGTGCACAATTTTTCATTTTTCAATGAGGTCTAGGTCTTTCGTTATATTGCTTTTTAATTGATTAACGCGAAAGGGGGTCACAGGGGTCGTTACAGTAGAGAAACAATGGTGAATATGTTGCTGGATATTTTCAATGTGTGAAAGAAAAATGTATTCATCACAATAATGTAAATATTATTGTGATAATTATTTGATGGTAAATTAATAGATCGAATATTCCTCCGTGAGCTGAGCACCGGTCATCGGTCAGAGCGAACGGCCTTGTAACACTATTAAACGCTCATATTTATCATTAATAGTAAAAAAAAGGTGACGAGAAAAAATGGAGGAATCTTCTTCTCGATTGCAGCCCGAGAGAAGATAATGATACGTCACAGCCTCCAGAAAAGAGAGAGATCGATACGACCTTGTCGAACATTTATCTGTGAGCTAAACGGCTCAGAATCCTCGTTAGTAAATTTACCTGCCGCCATTAAAAATGATCGAGCCTAATTGAGCATCACAACTGCGAATCTTTTTGCCCTCCTGGAGCTTGCAAAACCCTGTTTTTTACTCTTTCCACGTCACTTTTTATTTAAACACTATAATTCATGGGATTATTATGGAATTTACTTTTTGTCGCTTCGCTGCGAGCATTATCGAAGTGCCTCGATTTCGGTTCTCGACCGGAGGAAAAAAGAGTTTGAGGTGAAACGAAACGCAATAGTTCAAACGGTCTGTGAGCTTGTCGCAAAAAATAATAATTGAAAAACACTTGTTTTTCGTGAGTTAGAAGAACCGAAGCGTTCCACACATTTTATTACAGGTGGAATCTATCAAGGGCATCGAAACTCAAATATCACAACTATTTCAAAATTTATTCCATCGTTTTTCTTCCTTTCAGTCTCGCAATTCCATTTTTTTTCCTTTTTAATTATAATTTCGTGACTGAAAGGGATAACTAGTCATTTTCGTTGTTTTCAAATCCCGCAGAAGCAGTTACAGTTACGCAGGAACAATTACGATTGAAATAAAATTCAAAGGCGACACTCGTTTACGTGACACCGAAGTCATAGTTTTTTTTTTTTTTTTCTTAACTTTGTACATTTTTTTGTTTTTTTTTATGAAACGATACATTATTCCCATTACATTGAAAACTTCCAACGGTCCAATGTTCCGTAACAACGTGTGGGTTTTATCGGCCACCAGAATCATCAGCAGGAGTCGGTCCTTGTCAGTCGTTGATAATGGGACGTTGAGACACTTGAATATTCAAGTTTCTCGGATCTAGCAATGAAGCATCGCATATTTCATCGAATTAACAGGAAAATTGATATTTTACAATTTCTCTTAATATTTGTAAAAGTCGAGACTTTTCAATTTTTCATTTTGCATCAGTTTTTTTTTAAATTGTCAAAGAAATTGGAACTGCTCTTTTACTTCTGGACGAAAATTTGATTTCCAAAACTTGAGCCATTCCGTTTTTGTTGCTTTTTTAATTGAATTGAAAGTTTATTTTTGAAAATAATTGATTGCGTAATAAGTTACTCACCACGCAGGATTTCGAGATCCCTCATTCGTCCTTGCACACGTTATGACCAGGTGGGTTCTCGCATCACGTACTTTGCATTTCTGTTGAATTGAAACATTGGTGAAAAGTACGAAATGAAGTTTGGACAGCATGAAATGAAAATGGAAGACTTACCTTTCGTTTGCGAGGTTCTCGCAGTATTTCTGGAAAAAGAAGGACGAGGCGTTAATTGCTGTGCGAAATTTTGTTTATTCGTGAGCCGAGTTCCATGATTCCTTTTCGAAATTCGATCAATAAACCGTTTTTTTTTTTTTGTGATCCGAAAACAAAATCGATAGGAAAATTGTCATGATTTTTAAGATTGAATTAATGGAAAAAGCGTTTTTCGTTGGAGCCCAACGTTGCGAACGTGTCTCAGAATCTTCAGAACCAAAAACCTCGTATCAGTGAAACTTTCATGTATTTTGGAAAATATTGTTGTTTGAAACGTCAGATTCGGAAGGGACGAGTTGGATCAAGTTTTGGGGTAGAAAATCCTTTCGAAACGTACCAGGCATTCCAAGGATTTAAGAGTTGGCGGACAGACATCCGGTACGTCGCCCGGATTCAAAATCGGACATAAATACGGTCCTGACTTTGGCTGCATAAGGAAAAAAATACATTTGAGAAGAATTATTTTCAAAGTTCACAAGATTGCACTGGGAGAAAAAGCGTTTTTTCTTACCTTTGCATCTCCCGCGCACAATTGGCAGCAAATTGCTGCAAAAAGAACGGTAAACAGTAAGAATTTCATACTGAGGCACTGCTACGAATGGTTTACAACCAAGAGTGGCATTTGCCTTTATATATGGGCGTTATAGTTGTTACACTTGAACAAATACTCACGTTCGAACACCCAAAAACTACGAAAACGATTAAAAATTCGATATCTCGATTTGGAGAGCAAAAGTCATTTGCATAAAAGAATGACGCGGCAGTCTTCCACATTGTCTATGCAAAAGTGACACAAGTGTTAACGTGAGTCGTTCAATAAAAAACATTATTTCCGGATGATCGATCTTTATTGGGAATCGTAAAATTAATTATTTCCATTTCAGAAAACGCCAATTGTTTGATTCCCATTGGCATTCAACTCGGATGGAAAATTCTGTTGGATGCCGTCGTCACAAAGAATTAGATTCTTCATTGCACTCGGCTGTGTCGTGACTTTTGGACAAAGTTTCCTTTTAAACTTTTGCTCGTTTGCGGAATCTCGTAATTCGGTTCAGATTGTTGCGGCGTCGTGATCCAGGTCAAAAGACTTGGATCACCACACGTGTATACAATAGAACTCAATGATACCTGCAGCCGATTAGACTCACTGTTGGATCAAGTGATTCCATTAAAATTCGTAGACGTCTCAACGACTTTGTCAAGACAGAGAATTTTATTTGAATCGACAATTAAGAATAATCTTAATCTTTGTGACGCCATTTATATTTGCTTTTTTTTTTAATTAGATCGCTGATGTAGAAATCACACTGTTTGTATAAAAAATGAAGCAGAAAACATGGTCGACACGATAGACGATGGAAAAAAACGATTTTTATGATCAAGGCATTTTTTCACCGCGAATTTATCGAATTTATTGATCGAGAAAGTAATGGGAATCTTTGACTAAGAAAAGTTTAAGTTCTAAAGATCGTGCGAGTCTTCACGTTACGGCGGAAATGAAATTTTCTTGAGAAACGTCGATATTTTTTTGAACAAGGTGAACTCAACATTTTTGCATATTTTTTAAATTTTCGTCATTTTGGCAGTGTTCATTTTCTTCGAATCGAACTGTCAGCCAAATTCACGATTGGAACGACAAAAATTTGCTTTTCTGCAGAGGCTTTCTAGGATATTCCTTGCTGCCGTGACAATATTTTCGGGATTATTCGAAAGAAACGTTTGGTCGGACGTATCCAACGAAATTTCGCTTTCGGTGTGCCTGGAATCATGTTTATGGGTTTATTTCGTTGAGCTCTGGGCGAGACTAACAAAAATGGAGGGAAAAGTAGCAAAATTCCTGATCACGGTTGGACCCAGGAATCCGAACCGTCGAAATTTTCATTCGGCTTCTTCTGCGTGACCGAGCACGATGGGGTTTTCTGCAAAGAACTCTTTCGGCGGCAAGACGTACAATATTTTGTGACCATACTCGTTTTCCCGAATTTCCGTGGTAATTTGCTTTCTCCCTTTGGCCCAGAGCGCGGAAAGCATCCGATCGAGAATCTGTCTCAAGGCGGTCAAGATACTGTGGCGCAGTTGATCGCTGTGGACAAACGAAACGAATGAAAATGTGGAAACTTGTTTGTTGAATTGTTCCTCGAGCGAATAATCAAAAGCTTAGGAAACAGTTTGCAAAACTCTATTTTCTATTAACAAATGAAGCGATTATTACGTTTGGACATGGACCTCAGGGACGGCGACAAAGTTGTTCATGTTCCTGGCGGTTGCCTTGATCCGTTGGAAAGCAGAAGCCCAATTGGTCGGTGACGTAACTCGACCACGTCTGTCGCGATCTCTTGCGACGTGAAAATAAAATGAAAATGAAAGCGACTGGATCGAGTCGACAAAAGTTTCATTTTTGTGAGAATGAATTTTCATTACGTTTCAAAGTCTAGCTCCGGATAGACTGCTCTCTTATCAAGAACTTCGACGCTGCCGTCTTCTTTCGTAATTGAAGGAACAACGATGGAAGGAGGCCAATCTCTGGTCGATAAAACCCGCACCTCCTTCCCTTTATAGAATTTCGGGATTTTGTAATACATTCCGTTGACCTTGTCACAATTATACGTCATCAGGACAGTCCCGATCGCGAGAACCCAAACTTCATTCATAGTCGCGTGGGGAAAAAGCTTGAAAAAACGAAAGTTGGAAAAAAAAAAGGAAACACGAGCGGGAATCAATGGAGCGACGCAAATCTGAGGAAGCACTGCACGAGAGTTTAGTAACGCACATGTGCAAACTATTGCCCACGACCCTCTATAAAGTATCGAAAAGTGCTCAATCGATCGCCGCCCCGATCGAATTGATTATTTACGTTTCGTCCATGTCAACGAAAGAACAAAGACCTCGGTCTCAAGTTTTTCATTTCGTATGATTGATAAACCGCGATTTACTGGCTCGGGAGACTCGACGCCCTTGTCCAGCAACGACTGTCGATGCTTGTCCTGATTTTACGAGCTGTCAGACTCTCGTCCAAACTTCAGATCGCGACTACCGTGTAATTTTTATTCATTACGGATGTTGTTCCCGAATCGCCATTCACTGAGCTTATTATTTATTTATTTACCTCATGAAAATAGGAGCGTCTCGTGGTTCTGTGTCATTCCGAAGGTCGTACTGTGTTTTTCCAAAACTCTTGTGTTTTTTCTGGTAACAAAATCGCGGGGGTTTCCGCTGCACGTACGCGATCAAATCTTCGTCCCAATCTTCTGTAAAACTGCATCGTCACACGCACTCACACACGATCGTAATAATTGAGTCGTATTGATGGATTAGAACCATTAGAACGAAAACAAAGAGACTCGAGGCCGAAAACATGGCCGCATTTCTGAATTAGCGCGTCGAATTAAAGAGACGATCGGGGAATCCCCTCAACAGGAATTTCGTGGTAGAGCCCGTATTCTGCAACGCCCAATCGCAGCCATTGGATACTCTGACGATAAAAAACGGATCCCCTCAAAGTTTCCAGCAGATGTCGCTTTTCGTGGTTTCCCAAAGATTGTTCTTCGTTCGTCGGAGTGACAAATCGCTTGAAGGAAAGTGGAACAAAGAGGACTAAAGAATAATTATTATTGTACGTACAAAATATTTATTGATTCAATAATCGATAACAAAACACACAACTATAACACAACAAAGTGCGTATAAATAAACAACATCTACATCCTTATATACAGAGCATCGTCGTAGTTTCGCAAAGTTTCTTCCTCATTGCGAGACGCTTAGCGACACATGACCTTGAGAAGAAAATACTCCAATGCCTTAGTCGTCAATTGAATTTCGTACACAAATCGGACGAAAATGGCCAATTTAAAAATTGTTTTTTTATTATGTTCGATTGATTTATTCCTTTCGGCTGTTTCCTCGCGTGCGAAATTTCTTGAGTTTGCCGGTTGAAAATAAGACCGAAGGAAGCACGTGATATCGAAGATGGTAAAATTGCTCATACAATTATCAGTTTTCTTTTCAAGTCAGCATTTTGTTATTGATTTTATTTCTACGAGACTCGAAATAATTCGAAAAAACGATAGAATAACGTTGTTTTTCATTTTTTAATTGTCTCATGTGCCAATTATCATAGAATCGTTGCTTGTATTCACTTTTTCAAATATTTCCGGCTACGTGCTCAGAATGCATAATAAATGCAATGACGATAAACGAGCTTTTTTTTCATCTTGGCGCTTAGAAATTTAACATCACATTTGAAACACTTTTTTCCCTCCAATGGACTCCGTTCCTCCTTAGCCCAATCCCAACACGTACTTTGGCAAATTGTACGCGAATCTTGGAATTGCCATGACCACTGACATGCTGTTGAAAACAAAAAGAACGAAGATTATTCATTGTCATTATAATTCCTTTCCCCCGTTTCTCAATTTTCAAATTGGCACCAACTTTTTGTTAAGAATTTCGGTAAATTTGTGAAAAAAAACAGGAAAAATCGAATTAATCAAAAAAATTCATCTCGAGCAGATTTTTTCGATCGACTTGAAAAAAAATATAAACTAGAAAAACTTTCGTTTGTTTTTTTTTGTTAATTCTCGAGTTTTTCGAGATTCTGGTCCAACTACAATTTTCGTCTTACAACCAGTAGGCCTATTGTTAATAAATATTTAGCGTGTGTCGGTTACTTACATATGTGGCTAGAAGATACGTGTACCGAAGGAATAGTCTCAGAATCCATCACCAATAAAAACTCCATTTCCACCGTGAGCATAAATTTCGAAATTTACAACGTTTCTCATTTACCAATTAATCAAAAAACAAAAAAAACATTTATAAAATGTCTAAAAATATGGAAACATATTTTAGAAACGTTGTGAATTTCGCAAATCGTACAATTCTTTTTACAATGCGGTGGAAACTATGGCAGTGCAACATCTCTTCTCTTTCGACGCCATAAAAAATCGCGATTTTGAAGCTTCACAAAAAACCATGAAATTCACGAGCTTCGACAGAAAATTTGATAGTTTTTTATAAATTTGTGTTTTTTGCACGTTTGGGAATTTCTTAAGTTGAAAAAACGACCCGACCGAAGTGAATTTTGAGATTTTACGCATTTTTGGAGGAATTTGTTTTTATTAATGAAGCTTTTATGGGAGCAGGGCTGTAAAGAGACGAGAAGTTTGCTGCGAGAACGGAAATAGACGCTGTGCTGTAAATAATATCAAGCTCTGTAAATATTTACATATTATTATTAGCAAAAGTTTAACGCTCACCATTACCATCTTTTCCGTTAGGGAATCTTACGAATAAAGAGTTAAAACGAAGAATTTGGCCGTAGCGTATGTACATGTTGGTCGATGAGCTATTTCATCCAACGAATCACAATTTAGCTTCGAGATATTACGCTTGTACAAAAACTACGTACGTTGGTTCCCACGTGTTTATGGAATAACGTATAATTGTGGGAAATTACTGAGCGTTTTATAAGCGAAAATGTTGGACAATAAAAAGTGTTGACAAAAATAGCCTACGAACGAGTTTCAAACGCTAAACTCAAAACTGTCCAGCTGCTATGTGCTTTGCGAAGAAGCGCCTGAAACACAACACGTTAATCACTTTCATCGTTGTGTCATTAATCGGCATAGAAATTGTTAATTTCTGGGTCATGCTTTTTTTTGCGGAAAATCAAATGGCTTTGAAATTCTTTGGAAAATTCTCATCCAATTTTCAGTCGATACCGTTAACGAAACAGTTTTCGCGAACAAGTCCATCACCTTCTACAGCAGAATCTCTTTTGCGAGTAAAAGTGACTCGGCAAACGAAGCTGCTTGGCACGAATGCATAGGAAGCGTCGAATCTTGTTCGAATTTGTTTTTGAAGCGTTGCAGGCGTTCGTTTGAACTGAAGAATGCAAATGCCAAGTGGATGGAGAAGAAAGATAATTAGAGGATTAAAAAATAATTGAGAGAGAGCGTTATTTGTGGGCTAATATTAATCTCGAGGATGTTTTGTTGGTTCGTGATCGTTTTAACGTCCACGAGTAGCTTTGGGTGGAATTTTCATGCTGCCGATTTCCGGCGGTCCAACATTGTTAGTATCGGTATCGCCGTTGTAATAAGTCTTCATCCACCAATCCTGTACGTACGACAGTGCCAGGCCGTTGTAAATCCATTCTCTCCATCCAACGCGAGTTTCGCCGTCGATCCTCGACTCCAAACTCTGACAGAGAGCTTTGCGGTCGTGGCTCCTGCCACTTCGCAAATCACAGAGTAGCCTTTTTCGACACTCGTCGTTGCAGCCCGGTCGTACTGGTGAATTTTTGTAATAATGTCTGTCCAACGAAAATGCAAAAATTGAAATACAATTTTTCAATTTTTTCAGCAACAGCAATGCGATTCATTTTCTTTCTCTGTCTTCGTGCCTTTGCTCAATTCATAGAATCACGTTTTCATTGTTTTTTTTTTCTTGTAGCGTAAAATTTTTACATTTTTTTAAATCAAATCGAAAATTGAAAAACAATTTTTCAATTTTTTCAGCAAAAACAATGCGATTTATTTTCTTTCTCTGTCTTCGTGCCTTTGCTCAATTCATAAAATCACGTTTTCATTGTTTTTTTTTCTTGCAGCGTAAAAATTTTACGTTTTTTTTTAATAAAATAAAAAATTGAAAAACAATTTTTCAATTTTTTCAGCAAAAGCCATGCGATTTATTTTCTTTCTCTGTCTCCGTGCGTTTGCTCAATTCATAAAATGACGTTTTCATTGTTTTTTTTTCTTGCAGCGTAAAAATTTTACGTTTTTTTTTAATAAAATAAAAACTTGAAAAACAATTTTTCAATTTTTTCAGCAAAAGCAATGCGATTTATTTTCTTTCTCTGTCTTCGTGCCTTTGCTCAATTCGTAGAATCACGTTTTCATTGTTTTTTTTTCTTGTAGCGTAAAAATTTTACGTTCTTTTAATAAAATAAAAAATTGAAAAACAATTTTTCAATTTTTTTATCAATGCAATGCGATTTTCCGACGGATTTATTTTCTTTCTCTGTCTTCGTTCGTTTGCTCGATTCATAAAATCACGTTTTGATTGTTTTGTTTTTTTCTGGTAGTGTAAAAATTGTGGACTCACTTGTAATACAAATCGAAATTGGAAGGTTCGTTGGACATTTTGTCAATGAGCGAGTCCCAATCCTTTGGCAAGAGCGATGGCATCTGATAAGCATTCCGAGCACTGTACATTTTATACCAAATTGGATAATCGTAGAAATTGGCTTCTTTGAGATTCATCACCCAACTCTCGTGATCGACGACCAACTGAAATAGATTGATATTCGGAATAAATCTAAATTACGAATCAAAAATTGTTGCGAAAAGGAAAAATGATGGATTTTTTTGTGAATTTCGATTATTTCAACATTTTTATTGAAAAATCGATGTAAAGGCGCTCACCCTCGTGGTTTTTGGGTGATCACCATCGACGTAATAAATTCGATATCCCGGATTGAGATCGTAATAAGGAGAAACGGAAGGCCCGATGTAAGCGATGCTGAGGGCTCTCCCGAGGTTGGAAGTGTCGTAGAATATTTGAAATTCGTCATAGTGCGTGTGGCCGAAGAACTGAGCGGCTATCGTCGATTCGTATCTGAAGAAAATATTTTTTTCAAAACGATAAAAAACGAAAATAGTGGAAATTTTCAAAAAAAAAAGTTGAATAAAGTTTGAACCTGTTGATGATGTGATAATAATTTCTTGACCAAACTTTCAGACAATCGGAATGTCCTGGCGGGATGTGACCGATTATGTGAACTTTTTCGCCGTTCATTTCTGCGCCTTGGAGCTCGTACACGAGCCATTGGAGTTCGCTAACCGGATCAGTGCTGTTCAGAAGGAGCCACCAATTTTTGTTGTTGCAATAATTCATATTGACCGAAAGAATTCTAAAGCCTGGACGTACGAGAACCGAGTAAAAAGCGCCGCGTCTAACGGTGTGGGAAACGCCAGCTGGTAGCCATCGTTTCCATTGCTCGTCAAGCTCGTCGTAGAGCCACGAGATACTGTTCTCTTTGGGAACAAACGGCGGTGGAAAACTAACAGATGGATATGGAAAAATCCATCAATTACGTAAATTCCAATTATTTGTCAATTAAAAGGGAGCGAGAAATAAGAGAAAATAAAAATTACCTGTTGACCGGTGCACTTTCGTGATTTCCGAGGGCTGGAAAAATGGGCACACCAGGAAACGTTTCGATCATTTGAGTTACCGTGTCTCGTAAGATTTTCAAATTCTCTTCTCGTGTCTGATTCCATACATCGTGAGGTGGGAGGTCTCCTGTCCAGAGAATATAGTCGATATCCTGGTGAAAATATAAACTCGATAACAAAGAAACTTACTGAGTGTGAGAAAACGCAAATTTACGATTTTTTCTCCTTTTTTTTTTTGCTAATGGGAAATGGCTGCTGCTTTATAATCGATAATTATTATTGAACGATAATGAGCTGCTAAAAAAAACATCGATTGTCAAATAATCGATTATACCAACAATCGATTACTAAAAATCGATTTATTCAGAAAAAAATCGAAAAATAGTCGATTAATCGGGTTTTTTAAATATGCCCCATCACAAAAAAAAATTAATTTGATTTTGATCCACAACTTTGTCTCCTAGAGTTAAAAAAACGCCGCAAGAATCATTTCTTAACGGCCATAATCGATATCGTGGCAAAAATATATCGAAAAATCGATTTTTGCTACGAAAACAATGGATTATATGGAAATCGGTTATAATCGCCCATCTCTTGAGCTCGCATGAGCTTTACTGAGTGTGAGAAAACGGGAATTTACCATTTTTTCTCCTTTTTTTTCGATTTATTCAGAAAAAAAATCGAAAAATAATCGATTAATCGGTTTTTTTAAATATGCCCCATCACAAAAAAAATTAATTTGATTTTGATCCACAACTTTGTCTCCTAGAGTTAAAAAAACGCCACAAGAAACATTTTTTAACGGCCATAATCGATATCGTGGGAAAAATATATCGAAAAATCGATTTTTGCTACGAAAACAATGGATTATATGGAAATCGGTTGTAATCGCCCATCTCTTGAGCTTGCATGAGCTTTGGTTCCAATTTTTAAAGATCATTCATTTATAAATACCGTGTGTGTGTCGGAAATGTGTTTGAACATGTGATCGATGGTCCTTTTGGGAGTATCGCACTTTCTGTAATCGCCCCAACGCCCAGCCGCTGCAGAAGCGGTCAAGGGAGCACCGTTCGTGAGACGACAGCAAAGAGGCTCGTTGCAAGCGGCATTCGAGCCTTCCTGGTAGTAAGGATCGTAATGAGTGTCCGATATATGAAGAACCTTGAAAGTCGGTGCTCCTTCCTTGGGCGGTATCGGAGGTTGAATAGGCGGTTTGCTAACCGGTGGGAATGCAACTTCCCACTCGTGCAATGGATTGTAAGCGTCGTCGCAGGCATCGCCGATCACGAAACTGCAAATTTGCGATGGTTCCATGTTCACTTGTTTCAGAACGTAAACAACCTCCCCCTAAAAATATTCAAAACAGACATTGTCTCATTTTTCCATTTTTCTCATTTAAAGTCGGAAACGAGGACGAAAATAAAAATCTCCCACGCATTTTCTGTCTCCGTCTACACACTGAAAAGAAAATTTTGTTGGAAAAGATGGATATTTTGTTCGATACGTTCGACTAAACGTTTTTTTTTAATAATCCCAAAAATTGTGTCATCGCAACAAGAAATATTCTATAAAGTCTCTTCGGAAGCAAATTTTAGTCGTTCCAATCGTAAATTTAGCCGACAATTCCATTAGAAACCAAATATTCTGCGAAAATAACGAAAATTTTGAAATTATTGAAAAATATTTAGTTCGCCGTTTTGTATCGACGATTTTGAACAAAATTTCATTTCCAGTGGCAAGCAGGAATTATTCTCATTTTTCTTAATTGCAAATAATAAATATATTTCTACTAAAATAATTTTGTAGGCGATAAAAACAAATGGTTATTTAAATCTGCACGTATGATCGGTGAAATCACAGTCCATGCAATTTACAAGTAGAAAGTTGGTGGTCGCAGTCTCGTTACTTTTTATGTTGCGCGTAAAACTTCTTTTTTCTTTTTTTCTCCATTACTTTCGTATTATGCAGTTAAGACGGGACGAGCTTCGCATACCGCGTTTCGTTGTTGCAACAAAAACAAAAATACTGTTTCGCTAGCGAAAAGAAAATTTCATTTGCATGAATTCTCACCCCGAAAAGCATCGTGACTCCTTGACACACTCGCGGACTTTGAATCTTCAGGGAAACGCAGAAATTGTGAATAATCGCCATTATCTCCTGATCCGATTTGCCAGCTTTTATGTAATATTGGAGCAGACCGGCCCCGATCTTGCAAGCGGTGCACGAAACTTTGGACATGACCGAGGTCTCGATCTCGGTCATTACTTGCCTCAGATCGGCCAGCCTCATTGCCGTGTCGACGAACATTGACAAATGGCCACTAGGCTGAACTTTTTCCATGTCCCACAACATCCGAGAGTAATTCACCTGCAATTTCCAAGAGAAATCTCTCAAATTTTCGGCTAAAATAAAAAAATCCTCGGTGTATTTGCGTGCGATGGATCGTAGAAAAAAAAATCACGGTCTCGACTGTCCGGGAGTTTCGTGTGTCTAATGACTTTTCCATGGATCGAGATTTTGATAAAGTTGAACGATCTGGGAACAAGGATCGCCGCGTTGCTTGGACTCGAGGCCTCTCCCGGCTCGATCGTCATAGTGAAAGTATTTCGGTGTTGAAAGTGAGAGCGGATGTAGAAATTAATAAGCCAACAAACCGGAAGATCACGAAATTTATGACTTGATGAAAAAGTTGATAATAATCGGACAAACTAAATGTGACATCGTCGATAATTAAGTCGAGAAAACAATTTTTCACCCTTTTCAGTTGTTCGTCAGTCATCTCCGTAAAGTTGGCCACCGAAAACGGAGGCAAGTCTCGTACTTTTTCACTGGCAGGCAATAAGGCCACGCCGAATTGGCCCTCGACCCTGTCCCTCGCTTGCAGCCATTCTTCTGCCAAACGCGACCAATTTTTCGGGTTTTCGTCTTCGCTCGGTTGCCTTGAATCTCGCACTGGTACTCCTGCAATTACATTATGAAAATTAATGAATTTCAATCGAAATGTCAAATTAAAAAATGCCCAATGTTGCACAAAATTGTAAAAAATTCATTTACTCCCAAAAACGTTAGTCCATTTGTTAAAATTTGAAAATACGAAATGGCGGACACGGAATGGCATAGACTGATAATGAAATTTTGTTAAAAATCGTCGATATTTCTTAAAATACGGTGAACAAAATATTTTTTGATAATTTCAAAATTTTCGTTATTTTGGCAGTATATTTGCTTTCTAACCGAATTGTCAGCGACATTTACGAGTCGAACGACAAAAATTCGATTCCCAAGAGACTTTCTGAATATATTTTTTGCTGCATTGACAAAATTTTTGGAATTATTTAAAAAAACGTTTGGTCGAACGTATCGAACAAAAAATCGATCTTTTCCAACGAAATTTTCTTTTCAGTGATACGAAAATGTGAAAAATTGATTCTTTACAATAAAAATGGAAATTAGCGGCCACGAATTTTTGTAGCACACTCGATGGCGCCAGTTGTGACACGGAAAGTGATTCAGACTCTTAGCGAGTTCAACTGGTTCACAAAGATTCACGATTTGATGAGAAAAATAAAAAATCAGTTGGAAAATTGGCAAAAATAATGTTAAACGTACCAAAAACATTGACGGCTATTCCGGCGAGACACAGAATCACGAGACCGCACGATCCAACGCTCCATCTTTGTATTGTCATAATAATTTTTGTGAATTTCGATTCTCACCTGAAATAAAAAACAAATAACGATGAAAAAATTGATTTTTATCGATCGCGAGCCCAGAAAATTCGTGTGCAAAATTAAACGAACGATCGTATTTTTTTTTCGTTCCACAGATGTTTGAAACAATTTTGGAAACAAATTCTTATCGAAGAACGAGAAAAACCGCAAGTTCAGTATTTTCCGAACGGTATTATCACGTGGGAGAAAATTCACCAGGAGAACAATTACGTAGATGGTCGTGTGGAGCAAACGTTTGAATTTATTCCACCGTTATTCCAAAGGAATTCAATTTGAATTTCGGACGCAACATCGACCAGGAGCTCGAAGACTTCTAACTGTTTATGGGACTCTAGGTGGGTCACCTCTGCCTGACACGAGTGTGTATTTACGCATGTGAAAATCGGAACTGAGCGTGTAAAAAAAAAACACACAGACACACGAAAAGAAAAATGAAAAATCATTTTGAAACATTTGCTCAATTTTTTTTTTTCGCAAGAGAAAAAAAAATCGCTGCTGAATTCAACGAAATTTTCGATTGTTTTATGGCAAGAAAAAAATATACGAAAAAAAAAACAAATTCAAGCTGAGCAGGAACTCGAAATTCAGAATTTACGTAAAAAATATCCTTGCGAAATATTACACAGCCTTCGAGCTATTTCGAGATGGTGATCTTGAACGAAAAGCAAGAAAACACGTTTTTCTGGCTTTTTAAGAAAAATTTGCACGACATTGTGAACTGTCTGTGCGTAGAAAACGAAATGGTGAATTTTTTGTGTTTATTTTGCCATGAAACTTCGTATTTTTCGAATTTTCTGTGAATACATTTTTTTTTTCTTCATATTTCGAATAAGTTTGTTATTTTTTATGAATCGGTTTACATGGAAACAATATTTTGCAGGGGACATATACTTTTAGGGGAACTGTATTTATCGTAATATGGATTTTCATAATTCTGAAGCTTATTCTCGTGTCGAACGATGTCAACGATGTGAAAAGTGTGATTCAATGTCACACACACGTGATCGATCTTCTCGAGATTTCGTTGATTTCGTTGATGATTTGTTTGAACGATTGTGAATCTCGAGTTCGTGCATGAGAAGGAGGGCAAATTTGGACAAGCGGATATTAACGAAAATGTTTGAGCGCGAGGTGGCAGAACGTACGGGATGGTCAACTGGTGAATATACACTCAAGTTTGACCGTTATTTGACCCACCAACGCAGAGCATAAGAGACAGAGAGAAAACGCGCGGGATATGATGTTGCCGGGGGCTCGAGCCAGAGAGCGCAATTTTTCACACTCGATTTTCGGAATTTTCGATTCGTGACAAAAAGTATTTCATTCTTTTTACTTAATTTTTCGACTTGATTTTTATCGCGGGCTCGTAAATCACACAATAACAAAAAACACACGAACGCAAACTCACACGACTGTAGACTCGATTGTTCTTGATGATAATTCATTGATTAATCGCGCCAAAAAATGACAAAATGTCGCAACATCACGAGGCCATTGTTTACGGGAGAACGCGCGCTAGATTTTTGTTTTCGTTTCACTCGAAATCACCTGACGATCGTAGTCAACTCGCGATGTTATTCGTGCCTGATGAATAATCAACAAGAAACGAATATTTAGGAATTTGGACGCCAAATTAATTTTCGGACGTCGGAATCGGTGAATTTTGTGAAAAATCGCGAGAACGCCGCTGGCGTTCGAACGAACCGAACTTCGAGGCCTCACTGAACAAAAGTCATATTGACCCTCGCTCACCGCGTCCATATCGGTCCTCCCCCCTCTTTCCGCCATTTTTGTTATCGCCGCATTTATACAGCAAGCCCTTTTCAGTAGACCATTCATTTTTGCAACCAATCGATCGAGAATGAATCATTGATCCTGAGAGAATATCGATGCGGACTATTTTCTTTAAGGAATCAATTCGCAAATGGGAATTCGCGAGACAAAGTGTCGTGCGTCATTGAAAAATTCATTTCCAATTATTTACAAACCTCGAAAGATCGTAGTGCAGTGACAAAAGTTACGAAAACAAATATTTTGGTGGTAAAAAAAAAAAATAACAACCGTCAATCTTTATAAAATAATGTCATTATCGTTTTTTCGCTTTTTATCGTCCTCCTAATTATAAAATTGAATCCATTCAATTTTTGCGATTTTTTCAATATTTATTGCTTCACGTTGCAAAGGGATCGAGAACTTGATTGAATCGACGACGTCGGATATAGGGGTGGGCGATTATTTTCGATTAATCGATTGTACCGATACTATTGTTCGAATAATCGATTATATTTTGTCGATTTATTTTCTGGCCGATTAATCGATTTTCGATTTTTATTCGGCAATATCGACGATTGATAAGCTCTGCTTAATATATATGATTATTTATGTTAACAGAAAAAATTATGTTTAATATTATTCACGATTATCAATAATAATGTTGATAATTTCTCAGGTACTGAATATATCGGCAAAACCGGATTCCAATTAAGGAATTCTCTTAAGAATCGATCAAGAATTTCTCGAGAGCAGTTTAAAATTAAGGTTATTTTTTACAATAATTTACAATAATAACAATAATTTGTTATTCTTCGATTAATCGATTCAGCGATTTTTTTTACTGGAAAATCGATTTTCAGAAACGATTGTTTTTCCAATAATCGATTTCTGAAAAATCGATTATATTTTCAACATCGCCCATCCCTAGTCGGATAATAATAATGAGTGTAAAGTACATTTTATATATTTTACGTTTTGCTGCGCTCCGTGAGTTTAGCGGATATGTTTTTACGAGCATGCAACGTGTGTACTTATGAATTACAGTTGAACGATGTGTGCATTACGAACGAGAGAATATTCACTGAATAAGACAGCATTTTACTTACAAACATAGAATTAAATCTCGAGCTGTCTACTTGATTTTCTTGAAAGGGGGAAAGCCATTGTAACTGTTAAAAAAAAATGATGATCCTTGTTGCATTTTTTTGAATAATTTTTCTTTATTTTTTTTCAACCCACTGTGGCTTCGGCGTCGAAGTGTTGATTCGGAGAAAAGATTGTGTTTGTAAATATGAATACAGAATATTCAAGGTCACCGAATTCGCTAGAGCGTGGAAAAGGTTCCGCGAAAATCTTTTTGAGCATCTTCAGTGGCTCGAATAGTTTTTATTTCGAAAGAATTGCTCTCGATCGTGATCGCGTCAATAAACATGGAAAATTCAAGGTCACAATATAACCCGATCGCTGGCTTCGAAGTAACAAAAGATCGTGTCGAACTTTGTGACATTCTTCTTTGTCAAACGCAACATTGGCAAGCGTGCGCCCGTGAAGCAAACGAAAAAAAAAATAAAAACATGAAAAAAAGAGATAAAATGACTGAAGCAATAAACTCCGAGAGATGCCATTGCGTTGCAACACTGTCGTGGTTTTGCAAGCAGCAGAAGCAAGGAATGTCGAAAACGTGTGCTACGTGAAAAAACTATGAAAAGTGCATTTGGCATAGAATAATGACCGCAGGAGATACGCGATCCACCGTGGCGGAAATTCAACTATAGAATTACGTGTATTCGCGCACAATGATATGTTTACATGTATTTGGAAAGGCGACTCTACATAAACACCAAAGCGTTTCGAAGTGTTGTTGTTTTTTTTGTTTTTTTATCGTATTACGAAATCGGAGTACGCCGCGCTGAAAAAGGACACTCGGAAATACTTCCGCACGCAAACTCGTTCGCTCAACGCGTATATATACATGTCATTCTTCCAACGAGCGTGCTCACCGAACCGGGTCTCCGTATGAATTCTTTCCTAACGAGCGTTAAATTGACGAATTTTAATCTCGAGCTTGCTGCTTTTGATTTTCACAATTATTAACAATTCGAAGATGACGAGACGGATGGAAAAACATTCCACGAGAAAAATCATTCAGCAAAATAAACGGAATCGACTTTTCCAACACTCGACAAAATCGACCGAGAACTACGTCATGTCGACAGAGAGCGCCACCCGTATATTCAACCGGCGTTTTCCCGCCAAAACCACCAGTTGCTGAAAATTTCGCAGCGTGCACAGTTCCTCGTGGACGCACGCATCGAGACAGAGATGAAAACAAAATTCAACGTGTATTTTCAATTCTCGTGAGCGTCGTTTTTTTGTGTTATTCGCCAAGTTTACGTGCCCCCGACAAATAAAGAAATCTTTCGACCAATTCTGTCTTGATTTTCGATACCGTTTCATTGCTTCCGAGCTGCTGCGGAATACGTGTCTCGAATTTTTCCAAGAGAAACAGTACTTTCGCGTATCCCATCATGTACGTCAAAGTGAGAACGGTCGACGGTAAACAGGAGGTCGTTTTGGATGTTTCGAAACTTACAAGAATCGAAGAACTTAAGGTTTCGTATTATTTATATTTTTCTACTCATTTTTTGACCGATTCAATTTTCATTTCAATAAAAACACTTTTTCGTATTATGTTTATGAATTTTCGATCTTGATTAATCATTCCAATTGCGAACTCCAAAATAATCAATATTAAACAAAAATTCGCGTAAAACAGCATGCAGATTTTTTTTTTCCCAAAATATTAACAATCTCCGAAAAAAAAACGTTTTAAAAATATTGTTTCTTATCAGTTCCTGATAACGCAAAAATGGTCGATAGAAGAAAGTCTCCAGAAATTATTTTACCGCGGCAAGTTGCTGGAAGAGGGTTACAAACTGTTTGATTACGACGTCAATATGAACGACGTAATACAGTTGTTGGTGAACAACAAAATGGAGATTGACACGGAGAGTCAGAGCGAGGAATCAATGGATGAGGAAAAAATAGAGCAAGAGGCAAAAAATAATGAAAAGTTTGAGGAAGCGACGAGTGCTTTTTACAGAGTCGGCGACAAAGTCGACTGTCAAGACAAAGAGTACGGCGGGTGGTTCGAAGCAGAAATTCACAGAATTTTCAAGCGCTCGGACGTCGTCATGTACAGCGTCAAGTGGGAATTCGGCGAAGACGAAGAACCCTTTGACGTGGCAGAAACTATCATAAGGCCAAGGGCTTACAAACGTTTGTCCTTCAGAGAACTGAAGGTCGGCGATAGGGTCATGGTCAATCATAATATCGACGAACCTGAGAAAAATGGCTTTTGGTACGATTTTACGATCGTTAAAATAAAGAAAAGCCGCATGGCGGAAGAACTCGTTGGCGCTATTCATATCGGCAAGTGAGTGGATGGAAAAAATAATTTGTAAAAAAAAAAATAGAAAAAAGAAGCTTCGTTTCTATTCTTGAAAAATTCTGAATAACGAAAACATTTTTTAGCGAGCAGACTGTGGAGAATTGCAAAATAATGCCTCGCGGGGAGATTTTGGCGATTGAGAAAGCAAAACCGTTGGAAAGTCGAAGCGCCAAAGAGGAGAAAATAATGAGGGAGGGCATGCCGAAGAGACGGAGAGCAGTGATCTGCGAGAATTGCTGCGACGATCGGTACAAAGAGTGCAAAGAGTGCGGATGCAAAGTCTGCGGTGGCAAATACGATTCTCACGTTCTGTTGCTCTGCGACGAGTGCAATTACGCTTTTCATCTTCAGTGCTTGAATCCCCCGCTCGTTGCTCTACCGGCTGATGATTATTGGTATTGTCCCGGTTGCAAACGCGACGAAAACGAAATCGTCAAGGTAAATCAACGATGCTACGTCGACGAGAGAAAAACTCTTGTCATTTCGTATTCTAAAGTTTTCTTTTCTCATCCAAGGTCGGAGGGAAAAAACAGGCGAAGAAAAAGGTCAAAGAAAGTGGAGACACGAAAGGACGGAATTGGGGAAACGGTATGGCGTGTTTAGGGAGAGTTGAAGAGTGTACGATCGTCCCGAGAGACCATCGGGGAGCTGTGCCAGGCATCGAAGTCGGAATGTCTTGGCTATTTCGTTTGGGAGTGAGTTCCACGTCCATATTCGTGCAAAATTCAAAAACAGAGAAAAATAAACAAAAAAGAGCGAATCCACGTTCGCTGGAACATTTCAACATTCGAAATATAAAAAAAAAAACAAAAAACACATTCAATGGCATCGAAGCTTTCGTTGCTGCAAGAAAAAAATATTCTGAATTGGAATATTGACTTTTGTCCTACGATCTAAACTCTCGATCTCATTCGCCGGGCATTTATTCAATTTATCGGGTGGGGGTTAATATTATGAATAACCAAATTGTCGAACAGCTAATAATTCGGAATTTTGGTATTCATAAAATTAAATAAAAGAAAAGTAAGAAAGTCGGAATCAAATTTTTCAAGTGACTAAAAATTCGAAATACAAAATAGCGAACGTCAAAAATGGCGAACGTCAAAACGGCGAGCGCCAAAATAACGAACGCTAGAATAGAATAGAATAGAATAGAATAGAATTCGTTATTTTGGCGCTCGCCGTTTTGACGTTCGCCATTTTTGACGTTCGCTATTTTGTATTTCGAATTTTTAGTCATTTGAAAAATTTGATTTCGACTTTCTTACTTTTCTTTTATTTAATTTTATGAATACCAAAATTCCGAATTATTAGCTGTTCGACAATTTGGTTATTCGTAATATTAACCCCCACCCAATTTATCGTACGACTTTTCGTAGGTATCGCAAGCAGGAGTGCACAGACCTCACGTGGGTGGGATTCATGGTCGAGAAAAGGACTGCGCTTATTCGATCGTATTGTCTGGAGGTTACGAGGACGATATTGATAATGGCGACGAATTTATGTACACGGGCTCTGGTGGACGAGACTTGTCAGGTATTTTGAAAAGTCTATCCAATCAGTAAACAAAAAAAACAAACAAACGAAATTAATAAAATAGATTTGCTTGACTGTGAAAATTCTTTGGTCCGATTTCGCTCCGACCCTCTTTCAACATCAATTCCAATGAATTAGGAAACAAGAGAACTGCCGAGCAGAGCTGCGACCAGACACTCACGCGTATGAACAAAGCCCTCGCACTCAATTGCAATGCAAATCTCAACGAAACGCTGGGGGCTACGGCGAAGGATTGGAAGAACGGAATTCCAGTTCGAGTCGTCCGAAAGTACAATCACGCTCATCACAAATACGCCCCAAACATTGGATATCGGTGAGACAATGAAATTTCGAAAAAAAATTGAAAATTATATGAAAATTTTCATATCAACATTTTGCATGCTCTTCAGATACGATGGATTGTACAAGGTCGTGAAATATTTTCCTGAGACGGGTAAGAGTGGATTCAGCGTGTGGCGTTATCGCTTAAAAAGGGACGATCCTGCTCCAGCCCCTTGGACGAAAGAAGGCAAAGAAAGAATCGCAGCTCTCGGTTTAGAGCTGATTCGTCCCGAGGGATACGAGATCGATTCGGAGAAAAGTAAAAAATCGAGAAAATCCGAAAGTTTGGAAGGGGAGAACGTCAACAACGAGGAAAAGCCAGCAAAGAAAAAATTGAAGCGTGAAATTTATCGTTTGGAAGAGAAAATCGTTGAACTGATTGACCGAGACGTTGCGAACTCGAAACTATGGGAGGATTGTCGATCCGTGGTGGGCGAGGGGAAGCCTGCTTTCTTGAAACGTGTCGCTGACCGGTTGATTAATTTTCTACATTAAAATCCAAATATTTCGCAATTATTATCGTCATCAATTTCCTTTCTCTCGTTTTTCTAGCTTTTTGTGCGTTTGCTGTCAAGAGCTCGTGTACCTGCCGATCACAACCCCGTGCAGTCACAACATTTGCCAAAACTGTTTGAAGAGCGGCTTCAAAGTTGGAGTCTACGCGTGTCCGATGTGTCGGCACGAGTTGGAAAAAAAGGAGCAAGACAGAGTCAACGATTCATTGTCCGGAGCTCTATTGTCGCTATTTCCAGGTTACGAAAAAACGAGATAAATCATTTTTTCTTTTCTGCATAAATGAATGCAGCGCGACGCTTTTTCGAGTTACCATTCAAAGTATTTTCCGATAGTTTCATTATTTATTTTCGTTTTTAATAAGCAACGCGAGTCTTTTTTTTTTTTGCTTCCGAATCGAGTTATTAATTGTTTTTTTCAAGTGATTTATTTAATTTATATTGAGACGAGAAAAGAGTGTTTTTTTTTTTCATAAGTCACGTTACGTTTTCACTGATCACGTTTCGAGTGAAAGCGCAGTGCCTAAAGGACGCTTCCCAGTACAAGCGACGAATCGCAATGACTGTTTCTTTTTTATGTGTCCTTAACAAGGAAACAAAGTTTATCGTAAATAAAAAATTGAATATTTCGTTTATACGTATTTTTCATGCGTCGTCACATGTTTTTTTTTTTTTTTGCATCGATCAATCGTCCAAGAATCTTCGATTGCATTTTGCGATATTGGTGTCCGCACGGTAGGGAGTTACGGAGGAAGAAGGGAGAAGATGGAGAGCAATAATCCAGAGTTTTAAGCAATCGGCATCCGGTTTGCTGATGATTATTATTTATTCGCCTGGCGCGATAACCTTGCAACGCGGGATCGCGATAAGATCGCGTACGATGCTCAACGGCCGAGCTTTCACTCGAGATAGTTCTCTTTGCAAGAGCATCTCGCTGCTGCGATATACATACGTTACGATGAAAATTGTGCGTTGGAAAAAGATGCAAGGGGTGTCCGAAAAGTGAAGCCCAAAAGTTGCGGGGTTCGATAGTGTCGGGGATTCCAAGAAGAAAAGTTATGAGCCATTTTACTCTCCGGCGAACGGTTTCGGAAATATTTGGCATTTGAAATGGGCCAAAAATGCGCGGACTAGTGAACGATAAGAAGGGATTACGTCAATTCATGCCAAGCAATCCGTTGTTTTTCCACGGAACGACGTTTTTTCAGTCCCTACGACTCTCCCTCATTAAATCGTCGATATCTCGAGAACCGGAAGTCTGCGAGCGAAATGGCTGAGGACTTTTCGCTTCAGAATGTCACGATGCATTAAAGTCCATCATAAAAAAAAATGACTTTTCGGACACCCTGTATAGCGTTAATCAGGCAATAGAAGCGTTTCGATGGTCCACACACAAAGCAACTGAACTATCGGGCGATTGCGTGAGTACTCGGGTTTGTTGATAAGGGAGGGGGAGATGAGCGTTGTGAGATCATTGACCTTGGCGTCCACCGGCGGACCATTGTTCCATCTCTTTCTATCCTTTCGTACATAATGTTGACACGTTGCTATCATTCCAAAATAAACGAGTTCGACACTCTCACCAATCTTTGTAACTGTAAATAACAACCTTCTTCTGTACGAACGGGAGATAATACGGGAAACGGGGTTTCAATAATTTGATAGACGGAGGACCACGTCCAAGTTCGAGACGATGACCGATCGTTTTTTTGTTTTTTCATCGCTTATTGCTCAAACATAATACACCGATGGACGCGTCCACTTTCTCTCGGAGCCAAGAGAAGGCGAAAAAACCGTTGCTTCGTCCCTTTCATACTGTATTTGTAATTTTCGAGCATATGCACATGCGAGCGAACGACCGATCTTTCCTCCAACAAGACCGTCTTACGCGCAATTTCTCGTTCGTAAAAAACCATTTCCACTCGTACGAGTTGAGTAGATTTTGAAAAATCCATGAGAAGTTGGATTTGTTTTGTTTTTTTCCACAATTCACCGCGTTTTCGATGTATGCAAGACGAAGAAATAAAATGGAGAGATTAATAGCGAGACGCATTGACCCAAAATCAAGTTTACGATTGAAGGACGCATTTTTTGCGATACAAACTCTTCCGGAATTATTACACGTATAGGTTGGCAATAATTGTGGATATACATGTATAGAAATTGGTGAAGATCGTGAAGCACGATCGCATGATATTCTCGTATGTTCGCATGATTGTCCAATGGGCCGCAGTGTCCCAGGACGTACGAAACAGCCACCTAACCTACTTTGAGCCTCGCTCTCTCTCCTGGTGACGTCACGAAGTCGAATCCCATCGCGATCAGCTAATTCCACGGTCTCCTTGCGAGTCTTGCGGAAATATGTATAGTTTTTTCTTTTCTGCAGACTCTTGCACGATCGAACGATCGAGAGAATTCATTCAGAGAGACTTTGATTGACAAGTTTTTCGTCTTTTGAATTTTGAAATAATTGCATGGCCGAGAATTTGGTTTCAATCGAACGCGATCCATAAAAAAAATTTCCTTTCGTGTTTTGTAGAAAAAATAGGTCTCTGTCCTCTTTCTGGTGTTTACAAAATATTTTGATCGTTGAAGCAACGTATATCGGGAAACTTTCGATTGTAAATGGAGCTTGACACGACGCCTTTCCGAGAGTAGCTTCAATTAGTACTGAGCCGGTAATTACTACGTCCTGAGACCGAATCGAAAAATATCGTGCGATTCGGTACATCATGCGATGGACGTTGAAGCTGCTGCTCTAATTTTGCCTGCGTACACACATTTGTATCTTTGTCAACATACAGGGTGTGCTATATCAAGTGTAACGTGCCGTTATTCCCGAAAGTAAGTGCAAAAACGGAAAGGGATAATATTTCAAATACTTCGATGAGGATAAAGACGTAAAAATCCCTTTTTGACCTTGAGACTTGTGTTCAAGGTCACGTGAAGGTCAACTCGAGTTTTTTTCAAATGAGAACCATCATTTGTGAATGTGAATTGTTGCAACTGAGCTAAAGTGCTTTTCGGAACATTACAAGTACATATTCGATGTTTGTGTTCCAATTGTTACGTAATTTTTCACGTAGCAATGGAAAACAGGTTCTCGCGTAACTACCAACTTGACAGCTTGCATTCGTGGTCATTAGCTTCGAGAAACTACGGCTGTCAACTTCTTCAAGGTCATACTATGAAACTTCAAGTTCAAGGATTATTTTCTTACAATAAATAATAAATAAATAATAAATAAATAATAAATAAATAATAAATAAATAATAAATAAATAATAAATAAATAATAATGGAAAAATTGGAAATGAAATATTTCGAGTTCTAAACGTCAGAAAATTTGTCTCTATAGGAGAAAACTTTTAGTTTCGCTGCCAAGAACGTTTAGGAAAATTTTGAAAAATAAATATTTTGAGTTGCGGGGCTCCAAGCTCCTCGAGCATATTTATACAAAAAAAATGCACCTACGTGTTCGTGTTATGTATAGAACGCGTCCGATATCGGAAGTGGAACTCGCACTCGGTGACGGGGTATCCAAACAATGTCAATTTCTCTCGCTACTACTTCGTCTACTCTTGCACTTTCCCAGTACATAAAAGAGTCTTTCGCTATTTATATGTGCGTATCATTCCGCGTTAAAAGAGCTGCGTGATTTTTCACGAAAAGTACTAGAAATCGATAAATTTATTCAATTTCACTTGAAGCGCGTTACCGGAATTTCATTTTTTTCGCATTGGAATTAGTTTGAGTGACTTTTCAATTTTCTTCATGAATATCACCAACGGAACGACCGACGAGACTTGAAACGAACGAAAAACCTAAAAATTGATATTTAAAAAAGTTATTTGATCGGGTTTTTCGTAATGCGACGTTATTACGAAATAATTCTCGAGACCCGCATGGCGTGAGGATTTGTTGTTGGCACGCGGCACGACACACGAAATGCCTCGCAAGGCAAAATAATTATTGTACAAATATTATGCCATTCGCTCGTGCAACTATTTCGTTGACCTCTTTACACGCTCAAATAGTTTGCACAATCAGTGCCATTGGAATTTTCCAGAAAACGAAAAAAAAAAACAAAAGAAAAAGATCGTGGATTCACGTCCGAAAAGCTTGTTAGCGAGATCGGAGACGCTCGTGGGTCACGTGTCCGCGAATGACACTGTGCAATGTCCCGCAAGTCTTTTCTAGTTCAAAACATTATCCCACGCCTATTCTCGTCGCGTTTAAATCGTCGTGTCGATTTTTTCATACGCGCGTTCCAACGCGACCGTTGGAATTTATTAATTCGATTTATTGCTTGTTTCCTTCCTTAGGAAATTACGATCGCGCGAAAAGAGGTGAAAAAATAGCACACGCGAGATACGAAGAGAAATTTATATGAACGACCGGATTCGCAATCTTGAACCTTGACACGTTCGCTCTCGTGACCTCTCAACACTCTTCTATAACCAGATCGTACGCACGATGTACCGTTTCCCTGATTTTCGTTATTTTTCTTGTTCTCGAAAAATTTCACCTCGGCAGCTTCGAATTTAATAATTCTTCGGTTTTTTTTTTTGTCAATTCCTCTAAAGACTCGAAAAGACTCTCGAAGGAATTTGATTGGGCCACGAATTGTCAAAGTGAAAAAGCAGAAAACAAAGACTTTTTTTTTGTTGGTTAAAAATAAAAATAATAATGAAAACTCACGGGTAACCACGTGCGAATGCGACAATGCCACTGGGTGAAAAATCCTGGTTAAACAAACTGCACGGAGCAATGAAAAAAAATGTTTACACGAACTTTCGTCCGAAATAACGGGCATTTGGTGATTTAAGGTTTGTTTTTATTTATTTTCGTAACATTCGTCTTGATATTATTTTCTTGCGCGATCACACTCGACCGCGCTCGGTTAACGATAAAAAGGAAAAATTATTTAATTTAATTTGAAAAGCGAGCCGAGACACACGACAGCCGAACGAGCAGTGCACCACCCACCTACTCGTGTTGACGGCTCGGCGTATACTGGACACTGCTACACTTACTTTTCACTCGTTGCTTGCTCCTCTCATGTACCGATTCCAAGCCTCTCTCCCCCCACAACGTAGCGCTAAACGCGTTTCATTTTTTTTCGTCCCCGAGATCCGGATTGGCCAATTCTTTTGGTACGAGGCCCAAATTCTCGTCGTTCACTTTCGACAAGAAAAAAAATTCAGAAACGAAAAGTACTGCGAACTGTATCGATTGGCAATTCTTTTCGAAAATCGTTTTTACTGACGCTCGTGTGTCGAGTCTTTGTTCGTTTTAGGAATCAAGAATTTTTTGCAAAACGTCGTCGTTGGTCGATTATATTTTTTTATGGCGCTTTCGTGCTTGGACGCCATTTTTTGGAATGTTAAAGTTTTTTTCCCCTGCTGGTTATCCCGTTATCGTATAATTGGCCTTGCGAGATGGGTTTTCCATTTATTGCGTGGAATCGAAATATTTTCTATCTCCTTTGTTCTTTCTTTCGGTGCAACAACGATTTGATCATCAAAAAGCACTCATTTTCATCAATTACACAATTTATTCACCATTTTCTTACTTGTTAACGATTTATGTTCGTCTTACACAGCATTGACACGATAATTGATTATTTATTGGTCGTACAGAAAAAATATCGAGCAGTAAAAACAATTACAACGCTAGATTGTTTTCTGCTGAATTTAGTGAGACGCGCACCAATCGGCGTCGAGTGCGGCCGGCCGGCGCGGGGTGGTACGGTTAGCGGAGAGTGGGGAGTGGAACGTTCTTGTTCATCAGTCGGGCGCCAGCCGCCAAACCGAGAGCATCTAGACCCGCGGTCGGCCAGTTAACGTTTTTCTTGATCGTTCGTCGGTGCCGATGAAATTACGTGATCGAAATACTCAGTATGACGAATGTAGAACTTTATTTTATCCGGAATGAATAAAAAGCATTTCCACTGAGTGTTTCCTTCGATTAAATTGTTTTTAATTCTGAATTGACGAAATAAAAATGAATTTTTGTATTAAAAACGAATATTTCAAGGTTATTCGTTTTGTCGCGATAAACGAATAACCGCATGCGATGAATTTTCGCCACTCGCTCAAAATAAATAATTAAACAAATATAATTAAATAATTAAACAAAAAATATCGATCGTGCACGCGGAGACCAAAAATCCAAAGCTCGGACGCGATGAATGGATTCGTATTTCAAAGAAATAATGATCATCACAATAAATCGAAACGCAAAGCAACAAAACGAGAAAAAAATGATAAAGTTTGCGCGATTTACGAAATCTTTACGAAAGTTTTTGACGAATCGAGTAGAAAAATAAAAAATTGACTCAGTCGGTAAAACAGAGTGTGAATTCGAAGACAAGTGTTACTTGGCTTGGCGCTACGGAAGCTCGAATGTGATTGGTTGCTCGGTCTTGTGTACATGACAACCGGCGATACCGGCGCCGTGTGTATCGTCAAACACACTTCCATCGCCTACGAGAGACACAATCATTCATTCACCGTGCGAACTCGAGTGCGTGTTGAAACGCGTGCGTTGTTGACGCGTTCGAAAACATAGAGAAATTCGTTGCTTTTCGTTCGCTCGATGAATTCGCGGAAAACGTCAATTCTCCATTGAATCGCGAGGCGCTTTTGTTCGTTTTTTTTCTCGCGCTGATAAAACGCGAGTCTCGCGCATTGTTGTATTTTTACACGTGGATTTTTAACCGGTGCCTCGTTTACATATATTTCGTGGAACAAATAAGTGTTGCTTCTTGTTTTATTGTGTTCACATGTTTTGATATTTCTACGAAAAACGGAAATAACCCGGAATATGCAGGTTCCATAATTTTTTCATCAATCGAGGTAAGAAATTGCAACTTTCTGTCATTACGTCATAACAAAAAATTGATTTTCAATGTTTTTATTGAACGCAATACCCCGACGAAACTTGACCTCTTTTTTTTCCTTTAACAAGTCGCATTTTTTTTCTACGCGATCGTAATTTTGTCTTCGAGTCTAAATTTTCGATCGTCCGAAAAATCGAGGACGTTTCCAATTTTCAACGGTTCGAAAACATGCGAGAAGGAAAATATTTGAACGAAATCTCGTTTTAGTGGCGGAAAAAAAACGTTTGTTGAGATTTTTTCGTCAAGTTTCGGCGAAAATAACAAAATAAATAACTGGAGCCACTTCTGTTGGTGTCACGGCGAAATAATTCGTTCGATCAATTTTTTTTTTTCCGAGTTTACTTTTCCGGAAATATGAGGGACGAGAAAACAATTTTTCATGCATTAAAAATGCGAATTTCTATTCGGGAAATCGGGCAAGACGTTTTTCCGTAATGAAGATCGAAAATTTGTCTAGGAAATTAAAGCGATCACGGGGAAAAGGAGAAACGTTAGCGAATTACGTGGAATCGACGACGAAAACGATGGAATTTCGAAGGAATATATATATTTCCGGTAATTTAAAATCGCTTTGTCCCAAAAAAAGAGAAACCTCGAAAAATATGATGCGTTTGACATCGTCGCGGAATTTTTTTTCCCCGGTCATCAGAACAGCTCGTAAATAGATCGGAGAAACGTCATGTGGTGAATTTTAGACGCAACCTGCAGTAACGTCGATTTCCGGCGTTTCCGGTCGACGCTGACGTTTCTCGCACCGCACAACAATAAGCCCAAACTTTTTATCTCTTTTTCTCTCTCTCTCTCTCTTTCTTTTCGCATTTCAATGCACACAATATCCCCGACTATTCTCAACACGAGTGTGTTTTTTTTTCTTCCCACTTTGTTTTTTTCGCTTACATCTGTCGATTCGAGGACGCATCGCGTCTTGTGTTCTCAACTGCATCCGCAGAGAGGGCGTTTTGTTACAAACTAAACGCGATTAGAGACTCGGGGAATCCCTCGCGGTTCAGTGTGGAAATTCAAACGCCATTCTCGTAATTGCGTGAACCTTTGCTTATCGATGTTTTTCTCGCAGTCTCTGAAGTTTGTCGACGAGAAAAATATTTTGAATTGTTTTTTTTTCACGGTCAAGTGGCCTTGGAATCCATGTCGTTAATATTTTCGAAATATCAACAAAAAAATTATGTTTCGGATTTTTCTTTATCCTTTTTTTTTTGAATTTTCATTCGTTTTAACAATTTTGAGTAAATTTGAAAATGTTGGACGACGAAAAATGGCGGAATGTGAGTTTTTAGGAAACGAGCTTCGCATCGTACGAAAATGAATAAATTTCGTGGTTTTCGAACTTTCGTAAATATAGAAATGAGCGTAGCCAAGATTTCGAGTGCACTGGGAATGAAATTTTGTTGAAAATCGTCGATATTTCGTTGAATACGAAAGACTAAATATTTTTTTGATAATTTCAAAATTTTCGTTATTTTGGCAGTATATTTGGTTTTTAACGGAATTGTCAGCGAAATTTACGAGTGGAACGACCAAAATTTGCTTCCGAAGAGACTTTCTAAAATATTTCTTGCTGCAATGACACAATATTTGGGATTTTTCAAAAAAAACGTTCAGTCGAACGTATCGAACAAAATATTGAGCTTTTCCAATGAAATTTTGTTAAAAATCGTCAATATAAAAAGATGAACTAAATATTTTTCGATAATTTCAAAATTTTCGTTATTTTGGCTGTATATTTGGTTTCCAACGGAATTGTCAGCGAAATTAACGAGTGGAACGACCACAATTTGCTTGCGAAGAGACTTTCTAAAATATTTCTTGCTGCAATGACACAATTTTTGGGATTTAAAAAAAAAAACGTTTAGTCGAACGTATCGAACAAAATATTGAGCTTTTCCAATGAAATTTTGTTAAAAATCGTCAATATGAAAAGGTGAACTAAATATTTTTCGATAATTTCAAAATTTTCGTTATTTTGGCAGTATATTTGGTTTCTAACGGAATTGTCAGCGAAATTAACGAGTGGAACGACCAAAATTTGCTTCCGAAGAGACTTTCTAAAATATTTCTTGCTGCAATGACACAATTTTTGGGATTTTTCAAAAAAAACGTTTAGTCGAACGTATCGAACAAAATATCCAGCTTTTCCAATGAAATTTTGTTAAAAATCGTCAATATAAAAAGGTGAACTAAATATTTTTCGATAATTTCAAAATTTTCGTTATTTTGGCTGTATATTTGGTTTCTAACGGAATTGTCAGCGAAATTAACGAGTGGAACGACAATAATTTGCTTCCGAAGAGACTTTCTAAAATATTTCTTGCTGCAATGACACAATTTTTGGGATTTTTCAAAAAAAACGTTTAGTCGAACGTATCGAACAAAATATCCACCTTTTTCAACAAAATTTTGTTTTGAGTGTGGAATGCCTAAACTCTGGTTGATCGTTAGGCACACAAGTACGTAGAGTCACATACCAGGGCTGAGAGATTAAAGATTGTATATATACACGAGAGAAGTCGAAGAGACTGCTGTTGCGGAGGTTCGCGCGGACACGAGAGAGAATATGGAATAAAGCTAAGATATGTATCGTTTTCGTGGATGCTCACAAAGGGTTTCTTGCCCATAATAATACCCGAATGACTTTTCTCTCTTTCCTTCTCCCTCCTCCCCCACTTTTTTCTCTCTTTCTTTGTTTATCGTCATCTCTCTCACCGTAACAATGCACGCTCGCACTTTAATCACATTATCTTACGAGCACGATTCCAAATAAGAAAAAAACATTCTCAGACGAATAAACAAGCGTAAAACTTTTTTTCCAAATCACTCAACGAATTCGAACCACAAAAATACCTAAAAAATATATTTTCTCGATAAAGACGTAGGGGACGAAAAATTTGTCACCAGAAAACTCGTGTGTCACTTTTCAAGCACTTTCTCCTCAATTACAAATTATTAATCATTTCGAAAATTCATTCCAAACGATTTTAAGGGCCTGGATCGATTTTTCATCAAAAATTTAATTTTTGACCCAAAAATTTAACTTTTTTTCCATGAATCGCGTGAAAAAATTTCTTCCCATCGAAATTTCTCGCCAACGAATTTCTCTCATTTCCTCTCCCCCCTGCGGTACGCCAGCGAGGAGATGTGAACTTTGCCGATACGTAGAACGTCCCTGAACTCTGTGAGATCGTTACAGGCTGATTAAAAATTACAGGCTCTGCATTCACGAGCTAAAAATAAATAAATAAATAAATAAATAGTGCTCGACGTCTGAACTCTCATGCACACGTATGACTCGATATACATTGAGCTTTCCAAGAGCAAATTGACGCCTCAATGAACAAAGAGACTCCTTCACCAAGACCTTAATATCCAGAGTCTCTAAACTGCACACACACACACACACATTTATATTTTTTTTTCTCGAATGGAATATAAAAGGAGGATTTGATTGAAACTCAATGAGTCGATGGCTCGAATGTTTCATTAAGTTTCGCGAAGCGTTAAATCGAATGGCAATCGACAAGGGAATTGAACGCATCATTGCTTGTGAAAAATCTTCGATTCCAACACATTATTCCTTCAATATCCTTAATCGATTTGAATTCGTAGCGTGTAATGCTTCCCCCTCGTTTTTTTCTAATGAGCCTGAAGTTTGCATCGACGCAATGCCACGAAATTAAAAAAAAACAAACAAACAAACAAACAAAAATTAAAAAATTATTCGGCAATTTTTTATTTGACAAATCGATTAATTTAAAAAATTTAAGGAAAAAAATTCGTTCCGGAATAACCCTGTCCAGGGGGTTGAATTTTTCTTTTTCATTTCGTGGCATGGCGTCGATGCAAACTTCAGGCTCGTTTTTTTCTATGCTGCTGAAGTTTGCATCGTTGGAATGCAACGAATTTCCGTTTTTTCTTCATCCGAGCTCACAATTATTATTCAATATTTTGTCCGGACGATAGAACGCCCCTGTCTGGTGCCCAAACACTCGATCGACCCACGAAAAATAGTGAAAATTAAAAAAACTCAATAAATAATAAATGGAAAAAATATTTATCGTTGCAAACTTCAGAATCATTTTTTTTTTCTTTTCGATTATTATTTTTATTTGAAATTTCGTCATCGTCGTGCATTCTGTCGGTTGCGTTTGAAATAAAAACCAGTTTTTTTTATACACCCTCAGGCTATCAAGATTTTTCTTTATATTATTTGGTTTTCCCATGAAATATTGTCCGGCGAGTACTTGATATACTTCACTCAATTAAAAGGTTTCCTCGATTCGTCATCGATGACTCTCCCGTCCATTACCTCATTCCTGCATCAATTTTCCTCCTTAAAAACCACGAGAATTCTTCACGCGGGAAATGGAAGAAAAAAAAACTTCAGGGTTGCACTTTTGTCGTATTTTTTTTCTTTCGTCGTTGGGAAATCCTTCGGATCGCGTTCCTTTCTTTTTTTTAAACTTTTGGCTAGAAAAAAAAAATTTGACTCGTTTCTGGCTTCGAAAAAGGTTTTTTCTCTCCCTCATTTTCTTTTCTCTTGGTAAGCAGTTGCTGCGCGTTTATAATTCTACGTAGCCTCGCGCATATTATACTGATTATCGAATCAAAAGAGCCTCATCGATTAAACAAAAAAATTAAACTTACTTTTTGAGTCATTTACTGTTTGGTGAGTAATTTGGGCGAACTGCGATCATCATCATGACACATTCGGTCTTCGCGATAACAAAATAATCATCAATTAGAATCCCTTGGTCAATTAAGGACTCGTTAACTGTCTTATTGCACTGGAAATAAAATTTTGTTAAAAATGGTCGATATTTTGTTGAACTAAATATTTTTCGATAATTTCAAAATTTTCCTTATTTTGGCAGAATATTTGGTTTCTAATGGAATTGTCAGCTAAATTTACGATTGGAACGACTAAAATTTGCTTCCGAAGAGACTTTGTAGAATATTTCTTGTTGCCATGACACAATTTTTGGGATTATTAAAAAAAAAACGTTTGGTCGAACGTATCGAACAAAATATCGAGCTTTTCCAATGAAATTTTGTTGAAAATCGTCAATATAAAACGGTGAACTAAATATTTTTCGATAATTTCAAAATTTTCCTTATTTTGGCAGAATATTTGGTTTCTAATGGAATTGTCAGCAAAATTTACGATTGGAACGACTTAAATTTGCTTCCGAAGAGACTTTATAGAATATTTCTTGTTGCGATGACACAATTTTTGGGATTATTAAAAAAAACGTTTAGTCGAACGTATCGAACAAAATATCCATCGTTTCCAACAAAATTTCGTTGTCAGTGTGATTTTTTCTTGTTTGACCTGTTACCGCAAATCGACAAAGCATTTCGAAGTTTGTCGATTGAATAATTGCGATAAATAAATGTCTCTAATCTGCTGACCCATTTTAAGTTAGTTTTACAATTCCGCTGATCGGCGGATAAACGATCGAGTCTCATTGCTCCTGTGCTAAATGAAAGTTCTCGCGGTTCTCGGTCAAACACGAATAATCGATTTCGTATATATATACAAACGCCCGGACGCGATTTTATCTGCGAGGTGGTCCGTGCCACGAATAACTTAAGCTCTCGTTTAACCCCGCAGAGTTTTAGTGCAATTCACACCATTCTTCGAAAGGGTTGTACTCTTGAATCGAGACGAACTAATTCCAACAAAAACTAAAGTCTCGTTCGAAAGTTTTGCGATAAAAAAAAAACAAAAAAAAAAAAATTGCACGAGCTTCTCGTATAGTTTTGCTTCGTGGCTTTAAACTCAATTAATTCGACACGTTTTTGTGCTCGAATTCCATTCAATTACGACGCTCAAATCGATCCCAAACCTTTCCTATTATTTTATCAATAATTTATCAATTTTTTATCCCACTCGACTTGCCGCATTATTTTCGTCTGATAATTAGGTCAGGGAATAATAATCGAACGATGTATATACCAATGGTTCGAATATTTAATCACGCAGCTGGTTACTCGTCATGCGGTCGTTTACCTCGAACCATTCGAATTTAGATTCAGGTGCTCGGATTATGAGTAAGCACGCCGATTGAAATGCAGCAAAGTGAAAGAAAATTCTTGAGGCTGTGAAATTCCAGTTAAACGCAAATAAGCAGGATCGAGGCGCTCATTTTAATTCAGGTGCACACTCAGGAGGATCTTTCTCCTTTAAGGAGAATGATTAATTGTTGTTCGTTCATTGACAATGTCAACTTTACATTTATATTTTCATAAACCTTTTTATTTTTTACACAATTTGATTATTTATTTCGTTAGCATTATTGTTACGTAAAGTTTGGCAGTTTGAACACTGAAAAGAAAATTTTGTCGAAAAAGGTGGATATTTTGTTCGATACGTTCGACTAAACGTTTTTTTTTGTATAATCCCAAAAATTATGTCAATGCAGCAAAAAAAATTTTAGAAAATCTCTTCGGAAGCAAATTTTGATCGTTCTACTCGTAAATTTAGCTGACAATTCCATTAGAAATCAAATTTACTTTAAAAATAACGGAAATTTTGAAATTATCAAAAAAATATTTAGTTCACCGTATTTAAAAAAATATCGACGATTTTTAACAAAATTTCATCATCAGTGCAACACACAATTTGATTATTTATTTCGTTAGCATTATTGTTACGTAAAGTTTGGCAGTTTGAACACTAAAAACAAAATTTGGTTGAAAAAGATCGATACGTTCGACTAAACGTTTTTTTTTGAATAATCCCAAAAATTATGTCAATGCAGCAAAAAATTTTTTAGAAAATCTCTTCGGAAGCAAATTTTGATCGTTCTACTCGTAAATTTAGCTGACAATTCCATTAGAAATCAAATTTACTTTAAAAATAACGGAAATTTTGAAATTATCAAAAAAATATTTAGTTCACCGTATTTAAAAAAATATCGACGATTTTTAACAAAATTTCATTATCAGTGCAACACACAATTTGATTATTTATTTCGTTAGCATCATTGTTACATAAAGTTTGGCAGTTTGAAGTTCTGGCTGTGTGGGTGGATCACCAGGTGCGTACGTATGTGCACGCTCGTACTTTTTAGCTGCCTCTCTCAATTCTCTCTCGAGCTCTGTCCTTTTTTATTCTCTCTGTGTAAAGTTTAACCCTCGTCCACGCGAGCATCGAAGCGTAAAAACTTTGTGCCCCACCAACTCGAGCAGCAGCTTTTCACTCTTTCACCAGAGTCTCGCGGCGACTCGAGCCCGCGCACATACACACGTTGGGCATGCGAGAGACAGTGGAAAAAATGGTTCAACCCAACACGGAATTGACGCCATAGAATTTTTTGTTTTTTTATCTTCTTTTTCTCACGCAAATGGTTCTCGATTATCCTGGCCTAAAACTCATATTTGTGTGTGCCTCTTTATGGTGTCACTTTGGACATTACCATGACAATCCGTCGTTACCTGCGACGTAAGGATTTCATTGAAATTGTTTCCAACTCCTTTTCCTTTTTTCGTGCTTCGTAAAACTGAGATCGAACATTACAAACTCGAATATTACACTGACAATGAAATTTTGTTAAAAATCGTCGATATTTTGTTAAATACGGTGAACAAAATATTTTTGAATAATTTAAAAAATTTCGTTGGCAGCATATTTCGTTTCTAACGGAATTGTCAGCGAAATTTACGAGTGGAACGACTAAAATTCGATTCCCAAGAGACTTTCTGAATATATTTTCTGCTGCGTTGACAAAAATTTTGGAATTATTAAAAAAAAAAAACAAAATTTCGTTTTCAGTGTATTGAATTGTTCAAAGTTTTTTCTGATTGGATTGGATTTTTTTGTTTCGGAATCATTTCACTGAATAGAAAGCTCACGAAGCTCGACGATCCATCGATCAGCCAAGAGATTGAGTTTGTTCATTGATTCAAAGAAAATTCGATTTTATTTATTCGTTTGTTTCCTTTTGCAAGTTTTGTGAATATCTTTTGGATTTATTCCAAAAGCGTCGGACGTGATCCGATGACAACAGTCAATGATATGTCTTGATTCTGAAAATTATATCATATTTTGACGAGACGTGTGATCAAAGGCCTCAAGCCAGTTGGATGCTCGTTTGTGTCCCATATCGAGGGGGGGCGAGAGAGAGAGCTACGCAGGGCGAGAGAAAGACGCCGGAAGATTCTGAGAATATTATTTTTATACCTCGTTGCGTCGTTAAGTTTAGGAGAGCATCTCGAAGATTTTCAGTAGCTGCAGCATCGAAGAATCAACAGCAGATCGTTCTTGAGAGTTTTTCCATGCATTGGCCCCCGCAATCACTAGATTCTCTCGAGTAGCTTTGTCGAGATGAGTGTGAACCACGTAAAACGCAAGCTCAACCCAGTGAAACGAATCTATCTAGCTATATAAAAATACGCACCGAACAGGCCTATGGAAATGATGAATATATAGGGTGTCCTAAAAGTGACACTTGAAATTAAGTGTACAGTTGGATCGCGACGTTCCGATGTGAAAAGTCCTGAGCGATTTTTCTCGCCGATGCACCGTTATCGAGATATTTATTCATTGCCGTTATAAAATTCGCCCTGCGGTGGTAAGACGCAGTATGGAGTACGCTAACACACTGGCCGGGCTGCGAACCAGTGGTTTTACCGACCAGAAGCGTCCAAGCTCAGAGATTAGCTGCTTCATCAATTTATGGAAAAATCTCGTGAACCGTACGTCGCAGAGAAATACTGCTCAGGACTTTTTTGTCTGAAATCACGCCATCTCTCCAGGCTCTCAATTTCAAAGTTGACTTTTAGGACACCCTGTATATCGTGGCATGATCCATGCGCCTTCTTAGAGGACCATACTCTCGAGTGTTTCTCTATCTTTCTCCGTATACGCGAGCTCGTTAATCTTGAATAATAAAAGATGGCGAAACGCGTGGGAAGTCAAGTGTGTGCGGGGTTGACTGGCAAAAACGTCCCTTTTTTTTCTTCCTCTTGACACGAGCAGTATGTACGTAAATACATACATTCATATACGCGACCAACATTGCCTCGTCGCTTTGGAACAACTTTATGCTTATAGAAGAACCAACAACATCATCCACATTCGCATGTAGTTTCGGTTATGAATAAAAAATAGTAAATCACATAACGGACCTTTAGGCTCTATATGTATATCGCTTCGTGCTCTCCAATGGTCCATAGAAAAAACGAGAACAATACAAGACGACGCGACAACGAGGATGGGACGCACAACACTTTATTTCGTTCTTCGGTCTCCCATTCACTTGCCTCAAGACAAATTAGACTCGCGAGCGACTTGGTGACTAACGAGAGAATTTGTAAAAAGGGAAAAAAAAACGTCTGTTGGTGTCGCGCCGGTATTTCGTTCCAGAATCCACGCATCCAGCGTGTGAAATTAAGATCGTAAAGTTAATTTAAAAAAAAAACATCTCGCCGTTCCCAAATGTTTGTTTGAGCGAATAAAAAAGATTCATTATCAACAGACTTTTGAATAATTGGTCGATTGTTGAATTAATCATTTGATACATCTACGAAATTTCAAGAATTTACAATTACCATGGTTTTCTATGAGCCTGAAGTTCGCAACGTTGGGCCCCAACGAAAAATACGTTTTTTTATCAATTGTTTGTTCAATTTTTAAAACCAGAACAATTTTCGCACCGATTTTCTCTACGAACGTTAAAAAATTATCGTTTTTTTGTCTTGACCAAATATTCCATGAGAATCTTGAGATTTGCCCAAGAAAAAAGGGAATTTCGTTGCATTCCAACGTTGCAAACTTCAACTTGGTGGTTTTCTTACGTACGAGCAAAAAACGAGCCTGAAGTTCGCAACGTTGGGCCCCAACGAAAAATACGTTTTTTTATCAATCATTTGTTCAATTTTTAAAACCAGAACAATTTTCGCACTGATTTTCTCTACGAACGCTAAAAAATTATCGTTTTTTTGTCTTGACCAAATATTCCATGAGAATCTTGAGATTTTCCCAATAAAAAAGGGAATTTCGTTGCATTCCAACGTTGCAAACTTCAACTTGGTGGTTTTCTTACGTACGAGCAAAAAGACGAAAACTATCAGACAAATAATCAGTCAACTGTGTTTGGTGGGAGGAAAAAATCAGACATAACAGGCTTGCTAACGAAGTAGAGTGCAAGTTTTTCCAAGACTTATGAGAACGAACGCAAATATAATGTCTTACGTGCCACTTAAACATCATTGTCTGCTTTTTACTCACATATAGTCCGAGATGTATATCAATAAGTATGCACTCGCCAAAGTAATCACAACTTTAATTATCTTTTTATTGAAGCGAAATATTCTCGCTTGTTGTCTCGAGATATAAATAGATATATAGGCAGACATGTTCTTATACGAACGCAGCTGCGTCTTCGGGCTGTTGGGACGTCGTGGTTGGTCAGCAAGAAGCAGGGCAACGAGAGCCAAACCAACCGACAGCTTAATTATACAAATGAAGACGCATTATGTGTGCGCGCCCTTTCTTTCTCGTTCGCGCGAAAGAGGGCACACGCGTCCCGGCAATACGAGTCCTTCGACGTGTAAACAACACCAGCTAGTCCTCTTTCAGTCGGACAACCCCCTTGCAGTTTCACACTTTTTCCCCTTTTTCTATATGAACGAAAAGAGCGAGACACACGTAGAGAAGTGAATTTTACACTCTCTTGGACACGTTTCGCCCTTCCTATTGGTAAGAACTTTTGTTGCTTTCGATCACGTGTCCCTCGTTAACGAATTCATGCAACGAAAAAATTGAATTTCGGAAAACTTAGTCCCTGGTTATCAGATTATTCATTTTTACGTTCTTCGTTGTCATTTTCTTTTTTTTTTTACGTGCAACGTAACGTTTTGACGAAATTCTTGAATTTTCCAAAGAAGAACGTTCGTCTGTATTGACTTTTGTTTATTTAGGATCGTCTTATCCATCTCATTAGTGATTTCCCGTGAAAAACTCGATAAAATTGTTTGTTCCTGCTTTATCATACATTTCCGTAAAATATTTGTGTTTTTTTTATTAATTAATACATAGGAGAAGGTCTGACAGGCTTATCGTGGTCGTGACAGTGGAAGAAAAACCCTGCAGCCCTCCTGTCAGAACCTGGCATTGTTTGATGACGCTAGCCTCGTAATAACCGAGCTCTGACGTCTAGTATCTTATTTACATCAATGACGTGTATGCACTTGTGCTATAGAGTACCCAACAATGTTAATATCTGTTTCCTGAGATAGCAACCGTTGCCACTCCGCGCCAGGATTCGAGTATACGGTGCTCCTTTGATTCTCGAGACTCGTGAGAAACGATCCAACAGTTTGTGGGAAAAGTTGGGAAATTAGTGTGACGAACGTAACGACATCGAGTCTAGAAAAGCGTGCGTTTGGCTTGTAACGAGTTACAGTCCTCTCTAACAGACTCGGAACTTTGTTTATTCATATCGAGAATGAAAACGTGGCCGCGCACGTTTTTCAATTGCAAGTCCTAGACTTTTCCACACACACTGAGAATGAAATTTTGGTAAAAATGGTCGATATTTTGTTGAATACGGTGAATTAAATATTTTTTGATAATTTCAAAATTTTTGGTAATTTTACAGTATATTTGGTTTCTAACGAAATTGTCAGCGAAATTTACGAGTCGAACGACTAAAATTTGCCTCCGAAGAGACTTGCTAAAATATTTCTTGCTGCAATGACACAATTTTTGGGATTTAAAAAAAAAACGTTTAGTCGAACGTATCGAACAAAATATTGAGCTTTTCCAATGAAATTTTGTTAAAAATCGTCAATACAAAACGGTGAACTAAATATTTTTTAATAATTTCAAAATTTTCGTTATTTTGGCAGTATATTTGGTTTCTAATGGAATTGTCAGCTAAATTTACGATCGGAACGACTAAAATTTGCTTGCGGAGAGATTTTCTAAAATATTTCTTGTTGCGATGACACCATTTTTGGGATTTTTCAAAAAAAACGTTTAGTCGAACGTATCGAACAAAATATTGAGCTTTTCCAATGAAATTTTGTTAAAAATCGTCGATATAAAACGGTGAACTAAATATTTTTCGATAATTTCAAAATTTTCGTTATTTTGGCAGTATATTTGGTTTCTAACGAAATTGTCAGCGAAATTTACGGGTGGAACGACTAAAATTTGCTTCCGAAAAGATTTTCTAAAGAATTTCTTGCTGCATTGACACAATTTTTGGGATTATTCAAAAAATCGTTTAGTCGAACGTATCGAACAAAATATTCATCTTTTTCAACAAAATTTTGTTTTCAGTGCAGACGTTCTTCATGAGCCTGAAGTTTGCAACGTTGGGCCCCAACGAAAAATACGTTTTTCTATCGATTGTTTGTTCAATTTTAAAAACCAGAAAAATTTTTGCACTGATTTTCTCTTTGGACGATAAAAAATGATCGTTTTATTGTCCTGACGAAATATTCAATGAGAATCTTGAGATTTGCCAAAGAAAAATGGGAATCTCGTTGCACTCCAACGTTGCAAACTTCAACTTGGTCGTTCTTCACGTATTTTGGAATCTGTGCAGCAGTCGAGTATATTTTGAAACTTACTTCCTGCGGATGCTTGTCGGGAAATTCATCACAATGAACGTTTAGTACGTGACGCCCTCTCTCGCTCCTTAAGTGTACTTTGCTCGTGAAGCCAGAAACACACTGCGTCGTCAACCCACAGGACATCCTCCTGGCCTCTTCTCTTCTGCTCTTCTTACGGGATGAACCCAGAAACGCTGCTCGCGCGGTGTTCACGGACGAGACATTCGTCCGTTCTCTGCTCGCAGAAGACTTTGCAAATTGCCATCAGTACAGCGAGCCCCTATTATTCAAGTGCATGTGTACTTGATGTACACGTGCTTTTGACGCACACACTATGATGCTAAACGTGAATAGTTCACGTATATCCAAGTTTATGAGCTGGGAACATACGTCGTGGTCGTGATGCCACGTAAAACAAATAACCGTATTAAAGTTTTGGCTTTTGCATTCTCGGCTATTGGAGACCCTGTGCACCAGACGGTGCCTTGGTGAATGCCTCTGGCATGTATTTTCAGGCACCGCTGCGAGTGTCTTGAGGTCGTTTAATTTTTAAAACAATCATCGTCATTGTTCCGTAGCTTTTTATGCTTTTTTTCCTTCTTTTTCGAGTTTCTGAAAATTCTCTTGAAATTGATTGAATTTAATATGACGGACGAAAAATGCTGCATGCCTTTTTGTTGACGAGCTTGAAATAATAAGGAATGAAAGAGGCAAGAGGAAAATTGTCCGCGTGCATACACGAGAACTCTCTCGGCCCAGCCAAAGTTATGAATTTATGATTTATTTGCCTTGGCCCCGGGAACATACGTACACAGCAACACACACACGCTGGAGAAAGGGCGCTCCAGAGGGCCAGAGAGCAAAGGAGCGCGAAAAGTACACAGCGATATAAATAACGAGGGAGAGAAAATATTGTTACTCTTTCTCACTCGTGCTCCTCAAACGAAACGTCAGGTTTTTATTTCTTTTTGAGGATCCCATTTGTTTTCTCTGCGTCGTGCGCCCTCTATTGTGTGAATACCACTGACGTGCGGTCATCGCCAATGGCGCAGCACAGCACCCTCCACCACCGCATCATTTTTCCCATATACTCTTTTCTCTCGATACACCACAGTCCGTAACCCTATACTTAGCGGGTAATCGCCGGCGATATACCATACTTATTAGCGGATATAATGATCGCGCCGGGCCAAGAGCTCCCCAGAGCACGAGAGAGGGAGCACCTTAAGGGACCTTCGAAAATCTCTGCTTCTCGGACCAAGATCCGTTTTGGCGGGCCTCTCGTCATTTCTCTCTCTCTCTCTCTCTCTCTCTCGTGCCTAGTTCTTCTCTTTTATTCTCTTTGTCTCTCGTTCTTATGAACTCATCCCTCTTCCTCCTCATCCTCTTCACTTTCAAGAGACCTTCGTGCTTCGTATATCATTACCTGCTTATCCGGGCGTGTGTGTGTGCGCCTTCTACCGGCTCCCAGGACATACAACCCCTTTGCCTCCCTCCGTCTACCATTCGCCACTCAACTACACATCGCCCAGCATCCCAATTCCCTATCGTTATAACCTTCTCTCGGTATAATCTCTCTTTCCTTACCGATATTAAATTCTTTCCTTCTTGAGAAAAAAAATAAACATTTCATACCAAGCAGCAAATATCCCTAGCAAACTATTCCAAACCAATCTCTGATTTTCTTCCATTGAAAACTCTCCACAAATCTATAATGCTAGAACAACTGGCCCCACGTTCGTTTACCCTTTGTACGATTTATAATTCGTACCATCGTTACCCAGAGGCCTTCTGACTGTTTCATTTTATTTTTTTGGAGACTTCAAGTTCTTTTTCTCTTTCTGCTGCTGCATTGACACATTGGCTCAATTTTATCAGAAGCCAATTTACAATTTATCTTTTTGGGCGTTTTTTGATTAATTTTTTATGGAAAATTATGAGGAACGAACGCTAGACATTCGTCCATATGTCCGCATAGTGGAAATTTAGAAAACACTGACTTTGATTGTTTGAAAAATTAAGAAAAAGTTTAATTTATTCAAAAGTGAAGATTTTGCTGGATAAATCGTCATTCTCTGGGGTTTTTATATTTTTTGGATTCAAAGTCGAAACGGTGCAGATGCAAATGCCATTTTCCGAAAAAAAAAGATAAGACAGAATAGTGAAGAAAAAAATCGGTATTTTTATTTCTTTTTGTTACCGACTTAACAGGTGCGGTCGACCTTTCACGCTTTGCCGACGATTAATCGACGGAAGATTGCGCGTACAGTCGAGCTCAAAATTGTAATTGAATGAAATTCACTCTCGTGTCTTGAAATACTTCTTCGTGTCAGTATTCCGTGAATAAAATTTGAATTTTCATGAAAATTTATCGTCGATGATGATGAAAAAATCGATGGAGTCGATCATGATTTTTAATTGTTTGGAAAAAAAGAAAAAAAAAATTTGGAGATGCCGGGGATCGAACCCGGGGCCTTTCACATGCAAAGCGAACGCTCTACCACTGAGCTACATCCCCGTACATTTCTTCATGTTTCTTTTACTTATTACTGCCTCGATACATTTTTGTATTTTTTACCATCAAGACTTTCGAAGAATTATTTCTGGAAATAGTTTTTCACTCATTTGACTAATTGTTTAATTCTTTTCAACAACTTTTACACTTTCATTTTTATTTTGAAACAAAGAAAAAAAACATACAATTGCTCGTCTAATAGATTCCGAGAACGGTCACGCTGTCACGCTGCGAAACTCTCGATCTCGCACATCCTGTATATGGGAGAATGAATGTTAGATGACATTCGTCTCGAGCTATTGATCAATCTGTAACGCTAAATCAATTGGGCTTCGATAACGAGGCGTTTCCTCGGGCCCATCAATTTCATTCCCGAAGGTTTCGATTTAATTGGCTCGCCGATGATTAATTAACGAGACTGGTTCCTCCCTGAGGCTCATGGTCTCTCTCTCTCTCTCTCTTCCTCGGTGTGTCTCCTTCTTCTTGGTTAACACTGGCATACGATGATCGAGACTTTGGTCACGTGGTGCTCGTAACCAGCCAAGAGAAATGTAGACGAGTGGGCAATGAAAGTGGCGGAAGGGCAAAGGGCTAGACTTTGCCACGCTCCATACGAGCCGTGAGAGGGATGATTTTCATTGCACGTGTCGAACCATATGGTATGGTTTGCCAATTGAACCCCCGATCCTTGCTGCTGGTGCGGTTTCTGTCCACGTTAACAGCCGCGTGTTCCCCACGTCATTACGTTCTGCATCGAGAGCTCTCGTTCTCCCGTGTCTCCCTTTCCCTTTTCCGGTCCCCAGTTACGTCGAGGAACACGTTACGTACTTGCAACTCCATTCAGCTTGGCCACCCATCCTGAATCATGAATTTCGACCTCATTTCCGCATACGCTCGTACGAAATTCAAGTTCTTTGCGTCAATTTGAATTTCTGGGTTTTCGACATGCAGGTTTTTTTTTTTTATTGATGAGCTTTCGATAACGTGTGCCCTTTTTTTTTATTTTGATAAAGTTCACGAGACTGGAAGCTCGACTCCAAAGTTCATTGGTCCATTTTGTAAAAATAATTCAGGAAGAGTTTGCAAATTGAGTGATTCTCATAAGTATAACGACGTGCTGTCTCGTTTATGTTCTCATAGAATCTTGAGTTACATTGCAAGGGGCAGGTGAACGACCGTCTCGCGTAACGCGTGGACGATCTCCGTCAACGTGGGGCAACTCTTGTATAAAGGAGTATGTACGTGTTTTTTTATCTTTTTTGTTTCCATGGCCAGGAGGACGCACGAGGTTGCTTATATGGAGAACGGTTCGTGTACCAGTGTGTGTATCGAATGTCTCAAACACTCGTTGGTCTCCTTTGTGAATTTATTCATCCTCCAAGTTGCTACTTTTGCACCCTGGAATTTTTACGATCTCGTAAAAAATCGTCTGCTCAATCCGTGGTTTTATCGTTAAGAATATAAATTGTTATGATTGCGCAAAAAGATTGTCCAATTTTTGTTGTCGATGAGACACCCCGAGGAATGAAATTCACGAGACAACGATGAATGGCCACGAGGGGGACTCGCACATATCGTCAATTAGGCGTATCGCACGTAAACGAAAAGTTACGTACACAAGGGGGATCTCTGAGAAAAGGAGGAACGAGATGACGATTAAATTTGTTGGAGCAATGTAAGATGACGCTGTTTGCATTTCCAGGATATAGCGGGTGTCCTAAAAACCATTTTTTCTAATTCATGTTACGGGTCAATCGTGTATTTCTGAGATGAAATGTCCTGAGCGATTTTTCTCTGCGGTGCACCGTTCGTGCGATATTCATCGATTAGTGCGACAGCCATTCCGATGTGTCAATAATATTCCTCTCATTCAGTTGCAACTGGAATGGAGAACGCACTCCACGATTATCAGTGAAAACGTTAATCTAATAGTTCTTTATCAATTATAATTAATATCTTTGCAACGACGGCCCGCACGAAATAATTGCCAAGGACTTTTCATCTCAGAATGACACCAACTGGTCAGACTATTAATTTGAGACTTCACTTTTGGGACACCCTGTATATGAAAAAAAAAACAGAGCATCGTCTATGTACATAAGCATAGCTCGGGCTATGAGCTACGTCCGATACTTAAGGAGAACGTATAACGCATTATTTGCTCAGCCCGAGTTTAGTGCAGCTCCACGATGTGTTTGCGTTTTACTTGTATACTATTAAACGTTTCACGTTCCACTTGTGTAATATATTGTAGTGGTTTATCGTCGAAAAACAAACGGTCGAGGAATTCCTACCCTCGATCCTTTTCTCCTAGTTGATTGTTCACATCAGGGAATTACTATACTCGGACGAAACATATTAACGATCTATAAAATACATTCCTTGAAAAAAAAACGTTCAACTTGGTTTGAAGGTTATTCTTATTACGTTGCTGCGAGACAGCTTGTTACGAAAATAGATTTGGAAGCAACGGTTTGGTAATTTGAAAAGTTTTCTGCAGCTAAGATTGAAAGGCGCAGTCCGGTAATATACATCGTAGTTAATTAGCCTGCGATAAATAGATCCATCACTTTGATGAAAGCTTTTCTCGCGTCTGAATCAATGATTTCGTATTGAACTAAAGGAAGAAATGGAGGATTTTGCAAAAGTATCTAAAAGTGAGTGTTTATCGAGACACACGGTTTTGGCAAAGGGCCAGGCATAGTTGTAAGCGAGTTACTCGTATTCGCGTACTCCGAGGGGGCAATCCAGCATTTTCGTCCAATTATTCCTGGATGCCGTCTGCGAGAAATAAAATAAGAAGGGCTTGCGCTAAGCGAATTCTGCAACCTACTGCAAAATAAGTACAGGCGCCAGTCTCTGGGACCCTTTTGTGCCCGCGTGTGAGCTTTTTCATTTTAGCATATACAGGGTGTCCCAAAAGTGGAGGCTAAAACTCTTGCCATTATGTCGGGCACTGCATTCCGAGTGAAAAGTTCCTTTGCAGTTTTTCGATTCGATGAAAATCTCATGAGATATCGATCTGCGAAGTCTGATTGGAAGAAACTTCGATGATCGATAACTCGTTCGGTTGACGTCGGATCTAAAAACACTGCAATACTTTTCTTTCTAGAATTCGATCCTCTATCTGATTCCGCTACTTAGATTTTCACTGCAGAGACACCCGGTCAACACTGCGACGTGAAAACCGAGTGTAACGTTGCTCGCAGTTAGTCCGAGACGCCAGGCAATCGGACTGATGTACCGTGACAACTTGGCCAACTTCCAATAAGGGTCAACCAGACAAAAGGTAATTCGGGTAGAGTCGAGCGAGACTTCGGGGAATTTCAGTGGCTCTTGACAACGATGAACTCTCAGATCAACGACGCAGGCTGTGAATGTTGTCACAATAAATATTGCTCCATGAAGGTCAAACTATTTAATCATAGCGACGAATAACAATCATTATACTATTCCAAGGGAATAATAATAATAATAATGATGCTATTAATAATCGTAAAAATAGGATGGAAGGAGCGCGCCGTGAATAGTTGAGAAAAAAGTTATCTGCAGCAGCATTCTTCGCTCCTCCCTTACGTCCCATCGCCTTTCTATCCATCGTTCGATGTGCGATGACCAACTTTTTGCTGATTCTATCGTGCTCTCCCTCTCTCTCTCTCTCTCGCCTGTCTCCCAAGTGGAAAACTCGTTTCCGGCCAGAGAATCGACGACCTTATGTCGCGTACGAAAAGGGCGAGTTGTTTCTTTCTCTGTCGCGTTCTCTCTTGCTCGCACAACCTTTCCAGGACTGGTATCTCGACTTTAACGAATTCCAGATCCGATGTGCATGACAAATTCATTTTTATGGCTATGTAATCCGTTCGAGCATTCTCGGAAGAAGAAAAAAGTCATTTTATTCGACAAGCTATATTTGTATGCTCGCGGGAATCCTCGGACAGCTCGCTAAAAAATCGATACAATTGTTTCGTTTTGATCCACAATGAGGAAAAATATCAGAGACGGAAAATTGTTGAAAAAATTAATTGCCAATAGAATTTTATGATATTTCGTGGTCCAGAGTGAAAAACAGCATTCTGCACCAACCTGTAGATGCTTAAATAGATATATGAACCCTTCGGAGTAGCTCACCGTGGAGAGCACGTTAATTGGTACCTTTAACTGCGCGGGACAGGCGCCCATTGCGTAAGAAGAGACGACGGTAGCCTTACAAGCGTTCACTCGAGAACTAATTAACCATTAGACGCCTGAGCTAACTCGTCGATTGCCTGTCCATCGCGAAGACGCGGGACCCTTTTCATTCCGTCATTTATTTCCTATCCATTCGCCTTTTCTTCAAGACTCAGAGCTCCCTTTTTTCTCGCACCATTCCATTCTCAAACACGCACGAATTAAGTCTCATTTTCGACTACGATCTCGTTCGAAGAACCCTCGCAAATTCCCCTTCACTTTTCTTATTTACATCGCTCTCGAAAAGTTGAATGAAACGAGACTTCATTGACAAATAACAAAAAAAAGAAAACTCTTCGGAACTTTATTTAATTGAAGGAATAATTCGATCGCCTTGTGCTCATCAAATTTCCTCGCAATGTATGCAAATTGCGAGGCGGTAAAGAAAAGAAACGTCAATGCCATTTGTCAAGTTATTGCGTTCATCAGTGATTTCAAACAAGTTGAATGAAATTTTAATGAAATTCAATCTTCGTCCATACATGTGTACGAAAAACAAAAACAAAAAGTAACTCTGGCCACCAACGAAGTCGATCTTTGCAGTCGAAGGGCCCAAGTGCATCAATAGACACGCCTTCTCAAGCATCCTCAAAGAAATACAATGTTAAGCATTTTACATATAACTACCTTCATATAGGTATACAATATCGTATCAATAACAATACACATATACATCGAAGATAAATGGCAGTTAGAAAGAGGTCGGAGCAACCTTGCCCACTTCCGTCGATCCTCCAAAGATATACCGTCCATCGTTTCCCTCTTCCCTCTCTTTCTCTTTTCCTCTCATAACAATACACTGGAAATTAAATTTTGTTAAAAATCGTCGATATTTTGTTGAACACGCTAAACCAAATCGGCAAAATTTACGATTGGAACGACTAAAATTTGTTTCCGAAGAGATTTTATAGAATATTTCTTGCTGCGATGACACAATTTTTGGGATTATCCAAACAAAACGTTTAATTGAACGTATCGAACAAAATATCGAGCTTTTCCAATGAAATTTTGTTAAAAATCGTCAATATAAAACGGTGAACTAAATATTTTTTCATAATTTCAAAATTTTCGTTATTTTGGCAGTATATTTGGTTTCTGACGGAATTGTCAGCAAAATTTACGATTGGAACCACTAAAATTTGCTTCCGAAGAGTTTTTATAGAATATTTCTTGTTGCGATGACACAATTTTTGGGATTATTAAAAAAAAAACGTTTAGTCAAACGTATCGAACAAAATATCGAGCTTTTCCAATGAAATTTTGTTAAAAATCGTCAATATAAAACGGCGAACTAAATATTTTTTCATAATTTCAAAATTTTCGTTATTTTGGCAGTATATTTGGTTTCTAATGGAATTACCAGCAAAATTTACGATTGGAACGACTAAAATTTGTTTCCGAAGAGAATTTCTAGAATATTTCTTGCTGCGATGACACAATTTTTGGGATTATTAAAAAAAAAAACGTTTAGTCGAACGTATCGAACAAAATATCGATATTTTTCAACAAAATTTTGGTTTCAGTACGGAGCTTACAAGATGAATTAATTGGAGACTAATTACACCACAATCGTTGGTTAACACTCCCGGGTCATATTGACCCGGATTACGATTTTTTAAACGGAGTTTTTTTTTCTTCTTATTTTCGACGTTGTCATTGCTCCATTGAAATGTTATTATTTTTATATACGAAAGCTCAAAGTTCGAAGAAGAATACGATGACAAGCATGCTCATGGTAAATATATTTCCATAGCTATGCTTTTCGCTATACACGTCGGTTTGTAACCCTTTTTAATTTACTCGGAGAGAAGGCGGAGAATGGAGAGAACGCGACGAGAGGAAATGGAAGGCGTATATTATATACCGCACGCGCGAGCGTATATTTGCTCAACAATAAACCATGGGGGATTATAGGGCTGGCTCTCTTTCTCCCTCTTCTTATTTTTATCGCTCCGCTTCCTTTTTTTTTTTCTTATTCTCTCATTTCGAATTTTTCTCCTTCTCTCCTTTGCTTTCTGTCTCGAACAATAAAGCTGAAGCGATAAACGATATTCCGTGTAGCATGGGCGCCCATGTGTGCGCGCGCGTTCCTTGGACAACATCCTCGCGTATAAATGCGCGTGGACAGGCCGCGAATAAAAAATCACAATAATAATAAAAATAATGATGAAAAATAAAAAATTTTGGCGCGCGCACTACGCGCTCGACGCAGGACTCTCAATTTTTGCACATACATTTGTATTACCCACCGCCGCTCCATTATTAGCAAGGCATACACGTTCTCACAGTCTCTTTGCCGTTACGTGAGTCATACGCACGCTATATGTAGACCTTTTTTTTCATTCACCCTCGTAATAATTCGTACGAAGGATTTTCTTGAAAAAAATTTAAAAAAATAAAAAACGAAGGAAATACGTGCTTTGAATTGTCAATTTTCAATGACCACGCAATCGCGAGCAAGGAATCATTTTGTGTCATTGAAATTAACAGAGAATTGCTGGATACGAGAAAAAAAATAGAAATAAGGAAAAAAAAAATTTCGAGAGTCTCGAATCGATAAAAAAACACGTGAGTGTAAAAATACGAAAAATAACCCCTTCCCTTTTTTTTTTTGCTCCAGCACCAGTAAACTTTTTCCAATGCTGTAGAAACAGGATTCGTTGATGGGAAAAAAAAAAAATGTGAAATGAAATACGAAAAAAGGGGCTCAATTTATACGGAAAACAAGTAAACGAGCTCTCTGCTGCTGCTATGCAGCTACTCGAACGTTGCAGAGTATTTCCAGATCGTGGATGCCCCTTATCGTTTCGATTCTTCGATGGAATCTCGATCTTTCAATATTCTTAACGTTTCTAGTTTTCTTCCTTCACTCCCGACGGATCTTCCCTATTTATGCGAAATAATAACACACGAACGACATTCCATACCATTCATTATAATGCTTTGAGCAACTTTCAATTTTTCTATTTTCGCGATTCGAATTAAAATTTAACCAAAAATTCATTTCGATTTTTATTTTATTTAGTTCAAATTTTTGTGTTTCTGTTTTTCTAATCGACCGAATGCCACGCGATATGGTAAAATGAATGACAATGGGATTCATTAAATCGAATTAAATAAAATTCGAGGGGCACGTTCGCCGGAAGGTTTTGCAATAGGTTTTCGTTCTTTTTATTAGATTCTTCTATTATAATGCACGTCTCGTTCCACAACGATTACCACAAGACCAGAAAGAATACAATTTAAAACAGCGAATACACTTTGTTCTGTTATTTTTATAGTTTTTTTTATACACAGATATTTATACACACGCTGGGGACAAAATTTTGTTGGAAAAGATGGATATTTTGTTCGATACGTTCAACCAAACCGTTTTTTTTTTAATAATCCTAAAAATTGTGTCATTGCAGCAAGAAATATTCTATAAAGTCTGTTCGGAAGCAAATTTTAGTCGTTCCAATCGCAAATTTTGCTGAAAACTCCGTTAGAAACCAAATAAACTGTCAAAATATTGAAAATTTTGAAATTATCGAAAAATATTTAGTTCACCATTTTATATTGACGATTTTTAACAAAATTTCATTGGAAAAACTCGATATTTTGTTTGATACGTTCAACGAAACGTTTTTTTTTGAATAATCCCAAAAATTGTGTCATCGCAACAAGAAATATTCTATAAAAACTCTTCGGAAGCAAATTTTAGTCGTTCCAATCGTAAATTTAGCTGACAATTCCATTAGAAACCAAATATTCTGCCAAAATAACGAAAATTTTGAAATTATCGAAAAATATTTAGTTTACCGTTTTATATTGACGATTTTTAACAAAATTTCATTGGAAAAGCTCGATATTTTGATCGATACGTTCAATTAAACGTTTTTTTTTTAAATAATCCCAAAAATTGTGTCATTGCAGCAAGAAATATTGTAGGAAGCAAATTTTTGTCATTCTAATCGCAAATTTTGCTGAAAATTCTGTTAGAAACCAAAAAACTGCCAAAATATCGAAAATTTGGAAATTATCCAAAAATATTTAGGTTTTAACAAAATATCGACGATTTTTAACAAAATTTAATTTCTCGTGCATGAATTTGTGCATGGTGTTTTAACAAAAGGCATGTGTTTTGCGTTGACGATGCGATGCGTCAGCGCGTGGATGTATCTCGTTCGAGACTCGATGAGACGCGCATATGTGCTCGCAAAACCAATAGTAAAAGGAGCTCCTTCTTTCTCTCTTTCTCGCGCGGCGGCGGGCTGCCTTGAATCATGCATCGCGCGGCTTGGTTTGTTGATCGCGCCTCGATCACTATGGCACGCATGACTCTCGCATCTTCTCCGCATCTTCTCTCGCTTAAGTAACAGTCGATACGCCGCCGCCATCTCTTTTATTCTCTTTACTTTTTGCCCTCGAAGAATTTAAACTTTCCGGCTCGTGGAAATCTATAATCCTGCCGGCCGGTTCTCATGATCGCCTTCGCACGCATTCGTGTTGTAACGACCAATTTTTTTTCATTACGAGAATCTTACAACGTCCGCGTCATTATTTACCCAATTTTTTTCCCCAATCACTGCCCCCTCGCTCCCCTCCTTCTTTTCTTTTTTCTCCGCCAATAAAAACCAACAATCTTTCGATATTTGCACTGATAATGAAATTTTGTTAAAAATCGTCGATATTTTGTTAAATACGGTGAACTAAATATTTTTTAATAATTTGAAAATTTTCGTTATTTTTGCAGTATATTTGCTTTCTAACGGAATTGTCAGCATATTTTTTCTGCATTGACAAAATTTTTGGAATTATTAAAAAAAACGTTTAGTCGAACGTATCGAACAAAATATCGAGCTTTTCCAATGAAATTTTGTTCAAAATCGTCAATATAAAACGGTGAACTAAATATTTTTCAATAATTTCAAAATTTTCCTTATTTTGGCAGAATATTTGGATTCCAATGGAATTGTCAGCGAAATTTACGATTGGAACGACTAAAATTTGCTTCCGAAGAGACTTTATAGAATATTTCTTGCTGCGATGACACAATTTTTGGGATTATTAAAAAAAAAAACGTTTAGTCGAACGTATCGAACAAAATATCGAGCTTTTCCAATGAAATTTTGTTAAAAATCGTCAATATAAAACGGTGAACTAAATATTTTTCGATAATTTCCAAATTTTCGTAATTTTGGCAGAATATTTGGTTTCTAATGGAATTTTTAGCTAAATTTACGATTGGAACGACTAAAATTTGCTTCCGAAGAGTTTTTATAGAATATTTCTTGTTGCGATGACTCAATTTTTGGAATTATTAAAAAAAACGTTTCGTCGAACGTATCGAACAAAATATCGATCTTTTCCAATGAAATTTTGTTAAAAATCGTCAATATAAAACGGTGAACTAAATATTTTTCGATAATTTCAAAATTTTCGTTATTTGGCAGAATATTTGGATTCTAGTGGAATTGTCAGCAAAATTTACGATTGGAACGATTAAAATTCGATTCCCAAGAGACTTTCTGAATATATTTTTCGCTGCATTGACAACATTTTTGAAATTATTAAAAAAAAACGTTTAGTCGAACGTATCGAACAAAATATCGATCTTTTTCAACAAAATTTTGTTTTCAGTGTGCGAAGCCGTTATTTTACCTTAATTTTTTGTTGCCCATGGAACTGTCAATCGGGACAATGAAATCGTAATTATCGATGCGTTAATATTTTGAATGGATAAGAGTATTCTTCGTGATGTGTGTGTTTTTTATTTATTTATGAATATATATTTACATGAGAGATTACTGTCGTCGAGTATGTTCTCTATAACCTGTCAAGAACACGGGAGGAGGTGCGGTTGGCACAATGTTTCGGGCCACGATATAATCCTGTGGCAAGAAGGTAATTACATAGCTGGGCTGGCCGTAATTAAGCCAGGGTCGAGAGGTGGAATTATCTATTCCACGAAACGCGAACGAGAGAGTTTCGCGAGCTCATATATATATATAGCTTCGAATGCACCAACACAGAAATACAAAAATCTTGTACACGTGTTTGTCTCGTCTAGCTGAATAGGAAGAGGAACTAGACTCTACGACGAGGCCAATGCGAGGAAGAATCTGTGGTAAATAATCCGCGCCAGGATTGTCCGCGGTGAATCTTGCAAACGTTACGAGCCTTGAAAATTCTTTCCCATTACTCGAGAATCAGCTAAAATATTCGTAACAAGCATTTGCGAGCTTGAGAAACGCTGCAAATAATTCATCAAAATTTAACAAATTAACAAATTTGAAAAAAAAA
>JBAJMU010000008.1:11619795-11673651 GCA_037952995.1 Hyposoter didymator
AAAACGTTTAGTCGAACCTATCGAACAAAATATTCATCTTTTTTGACAAAATTTTGTTTTCAGTGTAAAAAATAAAATGAAGCTTCCGAGTGATGATTTTTGTTTATGGTCAAATTTGAAAACAAACACGAACTCGCTCCCACAATACGTCACTCTCCTTTCACTCGGTTGGCTAAAGAGACGAGGAGTCAACGAGAAAAAAATATATTCGACCCATGGAATCACGTAGTTCACCCAAGACTCTCGTGGTTGAATTTTCTCTGCCTCTCTTTTTTTTCCCCCCTCTCTCTCTTCTATCTGTTCCTCACGAGATCCTCAAACGTCCTTTACGTGGAATGTATAATGCCCTCATCTTTTCTCTTCCCGGAAGACGTTTTAAAAATCTCCTCTCCCTCCGCGAACCTCGCAGTTTGCTGATGGAAATTTAGCCTCAGAGTGCGCTATGCGATTTCTCTTCATAGTCCCTTAATATACAAGCAAATACAGGCTGTCCCGATTTAATTGACCAATCACACGATTCATGGCCTTTCAAATACAAATTGAAATATTTTTTCTCTTTTCTCAAATCTCGACGAATTAACAATCAAATTTTAGCTGTTGAGACAAAAATACGATTTAAAAGGAAAAATAAACTTTTTTAAACTCAAATCTCGTTTTTCAACTTTGCGATCGAATCGAAAGTTGAAAAAATTTTTATGTGCGACGCGCCCCGTCGAAGACTTTTACTTTTCATCGGAGCGACACGTAACGTTGTCCGAACGTCAAAACGTCAATAATATTTGCCACGTTGGTATTTGAATGATAAAAAAAAATTAAAAACTCGAAATTATGTTCGAGCTCGCGAGGAAAATAAACGCCGAGCTTTCGGCCTTCGGTGACGTCAGACTCTCGCGGGATCAATCGGAGGAGTCAAGTCGCGATAATTGGAACAATCATGCTCGCCAATCAGAACCTCCATCCACTCTCTATTTCCCCCTTTCTCTCGCTCTCTCTCGCTCTCTCTCTCACTTTCCTCATCTCTAGAATCAAAATACTTGCTCGAATACTCGCACGCACATACCATCGCATGTACGCACGCACTTTTCAAGCATAAAGATCGCGCCGATTGTCCGACAAGATATTGTCCAAAAGACTTTAACGAAACGAGACACACGCTGTCACATCTGAATTTATTCCTCCGTCTCTTTCAATGAACTCGAAACTCTTCGTCAAATTATTACGTCGTACATACTCGAGAGTTTGGTTCTCCGATTTTTCGTGTCCCTCGCAATCATCTACCAACGAAATATACGTTTCCAACACTGGAAATAAAATTTTGTTTAAAATCGTCGATATTTTGTTGAACACGGTGAACTAAATATTTTTCGATAATTTCAAAATTTTCCTTATTTTGGCAGAATATTTGGTTTCTAATGGAATCGTCAGCAAAATTTACGATTGGAACGACTAAAATTTACTTCCGAAGAGTTTTTATAGAATATTTCTTGTTGCGATGACACAATTTTTGGGATTATTAAAAAAAAACGTTTAGTCAAACGTATCGAACAAAATATCGAACTTTTCCAATGAAATTTTGTTAAAAATCGTCAATATAAAACGGTGAACTAAATATTTTTCGATAATTTTAAAATTTTCGTTATTTTGGCAGAATATTTGGTTTCTAATGGAATTGTCAGCAAAATTTACGATTGGAACGACAAAAATTTGCTTCCCATGAGACTTTCTACAATATTTCTTGTTGCGATGACACAATTTTTGGGATTATTAAAAAAAAAACGTTTAGTCGAACGTATCGAGCAAAATATCCATCTTATCCAACAAAAGTTTTCAAAAAATCAAGGAACCACTAAAACTGCTTGAAAAATAATAAAAAGTTCAATTTTTTGTCTGTCGATGATTTTTCATCAAATTACGAACCATTCTTTATAAAAAAAAAATCAATTTTATTGTTCAAAACGTTTCGGGAACGATTTTTCTCACTTTTAAAATTTCACAGACGCGTCCACCGTTGTGTCAGTCGTTTACGACGTTCCTTGAAAGCGCCCCTCGGGATATATGCCACGTTTACTTCTTTGCTCGAGTAATTAACTCTGGCATTGCTGTCGATACTTGCTTTATAAACTCGCTAATTACATCTCGAGGTAAATACCCTTCTAGTTTTTTCCTCTCGCATTCGACAGTCGTTGCAACAATAATATTACATTATATGGATTATTATCTCACGTTGAGAAACAAAAATCGAATGTCATTCTCGAAAACTTACGAATCTATACAGAGTGACGTTGCATTTTTTTCTTGCCGCGGTTGAAATTCTTTTTTATCGTGTGAAAGTGAAAATACATTTTTTTAAAAATAACTTTTCAATTAAACTCGAGAAATTTTTCGTTTTTAACGCGTTAAATAAAAAAAAGTGTGCGCCGTTGAAATTTGATTTTTCCTCAAATTATAACTCTTCCATTTCATTATTGGAAACGAAATGTTTCGATCGATTTTCCAATCGCCGGCTGTGAGCTTTACACTGGAAATAAAATTTTGTTAAAAATGGTCGATATTTGTTGAATACGGTCAACTAAATATTTTTCGATTTTAATTTTTTTTATTTGGTTTCTAATGGAATTGTCAGCTAAATTTACGATTGGAACGACTAAAATTTGCTTCCGAAGAGACTTTATAGAATATTTCTCGTTGCCATGACACAATTTTTGGGATTATTCGAAAAAACGTTTAGTCGAACGTATCGAACGAAATATCGAGCTTTTCCAATGAAATTTTGTTAAAAATCGTCACTATAAAACGGTGAACTAAATATTTTTCGATAATTTCAAAATTTTCGTTATTTTGGCAGAATATTTGCTTTCTAATGGAATTGTCAGCAAAATTTGCGATTGCAACGACTAAAATTTGCTTCCGAAGAGACTTTATAGAATATTTCTTGTTGCGATGACACAATTTTTGGGATTATTAAAAAAAAACGTTTAGTCGAACGTATCGAACAAAATATCGAACTTTTCCAATGAAATTTTGTTTTCAGTGTATCGAGTTTGACTTGGAAACTTTGTGAGACGGTCAATTGAGGGCAATTTAAAATCCACTTCTCATTACTTGAATCATTGATTTGAATCTTTAGTGTTGCCTTTAGTATACTTCTTGCTGCTTCGATGCTGAATCGTGTTTCTCTCTATTTATTTCGTTTCTCGCTTTCTATCGCTGACTCGCTTTGTTCATGTCCAAGCGAAAGAACGATGCACTTATTTTGCATTTAAAAAGTGCCTGCTCCTCGTTGACGCGCGCATTCTCGCAAAAACCACCGCGCCACTAATTATAATGGACGTTCACACACTGCCCACATCCTGAATTTATTTTATCGCCTCGACCGCGTGCTCGCATCGTTTGAGGCTGTTGCACAAAGTGCAATAATCTTTTTATACATTTTTTTCAATTATTTTACGATTTTCTGCTGTGAATCGAAAATTTTTTTTTTTTTTTTTTTTAATTAAAAAAATCATGTCAATCGTAAAAATAATGTTTAAAAAAAAAAAGAGTCGTAATTATGCGAGTTCGTTTGACACTGACAAACGTTAATATGGGAAAATCACACCAAACGACGGGAATTCAATACGCGAGCAAACCGAATATTCGCGGACAATGTTACTGACGCGCCTTGCATGGAAACTAATTAATGACAAAACCAGAGCAACGCTCGGGCGGCGAGTTCACGAATGCGTGTCGAGATAAAAACTCCTCGGTGGGAATAGAAAAATTGAGTGTGGGTGTGTGTCAATATAAAATCCATGAAATTCCATCGGTCCTGCTGCTGGACAAATATACTCGCTCGAACGTGCGCGTTATATAGTTGAATCAGAGGGAAGTAAACAATGCGTATAATATAATAATTCGCGCGAGTGTCTGCGTGCATATGTGCGACGGTCTATCTGTTTGTAATTGTTGATTTCTCGATACGAAATGTTAATTGTTTGAATACAGTCACATGCAAAGGACGTGGAACGAAATTATTTTTTTCGGAGGTTTGGGTTGAAAACGATCGATATTTTGTTCGATACGTTCGACTAAACGTTTTTTTTTAATAATCCCAAAAATTGTGTCATCGCAACAAGAAATATTCTATAAAATCTCTTCGGAAGCAAATTTTAGTCGTTCCAATCGTTAATTTTGCCGACAATTCCATTAGAAATCAAATATTCTGCCGAAATAACGAAAATTTTGAAATTATCGAAAAAAATTTAGTTCACCGTTTCATATTGACGATTTTTAACAAAATTTCATTGAAAAAGATGGATATTTTGTTCGATACGTTCGACTAAACGTTTTGTTTGAATAATCCCAAAAATTGTGTCATCGCAGCAAGAAATATTCTATAAAGTCTCTTCGGAAGCAAATTTTAGTCGTTCCAATCGTAAATTTTGCTGACAATTCCATTAGAAATCAAATATTCTGCCGAAATAACGAAAATTTTGAAATTATCGAAAAAATTTTAGTTCACCGTTTCATATTGACGATTTTTAACAAAATTTCATTGCAAAAGCTCGATATTTTGTTCGATAAGTTCGACTAAACGTTTTTTTTTTAATAATCCCAAAAATTGTGTCATCGCAACAAGAAATATTCTATAAAGTCTCTTCGGAAGCAAATTTTAGTCGTTCCAATCGTAAATTTTGCTGACAATTCCATTAGAAACCAAATATTCTGCAAAAATAACGAAAATGTTGAAATTATCAAAAAATATTTAGTTGGCCGCGTTCAACAAAATATCGACGATTTCTAACAAAACTTGAAAACGTTGATAAAAATAATGAATAAACATATTCATATTGCTGGCTAGAAAAGATCGATCTACCGAATATCCGGTCAGAGATCGACAGGAAACCGTGTCATTTGATAAATAGGCCTTGGGCGACTGTGCAATATCTCACGTTCCATATAACGATGGGAGAGAAAAAAAATTCAGAACGTTTGTGAATCATACGAAAAGCACGACAAGAAAAATCATCTATGATACCAAGGCAAATTTTTTTATCTCAAATAGCGAATAATTAAAGCTGACGACAGCTCGTACGATAAACAATTATTGACTCAATTCTTGGGTGAGGAGAGGAGAAAAAAAAATGGAAAACGAACGTGGAAGTTGTAACACCGGATGTCGAACGCGGAATTCGCGCGAACCGAAGTGGGGCGCCCTACCCATTTGTATAAAATAGTACATAAATGTGCGGGACGTAGTTACACAAATGTTTCGTACAACCTCGTAAAAAAAAACGAAAACTTCAGGATTTCGAGCAATAAATATTTTTTCCAAATTGTTGTCACAACTTTCTTACGTTTTATACATTTTTCATTATTACAGGAGCATGTCTTTTTGGATTTGACGAAATGACACGTTTTTTTTTCGATTCCATTTTATGAAAAACATTTTCCATTAATCGAAATAAATTTTGCATTTTTAAATAGAAATAAGAGCGTTAAAAAAATTGTAATGAAATTTGTTTTGGAAATTTCCTGGCACGAGAGATTCACAACCATTCTCACCATTCTCTGGCTTTTCTCTATGCATTTACATAGAAATTTGTTATGTACCAAGTTTATTCGTATATAAAATGCACAATGTGGTAGAGCAGCGCGTTATATGCGAACTAATGAGCGTTGCTAATAATTGGCGAATTGAAAGGAGGAATTGTCGCGGCTTGGTATAAATGAAATTCAGTATAACGTGGAATCGGTAGATTTATGCATCCCAGGGTATACCGAAGAGTGTTGAAAGTATAAAATATGTGTCCAGGCTATAATAATACGTATGGGCACGTATTATGGTGTATGCGGTATGAAATTGCGTTATAATAGATAACGGAGCTGTTGCACTCGGTTCTCGCGCGAGCGACATAAATGTATCATATGAGAGCGAATACATTGAAACGAATACACGCACGATCGTAAATAGTACAGCGAGGTACAAAATCAGTAGATTATTTTCATTTTCCGGCTCCAGAAATCTCACCAATCACTCATTTGGATGCTCGACCCCAAAATTTCTCAACAATCAACATTATTTATACAATTTTTCGAAAAGTTTTTCGTTTTATAAACATTTTACTATAAAATCTTCGCAGAAAGGGAATTTATCAAAAATCCTTATCTTCGCACTGGAAATAAAATTTTGTTAAAAATCGTCGATATTTTGTTGAACACGGCCAACTAAATATTTTTCGATAATTTCAAAATTTTCGTTATTTTGGCAGAATATTTGGTTTCTAATGGAATTGTCAGCAAAATTTACGATTGAAACGACTAAAATTTGCTTCCGAAGAGACTTTATAGAATATTTCTTGTTGCAATGACACAATTTTTGGGATTATTAAAAAAAAAACGTTTAGACGAACGTATCGAACAAAATATCCATCTTTTCCAACAAAATTTCGTTTTCAGTGTATTTTATAAATTCATTCAATTTTCTCGTATTTTTATTTTTCTTTTGTTGTTGTTACTGTTTATTCATAAATTTGAAGCTCCTATTCCTTCTCATTTTTATTCGAGAAGTAAAAGAACGTGATGTCGATATGATCGAAGATTAGCCCCCCCGGAGTACGGCTCCCCGACGACGACGATGACGCCGACAAATACGACACAACAACGACAAGCCTTACTATACGCCAAGTGCTTAGAAGTGATAGTAGTCGCTTGTGACTCGCGAGTATCGGCCGCTGTTCTCTTTCGCTCGGAGAACCCGCACTTTCCGCGCGCGACGCCATTCATCTTTCAAAGACAATTCAACACTTTTTTTCGTCTTCTCTTTATTTCGTGATTTTTATTATCATTCGACTCGTGTGAATACTTTGGAGTTTTTTTTATTCGATTTATTTTTGTTTTTTTAACTTTTTTAAATTTCTGCCTAATCGATTCATGGTTTTGCCATTTACGATTTTTTTTCGCTCGGGCGATTGCCGGATTGTTTTATTTGGCTGCTTCGTGCCCCTGATCTATGAAATTTCGATTAATGATTTTTTTAACTTGCCGAGAGATCGAGATGAAACGATGATTCGTTGAGTTATTCGTTACGAAAAAAATGGAGAGTGAGGAGAGTGATTTAGCACGTGAAAGACTTTAACGAACGTGATATAATCGCCTTTCGTAATCGCACAAATGAATAAACGCTCAAACACCATAGCCCAGTCCTTCGTCTCTTCGTAACGCACGTTCTAAAAATGTTTCTTTCATCGTTCCGCGCGACTTTGAGAACTCGCGCGAAAAATTCTCCCGCAGACCAGAATCTTTCTTCCTTTTCTTGTGCCTGAAGAGTGAAAACCATCGTTAGACACGTTCTAAAACTACATCGAAAGCAATGCTCTGCTCCAAAGTGTTGTTTGGTCTTGGTCCTATAATTTATCTTTGATCTTCGCCTTCCACCATTTTTCTACTCTTTTTCGTTCTTCTCTCGTTTCGGGGGAAAAAAAAACGACTCTACTTCCATTTTTGCTTCGTTTGGAAAGCAAGGAAAATGGTGCACGATGAGTTCGAGGTATTTGATTTTTCGTATTATTGGGATTAGAATTTAATTCGTCTTTACAAATTCTTTCAGTTTCGTTTTTTTTTTTGATCGCTTTTGCAAATACAGTAGAAAAATATTTTTCGTGTAGCTTCTCAATAAACACTGAAATTTTAAGAAAACACTGAAAATTACATTTTTTTGGAAATCGTCGATATTTTGTTCAACACGGTGAACTTAATATTTTTTTATTATTTCAAAATTTTCGTTATTTTGGCAATATATTTGGTTTCTAATGGAATTGTCAGCGAAATTTACGATTGGAACGACTAAAATTTGCTTCCGAAGAGATTTTATAGAATATTTCTTGTTGCGATGACACAATTTTTGGGATTATTCAAAAAAAACGTTTAGTCGAACGTATCGAACAAAATATCGAGCTTTTCCAATGAAATTTTGTTAAAAATCGTCGATATAAAACGGTGAACTAAATATTTTTCGATAATTTCAAAATTTTCATTATTTTGGCAGAATATTTGGTTTCTGATGGAATTGTCAGCTAAATTTACGATTGGAACGACTAAAATTTGCTTTTTTGACTCAAATTTTTGTATCGAACAAAATATCCATCTTTTCCAACCAAATTTTGTTTACAGTGAACGTATGAACGAATTTCGGCGCCGGCAACTTTGAAAAATACGAAAAAATATTGTTTCGTTTTAAAAATAAATGAAACGATTGCAAAGATTTTTGCTACCACGAGGAATAGCCACAAGTTTTTAAAAACGTATTTCGAAAGTTTGTGCTCGTTGAATCTGTGCCCAAGAGCAATTTTAAATACTCCGAGGCTATCGCGGAATTATTTTTCGCTCGAGCAGCGAAACATTTCAATGTAAAATGAAAGAGAGAAAAAAACATATATATTCGTAATGTCAGAGGCAAAGTTTTTGAAGCGAAATCTTGAAATAGATCGTTGCTTCGTATCTCTCGGAACGATCAACCAGAACGTGTGACTCTTGCTAGTCTAATACATAATTCTCGATGATTTGTGGACGGATGTTGGACGGCCTTATGGTCGCAAAAAAAAACACAATTTCGGGACGTGGGAACTGAGGCAAAAGCCAAAATTATGAAAACCACATTTTCAGAACGTTTGATTTTTCATTATTTATCAAAAAAAATTCATCCCATCGCTCGACGTCGTTCAGAATTATTTATTCATTTTTTCAAAATCTTAATTTTATTTTTTTAATTATTATTTAATTATTTTATTAATTTTATTATTATTATTATTATTAAATTAAATATAAATTAATTATTAATAATTAAAATTTAAATTGAAAAAAAAAAAATTATGTAAATTTTTTGTTCACACTAACGCAAAACAATCACGAAGTATTATTCACGTGAGAAAAAAAAATCTCATTATCGCTGCGTAATTTATTCAGAATCAATTACATAAATGAACGAAAAGAAATGTTTAGCAAAGATTTATAACTCTTTTCTCCATCACTCTCCAGTCCTGTATCTTCGCTCGTGACTAATAATCCGACGATGCTGTTACGTTCTTAATATGTTGATGGCACCGTATTAATAATTCTCACTGACACGTCGTAATTATTTTCTACGAACTCAGCCACGAGCCAATCGATAATTGCTTCCGGAAGAAAAAAAAGAAAGCCATTACATTTAAAGCCCCGTAATAATCTCGAAATCAAGGGACATTCCAAGCGAATGAATCGAGTCTTTCATGCTGTACACCGACGCATATCTCAGTTACTCGTCATCTGTTACATTAGNGAAATTCCAATTTGAATTGTCGAAAAAAAAAAAATTACTTTTCTATAATTTGATTTTTTATCTCGATCCCAATAAATGGAGCTTCACGAAACGTTGACAATTTCCTTACACCATATTTTTTGGAATTTATTAGTTTTTCTTTTTTATTCAAGAATTCTGCAATTATTGTTTAAACAATTTGGCAACGCTTCTCGACTTGCAAAAGTTTTTACAATTTTGAAATTTCTCTGTGGAAGTGACGATGAATGATTTTTTTGTGCTAGAAAAATTTATTCAAAACTTTTTGTTACAAATTTGGAAAAACGAACTAATTTCGACGAGCAGCCGGCGTAGCTCTTGAAATTTATCGAACGAATTGCATGATTCTGAAGTTTGCAACGTTGATATTGAACGNGAAATCAAGGGACATTCCAACCGAATGAATCGAGTCTTTCATGCTATACACCGACGCATATCTCAGTTACGAGTCATCTGTTACATTAGCTTTACGAAATTCCAATTTGAATTGTCGAAAAAAAAAAAATTACTTTTCTATAATTTGATTTTTTATCTCGATCCCAATAAATGGAGCTTCACGAAACGTTGACAATTTCCTTACACCATATTTTTTGGAATTTATTAGTTTTTCTTTTTTATTCAAGAATTCTGCAATTATTGTTTAAACAATTTGGCAACGCTTCTCGACTTGCAAAAGTTTTTACAATTTTGAAATTTCTCTGTGGAAGTGACGATGAATGATTTTTTTGTGCTAGAAAAATTTATTCAAAACTTTTTGTTACAAATTTGGAAAAACGAACTAATTTCCACGAGCAGCCGGCGTAGCTCTTGAAATGTATCGAACGAATTGCGACATTTTGACAAAATAAAAAGAAACATGAAATTGTCAACATTGCAGATGGAGAATCAGGGTTACGAGGACGAAGCATTGACCAACTCGTCGACTCACTCGACACGAGTGAAACTGGATGAGGTTTCGAGTATCGTGAGAGATGAATTATCGGCGATCAATAGATCGAAAATTCGATCAGTTTTGGGCGGGGGAGATAAATTGAGAAATGAGGCGGAAGGGCACGTTTACGAGGACATTGGATTATCGGCCAACTCGAGTGTCGAGAACCCAGTCGATAATTCGTCGTTTCGTTTTGGAAACGATGCTTGGAAAAACAATGAAACGGGCAACAACGAGACGGATCGTGGGTTATGGCCAGAAAATTGTCAAGTCGAAGAAAGAAACGCGCGAAATTTAACGAGTCTCGAGGCTCACGCGGAAAAGACTAAGAATTTTCATCGGAATCTAACGCTTCCGTTGAAACGTACGATCGGTTGTGAAAACGCCGATTATGAAAATCGGTATTCGGTGCGAGTGACGAATCGCGAAAGAACGAGATTCAATAAAAATAACGAGAATAATGATTCATCGCACGATTCGTCGGGTAATCCACACGAGAGACATTTTTTTCATCGTCATCAAGATGAGGAACAAGACGAGGACGATTTGCCAAGAGCCATTAATCACGTGGTTGATAAACCTGGTCGTAGAAGACGAAAGAAAGATTGCAAACATTGCAAAAGCAAAGCAAATGCAAATTCGATATTTCGAGACGAATTTTCTGTGCCTCAAACTTTTTCCACAGCTTCTCAATTAATTAATTCCAATTTCGGTGGTAACGATCACGAGGAAAAACACAGACTCGGACTTGATCCTATTTTTCCTGCCAATCATAAAAAATCCTTGATTTTTCATTCCCCTGATTTCTCCTCTCGAGTCCCTGACTCCAAAACTAATTCCATCTTCTCCATTTCTAATAATATCAACTCTGTTACCGGCTCGCCTAAACCTTTGAATTACGACAAAAATGAAACTCAACTCAGACTCACGCCCATCGAACTCAACGACGATCGAGCACTCATCACACCCATGAAAAATCGCAACGGCATGAAAGTCAACTCCATTTACTCTCAGGAACATTGGCGCGCCAAGGACTCTTCGATTTTTGTTACCGACGTCAAGGAACAGACTTTTCAGGTATGCATTTTTTTCCTTCAACATTTTTCTCTTGTCTCGAGTTATTATACATTTCTTCGTGCAAATCTTTCCCCACAAGTTCCCCATTACTTTTTTACGTTATAATTTTATTTTCAAAATTGATCGAAAAAAAAAAAATCGGAGAAATTTGAAATAAAGTTGCAAAGAGATTGAAAAAGAAACGAAACGACACAGAGGGAGATTTGGATTTATTCAAAATCTCAAGGGGTTTGTAAATAGCCAACGTTCTCGATTTTTCATTTTTTTTTTTTNTTTTTTTTTTCGAGTCTTTGATGTCTGGAGGTTTATCTTTTTGGCTGTGCTGGCTCAAGTCCCGAAGAGTAGCACACCAAGTCGCGGAGTCTCCGTCGACGAGACTTGGAACGAAGAACGTCACCGGAAAACATTGAGGAGCGAAGAGAAGTAGAAAGTGAAAGAGTCGAGGAGAGCGGGAAGGGCAGGAGAGTTTAGGGTTCCTCGGGTCTTTAATTATACCAACGAGTGGGTCTTCCCCACGTGTGCATAAACGCGCCACCTCCTTCTGTGCGTGCAGCGTGCTGTATACTCGGCTTCCCTGTCAAACACTCGTCTCGGGTCGTTGCGAATCATCTTAGAAATAGAACGGAAACAGGAACATATCCAGAGGTGAAAGTGTCAAAAGAAAGTGCGAATATGAGAGTGAGAAACCCACGAAATAGCAAAAGAAATTAACTTTATAAGAAAAATCAAATGAATCCATAATTATGAATAATTATACTGGAAATAAAATTTTGTCAAAAATCGTCGATATTTTGTTGAACACGGCCAACTAAATATTTTTCGATAATTTCAAAATTTTCGTTATTTTGGCAGAATATTTAGTTCCTAATGGAATTGTCAGCAAAATTTACGATTGGAACGACTAAAATTTGCTTCCGAAGAGACTTTATAGAATATTTCTTGTTGCGATGACACAATTTTTGGGATTATTAAAAAAAAACGTTTCGTTGAACGTATCAAACAAAATATCGAGCTTTTCCAATCAAATTTTGTTAAAAATCGTCAATATAAAACGGTGAACTAAATATTTTTCGATAATTTCAAAATTTTCGTTATTTTGGCAGAATATTTGGTTACTAATGGAATTGTCAGCAAAATTTACGATTGGAACGACTAAAATTTGCTTCCGAAGAGACTTTATAGAATATTTCTTGCTGCGATGACACAATTTTTGGGATTATTCAAAAAAAACGTTTAGTCGAACGTATCGAACAAAATATCGAACTTTTCCAATGAAATTTTGTTGAAAATCGTCAATATAAAACGGTCAACTAAATATTTTTCGATAATTTCAAAATTTTCGTTATTTTGGCAGAATATTTAGTTCCTAATGGAATTGTCAGCAAAATTTACGATTGGAACGACTAAAATTTGCTTCCGAAGAGACTTTATAGAATATTTCTTGTTGCGATGACACAATTTTTGGGATTATTAAAAAAAAACGTTTCGTTGAACGTATCAAACAAAATATCGAGCTTTTCCAATCAAATTTTGTTAAAAATCGTCAATATAAAACGGTGAACTAAATGTTTTTCGATAATTTCAAAATTTTCGTTATTTTGGCAGAATATTTGGTTACTAATGGAATTGTCAGCAAAATTTACGATTGGAAAGACAAAAATTTGCTTCCGGAGAGACTTTATAGAATATTTCTTGTTGCGATGACACAATTTTTGAGATTATTCAAAAAAAAAAACGTTTAGTCGACCAGATCGAACAAAATATCGATCTTTACCAACAAAATTTTGTTAAAAATCGTCAATATAAAACGGCCAACTAAATATTTTTCGATAATTTCAAAATTTTCGTTATTTTGGCAGAATATTTGGTTACTAATGAAATTGTCAGCAAAATTTACGATTGGAAAGACTAAAATTCTCTTCCGAAGAGATTTTCTAGAATATTTCTTGTTGCGATGACACAATTTTTGGGATTACTCAAAAAAAACGTTTAGTCGAACGTATTGAACAAAATATCGATCGTTTCCAACAAAATTCCGTTTTCAGTGTAAGTTTTATCAAAAATTCATATAACTTAATTGGCTCAATAACTTTTTCATGCTTTCTCTCTTCCCACCACATATTTCCATTTTTACCAACGCCAACAATAATAGCCGGACGTTTCCATTTACTAGCACAATTTATCGATGAATTAATATCCGGAACCAAAAAAAAAAGAAACATTTTACAATCCTTTTATCAGCTTAAATTTAATTAATTGATTTTTTTATCTTATTCGTCGTCGGTCAGTGCTTCTGGAATTTTAATTAATAAAGTAATGATCTTGTATGTATAAATACAATGCAGGACATTATGAATCGGGTTTGAGAATGATGAATCGTTGGTAGTAATGAGAAAAGCTCGAAACTTTGCCAGGCAAGAAGAAAGAGAGGGACAATATCGAGTCTGTCAACGCATCGAGACTTCTTGGCTTCTAATCTTAATGCTCGTATATACATATCATCACATTACTTACATGCATATACATCTCGGTTACTATAATCTGTATTATGTCACCCAGAGGACAGAGAGAGAGAGAGAGAGAGAGAGAGAGAGCGATAGTGAGCGAGAGAGAAAAACGACATACGGTTCGCCGGCCTCGAAGTGTAAGCAGTAAAACCGATGTCAGTGCGGTGTCCCGGTGAACGTGTCTCTGAAACTGTGCCAAATCCTCGTGTGTGTTTGCGTCTCGTTCGTATGCACAAAAGACTGAAAAACTTGGTCAACTTTGTCACGCTTTTTCATTAGTTTTTATAAATTTCAAACCTAAACACAGATCGTGACCAATTTTCTCAATCTTTTAGAATCGAAATTTCAGAAAAGAATTTTCAAAAAATTTCGTCTGATTTCTTGATAATTAATTTTCTATTTTTCATCTAAAACGTTTTTTTTTTTCTTTTAGTTACTCGTGAGTGTGTTAATTTTTCGAAAACTTATTATTTTCTTCTGTTTTTAATGTCAACTAAAATTTATTGATATGGAGACATGAAAATATTGAACGGGAACTGGATTTTCGGATTGCAATATTGCCGAGACGTAAGACGTTGTTATACCACAGCAAAGTTGAACGTCCGATGCACGGATTGCGAGCGTACTGTATATCAGAAATCTTGATCACGCCTCGATGATCATCGCAAAGCTAGCTCCCCTCTCCCGCCTCTCTTTCTCCCCGCGCCCCATTCCCAACCGTTCCATCTTCAAACTGTCAATAACATCTCGTACTTTCGCTGAGCCCTTATTTTTATCTCCGCTTCAAACCAAAGCACTGCTTCGATGCACTGCACTCCTCGAACGAAACTGATATGACAGAAATATACGAACAGCAGTTGAATAAAGGCGAATTTTATTTCCCATCGATTTCATAAAGGCCGAGTGTTTTTTTTTTTCATTCGTTAAAAATTGATCGTAGAAATTCACTAGATAAAACACTGAAAAGAAAATTTTGTTGAAAAAGATGAATATTTTGTTCGATACGTTCGACTAAATTTTTTTTTTGAATAATCCTAAAAATTGTGTCAATGCAGCAAGAAATATTGTAGAAAGTCTCTTCGGAAGCAAATTTTAGTCGTTCCACTCGGAAATTTAGCTGACAATTTCGTTAGAAACCAAATATTCTGCCAAAATAACGAAAATTTTGAAATTATCGAAAAATATTTAGTTCACCGTTTTATATTGACGATTTTTAACAAAATTTCATTGGAAAATCTCGATATTTTGTTCGATACGTTCGACTAAATGTTTTGTTTGAATAATCCTAAAAATTTTGTCAATGCAGCAAGAAATATTGTAGAAAGTCTCTTCGGAAGCAAATTTTAGTCGTTCGAATCGTAAATTTAGCTGACAATTTCGTTAGAAACCAAATATACTGTCAAAATAACAAAATTTTTGAAATTATGAAGAAAATATTTAGTTGGCCGTATTCAACAAAATATCGACGATTTTTAACGAAATTTTATTCTCAGTGAAGATAGAAAATAGTTTTTCATTGTTTAAAAACGACCCGCGATAATAATAAGTAAGAAAAGTCATTGATTGGTAATTAAATCGTAAAATTAATTATTCACTTTTTTTCAAATTGCAATGACAAGCTTTTTTCTCATTGACAAGCTAAGTAGGGAATCCATAGACGCGGTTCTGTACTAACGAGACCGGAAGTCTCTCGAAAATTCGGTTAACGCTCGGTCTCTTTTGAGGTTTAATTAAACGAGCAATTAGACTCGATCGACGCGGTGCGTTTATTCGTGAAATTGTTGCGTCCCGTTTCTGACACCGGCACAGTGGGAAAATGCTCGTCCCTTTTTTTTCCTCGAGTCCGTGGATTCGGATAATTTTACATCATCATATTAAATTGTTTTTTATCTTGTTTTCTGGTTCATTTGTTGGTCCGGTCCGGAGATATTCTCGTTAAAGTTTCATACTCGAGAGTGCTATTATTATTCAACGATAAGACTCTATCATAATTTCTACTCACGTTCACATTGTTGAGAAATAAGAGCAGACTCCGCACGGAGAATCGACGCGCGCGTATCGAGAGACACGGAAACGTCTCGGCGTCATTAATGCGAAAGAAAAAAGAACATTTTACTTGTGTATAAATAACCCGATCGTCCCGACGACCAAGTGCTCCAAGTAGAAATATCCACGAATAGTCAGACCGCCTCGTATCCGGTATCGAATATTCTAAATTCGTATATTAGATCGCGCCGAACTGCGAAGTCGATACTATTGGGCTTTGAATTTTCTACCAAAATAGATCGAATCGAATTTTTGACAATTCAATTCAAATTCGAGCCAAAGTTTGACATCGATGCAAAAATATTTTTCGATAATTTCAAAATTTTCGTTACTTTGGCAGAATATTTCGTTTCTAATGGAATTGTCAGCTAAATTTACCATTGGAACGACTAAAATTTGCTTCCGAAGAGATTTTATAGAATATTTCTTGTTGCGATGACACAATTTTTGAGATTATTCAAAAAAAAACGTTTAGTCGACCGTATCGAACCAAATATCGATCTTTTCCAATGAAATTTTGTTAAAAATCGTCAATATAAAACGGTGAACTAAATATTTTTCGATAATTTCAAAATTTTCGTTATTTAGGCAGAATATTTGCTTTCTAATGGAATTGTCAGCAAAATTTACGATTGGAACGACTAAAATTTCCTTCCGAATAGACTTTATAGAATATTTCTTGTTGCGATGACACAATTTTTGAGATTATTAAAAAAAAAACGTTTCGTCGAACGTATCGAACAAAATATCGAGCTTTTCCAATAAAATTTTGTTAAAAATCGTCAATATGAAACGGTGGACTAAATATTTTTCGATAATTTCAAAATTTTCGTTACTTTGGCAGAATATTTGGTTTCTAATGGAATTGTCAGCAAAATTTACGATTGGAACGACTAAAATTTGCTTCTGAAGAGACTTTATAGAATATTTCTTGTTGCGATGACACAATTTTTGGGATTATTCAAAAAAAACGTTTAGTCGAACGAATCGAACAAAATATCCATCTTTTCCGACAAAATTTCGTTTTCAGTGTATTGATCGCTAAATCATTTTTTCCAATATTTGTTTTTTGTTTTCTTGCCTGACGCAGTTCCGGATCGATCCCTCTGGGTCAAATCGACCCTCGCGATAAAATCTTACGAAATTCCGAACGTATCTATGAGGCCGAAAATTGGGGAAAGTTGTCTGCGGGCTTAATCCAGCCAAAAAGTTTAGCGAATTCGCGTGATGAAATTTCAATTAATCGCCGAGGTCGAGCAGCCGTTCTGCACGATTCCCACTCGATCGGGGACGCGAACACGCTCCATTTCCTCTTTCACACACGCAAATGTGACCTGCAGCAACGCTAAAGTGTCGAAGCTTTTATAATAGCCTCTCTCTCTTCCCCCTCAGCCCTCCGCCCGCGACCCTTTTCCATGTGAGAACCGATCGTGCGCGATATATATCACGATAACAACTCCGCAATAATTGCAATTGATATCCTACAACTCTATCGCTCGTAATACTGATTTATTCATTTATATACATTTGCACGAATGACATTTTGTGCTTCGCGCATTTTTATTGATCATCTCTTTCGATAATTTTGGATTCACTAATTTTTTATATTTTTCGTATTTTAAATGTTTTGTAATGTTTGGAACAGCGTCGTTTATATTTTTCAATTTTGTGCAACGAAGAAAAACGAATTTGTCAAAATTTCCTGTTTATATTTCGTATCGACAGTGACTCATTGCTTTTTTGGCCCGCCCTTGTGTTCGAAATTGGTAGCATTATCGTGATGGGGTGTCGATTATAGTCGTTGGCCCCGTGTGGGCGAGTTTCGGTGCGCGGGGTTCGCGCGAGTCAATTTCCGGAACGGAAGTGACGCGGTCCGAAGCGTCAAACCGGAAGTGCAACGTACAATGAGCGCGCGAGAGAATCCCCTGTAAATAATGCTCCATCGATGGCGGAACTTCAGGTGCAGCATTTTTTTCATTCGAGACAATTTAAAGAATTTTTTATTCCCAAAAAACGAAAAATCCCAAAAATTTTTGTCCTTTTTCCATTTTTAACGTTTTTTTTTTTTAAATCATTCCAGAGGGCTTATTCCCTGCCAACGAGAACACACACACCGACCTCGCAGAATCGCGTTAATTTACGGAGAAGCGTTAGGGGCGAACCGCCCCCACATCCGGCACGTCTTCGCAAAAATCGTCATGGGTGGACTTTGCATTTTGCACGACCGCTGGACGCTACGGGATGCACCAGATCGATCGTTCTTCTTCTTATCACGATTCTCGCGCTCCTGGGAATCGGTGGAATCGCCCTTTACATCGTTTTTGGTAATTTTTTAATTTAAAAAAAATAATTTAATTACAAAAACGTATTTTCCTAGTCGATTCATTTCTATTGAAAATAATTCTGAATACTTGTTCAATTCTCGATCGTCTTATTATCGAAGAAAAAAAATTCCGAGCTTTTTGAAATGATATTTCGCACTGTTTTTTTTTTTAAATACGTTTTTGTAAAGGAAGAAACAGGAGTGAGTTTTTTTTCGTGAGGAATGCCCAAATGTATGTATGACATTCGTAGAAACGTTCGATGTACAATTTGCAGTAAAATTAATTGATATTTTTATCGCCCTCATCCCTCGGGTCAAGTTGAACGAGAAAGAGAGAGACGGAAAGGTAGAAATATCCCGAGGCGTTCCTTTGACGGCATTGGTCCAAGATCGAATTATGAAGCTTGGGCAATGCAAAAAGGTGCAGGAGGATGCACGCTTTGAGTGCTCTAAGCCTTTTCGCCGAGCTCATTCCCTCATCTCGTCATATCTACCCATCTTTCTTTATCTCTTACGATCTCCCTTTTTTCTGACTTTGTGTCGATCCTTCTCTCCTCCTCTCTCTCTCTCTATGAACATCCTTTTTGTCCGTAGCGCGGTAGACATCCAATATCTCGAACGTTCGCATGGTAGCCAAGAGGAAAGCAACGAATCGTAACCGAGACACTTGCTAAGAAAGAGAAAAATATAGAGAGTGTGCCGAATGTTATGCTTGAAAATTTGAGACTGCGTAGTCCTGGGAATTCTAAAGAGAAAAGTCCTTGGACATTTTCCTCTCTGAAGCACCGTTCATGAGTATTCAGGCATTATTCATTCCTCAGCTCGATAATTGATCGTTAAGCCAATTAATTAATATCTCATTAACTATGGCTCGTAGAGACTAATTGCTAAAGACGTTTTCTCTTTAGAATTCCAGGATCTATACGCTCCATTTTTATGGAGCTTCACTTTTTGGACACCCTGTATATATATTTTTATTTCAAAAGACACGCGCACACATACACACTTAAAAGGTAACATTCCCCCGGGCGAAACGGGGGTAGGAACAACAAGACGGCCACAAAGATTTCTTTTTATCACCATCTCCTCGGGACCGGAACGTCTGTTCCCATCCCAAACTGTACGACATTCTAACTTGATCCAAAAGACCTTTCACTCTCTGTATACTCGATTTTTCATCCGCTAACTCGATGGTATCCCAACGCCGCCTCCCAATCCCAATTTTCTCCAGGAATCTCCAATTAGTTGATAAATATTATTTTTCTATCGACACATTGGGTCAATTTGACCCGGAGATTCATTCGTCATCAATAGCCCGTCGATCGATTTCTATTTTTAAAACAATCCATGCATCCAATTAATTTATTAACGATTTTTTTGTTATTTGCTGAATTAAATTTTTTTTTTCGACTTTCTCAGAACCGGAAAAACTTCAGATCATTCAGCAGTACCTGAGGTCTTCGACTCCAAACGCCACGACGAAATTAAACGCGAGTCTAGTTTCCGATCCCCTTGATCTCCAGGCGAATATCGAGATCACGACTTTTTCAACGTCGATTTTAACGTCGACCGAAAATCTCGCGATTCTCGCTCAAGAAACAACGTTTCCCACAGAAACTGAAACGGAAATCTCGCTTACGACGAGCACTGAAACAATTCTCGATCGAAACGTCACTCGACATTGTGACGATTGTTACGATAACGAAGTTTGCGTCGCTCTCGTTGACGAGGAAGTACCCATTTGTCGAACAGGCCCTGATCCTTCGGATCCTACAGGATGCAGTGGTCTCTGCCTTATTAATAAACAAAAGTGCCATCGTCTCGACTTTGATGCTTTCAGGTTTGTTCTCATCCTTTCCAGAAATTTTCCGAATTTTTTCTTGATTTTCTCATTTTTTCACATTTTTGCAATTTTCATTCAAAATTTACGAAATCAGAGGAAAATTGACGGATTCTAAATTACCAAATTGAGACGAAGGTTTCCTCGAATCTTTTATCAAACAAAAACTTGTATTTTGTTTGTATTTTACTGCAGGTGCGTCGAGGTCGAACATTATTGTCTGGACGACGAGTGGACGTGTGCCAATACTCTTTGTATCCCTTTGGTTAAGCACTGCGATGGTCACATGAACTGTTACGATCATTCGGACGAGTACGACTGCGGTAAGAATTTTGACTAATTATTTCGTCCGAATTATTATTTTTTTCTCCATATGACTGGCAGCCCAATAAATTTTCTGCTCAATCATCATTCCTTCGTATTCATGTATTTTCACAATTAATTTATTTCTCATAAATGATTTTTTTGTTATTGAAAAATAATAAAATTATAAAAATAATGATTCACGTGATTGGCTTCCCTACTTGATCAATGATTGTGCGGTTTCGGTTTTTGGCATTTGTTTGTTCAATATTTACCATTCGATATATCCTCAAGATTCAATCACAAAAAATGGATGATGAACATTTCAATATTTTTATCCCTCAAGCCTGCGATTCAGAAACACATTTTCAATGTGGCAACGAAACGTCCTGTCTTCCTGTTGAAAGGCGATGCGATGGAAAAATCGACTGCTGGGACGCGTCTGACGAAATAAATTGCACTCTTGGTAAGTTTCTGACTAGCTGTTGGACGAAATTCAATTAAATAGAAAAAGCGACAAGCTGCAAATCGAGTCTATTCGATTGAGTAAAAAGTACGACACGTAGTTCCATCGGGAGAACGATAAATTATGATTTTTTTTTTTAATTCGTTTTCGTAGATTTAGAAAAATGTCATTCGAGTATGTTACGAGCTTTTTTTTTATTGTACGGTAATTTTTCCATGGTGCTGGTTCTCCATTCTTTATACCCTCGTTTTTTTTGTCATTGTAGGTCAAGACTTTGGTTGGTGTGAGTACAATTCGTTTTGCTTTTCTTTCATCGCTTGTATTTATTTTTCTTTGCACACTGCTTCGAAACGTTGAGTTGGGCAACTGATTAGTCCTGCTAAAAGCTTCGAATTGCAATTATTTTGTATTTCTCGTCTTTTGAATAATAATTTCAACGCCGGAAACTGTACAGCTTGTCCATCGAGCACCGAATTCACATGCAGCAACGGCGAGTGCATTCTCAAAACTCGTTTTTGCGATGGTTTACGAGATTGCACCGACGGATCAGACGAACCTCATGGCTGTCAGGGACGATGCAATAAACAAGAATTCTCGTGTCTGTGAGTAGATGCCAAAATTTTCCAACAAATTATCACAAAAAGCAAACAAATCGTTGAATTTTTTTTCTCCGAAGTATATGACGAAAATACGTGAGAATTTATTTGGATCCATTTCAGCAACGGTAGGTGCATCACGAAGGGAATGAAGTGCAACGGAATCGATGACTGCGGCGACGCAAGTGACGAGCAGCACTGCAGAGACCGAATATTCAAAAAACAACCGACGTAATTATGGCAAAGAAAGAAAAGTTTAAAAGTATTAACGTAGCTGTTGATCGAGTGCCGACTGCGTGAAAAAAATGAATAATTCAACCCGAAACGGGGGCGTAGGGAGGAATGCAAATAATTGTATAGAAACATTTATATCGTGTAAATTAGGTAGGATGTATAATTATTAATAAATGTAAGAATCCACGTGAATCGAATCGTCCGTGTCCATCTTTATTGACATATACAAGCCTACAAGTCGGGTCAGCCAGCAATATTGGTGAGCGACGAGAATGACAATTCCCATACGTATCTGCGGGGTAACTTGAAGGAAGTTAATGTTTTTCGAATATTTATTTTCATGTATAAGTGAAAATTACGTCGTTGGATTGCAACGAAAGTTTGTCAAGTGTCGAATTATATATTTGCGATGAAGAATCACGAAATCTCGGAGACAAATGTTTTTATAAATTGGATTTTATAAATGACAAATTGGAGGCTTCAGCAAAGAATTTCGTTGCATTTTACAACAATGCAAGTTTCAAAAAAAATCTTTCCTCTTTTTTACAATTATTCGAGAACGTTCTCTCGATTGAGAGAATGGCTTCCAGCTTAGTCTTAAACGTTTTAAAAAAACACCATAAATTGGTCGTTAATTTGTCCATATCGGACGAGCTTTCCTAATTAATTACACTATGCTCTTAATTAGCACATCGTGATGATGTTAATTAGTGGAAAATAGTCGTCGTTTCTGTATGATTATATACAAACACGCTGGTATTAGTTTTTGTTGTTTTTGAGAGTAAAACTTTGATCATCGTTATAATTATTTCTCTTGTTTCTTTCTTTCGATTCACTCGATTCAGCGATGAATTGCGGAAAACGCTCGTGCCGAGGAGCATCCACCGTTTTTCATTTAATCTCTTGGCTTATAAAAACTCGTCCGGTTCACGAGGTGCGTCGAGATCTCGGTAATGTATGATTGGCCGGAATTCGCCACCGCCGCCACTGCAAATTCACAAAAATTGCAACAATTAATAGCCAAGTTGTTGATGAAATATTATTCTATTTTGTTAACACTCGAGTCATGAAGTTTTTTTTCCCAAAAACGAAGCGATTGGATGAGAAAAGTTACTGCGACGTCAATTAATTTATCTCATTTGATTGATTGATAAAAAATTTTCAACAAAACTGGATTAACAGAGAAGAAAAAAGGCTTTGGGAAAGGCTGGGATTGAAAATAAAAAGGTCAAAAATCATTACCGACAAATATATTTATTCGTTGAAATCTTAATATTTTGACGTTTCCTCCATCTTTCTTTGTATCCTTATCTTTACATGGATCTAGTCGATCTGTGCAGTTTACAAATGAATAATATCTCGTCACTTTCGCTCAAAGAACCCGTCTCGGTTTTTCTCGATTATTCATTTCCGTCGATCGATAACGTGGATATGAAAAAAATATTAATCTCGTTGCGAATTACGAATATTCGCTGTCAATGCTTTTTCATCTTTCGTGCTCGCGTGGAAAATAATGTCAACAAGATTGAAATCCAGTCTTGAAAAATATGAGATAAAATAATTGAAAGGAATGAACGAAAAAACAAGCAAATGGCCGTTATGCACGATTTTAAGAAGTGTCAGGTTCTAATATCGCGAAATTAGAACGTTGGCACGTCTAGATGATCCAAATCATTATAACTTATAACAGGCCTCGCCGTCGTATCTGGAGCAGCCCTGTAAACATTACCACGAGTGCTTACTTTTTTTTTTCTCTCGTCACGATGAATATCGAAACGCGGAAAAAGGAAAAGAAAATAATGAGAATTGCGGGTGAATGCCCGGAGAGCCCTCGATCCAACTGACGAAATTTCTATGCCAAACTTTCGTATATCATCGAAGAATCACAACAAAAGCTAAATTTCACGTTTAAATCATTCTGTAAGAGTTTGTCTTATCGAACGTATTGGATCTTACCGTCCTCTGTTGAAGCCACCACGATTCGGTCGTGGCATTCCGAATCCTCCACCAAATCCACCGCCGTAACCTCCTCCTCCTCCACCGCCGCCTCCTCCGCCGTAGCCGCCTCCCCGACCTCCGCCAAACCCTCCACCGTACGCACCGAATCTGCAATTTAACGTGACAATCAATAAAAACTTCTGACTTGAGATCACTCGTAAATAAATAAATAAAAACGCGATTTAAAAAATGCGAAGGCACGTCAGTCAATCATAGGGAAAGGAACTTTTTATGAGAAATCTTGAAGAGTCGAGTCGGTCGATCGAATCGATGGTTTCGTTTGAAATAAAAAAAATATTTACCCTGCTGGAGGATAGGGCGCGAATCCTTCTCGCGGTCCCTCCCGAACCGGGGTCTTATTTCCAGGATGTTCGGAAAGCTGAGGTCTCTTCGGATCCTTGAGGTAATTATTGAAATATTCTGCTTCGGCCTTGACTTCAGCCACTTTTTCGCCGTGTTTGTTGAATATGTGTTTGCGGATGAAATCAGGTCCTTTGAACTTCTTTCCGCTGAGAGGACACAGCCATTTGTCTTTCGCAAGCTCTTGCGTGTTCGCTTGTACGAATTTTTCAACTTCACTGTAATTTTTGTTGTCAAGGAAAAAATCATCAAGTTTGAATTTTCTCTCGTATTCCTGGGAAAAGGATCGACTGGAAAAAACGAATTTTATGAAGAAAAAATAAAGGATACGCTTCGGCATTTTTTGCTCCCAAGCTGTCAAACTCGTCGGAATTGACTGTCGCGACAGGTGCGAGAAAAGCAGACATTTTGCTCTCGAAATTCCTACAGTATTCGGACAATTCGGTCGAAGATATTTTAGCCGTTGGCTGAGGCCCTCGCACGTGCATTATTCCACAACGATTCGGCATCTCGTCCTCGTTAGGATACTCGCAATGATTGTAATAATCCACCGAATGCACTATTCGCAGATACAAAACTAATCGATCCAACACCTGTCAATAAGACAAACTTCAATGTTGACGTCGTAATTTTATCGATCTGTGAGAAACATTTGAGCGATTTATTTCCCCATTTCATTCTTATTGTTTCTGAGACTTTGCGCAATTAAAAATTTAGCATCGCCTGTGATTAAGACAAAAAATTGTTTCTCTCAATTCATCAAGGCAGTTGACAAGTCCATATTGCTTTCTCTTTTCTCTGAACTCAACAAATATGATTGAAAATTGAAAAAAATGATAATTTTGTTTAAAAATCTTGATAAGACAAACTTCAATGTTGACGTCGTAATTTTATCGATCTGTGAGAAACATTTGAGCGATTTATTTATCCATTTCATTCTCATTGTTTCTCACACTTTGCGCAATTAAAAATTTAGCATCGCCTGTGATTAAGACAAAAAATTGTTTCTCTCAATTCATCGAGGCAGTTGACAAGTCCATATTGCTTTCTCTTTTCTCTGAACTCAACAAATATGATTGAAAATTGAAAAAAATGATAATTTTGTTTAAAAATCTTGATAAGACAAACTTCAATGTAGACGTCGTAATTTTATCGATTTTTGAGAAACATTTGAGCGATTTATTTATCCATTTCATTCTCATTGTTTCTCACACTTTGCACAATTAAAAATTTAGCATCGCCTGTGATTAAGACAAAAAATGGTTTCTCGCAATTCATCAAGGCAGTTGACAAGTCCATTTTGCTTTCTCTCTCCTCCAAACTCAACAAACATGATCCAAAATTGAAAAAATGATAATTTTGTTTAAAAATCTTGAAAAAAAAAAAAACAAAACGATTTTTTAATTTTAAAAGATTGATAATTACCTTGATCAATGTTGGGTCACGTTCGATCGGTCCATCCCCGTCACCACCGACCTGTCCTTCTTCATGATCACCGGACATGCCCAAAAGTTCTTCTTCTTCGGCGGAGGCTTCCTCGATCAGGTAATCAGTGATATTTTTCAACACTGGATTCTTCGAGGACAATCCAAAGGCCTGTCGATGAAAATGGCCAATGAAATTTTCGTTTTATGTTTGAAAAATCTGGTTGGTAAGTGAAATTTATTTAGCGTACAGCTTGCTCGGCCTCGTTCGAATTCTGATTGCTTTTCGAATTCGTCTCGGAGTCTTTGTCGTCCTGCTTTTTCTCAGGATTCCACAAGCCGATCCTGTTGTCCAAATTGTGAACTATTTTTGCCGACAATTTTATGTCGTGCCGAACTATTTGCTTGTGCGCGGTGAGACCATTGACCGTTCGAATTCGACGGGAAAGATCGCGATTTACAATCGCCCCGAGTTCACAATCTCGAAGCTGTGCAAATGAAAAACGAAATAAAATGTTATTACGAAGCTTTCGGTCGGTCGAAAATTCTGTAACAAGTAAAATTCAGAATAATTACTCGAATGTTGTTGAGGCTCCAGCAAATTTCCTTGATGTTGACTTGTCGCTCGAAAGAGACCCATCCGCGACGGAACCATCGACGTTCGGGTTGTGGGTCGGCGATAGCCACACGGAGAAAACCAGGGAATCGTTTACACATCTGTAGCAAACAAAAAATTGATCCAATTACGAAAAAATACCGTGAGGAATGAATGAATGTAATAATTCATCGAAAGAGACACTTACAGCTTCGACTTCCGCTTTGGTGATGGTCGGTGCCAAATTCCTTAGGAAAATACTGCTCGTTTTGTGGAGGGCACGAGGCTCCTTTTCCTTATCCTCGCTCGCCAAGTCAATCACGGCTTTCGGTTCGATGTCAGATTTTTTAGCATCGACGCACTCGACTTCGTCTTCTTTTTCCTCCTTTTCCTCTTTCTCCTCGTCCTCGATTTTGCCTTCTTCCTTCTCCTCGGCATTCTCTTCGGTTGTGCTCGGCGGTTTGTCTTCCGTCGCTGAAATCCGAATAAATGATTTTTTTTCTACCTCGACGTTCTTATTTTTGTCTGATGAGTTTGAAATTTATTCAACTTACGAATTTCCGCTTTTGGAGTGTCGGGTTTGTTGCTGTCGCTGTCGGAAGAACTGCTGCTGCTGCTACTGCTCGAACTGCTGTTGCTGTCGGTGCGTTTTCGCTTTTTCGGATTTATTTGCTCCCTCGCTGTTTCATTCAAAATGCCAAATACGAGAAAAGTTTGATTTTTTAACGTTCATTCATTTTTAACGAATTTTGCGCAAGGTTTCTCTGCTACTTACGTTTCTCTTCCGACGCGGCAGTTTCTTCTTCCGTTTCTTTTGCTTCGTCAGCCACTTTTTCCTCCATTTTTTCATCCTCAGGTTCTTTCTCCTCCGCGGCTTCTTCGCTCGATTCTTTCATCTCGACGTCACCGTTTTGTTCTTCGTTGGCCTTGTCCGCCTCGACAGGTGCGCCGCCGCCCTCCAACGGTTTTTCTTCCCTAAAAATAGAGGAAAAATAAGAGAGGCAGTGGCTCAGTGGTAACGAGCCCGGCTCCCAACCAGGAGACCCGGGTTCGATTCCCGCCGACACCAATGGATTTTTCTAAGTGTCCCAAGCTGTACTCTCTGTGGTTCGGAACCCACGTGAAATAGTAGGTCCATGTGTGCGTAGTGGAGAGGAGACAAATGGGGAAGTGTGACTGGTGGAATAGGATGAGAGAAAAAGGTGGAACAAAGACGAAAGAAGGGGGTCAGAGGAAGCACACCATGTAAAAACCCGCTAAGGGTATGTATGTAAAACTCCACTACATACATACATAGAGGAAAAATAATCTCAGCATGAAATTATAAATTTTTCGTATCTCAGCGATCTCCGGCCTCGAGTACGAGGCAGTTGCAAAGCTCGATTGTTAAATATCTTCTTACGGACTTACGCATTTTCTGATTTCGTTTCCGGGCTCTGTTTCGGTTTCACATCTTTCATTTCTTCTTTTTCCTTGCGTACAGCGGCCAACTCTTTCGTCTGGATAATGGACGGTGGCTTGACGTCGAGGATTTTCAAATCGTCGTCGGTTCCACCCTCCAATTTAATGACGACCGCATCGAGAAGATGCAAAAGAGGTTCAGCTTGGTCAGCATCGACGGTGACTCTGTCAATTTGTCCAGAGCTCAACAGCTCGAGAAAAACTTCGACTCGTTTCTACAAGAAACAAGAATCAGATTCATGAAAATTGAAAAACAACAATATGACGAACATTTTTTCAGATTCTCATCGATGTTTACCCTCAGAGCGGCAATTTGTTCCTCCTTTCGTTTGACCGACTCTTCTGGATGATATTTGATTTTGAACCTGTCGACGGGCGTTGAAAAAAAAAAAAAGAAAGAAAAAAAGAAAAAAACCAGAGATTAGTAACGGCCGAAGTAAAAATGTGCAAAAATGATGAACCGTATCGAAGTTGGAATAACGGCAGGCACACAGATCTCTAATGTAACTGCTGCTTTGCGAAAATTCTCGTTGATCACTCTTTTCATTATTTTCTTACGTTTGTTTAGTTTCATTGAAATTCAGTATATTTCGTTTACACATTGGCCAATTTAGTCTCGTGTTATAATTGCAATGGCAGGAGACAGTCGTGGTGAGAGTCTAATGAACGAAAAACGTTAAAGCAAATTTTGACATAATTTTCCAAAAGGTCATCTGTGAGCGATCATCGTCGTTTTGAATTTGGAGAAAAAAAAAACGAAAAAACGAAAAAAAAAACAAACCAATTGCAATTAAAACATTTTTAGATCATAACGAGGTGGATATATTGAAATTTGCGGGAACGGTAAGGAGCCTCACCTGTAATATCATACTTTTTGCTCGCATTGTCGATGTTTTCAGACTTTTTATATCCTAATTGGCTACACATTGCCTCGCAATGTAATTCAAGATTTATTTGTTCATTCTGGCATTTTTGTATATATGCTCTCAGATTCCTTTCATTATTGCATTTCTTTCGAATATTTAGTTGTTGTTGTTGTTGTTTGATATAATAATGTGAATAACGGGTTTAAAAACGCGGCCTAAACGAGCATGGTTTTGGGCTTTGCGCGCCCAGCTCGCAACAATTGTTGTCATTAATAAAAAGTATCTAATCGCGGCCACACACGGCTTATGTCTTCGGCGATGCGGGTCAGTCGTTTAAGAATGTAGCGCAAAAAATAAACGCCGAGATGATCTGTGCTCGAGGCATAGTTCGTTGACGGCTGTGTGCTGTAGGGATAGAGAGATCTTGTAACATTGTTAAAAGTTAGCCAGGCGTCTCTCGCGATCATTCTATCATTCGTTTTCTATTTTTTACCAAATATTTCTCGTAATTTTTTTTTCTTTTTTTTTTTTTCGTCTCTCGCTCGACGACCCAAAATATAAAACATTACGAAATAAATCGTAAATTCGAGGAATACCAGGTGTTTATATTTTCGGACATCAACACGAAGGAACCAATGATAAAAACAAATCAATCTCCGCGCTCGCGAAAATAACAAGTTTTAGTCAAATTTATTTGTCGTTTACTTACCACTCTTCGTCTTTGTGCGCTACGAAAAATTCATTTAGTTGCTGACGACGGAATTCCAGCTTGTACTCGTTGTAACGCTTTATCGCTTGCTCGTCGGTAATCGTGTCTTCCTGGGTCCCGAGAAAAGCTTTGAACGTCATCATCGGTGGCTGCGTCTCGACGTTTGAGTTGCTAAAGTTGCCGGCTACTTCGCGACTGCTTTTTAACGAAATTACCAATTTACCAAAAATTCACACACTGGCTCTGAGCGAAAAGCGCAAAAATGCCACCAAAACCGAAACAATCGACTGAATTTTGACGATTTTTATTGCTAAAGAAAAATACCTCAATTTAGCCAATAGTTTTGGAGTCAATCGACTTTTTTTCGATACGAAACTATTCATCGTACGAGATCCGTAATTAGGACGAAAATAGCCACGAAACATAGCCACAACTACGATTTTTATTTCAACTCGATAAATAAAACAAAAGAACAGTGACAATAATAAAAATGAACAAACCTGCTGGCATTTCCATGGTTACCGTAGTGATGGTTGCCATGATGAGGCGGTGCAAAATGATCAGGACCCCAAGCATTCCCTCCGCCGCCTCCTCCGCCTCCGCCAACGCCACCACCCCCGCCTCCGCCACCTCCGTAATAATCAGGATGACCTCCGTACCGAGGTCCCCTGTCGTCCCAATCCGCGCGCATCCTCTTCAACGGCGGCGCCATTTCCTGCGATCTTGCTGGACTGTAACGATCCCTGCCTCCGCCTCCTCCACCCCCTCGATATTCCCTGTAATCCGGCCTTGCTCTCGGTCTACTCGACCATTCCCTGGAAACGATATCGCTCATTTTTCTAATTCGGTCCAGAAAAAATCATTTTTACTGCAATTTCGAATTTTTTTATGGAACAGAAGAAAAAAAACATTGCAAATGCTCTCACAATGCAACGAATGGATTCCTGAATAATTGTAAAGGTTTCAAAATTGCGAAAGGTCAATGAAATTCACGAAATTATAAAAAACATGAAAAATAACATAAATGATGAATATAGCTTTCATATTAATGGATCAGCAACATGTTATACGAGAATTTTCGAGGATCTTTGTGTTTTGAAGAAAAAATGGATTACCGATCGACCCATTCTTCTCTACGCCGATCATCTCGGCGACCTTCTCTGGAATAAGATTCAGGGCGTTCGCCTCTGAATTTGTCGCGTCTTTTCCGATCGTACTCGTCGTCCGAATCACCCATCTCACTGGATTCTTAAGTTTAAGATTCTCTGCAATCAGGAAACACTAATGGATTACTTCGAGTGATAAAAGAAATTTGTACGATAAGCGATAACGATCTTGAGATTGCATAATGACCGGGAAGTCGATCGAGAGTTTGATCTCCCGAAAATCGAGAATCGATAAAGAGCCAGCACAAAAAACACTTTCGAGCGTAAAGATTGAGGCCTGTACGTTACTCCCTTGGTCGGCGATCAAGGGAGCATCGAAAAAGCGATCGCAAGTGATCGAAAAAGTGCCGCGTGTCGCCGCTTAACCTCTTCCCCCATCAATCATTGACAAACTACAGAAAATTAGGCACATCGAGAATATCTCATGAGCACAGAAGTGAAAGGATGTTGTTGAAAAATAATTGAAAACTCGAAATAGATAAGCTTCGGCGACATCAGTATATTCGTGTAGTCGGCAAATCAAAGTTCTTGCATGAATGTGTCACGCTCGAATAACCGGATTCCACAAATCTTGTCAATACCCCAAAATTAAACGCTACGAATTATCGATGCTCGTTCAGAGAGGAATGTGCTTGCTCATTGATCAAAGAGTTTACAGTATCTTTTGAATATTCAACACGCAAAGTCCGATTTTTGAGTAACACTTGACAAAATTCACTCACACACGACAAGAAGGAACGCAACCGCACGCCACCCCACAGGCACAGTAGAATGTGAATATACGATCAAATTTAATATGGCGGACTCGGAACACCGTTGCGAGCGCGGGTGACGCGCGTGACGCGACGACCACGCATGCGCGAGTTTTCTAGCGGCATTTTTTTCTTACCCTAATTGTTATTTTACTAAAATGTAGATAACCGCGTCCTGAAAGAGAAATTATGCGGCATCTATCGGATTTTTCTCGTAGCCCGTGTAAATATACGTGTGAGAAATTTCCACTCTCGTATCGTGTCTTACGTCACGTTTCTGTTTGTATATTCACCGTCATACTTTTGTTTAGAAAGTGTTTCATAGTGAACTGTCAAAACAACGTGCAGCGTAACCCTTTCGTCCAGAAATTCCTCAACATGGAATCGCAAAATCTGTCGCAAGATAAAATCGAACGTCTACCTGAAAATACAGCTCCGATTCCATCCGAAGATTTTTTAGCCGCAGAACAGGTGAGTTGTTGAAAAGCAAAAATGAAACGGTAAACAAAGACTCCACCCCGTGACCTTGTTCGATCATGTTCTCATTTAGAACACATGCAAAAGGGAAAGACGACCAAAGAGAATTTTGCAATTCTCTGATGGCGAAATGGTCGAGTATTCTTCCGAGGACGAGGCCGATGCTCCGAAAAAACAAGCTCAAATTTCGACCGTCGATCCCGTACGTAAAAACATAACCTCCAAAGCTTTTTACCCCAGAACTCGAAATCTCTGTTATTCGAAGAGTATCGCAGCATGTTTTATCAATGATAAATAATAAATGTCAATAGATTGCAAAACCTTTACCCGAGGAATTCGTTAAAACTTTGTTCTCCAGAAATCTCTTAATTGGGGGCCATGGGCATGGTACCAAACGACGTGGGTCGGTACAAAACTTTTAAACGGTTGTGACTACGTCGGCGAAGCTTTGGCAGACTTTTTGGGTATAACATCGCCAAAGTATCAGTTTGAAATTGACGAGTACCACAGAATGCACGCGGCCGAAGCAGAGAAAGCGCACCGACAAGATTTAGAAATGGGTGGCTGGAACGAAAGCCACCAAAACAACGTTATAGCGGACGACAAAGTGACAAACTAAGTGGATCAACACAATCTTCCGCATAATTAGCTTTGCCCAAAGTGCCTGAAGGATCGATTAACACTTTCATTGATTTCGCGCAATCATCGATTTTCTTCCGCAATGTTCTTCCATTTCTGTTAAAGCGAAATTCCAGTCTTTATTCATCGCCAGGATAATTATTAACGAACGTGCTTTCTCGCAATATCTTTGCACACTAACAAGCGAATCAATTTGTCCCTGAAAATTCGATTTTTCCAATGATTCCGTTAACCAAACGAAACTACGTCAAAGGAAAATATTCTACGGAGAGAATGGGATCGGCCGAGAGACTCAAATTTTGTATATAAATTTGTATTGCTAATTGTACAATATTCGTATTTATTACTAAATATAATGCAACAGTCTTTGACAATTAATACCAGCAGCTATGAACATAATTCGAAGGGTGAAACTCGCAAGTTTAACAAGACGATTGAATCGGCTCGAGATTGTGATGTCAAGGCGGGGCGAATCAACGTTCGAAAAATCGCGTTTCTGTTCGATTAGCCGAACTTCGTTTTTCGTTATCGTATAAAATAAAAATAATAATAAAACAGAAAAACAAAGCGAAATTGTCTCGCGTACTAGGAACTTATCCGTACGTACGTGCGAATTCAATAATTCGTATTTTTTCTGTTTTTTTTCAACTATGAAGATTCATTGCTCGGGAACGAATCGATGCAACGCACCGGTCAATACGAGCAACGAGCTCTGTAAGCCTTGAGGTAAATGTCTCTGCAACCAGGCGCCTTTGTACTGCTCGATGTGAGCCAACATTTTATTCGCAATGTCGGTTCTAAAGGTTGGCGGCAAATTGCAAACCCCTAAATTAATAACGGCCAAGCCCATATTGCTGTTTGGATTTACACCGACTCCGATCAACGTACGTCCTATTCGACACGCCGTCAACATCAGGTCCGCTGTTAATTGTAGCTCCTGGATTTCCATCGAACCAAACTTTGAAGTCACGTTGCACTCGTACAACGAATGTGATACTCGTTTTATTTGCTTCGTCATTTTCTGTACAAATATTCGTTATCATTAGTTTTATTTATAAATTCATTGAAAAATTATGAGCCTGAAGTTCGCAACGTTGGGCCCCAACGAAAAATACGTTTTTTATCAATTGTTTGTTCAATTTTTAAAACCAGAACAATTATCGCACTGATTTTCTCTACGAACGCTAAGAAATTATCGTTTTTTTGTCTTGACCAAATATTCCATGAGAATCTTGAGATTTGCCCAATAAAAAAGGGAATTTCGTTGCATTCCAACGTTGCAAACTTCAACTTCGTGAAAAATTGTGTTTTTTTTTTTTTTTTCATCGACTAACACGGAATTGTGCAATATTGATTGAATAATAAAGGAGAAATTTTGTCATGGAAAATTGTTTATACGTACTGCAAAGAGATCGACGGACAAATATTCGAGATTGACGTTGTCCGAATCGGTGAGTAACCTGTAAAGCGTCGAGCCTCGATTGTCGGGTATTTGTTGCAAATTCTTAATATCCTGATTTTTGGATAATGTCAAAACGAGGGTGTCGACTCGTCCCAGCTCAAGAATTGCAGCTCCGATTTTATATTCAGGATCTTGGAACACGTGGATGTTGAGAATGTTCGTTATGGATCGTTGGCTGTTTGGAGAGTCGAGAAAAAAATTAAATTACAATGTAAAAATTCAGAGAATTTTATTTTATCAGCGATTTTTAAAACACTTACTGTTGTTTCGTCGCCAACGCAGCATCCGACAGCTCGTAATTCTCAGCCAAATCGAGATCGATGTCGGTGGATGGATTCCAGGACAAACCAGCCCCGATGAGATATCCGACCCAGGAAAATGGATGCGGTGTCAAGTGATGGCTTCCTGACCAATGAGCCACCACTATTCCTATCGAATCTTGCTCCAATGCCGTTTTTACAGCATTTTTCGTGTTTGCAAACGTTGACGCCGGACATCCGGCCAAACTGTTGTAACTCGCTGTGCCCGAACTTGGCAGAACGTTTCCACCTGCGACCTTGAACGCTTCTGTCCATTCGGAAAAATCGTAATCCGCCTGGAAGTAATAATTTTGCAAATAATGATTTTTTAAACAATTTTTTCAAACATTCACGATGCACACACGCGAAAGAAGCTTTGAAATGTTTTTCTGATTTTTTCCTATAAAAACTGGAGGTAGCGCTGCCAACTACACGCCGAGCAACTGCCCTCGGGTCTGATTGACCCAGGAATTTAAATAATTACCTGAAAACCGTACTCGACGAGGATAACGTTGCTCGGCACGCTACGAAATTCCGGCTTGGAATGTAGTCCGTTGGAACAGAGTAAGAGCGTCGTGTCCGGACTCAAATTCAAAATATGCCACAATTCTTGCAAACAGGAATAGGATTTAAAAACTTCGGACATGTCGGTCTCGACGGTCTCGTTGATGCTCATGCTCAAGTCGAGATTGTCAGGTTGAACGAGCAAGCTCGCCAATCGTGGGCCTACGTGCACGTAACTCAGACTGGGAAACGTTGCGAGCAGTTCTTGAAACAATGGCCACATTTGGCCGAGATGACGTTGACTCACGTTCGAATCTACGTCCAGAGCTGGCACGAGATCCAAATGACGATCCCTGTCGATGGGAATTAATGGAAATTACAAGGTACAATTAAAAAATCAATAAATCGAATGAATTTTCCAATTTCTATTATTTTTGTAACGAGGAGGAGCGAAATTCAATCGTACCTGCAATATCGATCGAGCGTGACCATTTCGGAGCGCGAATAACAAAGCTGCCAGTCACAGCTCGGGGTTAATCGCGAATAAAGATGCAAATGCGACATTTTGAAGGAAGACCAAAGATCGATGGTGTGTAGCAAATATTCCAAGGTGGGAATTCTGCCTCTTGGAGAAATATCCAAGAGAACAGCTCGATGCATGAAGCGTGGTTCGTCTTTTATGAGAACAGCTTCGATCTCGCAGACTTCCGGTGTATTAGGATTTTTACTGAGCCGCAAAATTTGGACGAATGTACAAACCGCGTAGTGCAAACCAGCGAGACTCCCGGCGCTGACTTTTATCGAATTCTGTGATATGTGAAGCTGATAGCCGTCCGATATGTTGAACAGCTTTTTGTTCACTATACACTCGATCCTATTGTCCCCGATTGCTCGCCCCGAGCCCGGTTGGACTTCGCCAATTTTCACGTTGTGACCGAGCTCCAATAAATGCGTTCTGCTTATTTCCCACACGTCCAGAATCCCGTGTATAGATTCGCTACCCTGAATCGTTGCAGGAAAAAATCAAACGACTGTATAAACAAAATATTCGTAATCGCAACGAGCCATAAAGAAAATATCAAAAATTCCGTATGCTGCACTGAAAACAAAATTTCGTTGGAAAAGATCGATATTTTGTTCGATACGTTCGACGAAACGTTTTTTCGAATAATCCCAAAAATTGTGTCATCGCAGCAAAAAATATTTTATAAAGTCTCTTCGGAAGGAAATTTTAGTCGTTCCAATCGTAAATTTTGCTGACAATTCCATAAGAAACCAAATATTCTGCTAAAATAACGGAAATTTTGAAATTATCGAAAAATATTTAGTTGGCCGTGTTCAACAAAATATCGACGATTTTTAACAAAATTTTATTTCCAGTGTGTTTAGAAACGAAGATCGCGTTAAATTTACCTGTATAATGGATATGAAAAGTTCCTTGCCAGCTATAAATGGCGGAGAAATATTGCCTAATTCGATAATTGTTTTGGGCTCGGGCCATATAAGATTGTAAATTCCTGTTTTGTCGAGGACCGATCTTACGGGGCTTTCGACACTCGATTCCCGTATCGATATATCGTACAAAGGATCGGTCGATTTAGTGGAATCTATCGACAATTGGCTCATATTGGCAGAAAGATTTTTTTGGCAAAAATTCGTATCTGTAAAGGCAACGGTTGCGTTGTGTATCGTGTCGTTTTCCTTTGACGTCGTGTTCGATATAAAACGTTGCATCAACGGTTGAAGAGCTGGTTTATTGCGTGCCAAATCGTACGGGCTTTTTCCAGCAAAAGTTCTGCAATGATTCAACAAAAAAAAAACAAAGACCCAGATTTTAGGTCAAAACTCTGCGTGTTGAGGAAAAATCATGCATTTTTTTTTTCTACGAACCCTTGTAAGGCTCTGATATGTGGATCGGCTCCAGCCTGCAACAATCCTTGGCAAATAGCGATATCGCCACGATCGACCGCATCGTGTAAAGGTGTTGCGCCACATCCATTCTCCGAATTAACGTCAGCTCCGCTGTCTGTGAATAATGCATGAAAAAAAAACGTTTTTCGAAAATTTTATTCACTTTCTTCATCATTTTTAATCTCCGGTCATGCAAGTGCCAATTATTTACCTATTAGACATTCCACTATTTCTTTGTTGCCGTAACAAGCTGCCCAGTGCAGAGGCGTATTTTTACTTCCCTCCGAGTCCCAAGAATTAACGTCGATTCCCGCTGCCAATAATTGCTCCACTCTCTCGACTCTAAAATTCATAAATACACGAATTAGTCACTCACGTTATTGGCGTTTTTTGCTAAATTCATAATTATTCGTCAGGAATTTGTAAAATATTGAAAAATCAAAAGTTACTCGGACGCCGCTGTGGCTCGCAACAATTCCTCCACGTAAATCAATCGTATAACTTCGCTCGCTGCTAAATCCACCGCGTTATGTCCATGTGCATTTTTTATTGTAGGATCTGCACCGCAGCTCAGCAGCGTTCTCACGACGTCCACTTGATTGATCTAGCAAATAAACGTACGGAAAGATCGTAAGGAACGTTTTTCAAGTCGGGTCTTTCAGGCCCGGAGTTTAATTCGGAGCGTACCTTGGAAGCGTAGGATAAAAAAGTACCCTCTTCCAGAAACGGCTGATTAAGAATTTCATCTTTGGTCACTCCGTCTCCGTTGTTGGCGTTGTCACCTTTTTATGAAAAAAAAACAAACAAAAAACAGTTCATTCGGGAGCAACGTATTCACATCGAAATATTATTAGTTGAAGAAAATTTCGAACCTAAATGAATAGATGGATTTTTCGTATTTGATTTTGATGAAACGATTATTTGAGTTACGAAAAAATTACGTGCCAACTCGGGTTATTTTGTTTTCGAACGGACATCGGGTAATTGGGTATGAAAAGATAGCAAGTACTCAATTTACATACGTGTGTGTATTATTTCAACGCATTATCGATAAAACAACGATAAAATTGATTTGTTATTGTGAAAAGTGAGGTTATGTGCTTGATATTTGTATACGTACATGCTCCAAGTAACGATCTTATTATATCGGTGCGACCGTGTTCAATCGCTGTGCGAATGTCCTCACAAATATCTTGCATTTCTCGACGTTTTTTATTTCAAAATATCGATTATTCTTTTTTATTTTTTCCAACCTTCGCGCTTTTGATATCAACAAACTTTCATGTTGAATTTTTGCGAAATTTATGACAGCGCGGCCCCGGTCTCACGCCTGTCAAACTTTCATAATCACGCACCGAAAAATCAAGACGGAAGTTGGAGGAGATTTAGGCTGTTCACGAACCTTTTATATTATTGCAACTTTTTTATTTATCAAAATTACGGAAACAATCCTCTCGGTCATAAGCTCGTCGATTTAGTTGCTAAAACATTTTTGGCGTGTGTATCTTGGACTTGACAGTAAACGCCGACACTTTGCTTGCACTGCTTCCGCATTCGGTCGGACGCATTCGTACAGTTACGCCCAAAAACAAGCTTGTTTGAAAGTTACGAGTTTCCCGCGCTTTCCGAACCCCCGGATTTTCATTTTTTTTCTGAATTCAGTTCTAAACTCCACGTAGTTTTATGAGCTAGCATAATATTTGCAAAAATCTAATGTCCATTGATTTTATTTTCGAAAAATGGTCTGGATTCGTGTGGCGAAATACTCCGACAGAAAATTCATCGGTAAATCGAACGGGTTTTTTTGACCGGGCTGTACGTCATGGAGAAACTCCCATTTCAGGTGTAAAAGTGATAGAGTTGCTTGGACTCGGTTTCTGCAAAGTCAGGCGAGTTTATCGTGAAAAGTCGAGCGATAAATAAAGGATGAATAAGAATGAGGCAATTCATAAAGTTTTCGTTCGTTCTCGTGTTGTGTATAACGACGCTCTTGATATTTGTGAGGGTGGTTGAAAAGAGTATAATTGTGGGTGAGGGTAAAACATCGACAAGACGATCGTTACCGAACAAGAAGCTGCTCGATCTCGAAAATTTCGAATACACGATCGTTCCTTCGCATTGTAACGGAACATTTTTAGCATGGATCGTTACATCGTTTGCGGGGGACGAAGGGCCGCGGAGTGCTTTGCGAAGAGCTTATAGCAGCGATGAATTGCAAGAATTGGGAATAACGCGAGTATTTTTGCTCGGTAAATTGGACGAAGCGAGGTCGATTAAATCGGGTGTTACGGAGTCGGCGATACGAAACGAGGCTGAGCGTTTCGGTGACATTGTACAGGGTAATTATTACGAGGCTTATCGTAATTTGACGTACAAACATTTGATGGGATTGAAATGGGCTTCGGAGAATTGTATACATGCGCGTTACATTGTTAAACAGGACGACGACATTGTTATTAATTTGTACGAAATAGTGAATAAATTGAAAAGCTTTGCGCACGAAACTCAAGTTTTTGGAGGTTATGTTTTGAAAGGAATGAGAACGGTGCGTGAACCAGCCAACAAGTGGTACGTCAAAAGCGATGAATACGACGCGGATACGTATCCCGATTTTTTGTCCGGTTGGCTGTATTTCGTGAGTCGTGAAATCGCCGCCATTTTGGTGCACCACAGCGAAACGTGCAAGAAATATTTTTGGATCGACGATGTATTTGTCACGGGAATTCTCCGCCACGAACTAAATATTCCCCTAATCGATTTCCATCATTTTTACACCACAGATTACCGATTTCTGCACTGTTGCATCCAAGGCATGAAAAAAAATCTCAAATGCGAATTTGCCGTTGGACCCAACGGCGGAAACAGCGAATTGCAAGTTAATTTTCAAAAATTTTCTGCTTTTTGTCAAAACCATTGCGAACCTCGACAAGCCCGCAATTCCGTTGGCAAAACTTGCGTCGTTGAATATGGAAAAACATTGAAAGTCGGTATGGGCAGTGCCCAAATTCAGCCCGTTAAATTTGTGTAGCATCTTCTTTTCCACTCATCCAATTGTAAAAATTCTATCGTCCATATTTGTAACACAACGACTTTTTATATTTTTGTAAATAAATTGAAAACATCGTTTCTCTTTTCAACATTTCCCAACCATTGAACATTCACGATCGTGATTTCGTAAATGAAAAATTATTCGGGCGTTTGAACAAAACGAACAAAAAAAAAAAATGGAAGCGAATTTGTGGAGAAAATCTCTTGACGAAGAAAATTTGCAATACGTCATTAATTAAGGTCCCTTAATTACTCGCCCGAAGCTTCATATTTACGTGGAGGAAAACGAGAATAAACAGAGAGAATTAAATTTCTGTAGCATCTTCTTTTTCACTCATCCAATCGTAAAAATTCCATCGTCCATATTTGCAACACAACGACTTTTTATATTTTTGTAAATAAATTGAAAAAATCGTTTCTCTTTTCAACAACATTTCCCAACCATTGAACATTCACGATCGTCATTTCGTAAATGAAAAATTATTCGGGCGTTTGAACAAAATGAACAAAAAAAAAATGGAAGCGAATTTGTGGAGAAAATCTCTTGACGAAGAAAATTTGCAATACGTCATCAATTAAGGTCCCTTAATTACTCGCCCGAAGCTTCATATTTACGTGGAGGAAAACGAGAATAAACAGAGAGAATTAAATTTGTGTAGCATCTTCTTTTCCACTCATCCAATTGTAAAAATTCCATCGTCTATATTTGTAACTTTACGACTTTTTATATTTTTGTAAATAAATTGAAAACATCGTTTCTCTTTTCAACATTTCCCAACCATTGAACATTCACGATCGTGATTTCGTAAATGAAAAATTATTCGGGCGTTTGAACAAAACGAACAAAAAAAAAAAATGGAAGCGAATTTGTGGAGAAAATCTCTTGACGAAGAAAATTTGCAATACGTCATTAATTAAGGTCCCTTAATTACTCGCCCGAAGCTTCATATTTACGTGGAGGAAAACGAGAATAAACAGAGAGAATTAAATTTCTGTAGCATCTTCTTTTTCACTCATCCAATCGTAAAAATTCCATCGTCCATATTTGCAACACAACGACTTTTTATATTTTTGTAAATAAATTGAAAAAATCGTTTCTCTTTTCAACAACATTTCCCAACCATTGAACATTCACGATCGTCATTTCGTAAATGAAAAATTATTCGGGCGTTTGAACAAAATGAACAAAAAAAAAATGGAAGCGAATTTGTGGAGAAAATCTCTTGACGAAGAAAATTTGCAATACGTCATCAATTAAGGTCCCTTAATTACTCGTCCGAAGCTTCATAATTGACTCGGAGGAAAACGAGAATAAATGGAGAGAATTTGATTTAGTTAAATAAAATTTAGAAGGTCATTTTATTCAATAGAAGATTTTTTGTTCGGTTATGTACATGGTTAACGTGTTACTGGTTGGTATTCCTTGGCGATTCTTCATCGTTTTCTTTTTTTCAATCGAAAAGTGGCACCAAGACAAAGATGATCACTACCAACGACGTGGTTCGGTATCGTCGGGAGACTGTGGCACTCGGTGACGGTTGGTAAACTGTATTTAGCGAGAGGTTCAACGCCGCTGTAGAAAATATAATCAACGGTCACCCATTCTCCCTGATGAGTGGTGGCTTCCTGTTCGCCTTCGTTATTCGTGTGTTTGTAAACGCTATTCAAGCTGAAAGGATGAGTCAACGATCCCGATGAGAATTTAGCGTATCGTCCTTCGTCTATTTTAACTTTTTGATGTTCGAGAGTTCGTGGGTCAACCTTAGTTTCCGTGGCCTGAGTGTTTTTTCCGTGGGAGATGGAGTGATTATTGTCCTCGTCGACCAAATCGACCTGAGCAACGTCAAAAACGATAAAAATCATAAAAATCATCAGATGGTATTGCTCCGTTGACACACTGGGTCAATTTGACCCGGAATTTAGTTTTTCGTGTTTTTATAAACCCGTCGTTTCGGAAATCACGCTACAGCGATATTTTTCAAATTTTATTCCAAAGCTCCGGGTCAGATTGACCCAGTGTGTCAACGAGGGATGGAAAAAAAAAAAATTAAAAAATTCTCACGACTTCGGGAGCGTGATCTCGACCGCGCATCCGATCCATGAGAACGTTGTAATGTTCGCAATTATCGGTTATTAGCAAACTCGGCGGGATCAAGGAATTTCCAAGGCCACAGAGCAACGCCGGCTCTAAATTACGATTTCGACCTTTGAACTCGAACGTCCCTTCGGTTATGAACCTGTAGACTCCGGTGTGCGGTTGTAGATTAAAGTCTCCGCATAATATTATTGGAATATACGTCGGTCCGCCTCTGATTTAAATGAGAAAAAAAATCAATCAATTAATAATTAATTAATTATTAATTATTAATTTATTAATTATTAATTTATTAATTATCAATTAATTATCAATTATTAATTATTTATTAATTATCAATTAATTATCAATTATTAATTAATGATTGATTATTAATTAATTATTAATTAATTAATTAATGATTTATTATTAATTAATTATTAATTAATTATAAATTAATTATTAATTAATTATTAATTAATTATTAATTAATTATTAATTCTTAATTGATTATATATTAATATATTAATATATATTAATTAATTAATATATATTAATTAATTAATATATAATTAATTAATTAATATATAATTAATTAATTAATATATAATTAATTAATTAATATATAATTAATTAATTAATATATAATTAATTAATTAATATATAATTAATTAATTAATATATAATTAATTAATTAATATATAATTAATTAATTAATATATAATTAATTAATTAATATATAATTAATTAATTAATATATAATTAATTAATTAATATATAATTAATTAATTAATATATAATTAATTAATTAATATATAATTAATTAATTAATATATAATTAATTAATTAATATATAATTAATTAATTAATATATAATTAATTAATTAATATATAATTAATTAATTAATATATAATTAATTAATTAATATATATTAATTAATTAATATATATTAATATAATTATATATATAATAATATATATATAAAATAATAATATAATATAATATAATAAAATAAATATTAATTAATAAATAATAATTAATTAATATTGAATAATAATTAATAATAATAATAAATTAATAAACAATTGGATTGAGCATCGTCGATGAATTTTGTTTGTTGGAAAAGGAAAAATCTCACTTGGTACTCTTGAGGAAAGCGAGCCTTTCGAGCTCGGCGAACAACAATTGAGTTTGTGCGAGCCTGACGTCGTTTCGTCGAGGATTGTACAACAGATGAGTCGTCGAAATAACGATATTAGTTTCCGGATTTTCGAGCAATGAGAATTTGGCAACGATTGCGACATTGTCACGATTGAGAATGTCAATGTCCGGCTGATAAAGTTCGACCTTGACGTGCTCAACGAGCTTCAACTGGTCAGCTCGATACAAGAGCAGCAAACCATCCCTTTTGTCGTTTGTGCGTTGTTTGTAAATGTAATCGTAGCCCGATTTTTTAAAGACGACCAAAAATTCTTGCAAATGATCGCACAAAACTTCCTGAAGACAAATCACCTGCGAGATAAATGGAAACCTCGTTATTCTCGGTCTAGCCGCGCTAAAAAAATCGTGACTCTCATCTCGTAGTTACAATTTCAACCAACATTCGCCTCCGCTTTCATTATTTCTTCCTGCACCAGAATCATCCTTTTTTCCCATATCAATGCTCCTTTGTCGTGCTCCGAGTACAGATATTTGTGCATCTCCAATAAATTTTGCGCTAATATATTGTACGACAATATTTTCACGACAAAATGGGCCTCCGAGTTTGTGCTCGTCGTTGCTGCCATTAAAACATTTTTTTTTCATTTACTAATTATTTACCGATCGATTCAACGTCGTAAACATTTATCAAATATTCATTGAAACGTGTGCATGCATCGCTAGTCACGTGGTCTTAACATATCCCCAACGTTTTTCAGCAAAAAAATTTATCATTTTCCAGATTTACATACTGCTGATTTTTCTACAGTGAATTTCCATTCGTCGAATGCAGCAGAATGCTTTTCCCTTTGGCTTTTCACTTTTTCACTTTAGAAAATAAATTCAAAGCAATAATTTAGGGGTGTGCGAATATTTGAAAACTTGGAATATTCGGCATCAAATCGAATCGAATTGTTTGATTCGAATTTCAAACCGAATATTCGATTTTTTCGAGTATTCGATTATTTTTCGAATATTCGATTTTTTTTCGAATATTCGATTTTCTTTCGAATATTCGATTTTCTTTCGAATATTCAAATATTTGAAAATTTAAGAAATACTTGAAAATTGCTCGAATATTCTATTCGAAAATCGAATTGAAAATTCATCAAATATTCGGAAATTTATCGAATACTCGAAAATTCGACGAATATTCGATTCAAAAATCGAATATTCGACTAAAAAATCGAATATTCCACTAAAAAATCGAATATTCGATTCGAAAATCGAATCGAATTTCAATATTCGATTCGATTCGATTCGATCACTATTCGCACACCCCTAGAATAATTTGCATAATTTCAAAAATCCAAACAATTAGGAATTCAAAAATATTCTTTCTCGCGTTCCAGCAACAGTTTTTTATCACAGTGCAGAAATGAGATTTTTTGTGCAGAGATTTTATGTCAAATAGTCTATTCGATGCCCGTTCGGGTCTCTATGACCCGATCTGACTCTGTCGCCAGAGAAAATTGAATGTAAATGACAAAGATGCTGCGACGGATGAAAAAATGGTAAACAAAAAATGTAATTTGGATACTCACGAGTTCCGAGAGGCTTCCAAGGCCTCATTGCTTTGTACTTTTGTTTATTCATGGATCCTCTACGCTTTCTGCGTCCGCCTCCTGCCATAACCAGTTCAGTTTCCAGCTGGTACTGGTCGTTGTCGGCATCTGCTAACAATTGGGCTAAATCGTTGGAAATTTGTGCGAGTTCTAATTTTTTATCCAATTCCGAAAGATCGGTAGACGGTTCCATGGAGGCCGTCGTCAAATTGCCACGAGCATCGAGACGGGGCATAGAAAATAGGCAACTTTTTCCGCTGGCCAAAGAAATTGGCTTTTTTTTCAGAGTCGGGCGTCGCGTGGACGCATTCTCCTTTTTAACGATCTAGAGATTCGAAGCGAGACAAAAAACAAAGAGTCCATGAAAAGTGCAAGAAAGAAACAATTGGACGGAAAAAAAAACGGTGATTATTCGTGCATGCTCGCGATAAGATAAGGAATCATCAATATCGATAAAAATACGAACGTCGCTCGCGTATCCAAAGGTTAGCGATTATTTTTTAATTTCCAGCGACTCGAATATTCGTTGTGAATTCAAACTTTTCAATTTCTCAGTTATCGAACTTGGTTTCGTATTTATTAATATTTATTTGCGAATATGCTGTCGAAAAAACAGCCATTTTTATTTTCGAACGTCTGTCGATGCAACGTAACGAATGAAGATCGAAACAAAGCGAAGGTGCGAGACAAAACAAAAAAGGATAGCAATAAAAACAAGTTAATGAAAATGACGAAAGGAAGGTCGACTTACCTTGAATTGTTGTTGAAAAGCAGGAGCGATGGAAATGTTGCGGGAGACAACTGGACTAAGTACAGAGCAAGTTGTCAATAGTCTGGTAGTTACGATCATTTATATTCGATCGAATTTCGTGTCGAGTTTCTTCGAAAGGTATAAATTCATGCGCGGGGACTCATGAATTACGAACAAACGATGATGTTTTATACATACATACACATGTGTGTGTGTGTGTATATATAAAAATAAATTTATGTAGTAAACAGTGAGGAAGCTAAATTGCGCCTTGTTGGCCGCAGCATACTCGGACCAAGTTAGGTTACGACCGAACTACTCAAAGGTCGTTCACAAAAAACACACTTTTTCGCCACGTAATACACGTTCATAGGTGTACAAGTGTCTGTGTGCCTCGTATGATTTTTGCCGCGCGTTATTCCCGCACTATTTCATTTTCTTTTTTTTTCTTTCTGTCTCTTTAATTAACACGCACACATATGTGTCTCGAGGACTGTGTACATTTGGTAGCGTCTTTTGTTTTATTATTTTCTATCATCACAGCGAATCACACGATGTATAAACGTCGCGCGCGCGCCGCCGTATCGAGTAGAAGAGCCGCGAGTCGTTGCGGCGTGTCGAGCGAGGCGCGTCGCCAACGTCTTGACAACGAATGCTGCTTCGGCTCCCTTACGATCCCTCCATGTCTTTCGAACGAGCTTGCAAACCTATTGTTATTATTATTTCTTCTCTCTGTCATCTTTACATCTCCAGATAAACAACAAAATACATTGAATCCTCGCTCAAGGCTAAAGGTTCAAATGGCCGCAGCAAACTTGCTCGAAACATTTTTCCCTCTGCTTTTCGCATTTCGCGCTGTAAATAGCACGCGCGATCCTTGTTCTTCTTTTTCCTTTGCCCTGCTCTTACCGATTTACATCGAGTCTGCTCGCAGTTCTTTCTGTTCAATCGTCTCTCTTTTGACCCTCCGCTCAAATATTCGATAAAGATATGAATCTCATCGTCTGTTCTTCCTCTTCCTGCATTTTTTCACGCGGCAACAAGAAATTCATGCGAAGAAAAAAACTTTTGAATTCTTGGCTCCACAAAATGTGGCAGCAATGATTCTGATGTAATTCCTGAAAATATTGATTCCTCAAGGGTTTACCATCAAGATACTTCGACGAGTATGTCATTTTTTAGGGGTGTGCGAATATTTGAAAACTTGGAATATTCGGCATCAAATCGAATCGAATTGTTTGATTCGAATTTCAAACCGAATATTCGATTTTTTCGAGTATTCGATTATTTTTCGAATATTCGATTTTTTTTCGAATATTCGATTTTCTTTCGAATATTCCATTTTCTTTCGAATATTCAAATATTTGAAAATTTAAGAAATACTTGAAAATTGCTCGAATATTCTATTCGAAAATCGAATTGAAAATTCATCAAATATTCGGAAATTTATCGAATACTCGAAAATTCGACGAATATTCGATTCAAAAATCGAATATTCGACTAAAAAATCGAATATTCGATTTTCTTTCGAATATTCAAATATTTGGAAATTTAAGAAATACTCGAAAATTGCTCGAATATTCTATTCGAAAATCGGATTGAAAATTCATCAAATATTCGGAAATTTATCGAATACTCGAAAATTCGACGAATATTCGATTCAAAAATCGAATATTCGACTAAAAAATCGAATATTCGATTCAAAAATCGAATATTCGACTAAAAAATCGAATATTCGATTCTTTCGAGTATTCGATTATTTTTCGAATATTCGTTTTTTTTTCGAATATTCGATTTTCTTTCGAATATTCAAATATTTGAAAATTTAAGAAATACTTGAAAATTGCTCGAATATTCTATTCGAAAATCGAATTGAAAATTCATCAAATATTCGGAAATTTATCGAATACTCGAAAATTCGACGAATATTCGATTCAAAAATCGAATATTCGACTAAAAAATCGAATATTCGATTCAACGAATATTCGATTCGAAAATCGAATCGAATTTCAATATTCGATTCGATTCGATTCGATCACTATTCGCACACCCCTATCATTTTTCAATCCCAGTTATTCTTCACGTAGTTTTCTTTATTTTCATCATATAAAAAAGCACAATTTTTCTTAAAAGGCACTAAAAATCGATGTGTATGTTCGGAGAATGTAATTATAGTCAAGTACACTCATCTCAATCAAAACCATCATTACAGTTGATAAAAAAAATGTCAAAATTTACAACGAGCTATTTACATGATAAACGTATGGATAATCGTTTTTTTTTTTTTTTAATAAACGACATTTTGTGCATCATTCTGAAAATTCACGTCGTTGCACTGCAAAATTAGTGTGACACGCGCAGCAGCATCATTAATGATACTCCGTTGACAATAATAATTTTCAACTTCGTGTCTGGTTGCATAACGAATGCTCGTCACTTATTGACGAAGCAATAATATTTCTTCTTTCATTTGCAATGAATCATGCGCCATGAAACTCTCGAGATGTTAAAATTCATTTTTTGAGTGAAAAACAAAATGGAAATTGATATTTTCGCGATTGAAATTCGAATTTCGCAATCACGATTACAATTCATATGTTTTTTTGGTTATTCTTGTGATTCTCTAGGCGCAGCCTCGTCAACCGATGGCTCAGTCAACTCGCGCCATTCCATTGGCAATATTTTGAAAAATAATTTTGTCCTATGTCATGAGAAAGATTCGCATGATCAGTAATCTTTTTCCAGTAGACTAAAAGCTGCTCCCAGAGCCCAACTGAGCTCGTGACCGTTCAGCTTTTTGTAGAGCTGAAAAAAATCAATTGCCACCTTATTCTTCGGGAATATTCGGAGGAAATTTTAAACAGATTTGATTTCTCTTACGAATAACTTTGTGCTGGGCTCCAGACCAAAACCTTTTTGCAGCAAAACTGATATGAAGGTCAAGTCCAGACACATGAAAGGCTGCTCTGTGTTTGGATATCCACACGTCGCTTTTGCTGCCTCTTGGAACGCCCCTACCGTCGTCTCTCCACCTTTATTTGGATCTATCAATCCTACCTGTAATTATGCAATTTCGCGATTAATAAGAAAATCATGTTGTCGAAACCGAGAACGAGAAACACGCAAAATTCATGAAATAAAGAAAAAATCGTTGTTGTCAGAAGTAACTGAGAAATTATCGATTTTCATTAGGGGTGTGCGAATATTTGAAAACTTCGAATATTCGGCATCAAATCGAATCGAATTGTTTGATTCAAATTTCAAACCGAATATTCCATTTTTTCGAGTATTCGATTATTTTTCGAATATTCCATTTTTTTTCGAATATTCGATTTTCTTTCGAATATTCCATTTTCTTTCGAATATTCAAATATTTGAAAATTTAAGAAATACTTGAAAATTGCTCGAATATTCTATTCGAAAATCGAATTGAAAATTCATCAAATATTCGGAAATTTATCGAATACTCGAAAATTCGACGAATATTCGATTCAAAAATCGAATATTCGACTAAAAAATCGAATATTCGATTTTCTTTCGAATACTCAAATATTTGAAAATTTAAGAAATACTTGAAAATTGCTCGAATATTCTATTCGAAAATCGAATTGAAAATTCATCAAATATTCGGAAATTTATCGAATACTCGAAAATTCGACGAATATTCGACTAAAAAATCGAATATTCGATTCGAAAATCGAATCGAATTTCAATATTCGATTCGATTCGATTCGATCACTATTCGCACACCCCTAATTTTCATGCAAGTTTCTGGCTCTATTTTCCCCTCAAACTCCGACTTGAAAGAAATTGTAAAAAATAGAGAAATTTGAGGGAATCTGACCTCGGTAGCTCTGTCGAAATAGTACGAAAAGGCGCAAACTTCGTGTTGGTTTAAACCGATGGGTTTGCTGTCGATGGTAGAAACGTAATCTCCAATGATTTTTTCACATTCAGCAAAACGAACGATAGGTCGGTCCTCGTCGGTGCCCGCGTAATTTTGAGTTTTTACAATAACGTGAGAAGGCTTCAGAGGCCCTTTGACAAGATAATTTTGTCCGGCATACTGCCATTCCTTAGAAATTATTGGATTTATGCATTCCGAACGAATCTCAAGGCTATTTTGAGTCTTGAGTTTTTCTTTGTCCATGCCATGCGTGAGAATTTCTTTTCGCGCCGCCATCAGCCCCATGCCCAAATAACTGTGAGTGTAAATGCTCATATTTCGACCAAAAGCATTGATCGCATAAATGTGCTTTTCCAAGCGCGAGAAATCCGAGTCATTAGGCGCGAATGTTACTTGCGTCGAGCCGCCGCCAAGGTCAAGAGCCGCGAACGTGTTTTCCGAAGAGTGCGACGCGACCCGATCGAACAGAAAGTTCAGAGTGAACCAAGCAAAAATTCCCTCGTCGGCCCCTTCCATTATAGAGACGGAATTCTTGTTGACGAGGAAGCCCGACTCGTCAAAGAGCTTTTTGCACTCTCCCAAGATCCCTTCCGCTTTTTCCTTCGGCAGTAACCTCAGGCCGGCCGTCGCTCTCATCGTCAACGGCGTGTTGGACCATTCCGATTGCGGAATTACCGCTTTCGCTTTGGCCAACAAGCCGGCCAAACTTTCAGCCGCTTTTGCAGGATTATCGGCAAACGAGCTGAGCCCCGGCTTGGTCTGAGTATATAATTCGTTGTCTAATATCAATTTGCCGTCCAACAAGCCATGGTGGAAAGTAAACGCCAACAATCGACTTCCCGTTGACCCTGCATCCACGATAACCACGTAAAATGGTTTGTGCAGATTGAACGAATAGGCCAGACTGTCCAGTGCCGACGATCCCATTCTCACCGGCTTCAAATCGTTCGCTATGGCAATGTAACCGAGAAATAATCCTCCGAGCACCGTTATTATAATTATGTACTTTCTGTTTGTTTCTTTCGCACGGGGTGCCACTTCTCGCTGCTGCCTCGGTTCATCTTCAGTTTTAAGCTTTGGAAAAGAAAACAAAAATTGTTGTGTTGCCCGCGGTTTCTAATTTTATATTCATTTTTTATTTCGATTTTCAGTTACTTGGCGATAAAATGTTTTTCATCTTTTGTTGATTATTTCGTTCGTTTACGTGTTGCCAACATTTTTTTTCGGTTCTGTTCGTATAACGATTAGTGTAAATTGATTTTTCTGTATGCGGTAACAAAGCGATTTTTATGATCGTGCAAGGAACTTCGCAACTATTACTAACAATTCGTCTTTTTTTTACGTTATTTCCTCAAGTCGAATAACCTCTTCGAGAGGAACTGTCACGCGCGAGAGCCAAGGGAAAAATAGTAACACAGCGAATACTCACGAGCGTATATTTCATCTAGTTAATGTAGAGAATTGTAGGCAAAATCTTATCGTTAAAAAAAAATGATCGGTAGAACTGCATAAAGAGGAAAAATCTCGCGATTGAGCAAAACTGGACTGTTGAGCGTGCGAGAGAGAAAAAAAAACAGGTATATGTCAGTTTTGGAGGAACAGCAGTGAGAGACGTCACGTGGTTCGCGGGAATTGATCGAATGCGTCGCGATCGACGAGCGTTTATTCCAATGAAATTTTAATTGTTATCTGCTCGAATTTCGATAATTTTTGTTTTCGATATAAAAATCAACGTTCCCGCACGTTTCACTAAAACGCACAGATATCCCACGTGCACATTTTTCGATATGAAGAATATTTGAACGTACCTTTCGTTGCCTCACTTCCATCTTTGACACTTGGCAAAGTTCGACCAACATGCACCGCGAACGACGCTCAAATAAACTTTTAAAAAACGAGCTGACGCAGCAGGAGTGAAGCTGGTGAAACAAACGGTTCTTTCAACCAACCGCGTCCAGCCGGACGTTCTCGTATCTATTTTTCAAAGCAGACAGAGGAGGTGCAATTAGCGGCTCCGATTTTAACGTTATGTCATCGTCGTAACTCGGACGACCAAGAAAGATAACGGTTCAAGGTCGTGGTAGCTAAGCTTTTTGTACTTGTTCGAGCGATGCAACTAAATGCTCGAGTGCTTTTCTTATCCTCGTAGGATTTTTCCGGCTGGATCGCGAGCGGCCCATTATTTTTCTATTCCTCGTTATTGCGCGTCATGATTCGTCGATCACCCGCCCAGCGGACAATTAATAAAACGTAAGAAGTTGAGAAGCGAATCCGGCGAAGATTTTTCAGTTTTTTAAAAACGCTTTTCATGCATTCTGGTTCATGAGAATATTCACGGAATTTCCAAAATTATTGACAAGTCATCGAACACAACATATATATACGTGTCGACTTTTCATGATTATATAATCCTGTTCATAATTTTACTCTCACAGTTATTTTTCCGCTTTCATGATAATAATTCGTAACTTTTCATTATCAGATTTTGTCATTTTTACATGATAATGCATTTTCTTACAATTTGCTGGACGAGAGAAGCGGTTCGTCCGCGAATTAATTCGTCACGTGATCACATCGTGTTTTGTAAACACGACCAAGAGAACAAGAGCTTGACGAGACGCGGCAGGGAATAAAAATGAGAAAAGTGAAATATGCATTGAACATGAAAAATAAAAACGTAGTACGCGTCCTTGACATACAGCTGTCGAAGAAAACAAATCGCGGTTTTTATCATGTGAGCACTGTTTATGGCGGGAGCGGGGTATAAAGCGAGATGTAAGACGGTGTGGTATGTAGATCGCGAGGTCGATCGAGATACGATGAACCGCGAGGCATCAGAAAATGATAAAAATGTCTCAAATGATAACGGTTTGCGGGGGGTAAGGGAAACCGTCAAAAACTTTTCCTTCATTCTATTAACTAATGACACACAAGAGATCGAGCGAAAGTGAGAAACGTGAAATTTTTGCCCCGCCATTTTGACTCGGTTAACAAAAAATTGATCGAAAACGTAATTTCAGTCGATATCGAAAATTCGAGTAAGTAAAAAGACGCGGAGATGCAGTCTCACGACTCTTTGAGAGGGCGAGAGCGCGTTCTGTGTTCTCACGGGCGAACTTGATTGAGCCGGGAGGGTTGGAGGTTAGAATTTTTACGGTTTCAAAAATAGATCTTGACTCGTCATCTGGAAAAGTAGAGCTCGAAGTATATACGACAACAAAGGAGGCCGATGTCAAGAGGCCATACGAACCTTTTATTATTCCTTTCGTTCGCTCGGTTACTTTTTTTTCATTTTTCATTGAATTTTGCTGCATAGATTATTGGATAATGTTCTCGCGATGATAATACGTGGTTATCTGGGGCGAGTGATATATCTTGGTGAAGAATATATTTCGAAAAACAGTGCGACAAGTGAAAGCTTTTGAGCTGCGGTGAAAATGCGCCGCCCGAGAAACAAACTTTTCACGTAAAATCAAATTTCCGAAATTTTTCCAGCGCGTCCGAAGAAAACGATTAATTAATCCAATCCCTTTTTATCAAATGATTATCAGAACAGTGCAACAATAATGTGATACTTTTTGGTTCATCGATGCATCGGCATTTCCGCGTTATTATTATAAATTTTGTTATTCAAGGTCACATTCGAAATCAGATAATAATTGGGCGTTAGAAAAATGGCTCATCGCGCAAATGACAGCTTGTTGAAGCAAGCGGCCATACAAATTGGCGCAGGCGGTTCGGCTGGTTTCGTCGAGGTCTGCATCATGCATCCGATGGATCTCGTCAAGACACGCTTCCAATTGCAAGTCAAACCCAGCATGGGATCCGATCCTCTTTATTATACAGGTGCATTTTTTTTACGCAGTTTTTTTTTTCTCAGCTTTTTCGCTTTGGGCAGCGATCAATGCAACGTCAAAGTTTAATTTTTCGAATTATTGTCATTTGTGCACATGAAAGAAACCATGGATCTTGTGCATTTCGTTTTTTTCGAAATTGTATCAAAATCTGACGCCATTGATGTCCCTGAGAGGAAAAAAAATTATTATTTTTTTTTTTTTCAATGTTCTCGTCAATTTTCATCCATTTTCAGTTTTTCTTATTGATTTTTTCAAGGAATCCGCGATTGCATGATGAAAATGTACAAGAGCGAAGGTTTGGGAGCATTTTGGAAAGGAATCGTGCCGCCTATTATCGTTGAAACACCCAAACGCGCCGTCAAAGTGAGACAGACATGTTTTTCAAGGCAGAATTGAAACGACTGAATTTTAAGTACTAGGAATGAATAATTCATGGATTTTGTTTCTAGTTTTTCACTTTCGAGCAGTACAAACAATTTTTTCTGTTCGGCGCGAATGCTCCGACACCTCTGGTAAGAAAGTGGTTGCTCGATGGAAAAACTGCGAGCGCGAATGACAATTTGGAACTTGACAAAGCGCTTAAAAAATTGTCCTATCGTTCTAGACTTTTGCACTGGCTGGATTTTGCGCCGGCGTGACCGAAGGCATTCTGGTCAATCCTTTCGAGGTCATTAAAGTCCAGTTGCAATCGAATAGAAAAAAAGTCAAAGAAAGCCCGTCAACTTTAGCCGTCACGAGGGAAATTGTCAGGAACAATGGTTTGGGCTTGAACGGCCTTAACAAAGGACTTTCTGCTACGGTCATGCGAAACGGAGTTTTCAATTGTTTCTACTTTGGTTTTTATCATTCTGTCAAAGGTTTCATACCCGCTAACGAAGATCCCTGGCTCGAATTCTTTACAAAGGTCAAATTATCGAGATTCTTCAGCAAATTTTTTTCCAACTTGAGAATTTTTTATTTTTTTTAAAAGCGAAACTGGTCGGTAGTAGATTTTCTTTGAAATTTTCGAAATGCCAAAATTTTCAGGTTGCCATAGGATTCACAGCGGGAACAGCTGCCTCTTGCTTGAATATTCCGTTCGACGTGGCGAAAAGTCGAATCCAAGGACCTCAAGGCACAATTCATTACAATGGAACAATAACTACTCTGTCGATTGTTTACCAAAGAGAAGGGTACGACCAACATTTTGTTATT
>JBAJMU010000008.1:11674043-11688554 GCA_037952995.1 Hyposoter didymator
TGCTCGAATATTCTATTCGAAAATCGAATTGAAAATTCATCAAATATTCGGAAATTAATCGAATACTCGAAAATTCGACGAATATTCGACTAAAAAATCGAATATTCGAATAAAAAATCGAATATTCGATTCATCGAATATTCGATTCGAAAATCGAATCGAATTTCAATATTCGATTCGATTCGATTCGATCACTATTCGCACACCCCTACTTTATGATCATTGAGGTGAACTGTGGGTTGGCTACTCCCTAAAAATCCGGCTGCAGTGTTATTTCGAGAGTTTTAATATTTCTAGAACGATGTAAGAGTCACACGATCATCTCTTTTTGCCAAAAAACAAGGTGCAACTATTTTCAATCTCAAAATGTTGAGGATGCTGAGAAAAAACCTTTTCTATCGAACTTTTACATCACCTCAATGTTGCTAAAGTTCCAGCTTCCGAATAAACATCCTGTAGCCACGTCTAAAGCTGCGAGCTTGTTTATTCGACTCTGTCAGGCTTGAGAATTTTCCTCGCCACGTTTTCTCCGATTGAAACATTTTTTAGAAATAATTTGTTTTTTTTTTTCATCTTTAGATTCACGGCGCTGTACAAGGGACTTTTACCGAAAGTTTTGCGTCTCGGTCCAGGAGGAGCGATAATGTTGGTCGTTTATGATTACATGCACGCTTATTTGACCGATAAATTCAGAAATTAAGGAGGAAATTTCTTGGCTCCTAATCGGGATGAGACGAAATAATAAAAAGAAAGAGGAGGATATATTTTTAACAGAATTTTATACCGACTGCGATTTTTTCCATTAAAATAGTCACGCAAAAAACTATGTAGAATATTTAATAATAAAAATATACAATGTATTACCAAATCAAACGATTTTCCACAACTTCAATCCTCCAGAACCAAATCCAGCCATTTCTCCAGATCTATTGACTTTGTAGCAACAGGAACATTTTTTGTTTTCGATTCTGAAATACAGAGAATTCATTTCTAATTTTTTTCTTTTTTTTTCGTGTGAGAAATTATTGATTTTTTACCTTCGCTGCTTTTGGCTATGGGGCCAACGCTTATGGGATTCGTCCTCACCGGTTCTTTCAGCGACAACAGAAACTCAAGGTCTTCTTCGATACTGGCAGAAGTTTCAGCCAGTATCGAATCTTCGGGATTGGTCTTCTTTTGTGAATCACAGTCCTCTGCGATTTTCTCTGCAATTTTCTGTCTAGTCTCTTGCAACATTAGCTCGTATGCTTTATTGCCTTTTTCTGCTGCGTTGTTGATGTCGGTCAGCTCGTCTTTCTGGAAAATCGTGTTTTAATCGAATTATTTTAAAAAATTGTCTCATCCAAAAATGGAATTTGCGCATCAACTGTTTTTTTTTTTTTTTTTTTTTTNTCTTTATTGAACTTACGGTAAAATATTTGTCGTCAACTTGGACGTATTGATTGTACGGTATACTCTGGATAATTGTGGCTAAATCTTTAATATCGACGGTGAAAAAATCGTCGTATTTGGAGGAATCCAGAGTCCAATTTTTTTCCGATTTGAAAACGAAATGACCGTCGGCAGAGAGCGGAGCATTTGCGAGGGTTTCAAAGTCTTGACCAACGTGTGTTTCCTGCCAAATCTCGTCGAGATCAGCTAAACGTGACTCTGGTTGTTGGAGAGATCTTTTGGTGAAGCTTGATCGATCATCCAGAACGCGTGGATCGAAATTGCCTGATTTATTTGTGCCACTGTTCGAACCTAACCTCAAATTTGAGGCATTCCTTCCGCTTTGTGCAGCTCCGTGGTTCGCGTTTTTGTAGTACGCTTTTTTTTTACTGTTCCATTTAAAAAGATTGAGGAATGAGACAAATTAACGGAATCAAAGGGAAATAAATTTGCAGTTGATGGGAATTACAGTGTCAATATAACCTAAAAACGTACCTCGGTTTCGACTTTTCCATTATCGGAGTTTTTGGATCGGCTATGCAGAGGGAATCACTTTGAAATTTAATTTACTCAATGCAAACGAGGATTCGATAATTAATCAATCAATCATGATGTACAATCCAGGACAATCACTCAAGTTTGACATGTGCTTGTTTTCCCGAGACTGGCTGCAGCGGCTGCTGCGGTTTGGAATGCGGTAGTAGGGACGCCGCTGTGTGAATCGATTAATTGAGAAATCGATCTTTTCGGTGGCAATAATCGATATATTAAATCGATTCTTTTCCTTCAATTAATTGATTGAATCGATTCTTTGAGTGCAAGATCGATTTTATTTTTAAAAACTTTGGTTTTAATGAAAAAAACTATATTTACGTATGATAGCGTGATAGTAAAAATTGTAGCCGCCTCCGTATGGTTTACTTTTTTAAAAAATCTGTAAAACAAAGTACTTTTAGTGAAAATTTGAAAAAAAAATAAAACTCCAGATAGTTATTGAACACTTTTTTTCAAGGTCGCACCCATTATTTTGATACAATTCAGAAGAATCGATTTTCTATGAATCGATCTTTTTCGCTCAATCTTTGGTTGGTATCGATACACAAGATGACAATTCAATTCAATTCTGAGAATCGATTCTTTCCGAACAATCCGGCATCCCTAGCAATGCGGCCATTGTTAATACGTAACCAATCAACGTTCGTGTATGCAGTATTCGAAAAACATGATAAAAAGCGCGCAAAACGTCAAAACTAAATGGTAACGATGGAAATGTCAAATAATCGAGAAAATTTAATATTCCGAGTGAATAATAATCTGTGCGATTTTTCACCATGTGGTAATTTCTTCGCTATAGCTTATCAGACTAATTTGGTGATTAAAAAAAGTGGAATTTTCGATACGACGCGTTCGTACGAGTGGGACAACGTCATTGAGGTTAGACATGATTCTAGAGGTTCGCATGCATTTTCCTCATTATTAAATCTAATTATTCATTTTTATTTTTTCTCAGTACATCGAATGGTCACCAAACTCTCAATATATTTTATGTGCAAATATAAAAAAAGCTCTTGTTCGAGTTTTCTCGATATTTTATCCAGAATGGAAATGCAAATTAGGGGAAGGCAGCGCAGGTATGGAAAGAGTAACTTGGTCTCCGGACAGCAATCACATCATAACGTTCGCGGACTTTAACGTAAGAACGTTTTTTATTTTCCCTAATTAAAGTCTCATTAGCCATTTAATCCATGAAAGTTTAAAATTATCCCAACATTTTGCGACTCCATTTCTTTTAGATTCAAATTTCTATCTGGTCTCTGGAAAATCAGACTGTGACCAATATCCAAAATGTGAAATCTTTGACAGACACGAATGTCGCATTCAGCCCGAATGGACAAAATCTTGCCGTCATAACGACTGACGATGGAACTGACACCATAGAAATTTACAAGACTGAAGGATGGAGAATAAGTCGTGTGAGTAACATTTTTCTTTTTTTCTTTTCAATACTAAGTTGGAACGTAATTTTTTTTGTCAATTTATAAAAAAAAGGTTTATCAACATTTCCAAAAGTTCATTGAGATAACGTTAAGAATGTACACGATTTTGTGATTTGTTTTTTACTTTTTCGACCGAAATTCACATTTTTAAAAAACGATGTTGTTTCGAGCATTTTGGAACGTCCCATTGCACGCTTAACTTACCGCGAACGCTTAGTTCTACGAGAATTGAAAGAAAACGAATGAACAACGTCGTTTTACGAAAAAAATAATTATAATCGGACGATAAGAAATTTACAAAGAGTCAAGATCTGCAACAAGAATATCATGAATTTTGACGGCATGATCCATGCCGCAACTGGCAAATTGAACAATTTTATCGGCATTCGATAAACGAGGTCGAAAGGCGATTTTTCTGACGGTGGAGTGATGAGCTTCGGAGGAATCGTACGAAGCGTGAATCGGCCATTCGGTGGTATCGTTATTGAAAATGATTTTTCGCACGTCGATGCGGCCGTCGTCAAAGCCAATGGCGAGAACGTACGAGTCGTGAGAAAATGTGGAAGGCGCGAAAGCGAGAGCCGTTACGGAGGAATCTTGAATTTCCAACATCGCTACGAATTTTCCAGTCTCTACATTTTCCGGTTCAACGTTCCACACCCCGATTCTGCCGTCTCTGGAGCCTGTCGCAAAGAATTTTGAATCGTGGCTCCACGCGCAGCACCAAATGATTCTCGCATGGAGAGGATTGTTCTTTGCACTCGTCGCGACCATTTCGTAGCGTTGATTCTCGTCGCAGCGGTGAAGAGTGAAACGCCGATCGCGAGATACAGCAACGAGGTGTTTGTTGTCTGGGGAAAAGGCCATTTGCGTGACAGTCAGTCGATGGGATGACAATTTTTGTACTTGCGACCAGGATTCTGTGGACCAAACGATTATCGCGGAATGCTCGGCATTCGCTGATTTGCAAGCTGTTGCGAAAAGCTTTCCGTCGCTTCTACTAGCTATGGAAAATATTTCGTAACCGTGGCCATAAAGTTTTTGCAATTCAGGCCACAAGGTGTGTCTTATGAGTTCTTCTTCGGTCGGTGGCCGGTCGTAATCGAGATCCTCCTCCGTGGAGTTGTCCTCGAAAACAGCTTTGTTGGTGAGACCGAGGGCAGGCACGGAAGCTTCTTCCGTTGTTTTTCCCTGCCAATCCTCGGTCGAGGCGACGGTCGATAAATATTTCTCAAAAGTTTTCGGAGCTGTAAAAACTCGTACGACTTTTTCCTCAGCTCCGGAGGCAAAAGTGTAAGGGTCTAAGATTGCTAGACAGCTGAGATCGTAGCCGTGGACTTGGGGCCGACTTATTTCGTGCCAAACGTCGCCGCCGGCTTCGCTTTTCCAGGGTGCATGGATTCTCGTCGTTTGGTCGGTACTCGCGCTGATGAGAAATCTGTAAATTCAAAAGTAAAGATTGTCGGATTACGAAGCAAGCGAAAACCGCGGCTCCCAGTCTAGACAACGTTCGTAAATTCGCACCTGCCCTTGGGATCCCAGCAAAGGTCGACAACGCCCGAAAAATGTCCTGTGGGTCCAGGCCTGGGAACACAGGTCTGTTCTTTCTCGTTGTAGCTCCAAAAATGAAAGGAACCTTGAAAACCATGAGCCATTATGCTCTGTCCGTCGGGCGCGTATTTGCACCCGTAGAATCCGAGCGAATTGCCTCCGACTTCTCCGACACGAAGAGCTTCTCGCCAGACACCGCCGTCCTTGGCATCCGCTTGCCAAACGATCATGGACTTGTCCATGGCGCAAGAGAGAAGAGCGGAAGGTGTAGAACGAGTCTCAAGGTCGTCGGTGCCCGCCGGACGCCAGTGAACTCCGTAAACCCAATTTTCGTGCCCGCTAAGAATGGATTCCAGGGTCATACCAAACTTTGAATTTCCCAGCTGGAATCTTTTTATTCGTCTCTGGCTTTCGTCCTGCGCTCGCGAGTCTTGCTCGTCCAAAAATATTTTCCACAGCCGTATGGAAGTGTCTTGCGAGCCGGTCACGAGGTGGCAATCTCCCAGGGAATCGCGAGCGAAATCCATGCACGTTATCCAGTCTTCGTGGTTCTGGACCGTTTGGACATGGACAAAAGAAAAGCCGTTGTCCTCTACGTCCCTGCAATAAATCTGAATACTGCAATCGTCAACGGCGATCGCGACCAGTGGAATATCGGAGCGAGGTAAAAAAGATAATCGAGCGGCGGTCGGAATCCTCCTCCCGAAAGACAAGTTTTGTACTTTCTTGATGGATTTATCGGCGTCTCTGTGCCAGAGGACAAAAGTCCCTTCGGTGCTTCCCGTGCAGAGAAGCAACTGGTCGTTCTTGCCTCGCAAATAAATTCCATCGGCGATAGTCACAGGATTTCCATCTTCCATGGACACGCACTCCCACGAGTTTCCATTTTTGCTCCAAACTGCGGCTGTACCGTCCGTCGAACCCGACAACAGTTCCGTCTCTTCGCTCAATTCGTTCTTTTTCAACCATTTCACAATATTCACTCGTCCTGTGTGCCTGTGAAGAGTTTTCCTCACTTTTCCTATTTTCCGATAATTAGGATCGTATATCGATATGGAATTACACGAGCCATAACAAACCAATCCGTTTCGTCCCCAATCTGCTGCATTTGGGACACGATTGCAAGCGCTACATATGTAACTCGCTTCCTTCATTTTTAAATTACACTTTGTACTCGTTAACCATCAATTATTCATATCGCGGTGTTGGTTTATTCATTAGCTCGTATTTATCGTAGAAAAGTGACCAATTAACCTCTCAACAACACAACGTGTTGACCGGCTAGAAAGAGGATCAAAAACTCGACAATTTATCGCGGAAATACGATTACAGCCCCATGCACGAGACGCGAACTCTCAACGAATCAAAACGATTTCTACTCAGTCGGTAAAATGGCCGACTTTCCTGTCGAATATTGAAAGTTTCGTAAATTCGCGCGACTTTCCACTTTTCGAAGGTCTCGAGAAAATAATGTGATCAATTGATTAATTGATTGTCGATTTGTAATTTGCAGAAACTGTTGTGCGAAAAATTGAGTGCAATTGACGGCTTGTCCTGGTCACCCAACAGCGAATTATTGTGCATGTGGTGCTCGATCAGCGGACAATCGAAGATACTCGTTTATTCTACGATTAGTGAAAGTCACGTGGGAGTTTTTTGTCCTGAAGTTTCGGGTACGAATGTTCATGCTGCTGCGAAGGATCATTACCAAGGACCTAGGGGCATCGACAGAGTTTCCTGGAATCCAAGTGGACAGCTCTTGGCAATTGCTGCTTTCAACGAAACGGTTTGACATTTTTATTCCAATCAATAAAAATTCGAAATTGGAGACGAAAAATTCCAAGTATTTTTGTTTCACTTCCATTTTGAAATTTTCATACTCTAATTCGGTTCCTAATTAAGAATTCAATATTTTAATTAAAACAACGTGTATACGTGAGAGTCGAACATTTTTTTTTTTTTTTTAGATCGTTCTTCTAAATTACGTGACGTGGAAGCCAGTGCTCGATTTACGTTGTAATCCCGTCATCACGGAATTCGATTATTTGGGCAAAATTTACCGGGAATCGGAAAAAAAAGATTCAAACGTAAATTTCGTGGAGGACGAAAAACACACAAGTAATTTTTGCACGTTCACTTCAATTTTTCTGTCGGAAAATGATTTTTCTGGCCAAGAATTAAAAAAAAACTGGAATTATGAAGAAAAATGATTTCCCAAGTTTTTGAATCTATTTCGTTTCGTAATTAAATGGAAATTGAATCTTTTTGCATTTCCAGTGGAAGAAGTGATGGAAAGACCGATAAACATTCCAATAGCAACAAATTTCAAAGAGAATGGTGATGGGCCGTCGATCGCAAGGATCGACATATTTGAGTTTAGTTGCTGCGGTCGTTACTTGGCTCTGAGACATCAGGTTTATTCGTCGGCTCTGTGGATCTGGGACATTGCCGAGGACAGTGTCGAGCATGTATTGCTGAAGAGGCCAATTTCCGGTAAGAATAAAAAAATTCTTCAAAAAAGTAGAACTCGAAATAGCAAAATCGAGGGCAAAATAATTAATTAAAAAAAATTGTTTCGATCCTCAGGAATTTCCTGGAATCCAAATTGCCCGAGGTTGATTATTTTTACCGAAAGTTCGCTGGTTTTCGAATGGTCGGCAGGTCGGAAAGCAAAGAGTTATTCGAGTCCCAGAGGAATTACTGTCCTCTCGGGACGTTGGCACCCACGAGGGAAAATATTGGCTCTCAGTGGCTACAACAAAACAGCGATTATGCATTTCACTGAATAATTTCTTCGTCTCTATTTTCATAGTGTTTTTGTTAACAGTATTATTATTTTCGTATATTATTATTTATACTATATGCATATTCTGTCTGATTATTTACATTGCTCAGTCGCAAAACAATAATTCGTAAATATCGTTTAATTATTTCTCCCTCCTTGCACCCCCGTGGAAAATTGTCTCAGTTGCCCCGACTCCGTAAACGATACGATTAAAAAGCTTTCAACGGTTTTCCATCGTTACTCAATAACGAGTTTTTGTGACCGACTTTGAATATTTCTGGGGGCTTCACTCGCCGCAGACATTTTATTCTTAATCTCAATTCTCCGAGACGCAGGGACAGGTTTTCGATCGATTGCCTTTTCGCAATCGATTATTCGGAGAAAAATGTTGAAGTTTTTTTTTTAATGAATTTTGGGAAATTGATTGTCAGCCGAAAAATTGCAAGTTGACAAAAAAATGCTCGATATTTATGGGAAATAATTGAATTGTGAAATATGGATCGATCGAATTGCTGCTGGGATGCGCGAAATTTAAGAGGGATGGTCAGTCGCGGCGTGCGAACCAAGAGCAGCTTTGTGAGTGAATTTCTTGAAGCAAACATTGCACTCGTGATTACGATCGTTGGTGTGGAAAAAAGAGTGTTTTCGGAGGGAGGACTTTTCGCGGAAAGATTTAGGACAATTGTCACATTCGTAGGGTCGTTCGCCAGAGTGCACGAGAACGTGGCTATTGAGTGTGGTTTTGAGGGTGAATGTTTTTTTACAAATGAAGCATTCGTAAGGCCGATCACCGGTGTGAACGAGCATGTGCTTTTTCAGGGAAGATTTTTCTCTGAAGTTTTTACCGCAAATGTGACAAGCGTGTCTCTTGTCGCCGGTGTGAACGAGCATGTGGGAATTCAATCGAGTCCTTTCGCGGAAAGCCATGTCGCAGTGCTCGCAAGCGAACGGTTTTTCTCCGGTATGAATGAGAGTGTGTCTGTTGAGATCAGATTTTCGGGTGAAAATTTTGTCGCAAACTTTGCAATCGTATTGGCCACCGGTGTGGGAAAGCATGTGGCTGTTCAGATCTGATTTTCTTGCGCAAGCTTTGTGACAAATGTAACATTCGTGAGGCTTTTCCCCCGTATGCACAAGCATGTGGGAATTCAGTTTTGCTTTTTCTCGAAATGTCATCAGACACTCTTTGCACTCGTAGGGTCGTTCCCCCGTGTGAACCATCGTGTGCCTTATCAATTCGGACTTGCGCTTATACGTTTTCTCGCAAATATTACACGCGTGTGGTTTTTCGCCACTGTGAGCGAGCATGTGATTGTTGAGAGCCGTACGTTGGCCGAAGGACCTTTCGCACAGCGTACATTTGAATTGTTTCGTCATCGAGCTCGTCTGAGCTGCTCGTGGATCGATTATTTCGGGTTTCGCTTTCTCACGGAGAGTCCCATTGAAAATATCGTATTTGTAAGCCGTTCCTTCGCTCATGTGCGACAGAGAGTGACGATTCAAGCTTTCCCGGTCCTTGAAACGCAACTTACAGAGATCGCAACGAAGCCCCGTTCTCGAAGCTTCGCTCTCTGATTTAGTCTCCCTGCTCCTTTCCTCCTCGGAGCTCGCGCGATCCTCGAACAGTTTTCTTTGATCGGTAACGCTCTCGAACGTGTAACCAACCCCGGGAATCGGTAAACCGAGATTCGCCGTTTCGTTATTTACCAGCACAAGATTACTCGGGATCTGAGAAAAATTGTCAAACGGTTTCGTCCCGACGTGCGTTTGCACGTGATTTCGCAGGCACCACTTGTACGCGAATCGCTTCTGGCAAACGTTGCACTCGACCGGATTCATGCCTACGTGGGTCAACATGTGAGCGTGCAAACTCGTATTGTCATTAAAACTTTGCTGGCAAACTTGACATTGTTCACCACCGTTTTGGAGATTCCCGCCACCGCAGTGGCTCCTCAAATGCGTTATCATCGAGTCGTTGTTCAAAAACCACTTTTTACAAATAGTACATTGAATCTTGTAGAATTTAGAGGTCGTGCAAGACTCTTCATCCGGTTTGTCGATCGACTGCTCATCCTCGAGCTGCTCCTCCCCGGTCTTTCGATCCTCCTCCTCCTCCTTCTCCGCGTCTTCCGCCTCTACGGACTTTTCTCCAGACTCGTCGATATTCTCCTCCGAAGTTCTGTGGATTCCGCAGTCGTCCTGTTCGCACAGAGTCGTCGTTGCCAATTGCGCTGCCCAAATGTGATGTTCTCCCGATTGGCTCTCTAGCTCCAGTTTGACCTGAAAATCAAAGTTCAAATATTGACAATCAACATCTTTTCTAGCGAGAAAATATGATTTATTTTAGGGGTGTGCGAATATTTGAAAACTTGGAATATTCGGCATCAAATCGAATCGAATTGTTTGATTCGAATTTCAAACCGAATATTCAATTTTTTCGAGTATTCGATTATTTTTCGAATATTCGATTTTTTTTCGAATATTCGATTTTCTTTCGAATATTCAAATATTTGAAAATTTAAGAAATACTTGAAAATTGCTCGAATATTCTATTCGAAAATCGAATTGAAAATTCATCAAATATTCGGAAATTTATCGAATACTCGAAAATTCGACGAATATTCGATTCAAAAATCGAATATTCGACTAAAAAATCGAATATTCGACTAAAAAATCGAATCCAATTTCAATATTCGATTCGATTCGATTCGATCACTATTCGCACACCGCTAATTTATTTCTTCGAGTCTTGCCAGAGTCTCGGCGTTTGGCTATTCAATCACCATTTCATCTGTAAAGTCCACTTCATGGCTGTCGATCGGTAGGAAAACTTTGCCAAAAGTGCCTGGACAGATATCTTCGATGTACGTCTGACCGAATCTCCCGTCCGTTTCTTCCTTAAGCTCCACACCGACGATGTTTTCATCCTTTAAATTCATAACGCCGTGCGTCAAAAATCTCCGTTCAACATCGTCATTGCCAAATTTGCTTTTTTCTTTGTGTTACGTTACCATAACCCGACTGCTCGTAGATAGAGCATCCATTCGCTTTTAGCTCCCGTATTTCACCCTAAAATCTTTCGTCTACTGTATTTTTTCTCCTAAAATAATGAATCGAGCAAAATTATTAAGAAAACTGTGAAAACTCGGCATCCGAACAATTTACATGTCGATTAAAATTTACTGTTAACGAGTGTGAGTTAAAGTTGTTCGGATTTTATTGGGAATTTTTAATTGATGACTTTGCAATTGCTGTGTGTGCCGAAAAAACCTGAAACGTCATGCAGTTTTTCGAAATTTCGGTGGATTCATTAGGGTTTTATGATTACACCAGGAGAATCGTCGTAATGGAGAGGGAAATACTGAAATGTTACGTTTTTACTCACCATATTACAAACTTCATCGGGTTCCTCGTGAAAATTGACTCGTCTCGAAGAAACGGTAAACATAACCTCTCATCGGAAATATTCCATCAACGTACGAGGCTCCGATCATGCGAGCTTATACAAGACCTGACATTTGCTTCGTTATCGCTTTCGGAATCACAGGAATTTATGAGATATTCGAAGATACCCAGGTTTTAAAAACGAAATTTTCGATTCTTGGACGTTTCAATGCAACGACATTCGATTTACAAAAAGAATTTTTCTTCTCGCAAGAGACTCTCCAACGCTTCTCCTTCAGCCTCTGTTTTTCATTTCTTTTCCCGCAACCCTTTGTATACTTATTTTGCCAAAAGTCTCTGTCCTCGCACTCTGGCGAATTGCACTGATGAGAATAATAACATTGCCAGCATGAAACGTACAACTTTGAAATGGACTGAAAGTCGCAAGCATTTTCGACGTGGCGCTTCTGCCTAGCGGACGATTTTCGAACCTCGTAATAATTTTATTCCATCGACTCAGCAGATTCAACGCATTATCTCAAATCGTAATGCCAAAAAGATTACAATAAGTTTTAAATATTAACGAGTTTGATTTCTCGCCCCGTAAGTGCGAGAGAGATGGCTGCAATTTTCGAAATTAAATATTTTCGATACGATTTCACTAATTAAAAAAAGCCCCTGTCGGCGGATTTTTGCCAAACGACAACGGAGAATTTTCCTTCGAAAATTCGAGGTGACTGCTCCATCACCAAACAAAGCACGCGATCATCATAATATTTGCCGAATATCAAAACAGAATTACGAAACATATTGATGTGGACGAATAACAGAAACAAAATGTCAAAAGAGGAAAAGACTTTGACGTCTCAAAGTTTTTCGCAAAAACTTCGCGAAAAACATGAAATTGGAATAAAGAAAAAATGTTGCAAGGAGTTAATTGTTTCAACTTCAACTGCAGCCTCGCAGTTTCGAGACTCGATTACCTTCACATTAAAGTTGATATCTTGTAATAACAAAATGACTAAATCAGAATAAATAAATAAAATAAAACATATCGCGTCGTAAAATCAATAAAAAATAGGATCCCATGATGAAAAGTTTTGAAGGTTATAAACCTTTTCCAGATAACGAAACACAGAGTCCAAAGTGAAATCACAAATGTTTAAAGAGACGGGAAAAAAATGTCAAACGGCAGATCAAAAATCAAACGTGTATTGAGAGAAAAAAAAAATAGACAGAAAATTTGTTTCGTCAGAATTCGCAATGAAGCGAGAACAAAAGAAAAAGAGACACGGCAAGTGTATGGTTATGTGTTCATAATACAGGGGTGAATTTTTCGGGAGTCTCCTTTCGTTACCGACCCTTCTCGAGAGTTTCATATACATACAAATATATATCTATACATAAAACAAACACGTATACATGAATATATAGATATATATGGGGCGGGGTGTGCGCGCAGCATTCCCCGCGAACGGATCGATGCTGGAAATAGCTCAGGCCGTGTCGCCGGAGGAGTACGAGGTGAGTCGCCTTCATCTACGAGACCAGAGTGTCTTCCTGGCTCTCGGGTTCGTTCGGGGTAAAAAACAGTAGAAAATCGAGTGTTTAATAAAAAAGTAACAACAGCCAAAAAAAACGAAGCTTTTTCCAGGGTAAATAAATATTTTCGTGCCGGCATACTCAAAGAGACTTTTCGCACAGCCGGATTCGGCGAATCGAACGTTTTTCCTACGAATTTTCTCTTCGAATTACACGAAATCCAGACTTTTCGTTTTATTGGCCAAATGGTGGTGGCTTATCTCACGGGATGATGATGCAAATAAAATGTGCACCGAATCAATGTGGCTGATGAGGCTCCATTCGTAAGTATTTTTTTTTTCTTAGTTTTATTATTTTCTTCCTCCCGACCTTCTCGAAAATCTTTTCCGCGATGATGAAAACATTCTTCGACTTGTACGCAACCCACTGCTTTCTTTCTCGAGCCTCAACTATTCAACCCCATTCTTCTTTTCACCCCTTTGACCCTTCCGCTTTCAACTTCCGGTTACGACTTTTTTCACTCGCTTTCTCCTTCTCTCTCGCTCTCTCGAAGGTTTTGCTGCAGGCGGTGGGTGAAAAATCGTGATTAAAGCTCCGACGAAAATGTCTGATCAGTCTCGCCATTCCAGTGCTCGATCCCGAGGCCCTCCATCCCGACGACTTTGTCAATTCATTTTCGACCAAATTCCAAACAAATTCTCATCGAAACTAAAAAAAAATCTTCGAAAAAATAGAAACTGCACGTTTTTCCTGCATCGAATAAATTTCGAGTCCAATTATTTTGGAAATTTAAACGATTCGTGTTGAAAACGAAACTTGAGTAATTAGCAACTTTATGAAATAATTATTTCATCTCAGCCTTGACGTCGACAAGTTTCACTGTCAAGGGTTCCTTCGTTCTTTGTGCATCGTCCCCCATTACTGTTTTTCAAGAGTCTGTCCGAGAAAATACTCGCGTCACATTTATTTCGAAATAACGTTCGAAAATGACATTCACATTGTTCCATAAATTTGAATCGTTCTCAACATCAATTTCCCATCAAAATAATTTCTTTCTCAATAATTTTGACAATTTAGATTGAAAATGTAATTTTTACCAAATGTTTTTCCAACTTTTTCCAAATTTTATTTCGTAATTAATTTTGTCAAAATATTTTCGATATTTATCTTTTACATGTAAACGAATTCTGCCTCGAGTTTGCGACGATAAACTCGATAAATAAACCACAAACTAACAACGCTGCCGATATAATTATGTAAAGCCAATTACTGGGTGGGAGAAAAAAGTTAGCAGCTACGAGAAAAAAGATTCGGGGCGAATCGTTAAATTCATGAATCAGAAAATTCGACTGACAATTTAATTCAAACAATTTTTTTTTTTCCAATCGATTTTCATAATTCGATGAAGCAATCTGTGTCTCGCGCAATATCGATGAAATTTGTTTATCCGGTTCAAGGCTTTTCACGAGCCCATTTCGATATTTTTTTCGTTTTTTTTTTTAACTTGCAAATTTTTCGAGAATTATTTTTTAGTTTTTGGGGGAAAAAAAAATATTTTTCATGTTTGATTTGTTGGTGGGATGGCTGGGAGGACATGCGGGGGTTGGTGGACGGAGAACGAGCGCTGGCTAGTAACGATCGATAATCTCGAAACAGCGTGCTCGTCGCCAGCGTCGAGAGCGCCTGTTTCGCCGAATGACGAACTGGGTCAAATTCGATTATCCGCGGGACAAAAAGACCAATAGTTGCCTTTGGGCCCTTATTCCTTCTTATTCACGAATCAATTCCGCGGTACGACGTGAAAAAAAAAAAAAAAAAAAA
>JBAJMU010000008.1:11697221-11713835 GCA_037952995.1 Hyposoter didymator
CGAATATTCGATTTTTTCGAGTATTCGATTATTTTTCGAATATTCGATTTTTTTTCGAATATTCGATTTTCTTTCGAATTTTCGATTTTCTTTCGAATATTCAAATATTTGAAAATTTAAGAAATACTTGAAAATTGCTCGAATATTCTATTGGAAAATCGAATTGAAAATTCATCAAATATTCGGAAATTTATCGAATACTCGAAAATTCGACGAATATTCGATTCAAAAATCGAATATTTGACTAAAAAATCGAATATTCGACTAAAAAATCGAATATTCGATTCATCGAATATTCGATGCCCAAAAACTCAATCGACGCACGAAAAATAGTGAAAAATAAAAAAAACTCAATAAATAATAAATAGAAAAAATATTTATCGTTGAATCTCAACGCTGCAAACTTCAAAAACTGCAAAAACCCTCGTTTTTTATTCCTTATTAATATAACCTCCTTGCTTCCTTCACAGATATCACAACTTTTCAAATTAGGATCACAACAGTACGAAGATACGAAACAATTCTCCAGCGCGATAGAGGAAGCTCTGTTTAGATTGTCGGCTCACAGAGATCGAGCACTCACCTACAAAATGGAAGAAGTTCAGATAAGCGTCGTCGATGAAGTATACGTCGAACAAAACGCTGAAGGATTCGTAGAGAAACAAATAGCACGAGTCCGACTATTTTTCTTAGGCTTTTTGACGGGTAAATAAATGATTTATTTATTTTTTAAGAAATTGACACACACGGTAAAGAACTTGTTCGAGAATCAATGACTTTTTTATCAAAAGGGATGCCGGATGTTGAATTGGGCATCAACGACATGTGGCGTCAGGGCAAAGAGGTTGTTGGAAGACACGACATTATTCCAGTAGTTACGGAGGAATGGATCAGACTGGAAAGCGTTGAATTTCACTCTTGCGTGCAGCAGGACGAGTACGAAAAATCGAGAATAATCAAGTACGTTCATTTTTATCGAAATTCTTCGTTTTTTCGTTTTTTTATTTACTTTTCTTTTTTTTTTTTACTAATTTTTGTGGTTCCATCATTTTTGCATCGAATGTACCGAAACATTAGTGCCGTTTATCGTTGCAATTAATATTCTAATGATTAATTCTTGCTGTTGAATTTTTCGTTCAATCGCCATTTTTACCCTCGCCGTTTGACTTTTATTTATCTTGTTTGCTCTTAACACGTGCCAAGGTTCAAGCCACCCGATGCATGCTACATCGAACTAATGAGGTTCCGGGTCAGACCACCCAAGAATCGGGAACTTCCGCTTCAGCTCAAGGCTGTCATGTGCGTCACCGGAAACAAGGTCAGTTTTTTCAAGTTCTTTGCCTCTTTCAGCATCACCTCAAATTACTATTTTTTTCCAACAGGTGTTTAACGACTGACACTCAACTTTATTGATTTTTTTACTATTTATGTGATTTTCGATTTTTACCCTCCAAATTGAACAAATTTTGCGGAAACACGATTTTTAAACGCCCTTCGCTCGTCAAATGCCCCTCAAAGCCGAGGATTTTTATCTCGAAATAACAACAGTCGATAAAATTCAATTAATTGCGAATTATTATAAAGGATTTGGAATTTTTCAACAGGTCGAACTCAGGGCCGATATCCTCGTGCCAGGTTTCGCTTCGAGGAAACTCGGCCAAGTACCCTGCGAGGACGTGGTTGTAAGATTTCCCATCCCGGAATGTTGGATATATTTGTTCCGAGTGGAAAAGCATTTCCGATACGGTTCAGTCAAATCGGCGCATCGAAGGACCGGCAAAATAAAAGGAATCGAAAGATTCCTCGGAGCTGTAGACACTCTGGAGCCTCAACTTATGGAGGTCACCTCCGGTCAAGCTAAATACGAGCATCAACATCGTGCTATTGTGTGGAGGATGCCGAGGTTGCCGAAAGAGGGTCAAGGTAATTAAAAATATCAAAAATTTCTCTAAATGTCAAAATCATTTAAAAAATCTGCTTTCCAAAATTCTCCGACGCGAAAATAATTAAAAACAATGAAAAAATGTCCTTGATGGCGGTCCAAAGGTGCATATACAACGCACGGTCTTGTGTGTCGAATGGCGCTGACGTCGTACGACCAAATACCGGAAAATCTTGCCGAATACGCGTACGTCGAGTTCACCATGCCAGCCACTCAGGTTTCTCATACAACCGCAAGGAGTGTGAGCCTCCAGAACAGTGACAGTGACGCACCGCCCGAGAAGTATGTGAGAAATCTTTCGAGACACGAGTATAGGTTCGTATAAAAAAACATTTCCGCCCCGAAAAACAACAAAAATGACGAGAAATTTTCTTCATTTCCATGATCCATGTATAAATAAATAAATAACTTGAAATTATTCAAACAAAAACTCCAAAATCCACGAAAAGTGCGCAATCGACTAAGCGATTTTTATTTCGTGTCGCAGTTTCGTCAAAATCCTTTTTTTTTTCGACAATTTCGTGAAATGTTTCTCTGGGAATGAGGAAAAAAAATAGTAGAAAATTTCTGGAGTTATTTCGTGCGATATCAACTTTTTCTCTAAAGAACTGAAAAAATGTATTGCCACTGCTCTAATTTATTTGACGAAGGGTTGGAATCGAGCATACACAGGGCGAAGGTCCGGGGGCTTATGTGGCAGCGACGAAAAAGATACCTGAGGCGACACCGGAAGTGCACGAAGAAGTGCCGGAACCAGGCCACGCGGAATCGGACTCGGATTCTTCGGAGTAAAGGAAAGATGAACCGAGAACCAAAAGGTATAGAGATTTCGTAAAACCAGTAACTCCGTGACCTTGGATGAAAAAAAAACAATAAAAGCAGCAAAAAGTCACAAACGACCGAGTCACGGATTCGAAACTTTAAGAAGAAAAATAATAGGAAAAGTTTAAGGACGTTCGTGACAAGAGAATTACAATGTCACGTGTAAATGCTGAGGGAATTTTAACCAAATAAGAAAATCGTACGTTATCGCGCGGAGGATTAATTTTTAAGGAAGGACAATACGCATTTTATTTCGTTCGATTCCTCGTACACGATAGACTTAGAGATAAATAAATAAATATGAAAATAAACGATAAAAGAAACTAGAGTCCATGTCCGTGATATTTGGTCCAAGACACTGACACTATTCCGTCAATCAAACGTTTCAAAGACCAGCCGACCGACCGACGATTCGTCCCACTCAAAATAAGCCTCGAATTTTTTTTTCTTTCTCACCAAAACGAGCACGTTTTTCCAGTCGGCACGACTAGCAAATGTTCAGAACATCGTGTCCACGCGAAATTCATTTTTTCCATAACCGTCATCATTCCGATCGATTTTTCCAAGATAAATGCAGAAGATGAAAAAATCCAACGTCCTTTTAATTTCAGTTTAGCGGTGTGCGAATATTTGAAAACTTGGAATATTCGGCATCAAATCGAATCGAATTGTTTGATTCGAATTTCAAACCGAATATTCCATTTTTTCGAGTATTCGATTATTTTTCGAATATTCGATTTTTTTTCGAATATTCGATTTTCTTTCGAATATTCCATTTTCTTTCGAATATTCAAATATTTGAAAATTTAAGAAATACTTGAAAATTNTTTTCCATAACCGTCATCATTCCGATCGATTTTTCCAAGATAAATGCAGAAGATGAAAAAATCCAACGTCCTTTTTATTTCAGTTTAATGATTTTTAAATCAATTATATTTCTATCGAAATTATTATCGATCTCGTACGTTTAGGAATCGGTAAAGCCGAGGCGACAAGTTTTGAAGACGAAACTCGTGCATATCTTATTGTTTGAAGAGCTGCAGATGATTTACGCAATGTTATCTAGTCAGTTTTAATAATAGAATATTATTGTTATGATTACATAAAAAGTTAGCCAAATATTTGAAAAATAAAATGCTGGATAAAGGCAAAAATGTAACTTTTCGGCGCTCCAGATCGAAATACGCATATAAATGAATAATTGAAATAACAAGACCGACGAAAACGACAGAAAAGTCATGTGGATGATATTCGTAAAAACGAAAATAACGATAAAAATTAATATCAATATTATTACTCATAATAACGATAATAACAAATATTTACAAAGTATGAACTTGCGGTATAAATGTTAAGTAATTGAACAAATGAATAATCCATAAGGATAAAATAATAAAAATTAGGGTCAACATCTAACGAAGGAAAATGAATAATCTTCGTTCGAATAACTTGACTCTAAGTGATAAGTTTCATTTTTGAACGTTAAACATTTTAGTTGACAAGGATATTGTCACGTTTATTGAGATTCTCAAGAGAACCCCAGCAAAGGCCAAAGATTGCATGCACTCGAAAACGAAAGAAAAAAACAAGGATCTTTTCGTGTCCTGAATTTAAAATACGCGTGTATATTATCAAATATTCTCGATTAACATCTAGTCGTAATAAATGTAAGTTATTTAATAGGCTGTATCATTATATTGCAAGAAATTCGATAAAAATCACCAACTCCGTAATATTGAGAATGACAACAACAAAAAATACAATTTTCCTTACGTTATTTTTTTCTTTCTCTCTGAATCGGTACGATTTTTCAAAAATTTCAAATTTCATTTCATTTTCTAATTTTGCTCCATATTTTTTTTATCCCTTTTCAATATTATTCGAACTACTTTTGGTTCCAGTTTAAAAAAACATTACGAATGGAGTATTTGGAAAATAGAATTCATATCGTTTGGAGGAGGTTATTCAAAAATAAAAAATACAATTTTTCTTACGTTATTTTTTTCTTTCTCTCTGAATCGGTACGATTTTTCAAAAATTTCAAATTTCATTTCATTTTCGAATTTTGCTCCATTTTTTTTTCATCCCTTTTCAATATTATTCGAACTACTTTTGGTTCCGGTTTAAAAAAACATTACGAATGGAGTACTTGGAAAATAGAATTCATATCGTTTGGAGGAGGTTATTCAAAAATAAAAAATACAATTTTTCTTACGTTATTTTTCCTTTCTCTCTGAATCGGTACGATTTTTCAAAAATTTCAAATTTCATTTCAGAGTCGAATTTTGCTCCATATTTTTTTTATCCCTTTTCAATATTATTCGAACTATTTTTGGTTCCAGTTTAAAAAAACGATTTCATATCGTTTGGAGGAGGTTGTTCAAAAATATTTCAATAATTGATGAATTAGTCGTTAAAATCTAGTCACGTAAGTCGAGCGATCCTCGATCTAGTCCTAAGTTTCATTTACGTTATTTATTTTTTAGTTTTAACATTTTAATCGTCCTGCAAAGGATACGAGGAGTGAACTTCTAGTCCCTAGCTTGTAAGGAAATGAGAAAAGTCATTAGCTGAACCGTACGACGCTGTTGTTAAGTATCACGTAACGTTAGTGTGTTGTAATTGAGCGCTCGTTCTTATAAGAGAGAAAGTTACGATTTTGCAATGTTTTTTTTTTTCCTACGAATTTTATTTGCATTTTGTTTACAGGAATTATGATTTTTTTTCGATCCACAAGAATGAGAGAAAAAAATACATTAGGGGGCAACGAAGAGGTCGGTCTTTGAAACGCTTCGAACAGTCACATGGAAAAAATGATTTTTGCAACTCGAAGGACAAACAATTCGTTCGAATCATCCTGGAAAAAATTGAATTTTTTGGATTTACAAAAAAAAATTGTTTCTCGGGATCGTGAGCCTTTTCTTCGGAAATTTGAACCCGAATTCGCTTCCTCGTTTCTTCGAAATTTTATGGAATGTTCGTTATTCAGGGGCGAAAAGGATTTTGAAAAAAAAAGAAAGAAATTTTGATTTTCTCACCAGATTAATAATTGCAAGCTTCAGAGTTGGGTGTCCGCAGCTCGTGATCTCATATTTCACAGATAAACATTCAAAGTATTGTTATAACGTGGATACATAGAGTGTAAAAAAAAAATTGGAAAAATTGCGACGAAATAATGAAAAATGAGTTGATTAATCAATCGAATCAGTGATTACGTAATTGAGGGGGTGTTTCCAAGTTTCGTCGCGTGACTTTGTTGTCGACGAGCTTATTCTGGTGTTCGATCGCGCTTGGTATTTTGTTGCAAATAGTTGCGCCCGAGAGGCGAGGAGAAAGTGCGAGAGAAAGAAAATAACTCAACTTGTTGTGCAATAGGCCAAATAAAAAAAAAAAACGAGGTCGTACGTCGCACGAGTTTCGATCTCTCTCTAGTCGTTTTATTTTAAGTATTTGTTAAATGTCCTGTACACTTTATTGTGACTATCCCGTGACTCGGTCATCAGCTGTGTGTGCTTTGGATGAAAAGTTCGAGGTCCCGAAAATGTGTGACACGAAAACATCGGAGTTTGATGAGAAAAAAGGGAAATGACAAATCTCAATGGATAAAGAAACGTTTTGATTTTGTTTTTCGTTCAATTTACCGACAAAACAATTATGTAGCAACGATTGCAATAACCGAGATGAAAGATTTGTCGAATCGTTGCAACTCCGAATTTATCTTGCATTCCGAGAAAACTAAAAAAACTGAAAAACAATACACAATAGATTAGGTTAATTAATGTAAAAATAATTGAGAGTTATAATGAATGACTGAAGGTCGAGAGACTTTTCTTTCGTGAGACTTATTGGCTAAACCAACGGTGGATTGTCCAGATACCACTCACGCATGAAAACGAAATAAGAGTTGAATAATTGTCATGGAAAAAAGAAACTTAACCAGAAACCTCGACGAAGGACCGAAGTATTTTTCATTTTCGATTAACCACTTTCCCTTGGTTGAAAAAAGTTCCAATCCACTTTAGTGATAAACACATAATTGTCTTAAACGTTAAACATTCCTTGCGCGAGCGATAATTTCCAGTTTTCATAGAAATAGTCTCCTGGAATAGACATTTTGATGGGCTTTCATTTTCCTTATCCAAACAACTCAACCTCGTTGATTTCTAGTTTTAAAAAAACCACAATTTCGGTTAATTATACATACAAGATGCTCCGCAAACGTTGGCTGGACATACAGAGGCTGATGGGACCGCGAAATTGCGAAGAAAAAAACAAATTGATTAGTAACAGCCAATCCGGCCGATAGGACGAAGTAGGCAAAAGCTTTGAGACGCGGATCAGCTGTCACTGGTCGCTTGGAATAACTCGAGAACGGTGCATCTGCGAGAAAAACGGCCGAGGCGATTTCTCTTCAGAATTTCGCGATTTTCGGGGCTCTGTCAGTTTCGAGCTTGATATTTGCGAAAATCTGTATGATAAGTATACATATATACTGAACATATTATAAATAATGAATAAAAACCTTCACCAGCACGCTTAGAGTGCGCGTGTGTAAGTGAAAATTGATAAAAAAAAATTAAACAACCAAATAAATATAAACGCGTATAGAGAGCAAAAAACCGGATGTAAAATAGAAATAAGGCGCACGTAAATATATATATTATATATATACACATATAAATATAGAGTGTATGGTATTATAATGGAAATAACGAAAAATAAAAGGTGACAGAAGGAGAATGTTTATTCTCACGTGTGTGTATGATAATTCCTTGGCGAGCACTGTGTAGAATTGTGTGGAAAATATAGAAACGTGAGAATTGGCGAGCAAACGAAAGAAAGGAGGATGATAACAAAGAAACAATAAAAAGAGAGAATACGATTTGAAAATGAAGAATGAAAATATGTAATACTGTTTAGCTTATGAAACGAGACTAATTCTATGTATCGAAATATAATATGAAATTGTTTAAGCAATTCATTTCCATCAGAGTTTATTTCTCTATGACCTTCAACACATGAGCCTGGAGCTCGCAACGTTCGGCCCCAACGAAAAATACGTTTTCTTATCAATTTTTTCTTCAATTTTTAAAACCAGAACTATGAACGTTTAAAAATTATCGTTTTTTTGTCTTGACCAAATATTCGATGAGAATCTTGAGATTTGCCCAAAAAATAAGAGAATTTCGTTGCATTCCAACGTTGCAAACTTCAACTTCGTGGTTTTCTTACGTACGAGCAAAAAACGAGCCAGAAGTTCGCAACGTTCGGCCCCAACGAAAAATATACGTTTTTTTTATCAATTTTTTCTTCAATTTTTAAATCCAGAACAATTTTTCCACTCATTTTGTCTATGAACGTTAAAAAATTATCGTTTTTCGTCTTGACCAAATATTCGATGAGAATCTTGAGATTTGACCAAGAAATAAGGGAATTCCGTTGCATTCCAACGTTGCAAACTTCAACTTCGTTTCAAGAACCACCTGTGCCTCCATTTTTTTTCTTATTCACTTAAATAATGATGAAAACGTCTCAAAGAAATGTACTGCATTGTTTTTTCTTCTGCTTTTATTTTTATCCAAAATATATTCCTAACAATTGAGTAATATTTATGAATCTTTTCTCTCGGAGTTTCGGGACGTTTCAGTCGGAATTGCGTCCACTCAGGGCTGACTGCGTCGGCCCTTTAAAATGCAAGAAACATCATGCTCCGCAAAAGAAGCGGCGTTTTTGCATTTTCACTTTGGTATCATCGATTAAAGAAAAATTAAATACAGTCCTCGGTAGCCACAAAGTCAATCGTCAGAATTTTTAGTTCTCAGGATACCAGCTTCGTGATGAAATGAATAAAAACAGAAATCGAATTCGGTCTCGATAAAAACTTGATAATTAACGGGTAAATATCGAAAAATACGTTTTTATTGATTCTGATGATCGATGAGACTTTCACGAGCTCGGGAAATAAAGAAAATTCGTCGCGATCGCGAAGAAAATCGTTTAACCTTCCTCGCGTTATCGGGTTTGACTTTCTCGGCACCGAGTGGAGTTGCTTAAATTTATAAAGAGTTTGCGAACGTGGGACAGTCCGACGTTTTCATCTAAACTTTGGGATCGTCCGTGGATGCGAAATCCCATCGCCCTAAACTATAGAAACAACATATTCGTTTTGTCCACTGGCCTGGAACAAAGATACGCAGCTGCGAGTTGTTTCGGCAACGTCTCGTCCCTCAGAAATGAAGTCTCTGTATTCCAAACTCGAAAACAACATCTTCCTCGTTCTCGTGCCGTTCAGCATTGCCAGGTATTCATCAGTTACCTCTCTAGCGTGAGAGCAGAATTGTTCGGTGACGTTCTTTATGTCCACGTCGTTTCCGATCTGAAAGCAAGTGGAAACGTAAGGCTAACGACACTGGAAACAAAATTTTGTAAAAAAAAGATGAATGTTTTGTTCGATACGTTCGACTAAACGTTTTTTTCAATAATTCCAAAAATTGTGTCAATGCAGCAAAAAATATTTTAGAAAATCTCTTCGGAATCAAATTTTTGTCGTTGCACTCGTAAATTTCGCTGACGATTCCGTTAGAAACCAAATATACTGACAAAATAACGAAAATTTTGGAATTATGAAAAAAATATTTAGTTTACCGTATTCAACAAAATATCGACGATTTTTAACAAAATTTCATTCCCAGTGGACCAATTTAAAGTCTTTCGAAATTATTTATCAAAATTATTTATTTGTTATTTATTAAAATTATTTATTTATTATTTATTAAAATTATTTATTTATTATTTATTAAAATTATTTATTTATTATTTATTAAAATTATTTATTTATTATTTATTAAAATTATTTATTATTTATTAAAATTATTTATTATTAATTATTTATTAAAATTATTTATTATTAATTATTTATTAAAATTATTTATCATTTATTATTTATTTTATTTTTTATTATTTATTGAAATTATTTATTAAATTTAAAATTCAGAAAAAAAAAAAATCGAAAAAACTTGAGAAAAATGGAAAGTTTACTAATTCATGGGCAAGTATCGAGTTCGGTGGTTCGCGATGCGTCGATTGATTAAAAAGAATGGGAAAGGAGGGCAGATCGAAGGAAAAATCTTGGAGAAATAATGCAGCATAGTTTTTTGTCACTCACCGTGTTACAATTGCTTCCAGCACATGCGTTGAGGTCAGCTGTCTGTAGTTGTTGTTGCTTTTTACTCGCCAAATCGTGAACTCCTCTGACCGAATGCATCAACTCGGCAAAATCGATTAGCATCGCCGAGAACGAGTTTGCAATCAAGTCTCCTCCTGTCGTTTCCCAATCGCTCAAGAATTTTCGACAATTACTTGCGAGGGAATTGGGCTGTACGTTTTCCATGATTTCCTCAACTATGGTACGCGTCTGCGGGAGAAAAATCATAAAAACGAAGTGATAGCGATGAGCATAAAGTTTTCCATCGAATTGAAAATCGACAGAGTTTCGTTCTTACTCGTTGCATGGTGGTTGTTATGTTTGCTTCGTACTCGTCCACGATCTCGGGATGCATGTTCAACGGTTGCGGACCTAAGCTGCGCATCGTTTCGTGAAGATCTCCGGCACAGTTTCTGATCGTGGTTGCGGCGTCGTTGATATCCAAATGCGACGTGGAACGACGCACCGTTCTCAAAGTGCCAGCCATTGCCTGTTAAAGTTGCCGGACATAAAAATACGTCATTAGACAATGGGAAATTGAAGTATTGACATTTCGAGCGAATGAAAAAATAGGAGAATCTGTCACGAATGTCTGAAAAGAAAATTTTGTTGGAAAACTATCGATATTTTGTTCGATACGTTTGACTAAACGTTTTGTTTGAATAATCCCAAAAATTGGGTCATCGCAGCAAGAAATATTTTATAAAGTCTCTCCGGAAGCAAATTTTAGTCATTCCAATCGTTAATTTTGCTGACAATTCCATTAGAAACCAAATATTCTGCCAAAATAACGAAAATTTTGAAATTATAGAAAAATTTTTAGTTTACCGTTTTATATTGACGATTTTTAACAAAATTTCATTGGAAAAGCTCGATATTTTGTTCGACACGTTCGACTAAACGTTTTTTTTGAATAATCCCAAAAATTGTGTCATCGCAACAAGAAATATTCTATAAAGTCTCTTTGGAAGCAAATTTTAATCGTTCCAATCGTAAATTTAGCTGACAATTCCATTGGAAACCAAACATTCTGCCAAAATAACGAAAATTTTGAAATTATAGAAAAATTTTTAGTTCACCGTTTTATATTGACGATTTTTAACAAAATTTCATTGAAAAAGATCGATATTTTGTTCGATACGTTCGACTAAACGTTTTTTTTGAATAATCCCAAAAATTGTGTCATCGCAACAAGAAATATTCTATAAAGTCTCTTCGGAAGCAAATTTTAGTCGTTCCAATCGTAAATTTTGCTGACAATTCCATTAGAAACCAAATATTCTGCCAAAACAACGAAAATTTTGAAATTATAGAAAAATGTATAGTTGGCCGTATTAAAAAAAATATCTCGACGATTTTCAACAAAATTTGATTTCCAGTGAATACGTCGATGAAAATGAATCGTCGATAGAAAAGTTAATCACAGTCTTCTCATTTTTTCGAATGTAAAATTTGACATGAAAATCGTTTCTTTGATTTAGTCTCGAACAAATGAAAGTCTTCATTGACAGAATCAAATATCTCGTAATCATAGAAATAAACACAATTAATTTTAATTACCAGAGTGAAAAAGGTGGCAGCGCAAACAACAAGTGCGAGTTTCGGCATTTCGTTGATGATCCTTCTACTTTCGTCGCTGGGAAAAGAATAATTCGACAGAATTGTAATTCGGCTTTTATAGGAGTTTTCCAATACAGCAAATGTCAGATAGGTGCCCCGGTACGTCGTTGTGTGTGACTCAGGGGTTAAAATTAAACTCGATAAATTAATAGAAGCGTGAGGAAACAAACGGATCGATAACGAGGGAAAAAATGTTGTGGCCAATGGAAATATTGGCAATTATTCGAGGCATTTGGTTAAACATTTGTTTCCCCCTGTTCACATACTGATAAAGTTCACTTTTATAGAAACATCATTCGTTATCACATTAAAATTTAATGTTTACCTCTCTATCGTCGATCAACGTCTACCTACAGTTTGCTTTCCATTACAAATTAGGAAAAAATTCTCGACGAAAAAGATAGTTTGAGCTGAAAATATTTCCAAATGATAATTTTATTTACGCGCTCTGTTTCGCGCCAGTTTTATTACAGCAAATAGTTTGCTCGGACCAAATGTTCCTCAAAAAATAAATGAAGGAAAAAAGTAGCTGCAGGAAAAGTAGATTCAAAACAAAATTTCGTACGTGCGAACTGGAGGGTTCACCAAATAATTACGAAACCCCTCTGGGTTTCGTAATTATTTATTAATTATTTATTAATTATTTATTAATTATTTATTAATTATTTATTAATTATTAATTAATTAATTATTATTAATTATAATTAATTAATTAATTAATTAATTAATTAATTAATTAATTAATAACAGCTGTGGTGGCTAATTAATGGCCAAATAAGTTGTTGCCTTACAGAGAACGTGATGCTTCCTGTAAGTTCGAGCTATTTCTTCCCAAACCGGTCAGGAGCTGCAGATTTTTATTTTTGACAGATTTTTTACTGCAAAAACATGTGCTTCGTGTGCTGACGACGATTTCTAACATTTTTAGCTCATCAGCATTCGTGGAATCACCTTGTTTTTGGTAAGTTTTGCATTTTTGCAAAAATCTTTACAAATTTAGTGGCAAAAAAAAATGGGAATCGATTTATTCAACTCTTCGCTTGAGACTGTCGTTCTATTTTTCTATCGCGACTTTTATCTTTTCAGAAATCTTGTAGTTCCTTGCCTTTGTTTTGCAGGTTTCGATGAGCCAAGCCTGGAGATTTTTGTTTTTTATTGGCTCTTGACCAGAATGACTGAGAATGCTATTTCAACATTATATACAGAAAAACTATGAAATACTTTGCAAAATATCGTCCAAAAATACACGATCCATCATTCAATAAAAAAAAAACCTAAATTTTCGTAAAAAAAAATCGAAACGACACGCTTTTTTTTTAATTCCTACGAAGCATGAGCCCTCGATGGGAAAAATAAGATGATTTCGTGGATTTATGTGTTTTCATACGAAACTGAATATCGGGGAAACGCGAGGAAGGAAAAAATTGAGCGATTCGCTTTTCCTGTTCTTGTTCGACTGCCTGCACGAATGATTTTTGAACTTAGAAACTTTCGCAAGGGAAAAGTCAAGAGTTTTGCTCTGTAAGCGAAATTCGAAAAAGTTGAAAATTGCCTGTGGAGATCGAGGTTTGTATGAAAGCGAAGGGTTGTGTGCTCGCGAATTTCCTCAAATTTATTAATTACATGTGGCACCGTCCCAGGAAAAAAAAAAGTTGAATGTTTTTTTTCCTCAAGAATTCGGCACGTGTATTGTAAATTACAGAAGGAAATAAATGACATGGTTCTGAGGATGTACCTCGATGGATAAGTTGCTTTTATTTGATCTTTTTCGTAAATAAAAAAAAAGGCACCTAATTGATGGGAAGAAAATTTCGATATACGGTAATTTTATTACGAAAACTTCTATTCGGTAATTGCAACGGACGAGATCTTTGCCAACTGGTCAAAATATTGAAGGACAAAAACAATGAAAACACGTTTACGTTTTTTTTGTATTTTCATGGTCATTGCGTTGGAATTTGCAGCTGGCGTTCTCGTCTTGTAGGTTTTTTATTTATTCTTTGTGGTTGTAATCGTGAAAGTGCGAGGCGGTGTGTATGGCAGAGGACGAAAGGTCAAAAGAAAAACACACAAATACGTAGAGAAATGTTTCGAAATTGGTATCATCTGTTTTTCGTTTACACAGCGTCTGCTGCTGGTGATCATCAACGACGAAAAAAATGAACATTCGAGAAAGCACGAGAATTAGACAAACATCGGTTTTTTATTTAATTTTTTTCGCTGGAGCCGAATCCTCCTCGTGCGGAGCCGATGTCAACAAAATAGTCGATGCGAATGCACGATTCGTCACTACGAAAACGTATGGCAACGCATAGGATTCTGATGTGGTTTCGATTCGGTATACAGGGACAATATGGACGAACGGACCGTGAGTGTGAGCAACTGAGAGCAGCACCACCGTAAACGTGTCCGCGCACCCTTGTGTCCAAAGATGCAAACATCGTGCCATCGTGAATTTCTCAGATACTGAAAATTCTGTTTTCGAACCGATTGGGCATAGGGATGCCGGATTGTTCGGAAAGAATCGATTCTCAGAATTGAATTGAATTGTCATCTTGTGTATCGATACCAACCAAAGATTGAGCGAAAAAGATCGATTCATAGAAAATCGATTCTTCTGAATTGTATCAAAATAATGGGTGCGACCTTGAAAAAAAGTGTTCAATAACTATCTGGAGTTTTATTTTTTTTTTCAAATTTTCACTAAAAGTACTTTGTTTTACAGATTTTTAAAAAAAGTAAACCATACGGAGGCGGCTACAATTTTTACTATCACGCCATCATACGTAAATATAGTTTTTTTCATTAAAACCAAAGTTTTTAAAAATAAAATCGATCTTGCACTCAAAGAATCGATTCAATCAATTAATTGAAGGAAAAGAATCGATTTAATATATCGATTATTGCCACCGAAAAGATCGATTTCTCAATTAATCGATTCACACAGCGGCATCCCTAATTGGGCATTGTGTTATTTGTTTGTTTTTCGTTGCGTACACGAGGAGCGTGTGTATGGACGCAGTACGTGCTCCGGGCGGGAAATCGAATGAATCGAAATGAAGGATATCGCCCCGGAGGCCAAAATGGCGTCAATTTCGTTAGTTGACTAAATTTTTGTTCGTGAAATAATTCGATTCTTTTTCATTAAATCGTATCTGGTCGAGTTCGCCATTCAAAGGGTTCGAAAGAGTTTTGTGAAAAACGAATCAGTGCGGAACGAAAGACAAAAGATTTTGTTGGTGACGATCGTCAGTTGACGAATTTTCATTTCTTTCGGATTTCCTTAAATTTCTCGTATTCATATTCACAACGTTAACCTAACGCCACACATTCTCCATTTTTCGGACCTTCGCGGACATTTTTTTTTTCGCGATAAATATATACAAAGGACTTTCGTACTTCCTGCCATTCTGGAACCTGAGACTGCCAATTATTTCGGCCCCTTGAATTAGTAAGTTTTGCTGGATTCGTAATATTCATCGATATATCGTGAAAATTTAGTCGACGCGTGAAATCTCTCCGTTGTCACGCGTTCTCGTCGACATTTCGCTCGTTGCAAACTGTTTCTTCCGTTATACCAAAATGTTGATGCAATTACTACAAATGCAGGGAAAAGAAAACACACGCGTTGTCTTTGCGGAAATACATAAAAGTCCAAATGTCGCCAATGTCAAATATAATTGCTCAAGGTCACGCGAGACGCGAAAAACACAAGTTGAATTAGCGTCGTTAGTTTTGAATGTTACGACTAGCGAGATATACGAGCGAGAATGCTTTTTTAGTACGCGGGGGACGATCACGTTCCGAGGCCATTTTTCTCGCCTTCACAACACACACGATCGCGAGAAAACCTCCAAGGTCACGAAACAAACACACGTTCTTCTTTCTTTCTTCACGAGTTTACGATAACGCGGCGTACCATTTCGGAAAAGTTCAACTTTTACCAATTTCGGAAAGTTTTATGTATTTTTTTTAAGCTCCGATCGCTCCGATCAAGGGCGCCATCTGTAGGAGGGAGAAAAGCGGAGAGGCGCGTTTGCAAAAATATGAAACAATTTCGTTGATATTTTGACGATGCTTAAAAAATTATCGTGCATTTGCGAGGTTTCGCGATATAATCGAAAAATTGAGCCTGCGAAAGAATTTTGACGTCAAAGGTCGATGAAAATATATGGAAAAAAATTATTGACGGGTCCTCGGTCGGTAAAGCAGATTCGCGTGCATATTACGAGTATTTTCTTTCTTTGTTCCTTTTGCTACGTAAATACTACGAGGCACGTAGCGCCATCGCTCGTTCTCGGGGACGATTGCCAACAAACGCGAGAAGAATTTTCTTTTCCACCACTCCGAGCGATGCACACTGAGCGTTCTCGAGCCCAGCTGATTCTGTTTACCAAACAAAGGAGTCAGTCGAACGGTAGACAGCGAGCGAAGCGTTCGTTCTCAGGCGGAACGCGAACGCTGTCACCGTCCAAGTTCTATATTCTTTTTCGTACATTCGTATCAACAAGCAACCGTAAATAAACTATTGTCCGACAGTATTCCGAAGCGATAGCTCGAATGAACTCGCCGAGGCACTGAGAGTAACAAACGGTGGGAACCTCCCAATATTACGATAGCACGACGAAAAAAATAGCCTGCGCGGGTGTTTGACGTTGTTTTTTTTTAAATCATTGTCGTGTCGTCGAGATTCGCGAGTTCTCGGGGCAAACCTCATTGAGACAGTGTTTTTTACCGAAAATTCGTGAGTGCGTATGTGTGCGTTAGTGAGCAAGTCACGGTCGAGTTACGAAAACAGTGAGTGAAAAATTTATTCAAATTAAATAATAAAATCGATGCAAAAATTCCAACTGTCGCGATCCAACGCAAATTCCCTGTCACCTGCAACTTTTCATAATGTTTCGGAACTCTCGTATAAACACGCTCAACCAACGTAATAAATACAGATTAGATAAAGAAGTTGCGTATTCGCGTCGAGCTTCACGGCAGAACGAAAGAAGTGGGAGCGGGGGGGGGGAAGGAAAAA
>JBAJMU010000008.1:11736654-11749821 GCA_037952995.1 Hyposoter didymator
TCGAATATTCTATTCGAAAATCGAATTGAAAATTCATCAAATATTCGGAAATTTATCGAATACTCGAAAATTCGACGAATATTCGATTCAAAAATCGAATATTCGACTAAAAAATCGAATATTCGATTCATCGAATATTCGATTCGAAAATCGAATCGAATTTCAATATTCGATTCGATTCGATTCGATCACTATTCGCACACCCCTACACGATTCCAAAGCATTTTTATCTACATTTTTCGAGACACATGCTGCACAACGGCCTTCCCAGCCATCCTTAGTGTCGCAGATTGTAAAATGTAGCAAAAAAAAAATAAAATGTTAGTAATTCCATTTAACGCCATACAAAGAAGACTCGGGGAGCGTGTTTTCCGCAAGCCGTGCATCGGAGAGGGTCGAAGAGGTAGTTGATTGAACGAAAGAGCTCCGAGAGACCCCGAAGTAAAAGTATTTTCCTCCCGTTCACTGTGTTTTTTCTTCGTACGTGGCTTCTTCTCTTAAAAAGTGAAAATACCTTCCTTTCTCGATGTCTCTTTGAGTCGAGCTCGAGCAGGACCCTGTAACCACTTGCAGTAAAACTTTGAACGTTTAAAACATCCAGACGAAGCCAAGATTCCATAGTTTCCTTGTGCACACACGTTTTCGAAGGAGAAAGAGAAAAAATAAACAAAAACGAGCGCGAGAGCACTGAATGCGCTCGAAAAAAGCTCTCGTGTGAACTGACGCCACACACACACGTACGCACCATGTGTCTCCATCTTTGCCATTTTTCTGACCCTCCTCTTTCGTTCTATTATGATTCTCACAATACGACAGCCCTGAAAGGAGATCCAAAATTAAAAAATTGAAAAACAACCTATTGGCATATAAAAGAGCGCGAGTCTTTTGTCCATACAACTTTTTTCCGACAGCTGCAAACTCGAAATTCACACAAATTTTAGCCATCCCTCGCACAAGGTTTTTTTCGCCAGAGAACAAGCGAAATCTCGTGTGGCAATTTTTACTTTTCATCCGAGAATTAAAACTGACGATTGTCGCATTTCGAGGTTTATTACGTTCCCAGGGTTCGCATGTGTTTCGTTGTTCGCACGGTAACGAGCTCCTGGTGATGAGGACGAGTTGTGTCCTTGGAAAAGACATTCGCAGGCTTTTATGGACATTTTGCAAAGTTCCTTTTTTATATTTTTTTTTTTTTCAGTCCCAGAGCAATCGGAATTTTCTATTTAAAATTCTCTTGGAAAATGTTTATTAATGACGTGCAGTCTGTACTTTTTTTACATTGTTGATGGCTCGTCTATTTTTTTTTCTATCCAAGCAATCGTTTGTTTTATTNATTTTTTTTCCTTAAATTTTTTTAATTAATCGATTTGTCGGATAAAAAATTGCCGAATCATTTTTTAATTTTTTTTGTTTGTTTTTTTTTTCATTCCGTGGCATCGCGTCGATGCAAACTTCAGGCTCATTATTTTTCGTTGGTCGGACGGTAACGAGCTCCTGGTGATGAGAACGAGTTGTGTCCTTGGAAAAGACTCATTCGCAGGCTTTTATGGACATTTTGCAAAGTTCCTTTTTTATATTTTTTTTTTTTCAGTCCCAGAGCAATCGGAATTTTCCATTTAAAATTCTCTTGGAAAATGTTTATTAATGACGTGCAGTCTGTACTTTTTTTACATTGTTGATGGCTCGTCTATTTTTTTTTTCTACCAAGAAATCGTTTTTTTTAATTTTTTAAATTTTTTTATTGAATTCTTACGAACGAAGGGGCCTTAGAATTTTGAGGGACCACCTTGTAGACACTGACGACTATCGAAATTTGGATTTTAATCGAGTTACGTTTGTTTATTCATCGAGCAAGTAAACCTCCTTAATTAATAAAATGTTGTGTCGATAGAGACTAGAATTAAAATAGCAAAGTGCATGGATGACGTAGAATGTCATTCTCGTGTGGAGACTCACATCTTTTCATACCGCGCGCCGCGTTTTACCGGTCGTCACTTAACATGTCCGGAATTCTAATCAATCTGTCCTTCGTATCTAAAGCGTACTAATTCCGAGCGTTGATTAACGTCAACGGGACGGGAGCAGTTCGGTCGCTGCTATTATTACGTCCAACAAAAGTTGTCTTTGACGCGTTACAGGAGAATAAAAAAAGTTTGAGACTGGCAAGAAAATGAAAATGCAGTAAAAGCTCGAAATCGAAGGAAATAAATTGGCATGATTTTTTTACTGTCAACCAACAAATCGAAATCTAGTTTTATTTTTTTTTTTAATCAACGTCTCGCTGGCAATGTCTTCTTTTCTTGCAGACGGCTATACGAGGAAACGGGGGGCGAGACTGAGATTAAATAATTATAGAAAAAAACAAAACTGAAACGCAAAAAAATTGGGGGAGGGAGAGGGAGCGAGGGAAAGAGAGAGAGAGAGATAAATTGAAAAGTTAGAATAAATAGAAACGACGTTGGAGTCGAAAAAGAAATGGCTTCGGGATTTCCGAGCAGTCATCGGAGGAAACTCGGTCCGGCGCCAATAGCATCGTTCGAGGATCTTTCGGACGAGTTGGAAAACGTGAGTTGAGAGAAAGAGCGTTTCCCATTGTGTGAATCGGAATTTAAAAAATCACCGAAATTCCAACAATTGTGAGAAATAACCCAAAATAATTATCGATTGGAAAGTCAGAGAAAATTCCTGCCAAATTCGCAAGGTCGTTAAAAAAATTCAACAAAATTATTTATTTAAACAAATAATTATGCAGATAAAGAAAAAAATCAACAATCATCTCGTTGTTTGTTGATTTCAATATTGAAGCTGCATTTTGAAAAAAAATATATATATATATATCAAAGGGGGTTGTTGCGAGGGTGAAAACCCTTTCGTTACGGTAATCCATGGTAGTGAATTTAATTGATCCACAAAAATCCCCTAGGAAGCGGATGTACTAGCTGCCTGTCTGCCTCAACCACCACCACCACCACTACCACCCATCTCCATCACCTACCACCACCATTACGACCAAATCCGAGAGGCCCTGAAAAACACCGCCGAGGAATTATCATTTAAATTGTAATGCAGGCTGAAGCGAGCGTGGTACGAATGCCGGGAATCGTCGAGGTCACCACACCCGTTACACCGGGAAGCTCCCTCAAGACTCCCAGCACCCCCAGAATCGACATCAGTCGCGCCAGCAGCTCATCTCATCATGAGGACAGCAATAATTCACGCGAATCCTCACCCGAACGCGAACTTCTTGCAGGTACTCCTTTTTTTTGTTTAAAAAAATTAAAAAACAATTTTCTCATTTTTTTTTAATTTTTTTTCATCTTTTGGATATTTTCAAAATGATTTTTTCTGGACTTGCATCTGTGATGGCCGGGTCGCGAGGGTGAAATAATAATAATAATAATAATAATGAAGATTGAAGAATACGGTTAAACTGGAATATATTGAGACTTGTGGTTATAATGAGGGAGTGCACGAGGTAATGTTGGTTCGAAGGATGATGATGAACTAAGGAGTCGAGGCTTAGAATAAAGGAGAAAGATTTGGTGAAGTGGTAGAGGGGAGATGAAGCGGAGGAGAAGTTGAGGCTCGTGGGACAAAGAAGGCGCTGAGGAATGCAAAGATAAGATTAGGATGCTGAGCTAGGAGTTTGGAGTGTGAGAATGAATGGTAACGGATGTGAGGTATCGGGTACGAATGTGGGAAAGAGTTTGGAAAAGAATATATGTATAGGGCGCTGCCGTGACACACCATTTTGAGCCATTCTGATTATTTTTAGATTTATAAATGTGAAAAGAATTTGGATTTTTTCAAAGTTGGACGAATTTTAAATTCTCGCGAGTGTTTATTTATTCGTGAGATCGTAATTATTGGATTTTGGGAGGTTTGTAATAACATGTTGGACTGACTCAGGCGGCGAACCTCCGGTCGGATGTAAGTTGTCGTTGGGCTACAAAGAAGATGTTCAGGATTTGCGATCGTCGACGGAGGAATTGGATCTTCAGGATCCAATCCACGAGCAAGATCTCAAACGAGAGGCGAAAAAAGCGCGAAGAAGGAGAGAGGGTGGAACCCAATCGGAGTGCGGGGGCACGAGCTCGAGGCTCCAAGATCGCGAACGCAAAGATAGCAATTGCTCGGAAATCATTTTGCTCAACATTAGTGGCAGAACGTCGAGATTGTCTTCGGTCGGCAGCCAGGGCTCCGGAGTTTCCGGCAAACTCTCAGTCCTCTCGGCCACGTCTTCCAGGTACTTTTCTCACGCACGGATTCTCCAAAAATTACTAATTTACCAGTCATTTTATATTTTTTTTTCATTTTACATTTTGATTATCTTGCCAAAAGCATTTTTCCACATAATTTTGTTTGTTTTTTTTTTGTATAAATCTTGGCACGAGATTTTTATGTTTATTTTTATTATTTCAATTTTTTTTTGACGATGAAATACACTGAAAAGAAAATTTTGTTGGAAAAGATCGATATTTTGTTCGATACGTCCAACTAAACGGTTTTTTCGAATAAACCCAAAAATTGTGTAATCGCAGCAAGAAATATTCTAGAAAGTCTCTTCGGACGCAAATTTTAGCCGTTCCAATCGTAAATTTTGCTCACAATTCCATTAGAAACCAAATATTCTGCCAAAATAAGGAAAATTTTGAAATTATCGAAAAATATTTAGTTCACCTTTTTATATTGACGATTTTTAACAAAATTTCATTGGAAAAGATGAATATTTTGTTCGATACGTCCAACTAAACGGTTTTTTCGAATAAACCCAAAAATTGTGTAATCGCAGTAAGAAATATTCTAGAAAGTCTCTTCGGACGCAAATTTTGGTCGTTCCAATCGTAAATTTTGCTGGGAATTCCATTAGAAACAAAATTTACTGCGAAAATAACAAAAATTTTGAAATCAACAAAAAATATTTCGTATTCAACGAAATATCGACGATTTTTAACAAAATTTCATTTCCAGTCTAAAATATTATCATTTTTTGCTCATCTATTCAACGAGTTTTCGTATTTTCATTCCCACGAACGTGTGAAAAATGAATTATTGCACCAGGCACGTCATTGAAATAAAAAAAAAAAAAAAAACAATATTTTCCAAGGTCACCGAGTCCTCACAAGTGTCTTTTGGAGACATCGTTTTGCGGGAGCAAACCAACGTTGGCTGATAATTTAATAGAGCCATCGAAACCCGAGACTGACGATTTGGAGAAAATACTATTGAAAAGAGAGGCGGACACGACGAAGGCTCTCATTCCCGACAGCATTAAAGTACCGATTGTCGGTGGCAATATAAAGCCCGATCCCCTGGATAAGCCGAGGAGACGAGGTCGCGAAGAACGTAAAGAAATATTCAAGCGCGAGGTCGAAATAACGAAAAAAGTCCTCGAAAGAGTCAACATCGAGGTACGTTTTGTTTCTTTACTCCTCACCCAAAACGTCCACAATCCTCGACCGGAATAAAATTATTTTCCCCCATTGATTATGCAGAATCGTCGAAAACCACGATAATCGATCAATTTCCCATTTTTTTTTCGAATATTCAAACGTTCGTTAATTGAATAATAACTCGGCGACCACCGAGAAGGAAAATGGATTGCGGATTTGTTGAATAATTCAAATCTCCATCTCCGTCCAATTCATTTTCAACGGGTTTTGCAATTTTTTTAATCCGAAAAATCTCATTGAAACATTTTTAACAATAAACAATATCCCGCAAAAATAAACGATGACATTTCGCGATCGTCAGTCATTGACTACAATTTTTTTTATTAATATTTTGCATTCACCAACGAAGCAGAAGAAAAAAAATCGTCGTTGGGCTGTTGAACGAAAAAAAGAAAAAAAAAAAACATGATAGGAATAAAAATTGATTGAGAATCACACGAGTCTTTGTATTTGTAGATGTGAGGGAGTATTCTTCCGTCTTCGTTAAAATTTGAGGTTCGTAGAACACACAAAGCCTCGTGTCATCCGTTCCTCATACACGATAAACAATAAACAATCATTGTCAACATAAATATCTGTGTGTTTTGGTAAAACAGTGCTGCTTATTGTTGCTCTTGTTGTATGAATTTATTTGTCGCGAACGTGCGTACAACATTGATATATTTGAAAAATTACATCAATATATAATAATGTTGATAAAAACATTATTAATTATTATATATTAATATAATTATTGTATTTAATTGAATATTTCCTACAGTATGACTTTCATGATCAATAACTCACAGCGTTCGCGATCAATCGTGTTATCCCTCACGTTTCAACGTGACACTAAATCAGTGTGACGTCCATGTTTGTTAAAAAAACCTGATCGAGATTCACGAGGACTCGTAATTACTTCGAAATCATTGAAAATTCAATGAGCCATCGATTTTTCTCCAAAATATTATTTTTACAAATTGATTTCACCAGGAAAATTGGAATTTTCACATTTCGAAGTGAATACGAGGTCGAAAACTCCATTTCCCTAGCTCGAAACCTTCCCAGTACGATTTATAAATCGTCGTGATACTGTGAACAAGCAAATCATCAAAAGAGATTACAGTTCGCTTTGTTTATTTTTCTCGACATGGTCGCGTTTTCGCAGGTACCAATTGTCATTAAAAAAACTGCAAGCGATCCTCTTGCTGATCCGGATAAAATTGAAAATACGATCGTTCAAGATGTCCAAAAACCAGCGACCTTGAATTTAAACGAAAAGAGGAAAAAGGCTCAGAATTTCAAGGAAATCGCTCCAACGACACCCACGAATATCACCAGCCTCGGGGGAAGCCCCAAGTTACCTAGGCACCAAAAAATACGAGATCTCGAGGGCTCCCGGACACCGAGCCCTTCCTCCGTCTCGAGAAAAAGCAGCTTTGCTTCTTTGTTCAAGGTGGGAAGAAAATTCAAACTTTCATTCTTACAGTTTCATTGCACCGAAAGAATTTATCGGCCAAAAACATAACAAAACAAAAAGAGAAAAAAAAACATGTGTGCTCCGACCTTCATCCAGTCAAATTTTAAATTCGCTACAGTAGTTTGGTATTATAAGACAAAAATGCAGTCAAATTTTCAAGAGACTACGGAAAACTTGAAAAAATATATTCGCACTGGTAATTTCATGAATTTTACATCGATTTCATACATTTCATTGTTTTTCACAAAGAAAACTGAGATTTCTCCCAAGACTCGATATTAAATGCATACCAATGCAAATATATTTTTTCTGGTTCTCTGCAGCCTCTTGAAATTGTGACTGGATCCTTTTCTAATCGCAATCTATTGCGAAAAAATGCTGCCATTGTTGATTTGAGTTTAAATAAATAATTCTTTCAGTGAAATGAAATAAATAATTGTAGAAATTCCCAAATAAAATGAAAAAGATTCTCCTCCAAAGTAAAAATCGTTTTAGAAAAAAAATGTTTGAAATGTACCATTTTTTAAACAGGACTGTACGACGAGTACATTCTTAAGTATATTTTGCAATTTATCTCAGGCATGTATTCCGTTGGTTGATATTATAAAAGTTTATTAAAATCACAAAATACGCTTTAAATGTGTTGCGCACAATTGTCTCTGGATTATTTGGTGATTGGGAAAATACTTTGGTGATGTTTGAATCGACAAATTGCAGGGAAAAACGGATGGAAATGTGATAAGTCCGGAGTCTCCGAGTCCGAGTACAAAGCCACGTCGTAGTCTGACGACGAAAATAAGGGACACGACTGAGAGTTTGAGGAGCAGATCAAAGTCGCGGGAACGTGTTTCGATCGACAAAGGTTCGTCGTCGTTGAAGCGCGACTCGAAAAACAAAAACGTCTTCACGTCGACATTGAGCTTGTTCAAAAAACGCGAGAGGAAAAAGAGCACCGACGATGGAACGAGCACGCCGGAAATGGAAATCGCAACGGGGGATAATCCCTCGTTGGAAAGTATCGGAAACGTCGAATTCACCTTCGACACTGATCGAGCAAGTCGCAAAAACGAGGATTCCATTTTTATCAGTCTCCATGCAGATTCACGCAACTACGAGGTCGCTCTGCCTTCGGAAAGCGTTTCAATTCCCTTGGAAACACCCACCAAATTGTTGGACGAGTATGAGAACGAAGTACCGAGCGGAAGCATCGTGACGCAAGTTTCGATCGAGCACCAAGCCTCGATATCGAGGATAAGAACGGAAGCAAAGATCGAAAACACGTGGTCATCGAGTCGAGACAGTATTCACAGTCCCTCGAGGCCGGGGAGCGTCACGATCGAGTCTCAGCTTCCAAAAAGTAGTTCGAGAGATTCAAAGATGAGTGTGCACAGTCCGGGAGAAATAACGACAGTCTCGAGATCCGGATCCGTTGATTTTTCCCCGAGAATCGGAGAACTCCGGACGTCCGCGAGCTTCGGCAAGAATTTGGGCGAGAAAAAGTCTCCGGAAATAACGAAACCGAAAAGGAAGAGCAAAGAGACTCGTCCAGCTTCTCCGACGAAGCTCGAACACGTGGTAATCGAGCAGGAACCTAAACTCGAATCTCACAAAAGCGACATTATCGACTTTCCTTTTCCTCCTGCTGTTACTCAGACCGACACGAGACCCGACGAACATTTACTACTCGCCAAGCCTGCCCAAGCCAGCCTCGAAAAAACGCCCAGTATTATTTCCGACCTCGATCACAATAGCTCCGAGTCCGAAAGGGACTCGGAAATCGATTTTATAAGAAACAAAGCTGAAAGGGTCGTCGAAGAACTTCCCGATGAACGCAAAGGCTTGTGTTACGAGGAAAGCTTCGAAGAAGATCTTCCCTATGTACCGACAACATTGCCCATGGAAAAAAGCGTCGCTGTTCCCATTTTGCCCGTTAAGCAACGTGTCCAGGAAGTCAGGTAATTGATCAAGCTCTTCACGCGTGACGCGCGCGTGAATATTAAAAACATAAAAAAAAATAAACGAACGAATGTTTTGTAATTGTTTTTTTTTATTTTTTTATTCAGGACGATACCAACGGAGAGGCCAAGATCGACGACTCCGATAAATCCAACGCTCCTGGACGAGTTTGTGATGCAAACGCCACACGACGACAAGCGTACGGACCGGATGAAAATATCGTTGCCGCGAGAGGATAGTTTCAAATTGAAAAGTCCGCGGAAACATCAGAGCAACACGTTCACGGAATTTGCCGGTCGAGTCGTACTGGACGGTGGGAACCGTCGAGTGGCAGGAAAATCGCCGAGTCCGCCGCCGCCGTTGCCACCGCGAGCTCCCGCCGTTCGTCCGACCAACTGGATCAATTTTGAGGAAATTCCAGAGCGCAGGAAAGCTCCGAAGCGAATCCAAACGATTCCTCGGACCGAAGAGGACTCCAAGAGCGGCTACAGTTACGTTCAGCCGGAGGAGTGCAGATGCGAGTGTCACGAAGAATCTCGGAAAAATCCCGCCGCCTCGAGCTCAACGACCACCTCCAATCTTCCCACAAACGTCAATGCCACTTCCGGAAGCTCAGCGATTGCAAGGACTTCCGCAACTTGTGGCACGAACGGTGAACGTTCCTGCAACGGCGACAACTGCTCCAACAGCATCCCGGCATCGCTACCGCCACCCAGCTCCGGCGATCGTGCCAGCATCGTCAGGTAAACGCATTGGGGTACGATTTAACCATCGACGCATCAACTTTCAACCAGCCAGCCAATTTTCCTTTTACCTGTTTATTTGTAGAAGCCTCTTCTTGTACTTTCAGTGACAGCTCTCTCGACTACAGCCTCACCATCGAGGACCATCTCAACAATCAAACAAATCTCATACCATCCATGACACCCTTCTCCATGGATCTCGATCTTGGCTCCAATCGATCGAGCCTCCTTTCTCAAGAGGACACCGACGATCCCTCCTAATAACGACAACCAAATCTTTCCTCTTTTCAATCGAGCTATCACTCTATCGCTTATTCTTCGGTCAAACTACCAAAATTCACCAAAAAACATTTACTTTTTCACCGAAAAACATTTACTCACTTTTTCTCTTTGATATCGCGAGAACGATAGGGCGAAAAAGTTTCTCCGATGAAAAGTAATCGAGGTACGACTTTTATGTTAATCGTAAACTCAACTGTGTTGAAGGAAAATGAGGGGGAGAGTTTTTAACGACTGAACGACTAAGAATTAGCCTAAAAGGCTCATAAGTCACTGCAAGCTTTTGATGCTATTTCTTATTTGCCATTTAACACTTTTTCCTTTAATTTTCAGGCAATTTGCATATTTTTAGGTCTGACGAGGGAAAATACGTGAATTTAAAGAATTTTTATGGTGAATTTTGACGTTTTATATTCACTTCCATTTTCCTGACTGTGAATTTACTCAAATTTATAAAAAAAACGTGTTGTTTTTTCTATTGTATTTTTTTTTCGCAATTTTCTACAATTTTTCCTCCGAACGATTCTTGCAATAACGAAACTTGTCAATCTCCGAAATGTGAATTTTCAACTGTATCTCAATGTAGTAACGTCGGATTAACTACTTTATAGCATTCCGGAGCAACTGTTGTTGTTTGAAGGATTAATGAAAAATAAATGTCGAAATAATTGGGAGCTCCATTCTCCCTCATACTGAGGAAGTTTGGAGCGAGTTTGGCTGATCGAAAAGCGCGAAATTGCAACCGCGAGTGCTTGTCCAACTTGGGCCGTTAATCAATGAGTCGCAGTGTACGGAATTTTTCAAAAATTAATTCCAAAATTTGGAGTCTCCGAGATTGCGAAATTCTGAAGAGAAAAGTCCCGAAGCACTTTTCCTTAAGACCCACGGTTGTCGAGTTATTCAGAGATTAGCGCCTCGGAGTAAAAAGACTTTTCTTCCTAGAATTTCATTCTCCGGTCACCCCCTTAATTTCAAACCCAACTTTCGGGACATTCTGTACATATAAATGTATACTAGTTGGAAAAACTTTTTCGACCGAGGACATTGACGAGTTAATTGGCTCGGAGATCGTGCCAACCAACTGTGGGATATTCCCATTTGCCCGATCCCAAAATTAACTTCTCCACAACAAAAATTACAATCGATCCAACGTACAGCAAAAAGGTAACGAAAAATACCATTCGTTTCATTTTAAAAGTCAATTTTTTTGAATCCACATTCATTTTTATTAAGAAATACATTTAGATTATTCAATTTGAAAAAAAAACATTATTGTTAATCAAATTTACACCAAGCCGCTTCGTCAATTTCCCCAATTCATTGTTTATAACGAGAAAAAAAAACATCATTGTTGTTACTCATCATCCACCAACGAACGAAGGAAAAATCATCAACTGTGTAGTAGGGGTGTGCGAATAGTGATCGAATCGAATCGAATCGAATATTGAAATTCGATTCGATTTTCGAATCGAATATTCGATTTTTTAGTCGAATNATTCGATTTTCGAATCGAATATTCGATGAATCGAATATTCGATTTTTTAGTCGAAAATTCGATTTTTTAGTCGAATATTCGATTTTTGAATCGAATATTCGTCGAATTTTCGAGTATTCGATAAATTTCCGAATATTTGATGAATTTTCAATTCGATTTTCGAATAGAATATTCGAGCAATTTTCAAGTATTTCTTAAATTTTCAAATATTTGAATATTCGAAAGAAAATCGAATATTCGAAAAAAAAAGGAATATTCGAAAAATAATCGAATACTCGAAAAAATTGAATATTCGGTTTGAAATTCGAATCAAACAATTCGATTCGATTTGATGCCGAATATTCNGAATCAAACAATTCGATTCGATTTGATGCCGAATATTCGAACTTTTCAAATATTCGCCCACCCCTACTGCGTAGATTATATTCGATGAATTCAAATAAACTCATCAAAATGATCAATTTTCTTGGAGAAGAAAAATGAATAATTAATCGATGTAGGAATCGCGTGAATAATTCATGCACGATTCAGCAGAGAATCCTTGTTGATGTTGTCGAAAAAAATGAGCGTTCAATCCACATGTATCTTTCCCTTCGTTCTCATCGTTACGGAAACATATATATGTTTTTCACATTGTATTTTCTATTTAGAAATCACGTAGATATATCAATTCGACGTCATAATCAAATGCGCCAACGTTTCGAGCTAAACAAACGCAAGAAAGGAATTTTATCACGAATTATATAGTGCGTAATGTTATTTACATTGAAGGAGCTCTAAAATCGTAACTCGAACAAATCGGTTTCGTTTATTTTGGCCAATTGTAGAAAACACACAATCTTGCGGGCAAAGATTTGTGCAATCCTCCAAATTTTACGATTCGATGTATAAAAATGAAGGAGCAATTATTGAGGAAGGTTCCAGTGCAGTTCAAAGTTTTTTTCATCCATTTTTATCCGATCCGTGTGTATAGAGAGCGACGAACAACGCTGAGAGCGTTCCGCGTACGCCCTTGCCACATCGACGCACGCTCGCTTCTCAGAGTTCCCTGATTTTCCGCGAAATTTGACCCGAATTCGATAGGCAGCTGGCGACGTTTCTCTCTTTCTCTTTAATTCTGACAAACGTTCACTTGACGAATGTCGCAATTTCGAAAAACTTGATTGCACTGATGAATAATCAAAATGAAAGAAAAATCGTCCTCTAATTATTCCGCGAAGTATCGACCGTTGATCCGAGTTGGATTTTCTTGCTCGTTTAATAAAACAAAGAAAAATGAAGCAGAAAAGAAAAATCTTGATGTTTCTCATCGCGTAACTATATATTTTCTTTTCACCCGTTGTCCTCGTTGACCTTCATGCCAATATTCGCTCGAGCTCTTTCAATTTCATTCAACGTATTTTCTACGCGATAAGAGAACAAAAAACTATACTGTGTTCAAACGAGTGACTAATTCAATGATTATATATTATTAATAAATGATATATATATATATATAGCGATGCTAAGAGTATGAATCGTAAACGGAAATACGATTGAGAGTCCGAGGACTTCTTTCAACATCGATGTATCGCGGCTGAATTCAATGATTTCTGAGAATCGATCCAATTTTTGTCGAAATCTCTCATTGTNTTTTTTAGTCGAATATTCGATTTTTGAATCGAATATTCGTCGAATTTTCGAGTATTCGATAAATTTCCGAATATATGATGAATTTTCAATTCGATTTTCGAATAGAATATTCGAGCAATTTTCAAGTATTTCTTAAATTTTCCAATATTT
>JBAJMU010000008.1:11750142-11763964 GCA_037952995.1 Hyposoter didymator
AATACAAAAAGAAAATAGAAAAACGTACTATATATATTCGACGTTCCGAGCAAAAGTGCGCACTGGAATTGATTGCGAATCATAACCTCGAATATCCCTGCGAAACAGAGTTTTCACACTGCCGAGTCAAAAAAATAGGGGACTTGCACTTTTCCTTAAAATACGTCGATTTTTTTTATTTTCTTGCAATGAGCAACACTCGTAACATCTTCCAATGAATTCTGTGAAAGTTTCAACCGTTTGGTATGAAAAAACTTGGACAAATGAGAAGGTTAGGATTGTGTGAAAAAGGGGCTGCGAAACTCTGTTTCTCGTAAACCACGTGACCTCGACACGATATAGTTCCCAAAGCGTCCGCATGAGATCCTCTGTCGCGCAGTATTTAACGATATTAATCTATTAAATAAATTACAATGTATTTTACGAAGACCGGATTTTACACACGAAACCGGAAGCAACAATTATTCGTTCAAATTCGCCTCTCGTACCAACAACAACAACAGAAAACTGCAGAGACAACAAAATAAGAGAATTAACATAATTATGAGAAATATTAATAGGGAATTATTGTATATTGCAAAACTTGAGAAGCTGCGAGAGCGAGAGAAAGAGAAAAAAAGAAATGAGGAAAATGCCTGACGTGTACATGAGAGAAGCAATTTTTTTTAGGTATATTCTGATGTGTAGAACAAAAACGACAAAAAATCGAGATGTAAGCTCGACATTTATCTCTTGTGCGTGTAAACTTGTATCGCTGAGTTTCGCGAGCAACGCATTTCCACTCTATCGTGTTGCATAAATAAAAAATACAAAAATTTATAGCTGTTTTTTTCGTTTTTTGCATCTCGTTTATTTTTGACGCTCGCGGGAACCAAAAATACTGAGAAAAAAAAATGGACAACGTCGAACAAACCCTAGCGATGCACACGGCGAACAATATTTCAATGTTTCTAATGTTATGTAAATAAAAATTACCGAACGGAATTATAAAGAATGCGAAGAAAGCGAAACGGAGCGAAATAACAAAAATGGCGTCGTCAAAAATACCAAAAAGCAGGAAAGTGAAAATAACAAATAATGTGGGGGAAAAATTGGCGCGCGTTGAGGTATCGAAAGAAATAAAATGTTTATGTGTTTTCATGCCTGCGATTCATCTCTTCACATTTGTTTATTATTCCCTTAGGTAGTAGTACAAAGAAACGCGACGCAGCGCTGTGGTGCGCGGAAGCTCTGCGCAGTGGCGCTCGGTAGCATCGATCGTCGATCGCGCATGTCCGCTATTTCGTAATCGCGCAGTCAGTTTGACGCTGATCGCCGGCACCGCGCGCGTCCCTTTTCCGGATCCGAAATGTTTGTGTCCCTTTAATTCGAAAAATTATTGATTTTCGCGATCCCGATAATTGGCCGAAAATACATCGCCCTTTCGGGAGGATCTCGACTCCGGCGACGATTTTTCACGTTTATTCCCTGAACTTTGTGTTTCCTCCGTTCCAGCTCGGCCCCCGTTCAACGATATTTGCTGTTGACCTTCGCGCAACAGTAACGCTGTTGTTGCGGTCGTCGCTACCGTTGCATTGTTTTCCTGCAAAGATTGCTGCGAATACGATCGCGCGTGAATCTCCTTATCCCTTTTTTTCAAATCACCGCGAGTATTATTTATTGTCGTTTTTCGTCTTTACCTGCATTACGTTCAAAAGAAAAAGAAACGCCAACAGTGTGAGGGCGCTCAACGCAGTGCCGCTTCCCCCTCCTCCTTTGCCTCCGCCACTTTTCCATCCCCTGGTTTATATTGCAAAAAAAACAAGTGCGCGCGTTTTGTTAAACAATTTCAACGATGTGGTGTGTCGTTTTTTAGGTTTTGTGCTATTTTTCGTTCTTCTCGTTACGAGACAGTTACCGTGCTGTCAAATTTAGTGCTTCGGAAAAATGCAGAGATAAAATTTACCCGTGTCCGTGAGATTTGTGATCCCAACCTGATCCACTGTGGTATCTCTCGATCGATGGCGCTACAGGCCCTTTTCCCAAGCCTCCCCAGTTCATCAGGCTTCCGAGCGTCATCTTGGCCGCGAGAATCGACACGAAGTAAGTGACTTATTTGACTTTTTCATTCAATCGATCTCAAAATTGTAAACTCATCGTCGCAGAATCGCGAGACTAGAACATCGAGCTCGTAAATTCGCAAGGAAAAAAAATACGAAAACTTACATCCGTTGTCGTGATTTTTGACGATTATTTCGCAATTTCAAAACTTTGCCTCGTCGATGCTTCGCCGCAGATCGTAATTACACGCGAATTCCCGCGACCGTCTCAATCACGATTCCGCAACACTTTCTTTTGAATATCCGAACGAAATCCTTGGATCGCGGAGAAATCTTCTCTCGCGGAGATTCGAGAGCAAACTATTTCGTAACGAAGAGTGTCTCCAAGTTTATTCTTCCTCGTGTCGTTGACCACACGCCGAGGCGTGTGTCACGCACGAAATTTCATTCACGCTCTTTTCACACGAGGAAACGATGATTTTTNTTCCCAAGCCTCCCCAGTTCATCAGGCTTCCGAGCGTCATCTTGGCCGCGAGAATCGACACGAAGTAAGTGACTTTTGAGCTCGTAAATTCGCAAGGAAAAAAAAAACGAAAACTTACATTCCGTTGTCGTGATTTTTGACGATTATTTCGCAATTTCAACACTTTGCCTCGTCGATGCTTCGCTGCAGATCGTAATTACACGCGAATTCCCGCGACCGTCTCAATCACGATTCCGCAACACTTTCTTTTGAATATCCGAACGAAATCCTTGGATCGCGGAGAAATCTTCTCTCGCGGAGATTCGAGAGCAAACTATTTCGTAACGAAGAGTGTCTCCAAGTTTATTCTTCCTCGTGTCGTTGACCACACGCCGAGGCGTGTGTCACGCACGAAATTTCATTCACGCTCTTTTCACACGAGGAAACGATGATTTTTCTTTTTATAGTCAACGATTATCGCGAGCGCTCAGCTTGGACGTTGATTCTTGTAATTGCTCTCGGAGGACACGGTGTCGCGAACACGTTGACAAAGACGTCGCGTACAGTCTCCTCCGAAATCGACCATGTTGACGTTCGAATCGTTCTTTTTTCTCGTTCGAATACCGAATTTACTTTTAAAAAAATTGTAAAATTTTTTTTTCCTTGAATTTTAATTTTCTTCGTAATAAAAAAATGGCCATGAAAAATACGTTTTTCATCGGGTTTGAAAAATGAGGATAAACAACAATATCTTAATAATCAGTCGTTTATTTAACGATCATCAAATAAAATTGTACTGATTCTCGTTTTTATTATTGGCGTCGAGCCGCTGCCGCGTCTCTCGATATTTCTCATTAGAAAACCGAATTTTCTTAGAAAAAAATTGGAAATTTTTTTTTTCGTTGAATTTTAATTTTCTTCGTAATAAAAAAATTGTAAAATTTTTTTTTCCTTGAATTTTAATTTTTTTCGTAATAAAAAAATGGCCATGGAAAATACGTTTTTCATCGGGTTTGAAAAATGAGGATAAACAACAATATCTTAATAATCAGTCGTTTATTTAACGATCATCAAATAAAAATTGTACTGATTCTCGTATATTATTATTTTACAAATACGTCTAAACTATAAATAACAAAAAAACAAACACATTGTGTAAAACGTAATGAAAATATAAGGGCGATGAATAATTCCAAAAACATCTCGAATTTATAGATCGATTCGTCGATGTGCGCGGATTATCGTGGCTTGCAATAACTTTCCATGTCTTTTTCGTTATTATATACAAAATATTGGTAGGAAATTTCGATCGAGAGAATGCGAAAGGAAAAAAAATACACGATATCCTGAGAGACTAACTCTTGATTCGTTTCGGGAGAGTCTTTCATCGATCTGATTGCACACGAGCTTCGTGTGCCAACGATTTTTCGTTCGCCATTATTTTTCTCATTTTTTCGCGATATAAAAAAATTGAGCGAACAAAATCGTTGGACTCGAAATCCTCCCCCAAAAACGACGAATGATATATATAAACATATAAATACACGTTTATGTAAATATATCTATATATATAAATGAGATTACGCGGGAAATTGCGCAGGAGAGAGACCGTTCGAAACGATTAATCATTGTGACTTTTCTCCACGTATTCCAAAAGTATTTTTTTCCAATGTCAATGAATTCGTGATGAATTTTTTTTTTCCCAGGAATTTGTAAACATTTTTTATTATTTCTCTGAATTTTTTTCAACGATCACGTTTTCTCGTGCGCCTTTTCAATAAATAAATATTTTAATGAATAAATAATTACGGGGCATTATCGGGGAAATGCCTAGTTAAACTCAAATGCCATGCTTGAGATTTTCGAGTTTCGAGTTTCTCTCTTTCTCTCTCAATGCGTCAGTCTGTGTATTTTTTTCTTTTTTTTTTTTTGCGTTTCAACTATTTTGTCACTACGAGTCTTGGTTTTTCGATCTTTTTGCCAACCGCGAGGTGCTTCAGTCGCGGTGGAAAACTTGCTGTGCATTTTTCTCCGACACAGTTGAGTTTTCCGGGAAAAATAAAAGTTGTCGCTTCACTTTTATTTTTCTTGGAACGTCGAGCGCTTTTATTCCGAGAAGAATCATAATTTGGTGCTGTTTGTTTCTTTTTTTTTCGTCGATTCGGAGAAAAACACAAAATTGTAGCGATTCGTGCGCGTATTTTTTGTTTCGTAAACACGAAGCTCGCGCGGCCGCGTGTCTTCAATGTCCTTGAAAATCTCGCCCCGAGAGAGAAAGAGAAAGAGCCCCAACGGCCAAAAGTAATATTTCCATTTTTCATTTTTTTTTTTTTACTCCTCTGCGGATTTTTTTGTCGTTTTTTTTTTTTTCGTTTTTTTCGTTTTATCACATTTTCACATAACTCGAGCGAATCTCAGACTCAAATTGCGTTGCAGTCCATAAAATGCGTCCGGCAATCCTCGCCCGAACGTCCGCGTCTGCCGGCCTCGTAAAGCGCCTCGAAACCCACGCCGCTCTGCATTTGAAGCACGAAACTCGTGGCGTACCTGCAAATTCGAGTTTTCACGAAATTATAGTAGAAATCATAGAGAAAAAAATAGAAACAAATTTTTTTTTGTTTTTTTTGCTTACGATCCAAGTTGACAGAATATTGAGGAAGTTCCTTGCGTTTCTGCGATGCATTCCGCACTAGCTTCGCACAGAGCACGCTCCGCGCAACCGCGATGTCCCTCGTCCTCGGATTTGCCAAAATTACTGAACGATTTCATCGAGCGAACGTATCCCTTTGGATTCCAGCAAAAAGTTGATCAATTTTTCATTCAAATTACAAATCTTCGTATTGTTTTTATTGAAAGGGGGCGTCCATTAATCACGTGATGCATTATTTGAAATTTTTAGGCCCTCCCTTCCCCCACGTGATTTTAGGTGATGTTGAGGCTGACCCCTCACCCCTCCCACATGTGTCACGTGAGTTCAAATTGAACGATTATGCTGACATTTTTTGCCATTTTTGAAAACGCCTATTAATAAATGAGTGCATATTTCATGGAAAAATAGATAATGGGAACAATGTTTATTGTACATTTATAGAAATGCCTTTCAAATTTAATATCGATAAAATTAAATTTAATGAATACATAAATTTTGGTATTTAATTTTATCAGCAAGTTGAGAAAAACAAATAATAATAAGACTCTGGGAAAATGACGGTATTAACTAAAATTTGAAAGAAAAAAGAAACGTACCATCGCGAGGTACAAATTTGTCGAAATCAACATTTGAAAACTTGCTCGGAAAAAATATACGTGATATTGGTCATACCCCTACCCTCCCCCTTGTGATTTACCATGATGTTTTAATACACCCCCCACTACCCCGTGAATCCTCACGTGATTAATGGACGCCCCCAAAGGAAAATAAAATTTGAGAAATCTCGTACCTTGAGCATCGAGATCGAAGCGACAGCTGCTTCGGCAATGGTATCGCGTTTTCCCAGCGATCGAGCAGTGATCGAGCGATGGGAGAACGAAGTTTTCAGAGCTTCCAAAAGATTCATAACGATGTTGATAAACTGTCGTTAAAAAACGAATGAAAAATCGATTAAAACGACGTCGAAATAATTTGGGGACGATGACGAAAGAAAAGAATGAAGAAATTTGAAAAAAAAGGAAAAATATTTTACAAGGGATCGCGTGACAGCGAACGTTTGTACAATTTATTGGATAAACAAATTTGAAAGATTTGTCTTCAAGAAGTTGACGCTATGCAGGGGAATAATTGCAAGATCTTTCGGAGGCTGGGATCGAGGCAATGAAAACACTAACCTGGGAAGCCTGTTCAGCCATTTCAGCAACCCGACTGGGATCTCTTCCCTGTCCTAGAAACGCACCCAGCACGGCAGTCAATATGCCCTAAACAACCGACACCAGCATTGCTCTCTAAGTCCTCCATATAGATTATTATTTACAGAGTCGTTCACAGAAACCAATATTCGAGAAGAAAATACAAGGAAATTTTGAAAAATCATATTTTCATATTTTCTTGATATACGCCACGAAAAATTCGATTGAACGAAAAAATCAAAACACCCTCGATGTATTTACGAGCCAAAAAAGTCGCTGAATTATAAAAAAAATTCAATAATTCCCTCAATTTGTTTAATTTTTATATATCATTAAAAAAAATCATTAATTTGAATTGCTATTGATCGATCGCGATTGTATAATGTTTGCAGTAACTGTACTTTTGAAATAATTTTAAAAAAATTGAATAATTACGTTCCCGGCAGAATAGAGAGTGGTAATTATTTTTAACGAATTAGAAAAACCAACACGAATTAATAATTATGGCTCTTGTGGAAAGTTTTTGCTCCGGTGATTTTTTTTTATCGTTTACAACAATCGTGTACGTGATTCAAAGACATTACGTTCCGCTCTAGTGTCTCTAAATGGTGTTATACGATACGATAAATACGAGCTATATACACAAGTCCCAATCTACTTGATTTTCATGAAACTGAAGTTCGCATCGTTCGAATAAAACGAGAAAATTTTGTCTCACTGATTATTATTTTTTGGATTTTCTAATCGTTACTATTTCTCGAGCAAGTTCACTTGGCAATTTTCACAAAAACGTTCCTTCGATCATCGTGAGAAAATACTCAATTATTCATTTTAGTTTTTCGTGCCATTCGCATACACGAACTTCAGAGTCGTTTCCACCCACATTTGCTTCACGTACAGACGATGCATACTTTTTTTTAGTGTCTCGTTTTTTATGCGACTGCGGGATCAATTTTGCATTTTGTCACTGAAAATGTGATTTTTGAGTTTCCTTTTGGAATCACTTCGAAAAAATCTGCTCAATGCAAAATAAAAATTAGAAAATTTGTATTTTTTTTTTATAGATTGTCAAAATACTTGTAACTTTGTTCAAATTGATTTCGAATTGCCTTCAAAGGGGAATTGGTAATTCTCGTTTATCTACATTTTTTGATCGGTGATGAATTTTTTTTTTTTAAATGAATCAAAAAACGTCACTTTTTTCTTTGCATCTCGTTGGAAAAACAGTTTTCAAATTTTTTTGCACAGTCTACAAGCTTGTCCGGAGCAGGAAATTGGTCCAGTCAAAAGTTCTCGAGTAAGAAGCAGCCAAAGACATTTTTGCATTACAGAATTTAATGGATGGAGAGGAAAAAAAGGGATTTGTTGACTTTTGTGAAAAAAATAAGAGTTTGGTTCGTGCGTCCATTTGCACGAATATGCAAAAAGCAGAGTGGAAGCTTTTTTTCATAAATTTCGCGTTATTTACACGTCGCGTTGATCGTATTTACAAAAAGAAATTCGATAGCGAAAAAAAATGTCGAAAAAAAGAAGAAAATGCGAAAATAAATGTTTTAATTTGTAGCACATTTTGTTGAAATGTTGGAAAGACGATAAAAATGTACAAAATATGGAATGCTTTAGAAAGGAATTTTGGAAAATGCTGAAAATTATTTGGACAGCAAATGAATGAGAAATTTTACCTGCATCGGGCTTGATTGATTGTCGACCTTGTCGATACCATCGACCGACTGCTGATTGCCACCGAGCAACGCCCCCAGAACTCTGAATCCAACCGTCAGAAGATTCGTCCATGGACTCGCCGGTGCACCCTCGTCAATGTCGTTCTTACTCGGGCCCACAATGCCTGATGCCCCTTGCCCCAAAATCATCTGCATCAGCATTCCCAACATGTTGCTCCACGAGAAACTCGTTGCTCCTCCTTCCTAATATTTTCATCAATTCCTTTGTTATCCATTGAAATTTCAATCAATCAACGGGCCGAAAATTGATTTATTAACGAGACTGACAAATTTCACTTAATTATTTTTCGCGTTATTGAAACTTTTCGTTCAATTTTTGGCAAAAATCAAAAATTTCAAGAACTAATGATTCCTTCCGAATTAAGCTTTTCATCTAAAATTCGATAATTCAAAATTTTCAAAAATCACTGAGAAAAAAAAAAGAAAAATGAAATAAAAATTTGTCGAAAATTTTTTAAGCTTTTCCGAGAAACTTGAGATTTTTCATGGCTCCCCATAACATCGCAGTATCTCGAACACGAGGGGATGAATCTTTCGGAAATTTTGCACGTATTTTCGTAACAGTTTCGTTGAAATTGAAAAAAAAAAAAATGAAAAATCGATTTTTTTTTTACTGATTAAGGCCCCGCGATTCTTACTTGAATAGAATTAGTCCCGATGTCATCGATGTCATCCAAAGCAACTTTTTTCATAGCGTTTGGTTTCTCCGCAAATTTTCTCTCGTCTCTGGCATTTTGATGAGAGAATTGTTCCGGATGATATTGTGGCGAATATTGAGCAGGCTGAGGCAAAGCTGCAGCTTGCGCCAAGCACAGCGCCGCCAGGCAAAGGGAGATAAACTTTTTGTACTGCATTTCGTATTATTTCCTAAGAAAACAGAAAAAAAATCAAAATTCACCAATCAAAACGTCATCGAGTGAGGAAAGGGGGGAAAAACATGGTCGAAACTAGTTTTGACCTTGAATCCATGATTTTTGACCTTGAGGTCATTCGGTGATCAAGTCCTGCGGAAATATTCAACAGGATGTGAAAGTCCACGTGGGAGAATGATTCAGCGCGAAAATATTGCGTCAAAGATTTCAACTTTTCACATTCACCAGGATCGAGCAGAGGAACTCTCTATTTTTTGTCATGCTTGTGAATCATCGCGGATTTAATGACTCGCCGCTCATTTTTAAACGGGTCTCTAGACTCCAGAGTATTCGTGTATGTGACGCTCAGAGAAAAAGAGAGTGAGAGAAAAAAGGAGGGAGCGAGAGAGAAAGAGTACAAGTGAAAATGACCTACATCTTAGGAGATTCGTCTTTTCGCTTCGGAAAAATGTCACGTATAGACCAACCACTACAGCTTTACTAATTTTATTCTCTTCACTCAATGCGCATCAAATAATGAGCCTCGAAACTTTCACACGAAACAATGCATTTTTTTCGTGCAAATTGGACAAATTCATTTTACCAACAAATTTTTCAAATTTCGTCCACAAATTTAGTTCCAAATTTTGTAATAAAATTAAAAAAATGAATTTATTTATAAAAAACGCATTTTTTTTTTCGTGCAAATTGGACAAATTCATTTTACCAACAAATTTTTCAAATTTCGTCCACAAATTTTGTTCCAAATTTTGTAATAAAATTAAAAAATGAATTTATTTATAAAAAACGCATTTTTTTTTAATTTTGTTCCAAATTTTGTAATAAAATTAAAAAATGAATTTATTTATAAAAAACGCATTTTTTTTTTTTTCGTTATGAATTTTCGAGTCGTTCGAGACTTTTTGAGATTCGGAAGCAGAAAAAATTCAAGGCATGATTTCATTGAGAACGAAAAAGGATTCGTGCTGAGGTTTTCGCGTCTAGTAAACACTGAGCGTGTGTGTGTGTGAACGCCGGGCAAGCCTTGACCATGAAAGTAGGTCAACGTGATTGTGAGACCACGATCGCATCGTTAGCCCACTTACGAGATCGGTTCCCGAGGTTTATTGAACCCGAGAGTCCATACCGTTACTTGCGAAGGGGGTCGCGGCCTACTGTCGCCCGACTCAACGCTCGACTATACTCGGTCCACTTGGACACCATACCCTAGATCAAAAATAACATGGACGGCCTACTTTAAGTCCCTTCAACCTCAAAATCGACCTAAATCCGTCAGAATCGATTTTTTTCCACCGGATCTTTTCAAATGGAAAAAAATGTCGAAAAAAATGGAATTTTACAAAATACACTCGTAGAAATCGTCTGGACAAATCTTGAGTGATGGCTTCATAGAATTTTCGAGAAGATATTTATAAAATCGAAGTAACGAGCCAATATTTTTGAAAGAGCAAAAAATACGAATATCGAGGCGAAAAAAAAGGTCCAATTTTTTGTGGAGCCGAAAGAGTCTGTACGTACCCAGAGGAATTGAAAAATCGTACAAACGGAGGTCACAGACTTAGCTGGAATAATCTTAAACTCACTTATTCGCTATGGAGAGAAAATAAATCGAAATAACGAATAAAATCGAGAAAAATATCGAAAAAAATCACTGAGCGAAATTGTACGAAATAAGATTTGGAAATTCATTCGAATTTGAAACTTTTTCTTGGCACTCGTTTTTCCAACATTGACACTATCGACACTGAAGAAAAATCGCGATTCACGTCGTTATAGGAAATTAATGAAATATCGTGATCAATCGTACGAAGAGTTTTGCGGGAACCCGAGGTCGCGGGATCGGAGAAAATTGTTTGGAAGATTCTCGTAGGATATTTACGAGAGAAAAACTTTCGTACTCACTTGGTTATTTCCAGGTAGACTTCCGTGACACTGACTCTCAGTTCTGAAGATGAAATTCCTTGCGGGGTCTTCTATATAGCCTGCCGGTGGATGGTTTGTGGGGGTAAACCTAACGGCCAATGACCGTCGTCCTTTGCCACTATTTTCAATGAAACTCTCTTGCCAGTACCCTCTCGTCCATTCTCCCCGTCCGACACCCTCGTCCTCTTCCCCAACCTCCTTCGGCCACCTTCGGCACACCTGAGACATTCTGCTCAGGCCATTTTTCAATATTCTCCATGCCGCTATTTCATCTTCTTTCCTCTTCATTTTACCTCATCATTCTCCGATAATAACCCATTTTTCGTACTAAAAATTTCGCCATTGGAATGCGACCGAGACTTTTTATCATTTGCCTTCAAACTTTTCAACATTTTATTGCAAATTCATCATTTTTGTAACAACGTCCGCGGAGAACGGCTTCGTAGCCTGGAACAAAAAATTTCTAAAAGAAATTTCAGCGCTGCACGAAAAATCGACAAAATTTTAAAATAAAAATAAAAGTGGAATCGACTCCTGTCGATTTTTGAAATATTTTCAATCAATTTATTTGCTTTAAACAATCGGAAGCGACAGGAACGAGTTTCCGGTGCCACACTGCGTCAGAGAGAGACCCAGTGGGTCAGAAAGACCCAGTGTGGTCAGGCACAGCCAAAATCGAATAATTAGACACTGAATCATTTTTTTTCGTTTTTTTTTAATCAAATTATTAATCTGCCAATTGTGCAGAAATATTTATCGATAGAGGAGCGTCGATGCAGTTATGAAATTCCAACACGTCATCTGGTAAATTGACCTTGAAACACGAGATGCAATTTCATGACGGATTCTGTGCCACTATTCGTGCCGTGCGTATCAATGAAAATGAAAAAAAAAACAGAAACGTATATAAACAACGAAAGAAAAAGGAAAAATGTTTTCGTCACGAAAATCCCGTTGGTTTGTCCTCAATCGACGTGATCCAATTATCCACCGTGTGATTTTCAAAACGAACCACCGACGTCTCATTACCACAACTATTTTTCCTCTCTCATTGCTCCGACCGGTGGGCATGTTTTTCGGAATTTCGCAATTTTTTTATTATTTTTCCTCGTCACTTGTAGAATTTTTGAAAAAAAAATTCAATTATGGAAATTGCGGCATTTAATGCAAAAGTGCTTCGGAGACGTCAGTGTCAATCGTTAGTCCCTTGGAGTCTGACTCAAGGGTCCACGATTTTTTTTCAACTTCTCAAAATCCAGGCAATGCCTGGCAATATAAATAATTACTTACCCAATAGTTAATGCATCGATTGGAATTTTATTCAATTAATCACTTACATTTTGATGCACTGGGAATAAAATTTTGTTAAAAATCGTCGATATTTTGTTGAATACGGTAAAATAAATATTTCTTTTATAATTTCAAAATTTTTTGTTATTTTGGCAGTATATTTGGTTTCTAATGGAATTGTCAGCAAAATTTACGATTGGAACGACTAAAATTTGCTTCCAAGGAGACTTTATAGAATATTTCTTGTTGCGATGACTCAATTTTTGGGATTATTCAAAAAAACGTTTAGTCGAACGTACAGAACAAAATATCGAGCTTTTCCAATGAAATTTTGTTACAAATCGTCAATATAAAACGGTGAACTAAATATTTTTCGATAATTTCAAAATTTTCATTATTTTGGCAGTATATTTCGTTTCTAACGGAATTGACAGCAAAATTTACGAGTGGAACGACAAAAATTAGCTTCCGAAGAGATTTTCTAACATTTTTTTTTGCCGCATTGACATTATTTTTGGGATTATTCGAAAAAACGTTTGGTCGAACGTATCGAACAAAATATCCATCCGTTTCAACAAAATTTTCTTTTCAGTGATGTGATTCAATGAATTCGTGTTTCATGAACATAAACAAGAGGAAAAAGTTTGCGTAGGATATTAATGAGACTTTCTTTTTACCGGGAACTTGAAATTGAAGAAAACAAAAAAATGGTAAACAATAAGTAAGCGAGAAATGGAGGTGGCAAATGTTTCGGTCTCGTGAGTTGCTTGTGTGTGCATGAGACAATCGCGAGGCTGGATGGTAACCCACAATTTAGTACTCTCCTCGTCAACCTGACCGAAATTCCATGACTTTATTTTCTTCTCTCTCTCGTCTTCTCGCTCTTTCTCATTCACGCTTCGTTTGCATTCCTCGTAAGCTTAACTTTTGTAACTTGTCCACTTTTTACCTTTTGTCAAAACGATCTTTGTGTCTTTTTTATCTTCGACACGCACGAGATTCACGACTCCGTGTACGATAATTGCTTTTTTTTTCTCTCGCAACTTCCGGCCACTTTTTTTCGTCGCGACCTCCGCGCAGACAATTTGTCGAAAAAGATTTTTGTCCAATGTCCTAGTTTCTCATTATAATCATTTTTCTTCGTATTCGTGAAGCTGCGACGAAAAAAAAACAAACTAACAAATAAATCGCACGATTTTTTTTTTCTTACGAACAATTGATTCGTGAAAACAAAAAAAATTAAAAAAAACCCCTTAAAAATGCGTGTGCATGATGGCGCTTGAGGAAAAAATGGGAAAAAACTTTTCAAGAGCTTGCAATAATTATCGGAGATTATGCGCGTCCGACTGGCTTTGGCAAATGGGCCGCGGCATGGGCGACCTCGCGGCCAACGTAGAAGAGCGCGATTCATCATAACTGTTTCAGTAGCGGGATGCGGTATGCGTTCTTCTTATTAGGAGGCTCCAGCTAATCGTTCCCTCTGTCTCTCTGTCCAATAGAAAAGGCGAATGGATCAACTTTTCTTCCTCCAAGTGCGCGAGCTCGAGAGCGAAGAAAATAAAAAGAAGAATCGATCCAAAAGAATGAGCGAAAAATGATGATTTGAGGGGCAGGGAAGGAGGCTCGGGGGGGGGGAGTCAGTTCACTTGC
>JBAJMU010000008.1:11775324-11800405 GCA_037952995.1 Hyposoter didymator
GCTGATTCATTTTTTTTCTTCCTCTCCCTCCCCCCCCCTGCTTACCGAACGCGATTTCAAATCGATCAACATATGTTTTCAAACGGAAGTTAATTGTGACCGAAGAAACACAATGACTCATTATTCGATGACGAGATTTTCAAAAAATCGGATTTAAATCCAAAAATTCAATTCACCGTTTTCATTCGATTGTCGATCAAAATTTTTCATGGACATGGAAAACAACGGAGCATTTTTCCAACGTCTCGCGGAAAACTTGGATCTTCCAGTTGAAGCCTCCGCTCGAAAATACGATGACTCACGGGCTTCGTGTTTGCCACCAACTGCAAGAAAACACGTGTATGTCTCAAAAATAATAAAAAATAATAAAAAATAATAAAAAATAATAAAAAATAATCAAAAATAATCAAAAATAATCAAAAATAATCAAAAATAATCAAAAATAATCAAAAATAATCAAAAAAAATCAAAAATAATCAAAAATAATCTAAAATAATCAAAAATAAAAAAAATTAATAAAAAATTGTGAGATTATTATTAATCGATCGGTTCGTATCAATGCGAATCAATCGGTCAATAAATTTTTCTACTTTTTCGTAATTATTACGAAATTTAATGAAATATTGCCGGAAATGAAATTTTGTTAAAAATCGTCAATATAAAACGGCGAACTAAATATTTTTCGATAATTTCAAAATTTTCGTTATTTTCGCAGAATATTTCGTTTGTAATGGAATTGTCAGCAAAATTCTTGCTACGATGACACAATTTTTGGGTTTAGTAAAAAAAAAACGCTTTTCCAACAAAATGTTGTTTTTAGTCCGAGTCTTTGACCGAATTCTAGTTATTCGCGAGGAGAACTGGAATTTATTTCTTTCACGTCATACGTGACGTCCGAAAAACCCTCCGGAGCAACGTCATCATTTTTTGTACATGTGTGCGCGCGTATTTACATGAGAACGTTTCTGCACCGTCGAATTACGTCGACACCGCGCCGCCGTGGAGTTGGTGTGTCCGCGACGACAGTCTACGTGGGTTTTCCCGACACCAGCCTCTTCTCCCTCTCTTCCCTTCCACACTTGCTCCGTTTACTGCGAAAGAACGCTCCAGATTGCTCCACCAGAATCGTTTATAAATTCAAGAGAACGCGAAATTAATTGAAACTGCATTTTCAAGAAAGTTACAAATTTTATTCATCGTCACTTTTGTTTATTGATATAAACATTTTTAATAATCAATCGCTATAAATTACGCGCAGATATTCGAATGTCATTTATTTTTGTTGTTGTTATGTTTGCTCATTTATTCATATAAATAGAAATTATTTCCAGTAAGATTATACTCGTTGGTACGTGATTGCGTGTTTTCTCTCGAGTTTCATCTTCGCGTTACACACTCGTTGGATCGCGCGTTCTGCAACGATAATTATACGCGGATGCTAGATAGAGACGAGCCAATCGAATCGTTAGAGATTATTATCTCGATCCGAGAACGGACAAACCAGTCTTGCACGCATTGCATAGAGATTCTTATGCTAATTACGTCGAGTTAACGGATTACGAGAAATGGAAAAAACTCGAGGATTTTTTAAAGAAACAAAAAAATCATGAATTTCTACACTAAAAATATAAAATTTTGTTGGAAAAGATGGATATTTTGTTCGAAACGTCCAACTTAACGTTTTGTTTGACTAAACCCAAAAATTGTGTCATCGCAGCAAGAAATATTCTAGAAATTCTCTTCGGAAGCAAATTTTAGTCGTTCCAGTCGCAAATTTTGCTGACTATTCCATTAGAAACCAAATATACTGCCAAAATATTGAAAATTTGGAAATTATCAAAAATTATTTAGTTCACCGTTTTATATTGACGATTTTCAACAAAATTTCATTGGAAAAGCTCGATATTTTGTTCGATACGTTCAACTAAACGTTTTTTTAAATAATTCCAAAAATTGTGTCATCGCAGCAAGAAATATTCTATAAAATCTCTTCGGAAGTAAATTTTAGTCGTTCCAATGGTAAATTTTGCTGACAATTCCATTAGAAACCAAACATTCTGCCGAAATAACGAAAATTTTGAAATTATCGAAAAATATTTAGTTCACCGTTTTATATTGACGATTTTTAACGAAATTTCATTGGAAGGGCTCGATATTTTGTTCGATACGTTCGACTAAACGTTTTTTTTTAATAATTCGAAAAATTGTGTCATCGCAACAAGAAATATTCTATAAAATCTCTTCGGAAGTAAATTTTAGTCGTTCCAATCGTAAATTTTGCTGACAATTCCATTAGAAACCAAATATACTGCCAAAATAACAAAATTTCTTAAATTATCAAAAAAATATTTAGTCTTTCGTATTCAACAAAATATCGACGATTTTTCGTGCAATTAATCAATTTATATGTTGATTTACTTTTTATTGAGTAAGAAAAGAAAAATTCACTCGGAGCTCGATTGATTTTCGGTCTTTTTGATTTCCGTCGAAGAAACGTCGCTAAAAATTTTTTTTTACTCCCGCACTGACGGAAAGTTTGAATTTCACTCTCTATTGGTTTTTCTGCGCGGCGATCCCCTCGTTAGGCCTCGAGCTTCCCTCGTCGGGTCGATTAGTTGCTCGATCTACTAATTACACGCTCATTAGCGCCGGGGCCGCTAACGATATACGAGAGAGACGAAAGATGTGCAACAGGGAAAGAGGGAGGGAGAGACAGCGGAGAATGATTTGTGATGATGCAGTGAAGAAACGGCCATGCGTTCGATAGTGCCGACTAAATGACGCTCCACGTTTTCTTTTCGTAATGGCTGATCGGCAGTGAAAATCATCAACAAAAATGATCGGTTTTTCCATTTTTTTTTCTAATCCAAATTTAATTTTCCATCGAAAACTTTTTCTTCATTAAAAATTTTCCTTTCGCTGTTTTTAATTAATTTTTTTTTTTTAATTAAATTTCGCGATTATAATTGCACAATTTGTTCACGTTTTTGATTGCGCGTTCGATTTTTATTCCACCTCAATATTTCCGAGTTGCGCTTCATTGTTTTACTGCCAGTTTGTTTTTTTTTTCTTTATTTTTTTTTTAAATCTTTGGTCCTCGAAAATTTGCAGTTCGAAGAACGCGATCTCTTTGGCAACGGGACGAGATCGATTCTCAGAGACGTTGGCTTCGCTCGTTCGCATAACGCGATTCGACCCACATTATTCTCGTGCCAAAAAAAAAAAAAAAAAAAATCTCCTCCCACGNAAAAAAAAAAAATCTCACTTTCGTCCAAAATCACCCATCAACTTTATTATTTGTCACGTTTTATTCCTCTGTCCATGTTGGAACTTTCATTAACGTCTCTTTCGTGCGGTCGCGGACTTTAAGGAGATCCCATTCGACGAGGGAAAAACGATTCGACCGACTCAATGGATTCAAAGTGATGGAATCTTCTGAGGGAAATATCTCGACTCTTAATATCAGAGCCTCGTGTCCTCATTTTCGAGGTCTATTTTTTTCAAGGTCACATAATTAATAAAATTCGCTAATTTGACAAAAAAAAAAACACTTTAAAGCAAAAATCGAATAGAAGCGACGAAAATAAATTGAAAAAAATGGAATTATCATTTTTTCCCAAAAAAATTAGTTGCTCGTAAATTTTCCAATTTTTTTTACACGAACCGATTATGTGTCGCAGCGTTCCACGTGGTAAAATTTAGTTTGTAAAAAAAATGGTCGTAACTTACGACAAGTTATGCATATGCAGCGTCCAAAAGTGTGAGGAGGGAAAAAAAAATCTCTTGAGATTTCTCATCATCGCGAATGGATGTGAAATCCTTGACTTTTAACCGAGAATCGTAAATTAGCCTTGCGCCGCGCGCAGACGTTTTTCTCGTCTCGAACTTTGAGTTTTATTCTTTCGCTTTTTCTCTCTCTAGCCCTCGCTCTTTGTCCCAATTTACGATATACGACCGCGAAGGCATTGTCGAAGGAAAACACGCGAGTCTTCCTTTTTTCTGTAAATTTATATTTTTTTTTTTTCATATAAATAAATTCACCTGAGGCGTAGGATTATTAATCGACGCCAAATATCGAAAAACATGACAACGAGAGAAGAACAAAAAAACGGTTATGTTGCATGAAAAAAAAAAAAAATAAAACATATTTTTATAATATTGTCGTAAACTCTCAATTTTCAAGGATTCCAATTTTTATTGTAATTTTTTATCGATCGAGGTGTCGATTCCCAATTGAGGAAATTTTTTTTTCGTTTTTTGTTTTTAAATCAAGTTTTTTTTTTTTTCTTGCAAAAAAAACGCGTGCAGCACTTTCCAAATGATTTATTTTTCATTCCCAGCAACGAGTTGGGTGTTTTTTGAAATTCTTATTCGCCCGTACTTCTCTATATACCTAACCCCCGCGTGCACTTGGTGTAGCCAAGAATTTAGGGGTCCCCGACTAATTCAGTAAAGTGAGCAACATCGGCACGTATATATAACGAAAAGTGTAGTTCGGGGGTGACCGAAGTGTGGAGAGAGAGAGCTGGAAGCTACAGAGCTTGCTACAACGAGGAGAAAATCAATACGAGCGTAGTACGAGCACCGAACGACCATGCACTCCCCCATTGTAAAGCAGTATGTGTTTTAACCATACACCTCACTATTCGTATGTTTACGACGCGACCATAAAACTATATGGCGAAAAAAAACTTTTCCAAGGGTGAATTTTCGATTTTATGCTCGGCTATACATAAATGCCTGAATTTATACATACAGCTTGAACCCTCGAAATATATTTNCGAGTTGGGTGTTTTTTGAAATTCTTATTCGCCCGTACTTCTCTATATACCTAACCCCCGCGTGCACTTGGTGTAGCCAAGAATTTAGGGGTCCCCGACTAATTCAGTAAAGTGAGCAACATCGGCACGTATATATAACGAAAAGTGTAGTTCGGGGGTGACCGAAGTGTGGAGAGAGAGAGCTGGAAGCTACAGAGCTTGCTACAACGAGGAGAAAATCAATACGAGCGTAGTACGAGCACCGAACGACCATGCACTCCCCCATTGTAAAGCAGTATGTGTTTTAACCATACACCTCACTATTCGTATGTTTACGACGCGACCATAAAACTATATGGCGAAAAAAAACTTTTCCAAGGGTGAATTTTCGATTTTATGCTCGGCTATACATAAATGCCTGAATTTATACATACAGCTTGAACCCTCGAAATATATTTTGTGTCTACATGCGTATAAAAAAACCTCAAAATAATTATTTGAATTTTTATTCAACGTACTAAATCATAAAAAACGAATTTTTTGATTTTGGAATGCTTTCCCAAAATATTTCGATCTTTACGTCGATCCTTCTTGAAGGGATTTCTCTGCAAACTTTTCCAAGGGTGAATTTTCGATTTTATGCTCGGCTATACATAAATGCCTGAATTTATACATACAGCTTGAACCCTCGAAATATATTTCGTGTCTACATGCGTATAAAAAAACCTCAAAATAATTATTTGAATTTTTATTCAACGTGATAAATCATGAAAAACGAATTTTTTGATTTTGGAATTCGTTCCCAAAATATTTCGATCTTTACGTCGATCCTTCTTGAAGGGATTCCTCTGCAAAAAGGATCCTGGAATTTCTCGTGAATTTTCTTCGCCGAAAATTGTGAAGAATGATTTTTCGAATTCGAGGATTTTCGACGAGTCGGAAAAAAGATTTTCGACGTTTTGCCATATCGAAAAATCGCGAGCATTTGGAAAAAAGCTGTTGGGCATTCGCGGAGGTTTTTAAAGGGTCAAGTTCGTGAGGGTGTTTTTTATGCCCCCAGAGGTCATCCACATTCTCTATAATTCACACGAGCAAGTTAACATTATTAGCTTCTTTCCCAAGCAAGATTTTCTGGGGCAATTGATAAAAGCGACGCGGTACCCGCAGGCTGTCGTCTGAATTGATCAAATGCGGTGCTTATCGCAGGATAAATAATCCTCGTTAATAGTAGCCATCGTCTCAAATTAAAGCTCGTCAAACAAAATTCGAGTCGACTCGAAATTTTTATGGCCAATAATTTCTCCCAATAAATTTTTTCCACTGCTTTTTTTTTCTCATACGAAAAAATTCGTCGGAACAGAGAGCGACGAACAATCGCGACGAAATATTATATTTTTACTTTGGTCCCTGATTGAGAATCAAAATTACTGAGCACGTACATCCAAGTTTTTTGTTTTTTTTTGTTTTTGGCTCAACATCCAGCATTGTTCCTGCTCGTTTGGCTCACGCCGCGACTACGCCTCGTTTTTTGTTTGAATTTCATTAACCAACACCCTGTGTATAGATAATCGGTACGTGCGTTGTCTGTTGGTAAGAGAGGATCGAACACTTGGTGCATCGCCATGGGGGTCAGCACGCGACCAGCTGCCCCCCATACCTCTCTATATATCCCTCAATATATATATATATATACATAATACGTGTATATATGCACGTATGTACAAATGGAAATAACCTGGCACGTAAACTGGAAATAAAATTTTGTTAAAAATCGTCGATATTTTGTTGAATACGGTCAACCAAATATTTATTGTTAATTTATAAATTTTCGATATTTTCGCAGTATATTTCGGTTCTAATGGAATTGTTGGCTAAATTTACGATTAAAACGACTAAAATTTGCGTCCGAAGAGTTTTTATAGAATATTTCTTGTTGCGATGACACAATTTTTGGGATTATTAAAAAAAACGTTTAGTCGAACGTATCGAACCAAATATCGAGCTTTTCCAATGAAATTTTATTAAAAATCGTCAATATAAAACGGTGAACTAAATATTTTTCGATAATTTCAAAATTTTCGTTATTTTGGCAGAATATTTGGTTTCTAATGGAATTGTCAGCTGGATTTACGATTGGAACGACTAAAATTTACTTCCGAAGAGACTTTCTATAATATTTCTTGCTGCGATGACACAATGTTTGGGATTATTAAAAAAAAACGTTTAGTCGAACGTATCGAACGAAATATCGAGCTTTTCCAATGAAATTTTGTTAAAAATCGTCAATATAAAACGGTGAACTAAATATTTTTCGATAATTTCAAAATTTTCGTTATTTTGGCAGAATATTTGGTTTCTAATGGAATTGTCAGCTAGATTTACGATTGGAACGACTAAAATTTGCTTCCGAAGAGATTTTATAGAATATTTCTTGCTGCGATGACACAATTTTTGGGATTATTAAAAAAAAACGTTTAGTCGAACGTATCGAACGAAATATCGAGCTTTTCCAATGAAATTTTGTTAAAAATCGTCAATATAAAACGGTGAACTAAATATTTTTCGATAATTTCAAAATTTTCGTTATTTCGGCAGAATATTTGGTTTCTAATGGAATTGTCAGCAAAATTAACGATTGGAACGACTAAAATTTGCTTCCGAAGAGATTTTATAGAATATTTCTTGTTGCGATGACACAATTTTTGGGATTATTAAAAAAAAACGTTTAGTCGAACGCATCGAACAAAATATCGAGCTTTTCCAACAGAATTTAATTTTTAGTGTAGCACAATTTTTTTTTTTGGCCCCGAAACGCAGCTTGATACGAAAATCTGTTTGAAATAATCTGATCGCAGCGAAATGTGCTCGTAAAGTTAATAATTTAATCCCAAAGTTACTTGACACGATCCAGCGAAATTTTTCGAGTATTTCTCATTTATTTTCGTCGCATTTTTCAATTATAATTAACAACGAAACATGATCAAAGTTCAAATCAACATAATTAACAATGATGGTCATTTTTTGTTTTCTTTGGAGAGTGTTTTTTTGCAAATTTATTAACGTAGGAACGTACGTAATATTCTCACCTCGTTGAACACGCTCGTTACTGGATTGAGAATTCGAATCCTCCGGCGTATTGTGTGCGGCCCTGGCTCACTGACCCTTTTAACTCTCGGAACCTTCGTTAAGTCTCTCTCTCTCTCTCTCCCTCTTGCATCTCTCGTAATAACCCGTGGCATTGCCGGTTATGCAGCTACATATGGTAGACGCCATAAAAAATCCACTCCGAGGATTACATACGCACCTACTTTTTTTTTTGCCTCATGCTGCATATAAATGAACGTAATATTCCAAGTTGGTTATCCATTGCCAAGAATAATCAAGAAATTTCACATAAAATTGTAAAAAAAATAGTTTGACCATTTTTTATGATCGAATTTTAAGAATTTTTCAAAATAATACGTTCCTGTTGTTCGTATCGAACTTTTCGTCAATCTAGAGCGATTTGATTTTGGAAAATGTCATCCATTGCCAAGAATCATCAAGAAATTTCACATAAAATTGTAAAAAAAACAGTTTGACCATTTTTTATGATCGAATTTTACGAATTTTTCAAAATAACACGTTCCTGTTGTTCGTATCGAACTTTTCGTCAATCTCGAGCGATTTGATTTTGGAAAATGTCATCCATTGCCAAGAATAATCAAGAAATTTCACATAAAATTGTAAAAAAAATAGTTTGACCATTTTTTATGATGGAATTTTAAGAATTTTTCAAAATAATACGTTCCTGTTGTTCGTATTGAACTTTTCGTCAATCTCGAGCGATTTAATTTTGGAAAATGACTTTTCAACGCCGAGAAATCAATCAATTTGTATTTTCTCTGCAACTTTGCGGGGATTACACGTTCAGGTCCAGTGATGATTATACGAGAACGATGTGTTTTGATGCTCGCGCTCACGTGGCAAGCCCTAGCTTTGGACCCTTAAAGCCCAACGATGAGTTTTCGAAAATTGGCTTACGGCCAGCCTTCCAAATCCGGAACGGTGACTAAGAGAAAGTGACAGAGCCAAAGAGAGAAAGAGAGCGAGAAAGTGCGATTCGCCCCACCGCGTACGTGCAACCGCGGCTACACACAAAAGTTTTCGCGCGTATCGATCGTCGTACGAAATATAAAATTTTCGTCGCGAAAGTGCATCGATCGTATTATCATTTGTGTTTTTAATCATTTCCAAAGCCTTCACAATCGATTACCCAATCCCGAATGTGGCACATTCAAATTTTATGATTCGAGTGTAAATTTTTAAAACGAACAAAAAACACAAGTTTCGAGAGAGTTTTTATTATTGGTTTTTTTTTTTTACGATTTACGAGACGCTTGTTCTTTTCGTCGAAATTTTACATTTTTTAAATATACAGAAAAAATCTACACATAATTGATCAATAAAAATCCAAATTTTTATACCGTCGATGTATTTTTTTGAATAAATAATAAAATCCTGCCTCATTGTTTATTCAAACTAATCCAAAGAAAATTTTGTTCCCTAAAAATCGCCATTGCAACTTTTAAAAGTTGTCCGCCCTTTTCGTTGTAACGTTGGTTACACTAAAAACAAAATTTTGTTGGAAAAGATCGATATTTTGTTCGATACGTCCAACTAAACGTTTTTTTTGACTAAATCCAAAAATTGTGTCATCGCAGCAAGAAATATTCTATAAAGTCTCTTCGGACGCAAATTTTGGTCGTTCCACTCGTAAATTTTGCTGACGATTCCATTAGAAACCAAATATTCTGCTAAAATAACGAAAATTTTGAAATTATCGAAAAATATTTAGTTCACCGTTTTATATTGACGATTGTTAACAAAATGTCATTGGAAAAGATCGATATTTTGTTCGATACGTTCGACTAAACGTTTTTTTTAATAATTCCAAAAATTGTGTCATCGCAAGAAGAAATATTCTATAAAGTCTCTTCGGACGCAAATTTTAGTCGTTCCAATCGTAAATTTTGCTGACGATTCCATTANTTGTTAAAAATAGTCGATATTTTGTTAAATACGATAAACTAAATATTTTTTTTTTAAATTTCAAAATTTTCGTTATTTTGGCAGTAAATTTCGTTTCTAATGAAATTGTCAGCGAAATTAACGAGTAGAACGACAAAAATTTGCTTCCGAAGAGATTTTCTGAATTTTTNTTCTAAAATGTTTTGTTTGCTGCATTGACATTATTTTTGGGATTATTCGAAAAAACGTTTAGTCGAACGTATCCAACAAAATATCCATATTTTTCAACAAAATTGTCTTTTCAGTGAAAATCAAACTAATCCAAAGAAAAGTTTGTTCCCTAGAAATCGCCATTGCAAATTTGAAACCGCCCTTTTCGTTGTAACGTTGGTCAAGCATATGAAATTTATTATTTAATCGTGCTTATCGTTAATAAATATTGAAGGAGAAAAAACAAGCATAACTCTGGAAGGTAGAGTGTGAAAAATGGACGCATTGTTCATCAACAAAAGTACGAGAGAGCGACTAATTAGCATAGGTGTGATGAGGCTCATTGTTTCGCGTTTATTTTCACTGCGAAACGCGAAGAGCCGAGGTCGGGAAACATATAGAAAATGATTTAATCTCCGCGTGAACGAAAGAATTAAATAACGCAGCGCGACTCGTGCATATTTAGTTAATCTCGCTTGTGGCTTTTTTCAATCGTGCGGTAAATTGTTGAGTAAATGCCTCACACGTTGCAACAATATGTAGCTCGATCATCGAGGACATATTTGTGTCAATTGTTTCCCGGTACAGCGGCTGCACCTTTCGCGATTCAAATGTCCGGTTACTTGAGCGGAAAATATAGAAATTTATATCGTCATTCGTTGAATTCCATTTCGATCACCGCGCGATTCATGTCGCGCATTTAATTTTCTGGTGCGTATGAAAATTATTTATAAAAATTGACGACGCACTGAATAATTCGAACAATTGTAGATTTTTTTTTTTTCAAATGTGGGTGCGTGTCAAAATTTTGATAAAAACTCCGCAGCAAAGATGAGACAATGTTCCCGATGTTTTTTCTCAGTTTTGCGATTTTTACACGCAGCGAGGAGATTACCGACGAGAATAGATCGTGTCGTTATTCGCACACCCATGGATGAGTAATTACTCGTGTCTAGGAATAATTTTATTTCATGAATTCATCGATCTGACTCACTTATCGTTTGCAAGCGGAAACGCTAATTAACAATTCATTTTTTTTATGTTTTTTTGTTATAACGAAAGAAAAACGTTTACGTGTGTGAGCGAAAAAGAGAAAAATCAGGTTTCTAGCAAACGCGGAGAGAAAATCTCTCTCATTCGTGCGCTGGCGTTATTTGGACGACAGGGAATAAAGATAATGGTCCATTGTTTCTTCCTCACTCGATTCTCCTTCATTATTCGAAATGGCTCATTGACCCTCGTTCGCTCGCCCTTTTCCTCCTATCTGTACCCAATTATCGCCACGAGGGAATTTCCAAGATCCCTCTATCGCTAATTCTACGACTGCCATTCCCGCGCCACACATCAATCTTTTATCGGAATCTCGTCTGTATATATGCCGAGCCCGATGAAAATAATAAACATTATGGTGGAAAAGTAATTAATTGTTCGAGAGAGAAAAAAAATCGGCCAAAAATTATTTTTCATCGAACGATGCAAACATCGTAAACATTTTTGTAAACATTTGTTTACGAAAATTGTTTATGCACCAAAAGAATGTAAATAATAAAACAACCGTTCGCTTTTTTTACAAGTGTCGAAAAATAATGGCAATCAAGCCATAAACAATGTCAAAGTACCGAAAGTACGTGCCCGAGGGACACGATCCGAGGATTATTGCTTTGCGTCATGAGATCCAAAGAATTTAATACCGACCACGAATTCGTTGGAAATTCCAACGATGGGCATGGGCCAGCCAAGTTATTTGGAGCCTCTCGCAATTTCATTTCATTTCATAAACACAAACAATTATTACGATTATTTTAATACGTTGAATAATTAAAAAACATAAACACACATTTGTACGAATAAAGAAATGAAAAAATGGAGGAAATATTTCGGAAAGTACGCTCAACAAATAGCCAGACGATCCGACATCGTTTGTCTCTCTGAATTTAATCCTCACGTTATTTTACCGTTTTCCTTCCTCCTCCGTTTCAAACCGCCCTCGCACTCGCTCGAATAATATAACGAGAGAGAACGACCAAGAGCTAGTAGGTTAAACCTTTAATGCCGTTTGATTGCCGTTGTGGCTCCAGTCGGACGATCGTTGTCGCTCGCACCAAGTGAACGTAATACCTATCGCAGCTCAGATTATGTTCTTCGTTGCACTGAAAACAAAATTTTGTTGAGAAGGATGGAAATTTTGTTCGATACGTTTGACTAAACTTTTTTTTTAATAATCCCAAAAATTGTGTCATCGCAGCAAGAAACATTGTAGAAAGCCTCTCCGGAAGCAAATTTTAGTCGTTCGAATCGTTAATTTTGCTGACAATTCCATTAGAAACCAAATATTCTGCCAAAATAACGAAAATTTTGAAATTATCGAAAAATTTTTAGTTCGCCGCTTTATATTGACGATTTTTAACAAAATTTCATTGGAAAAGCTCAATATTTTGTTCGATACGTTCGACTAAACGTTTTTTTTTAATAATGCCAAAAATTGTGTCATCGCAGCAAGAAATATTGTAGAAAGACTCTTCGGGAAGAAATTTTAGTCGTTTCAATGGTAAATTTAGCTGACAATTCCATTAGAAACGAAATATTCTGCCAAAATAACGAAAATTTTGAAATTATCGAGAAATTTTTAGTTCACCGCTTTATATTGACAATTTTTAACAAAATTTCATTGGAAAAGCTCGATATTTTGTTCGATACGGTCGAGTAAACGTTTTTTTTGAATAATCCCAAAAATTGAGTCATCGCAACAAGAAATATTCCATAAAGTCTCATGGGAAGTAAATTTTAGTCGTTCCAATCGTAAATTTTGCTGACAATTCCATTAGAAACCAAATATTCTGCCAAAATAACGAAAATTTTGAAATTACCGAAAAATATTTAGTTCACCGTTTTATATTGACGATTTTTAACAAAATTTCATTGGAAAAGCTCGATATTTTGTTCGATACGTTCGACTAAACGTTTTTTTTGAATAATCCCAAAAATTGTGTCATCGCAGCAAGAAATATTCTATAAAGTTTCTTCGGAAGCAAATTTTGGTCGTTCCACTCGTAAATTTCGCTAACAATTTCGTGAGTAACGAAATATATTGCAAAAAATAGGAAAATTTTGAAATTATTCATTCCCAGTGTGCGCGTTATATTTTGCAAAATTTTCGAGCATCGAATACGTACGTAAAATAATTTTTTTTCAATTATTTTCTGTAACTCGAAAAATCGCCGACATTTTACTCGGTTTTTACAATTTCAACATTTTTCAAATCGGCTTCAGATTTATTTGCTCTAAAAAGAAAAAAGTCTAACGATTTACCGGAGAACAATCATAATAATGATTTTTTTTCCTTCACTGGCGACAATCGGACGACATGCTGGCGCGCACGTGAGCCATAACATCGCGGAGGGTGGAAAAGGGTGCAAACGCCGATGTACGCGCCGTGGCAGCAGAGATGTCGAGAGAAACGCGGCGCCAGGAAACCTCCCACATTCGCCACTTTTCCTCCCAGCGCGCGATACGACGTCCAGACAATCAGGGGCCGCACGCACGTTGACCGTGAACCAGAAGCCCAAAACTTAACTTTTCTCCATCTTTCCACAAATCGATAAACTTTCACCATTTTTCGTCCATCAAAATCGATTTTTCACCAAACGAGAAGAATTTTCAACGAAATGACGAAAAATTACGGTGGTTCGGAAAGAAACACGGAAGAAATAATTAACCCAAAGGAAACAAGTAAGATCGTTGTCAAGAAAAAAAAAAGCACTTCCGAATTTTCGGGATCTTCGCTTTGAGGCTAATGAAGAAATAATTACTTGGGAGCAACAAAAAATGAGCTATTAAGGCGCTCCCCATTAGCGACATCATTCCCAAAGCTCTTGGGCACGCGTTCAATAGTATTTCCTGCACTTTTGGCCATCAACGCGTTCGTTAAAATCAAAATTCTCCACCGAACCACTCAACCTAATGAGTTTCCTCAAACGTTTCAGCTAATAGTGCAAATTCCGTGGATATAAAGATTAAAATGATAAGCTCGAATCAGTTGACCAACAGCAACGAATACCCTTCGCGAGGTTCGAGTCTTTTTCAAGATAAATTATTCCAATTTTTCGTCGATTCGTATCTTTCATTCTAATCTTTCTGTTTTCCGATTTTCTCGCTCAATACGTGACCTCGACGTTATCCACGAAAATCCAGCGTCAAGTAAGTGAAAAAAAAACGAGTACAATCCAAAAAAACGAATGAAGAAAAAAAAATGGTTTGTGGAAATAAATGCATCGTGTTGAATGAGAAAAAGTGGCCTGAGTATTTTTCTGTTCAATAGGGGTGTGCGAATATTTGAAAACTTGGAATATTCGGCATCAAATCGAATCGAATTGTTTGATTCGAATTTCAAACCGAATATTCGATTTTTTCGAGTATTCGATTATTTTTCGAATATTCGATTTTTTTTCGAATATTCGATTTTCTTTCGAATATTCCATTTTCTTTCGAATATTCAAATATTTGAAAATTTAAGAAATACTTGAAAATTGCTCGAATATTCTATTCGAAAATCGAATTGAAAATTCATCAAATATTCGGAAATTTATCGAATACTCGAAAATTCGACGAATATTCGATTCAAAAATCGAATATTCGACTAAAAAATCGAATATTCGTCTAAAAAATCGAATCGAATTTCAATATTCGATTCGATTCGATTCGATCACTATTCGCACACCCCTACTGTTCAATTTTTTTTTCAGCATTCACAAATCGTTCGAAAGGTTTGTAGCGATTTGATTAAAAAAACGCCTGATCAAAGCCACAAAATCAATTGAAACGTCGAAAAAATTGCGTTTCTGTCTCGTTGGATATTTTTTAGCGATATTTTCTACTTTCTTCACTATTCCGGTAGAAGCATTCGGTCCGATGGGATTTACGAGTGCAACAACGAGCCCCCTGTTTTGGCGCACATCGTTATAGGAGAGACAGACGTTTTAGGGAGGTTGCCCTCGCACATGCCGCCTTTCTCGGCGAAAGAGATCGATAACGTCCGAAGGGGGCTCCCTTTTTCACATAAACACGTGCTACGTACACGCTCCATGCTTCTCTCTCCTTTCCATCGTGTGCATGTCCCTATATATACGTGCATTAGGAATTCTTACGTGGGAGAGAGTATAGCGTGTTTTAGGCATACCCTAGAAATTTATTTCCATGTCCATGGGACCGTCGAGACGAAATCGATCGATCCGGGGCCCTCAACTTGATTCAACGAGCCCTGAAAATTTTTACCCCCCCTCCAAACATCATGGTCGATCGTTTGTTTCGAAATTTAAACAAAAAAACTTCGTACGATGAAAATTGCTGAAAAATAACGAATCCAACTTTTAACATTTCCAACGGAGCTCCGTGACGTTTTGTAATTTTCGTCTGGAACGACCTGTGCATATAACGTGCACATAAATGTGTTGTGAACTGTAGTACGATATTTATGGCTCGTACATAACGTCGCTGCATTCGTATATATACATATATATAGTTTATTTAATATTTCGTCCACCCTCGCACACCCTCGATACAAAGTCCTCTAGTTTTCCCTTTCTCGCCACTGCTCGGGATCTCCCCTCGATCTTAATTTTTCTCGTTGTACCGGAATCGTCGATTCGCTCTCATATCGGGGATCATCGTCCTGGCGAAAAATACACATTTTTTGTAAATAACATAAAATCCAAGCGTTCACAATTTTTGGTCCGGAACCCTCGACATTTTTTCTTGAATTTTAAATCTTTTTACGTTTTCGAACGTCAAGCCCGAAGCCCGAGAGAACGATAGACAATGATAGCCGATAAATACGAGAATAGCGTGTGAAGGAAGTGAAGAAGAGAAGTGACACAAAAAGATTAAGTTTGCAACTTTGGCGCCACTGAGTGAATCACTCGCGTCGCCAAATGAGCGCCCAGCAACCTTTTTCTCTCATCGCAGTTACTTTTCCCCTTCGTAACCACATGTTAATATATTTTTAGATCGTACATGCTGCGTGTATCGGTTGTGGGTTTTTTTTTTGCAATTTCGAGAGCTGGCTCGGGTATAATTTTTAATCACTATCGTGACGTATCGTCAATCGCCGCGACGACATCCACGATTCAGAGGCGTGTTGTTCGAAAATTGACGGAATGGAAGCGTAAGAAAAAAAAGGGCAAACGTTTCTCAACGTAGGGAAAAATTGAGCTGGACGTTGACGATTTTTTTTTGGCCAAAGTACGAGCCTCAAAAATCTGAATTAATTCATGGACGGTCTTGAGGCTCAAACAGTTGTTGGAAAAAATTCCATATGATTGAATTGCATATTTGAGGACGAAAGGTCCAAATATGTAAATTGGACGTCCGCGGTGTTGCGTGAGGTTTGCGGTTTGGCCGATCGCGTTTTTATTTATTCTTGGAGCAAACGGCGCTGAACGAAGTATCTGGATTCTCTGGAACGTGAATTCCAGAAGAAGAGTTTCTTCGAACGTGCCAATATCAAAAAATTAGAATGGAAACAAAAAATAAACAAAAATTTTGAACGAATCGAATAAAAAAATCGTATTTTTCATACTTTCTTGGTATGAAAATAAAAAAATGATGAAGGTTGTCGCGTGAAAGATACACACGGATTGTGGTGGCAGCCGTGCAGGCACGTTGCGAGCATCGTAACGATCCATCACACAGAGTCGTGACATTCCAGAGGTCGAAATTATCGGCCGCGAGCACGAGCCTCGGTTGACCTTGAAACTCGCTAACTATACCAAACTCGTATATGCTCGATACTCCGCGCGCAGCCTATTCCGTTGTAAATATCAAAATATTCGATCCATCGTGTCGCCCAAGCAAAGACGACCGAATGGGTCAACAGTCACAGAATGAAAAAAAAACCTTATCGCGAGCTTAATGCAAGTTGACAAGGTTTTTTAAGAACCGAAACAAAATGAAAAATGTAATTAAAAAAGATTTGGAGGACACGCGCAAATTCGGAGCCGTGATTTTCCGCTCCAAGTCTCGTCGCTTTATTTTTTTTTTTCATCGCTTTGAAATATTGTTTCCGCGTACTTTTGTACGACACGAGTCTCGCCGAGTACGGCACAGGAAACGACTAAAAGCCTCGGACTTTGTTCTCGTGGCTTTATGGGAGCCTCGTACCGTCGTAGATGGAAAAATAAAAAAATCAACCCGGTACGTCGTCGACATAATAGTGAAAAATGTGCGATAAATAGAAAAAGAAAAAAAAGACAATGAAATGATAAATTAGATGAAAAATGAAAAAGGAACAGAAATTTTTGAAAATTTCGACATTTTTGAAAGTCGCGAGAATAAACACGTAAGACTTGTAGCAATGAAAATGGATATGGAAAGAGAGAGAGAGAGAGAGAGAAAAAAGGATTCGTTGAAAAAGCGATAAGGAAAAAGTTTATGGATCGCTCATTTTTTCGTTTTTCCACGTACGTCTTTTTTTTCTCTCATTCGTTCGCACTGCGTGGCAATAACAATGCAAAAGTATATGAGGTCTTATTTATAATCCTAAGGAAAGCTTACGCCCGAGAAACGTTTGCCTCGTTCGTTATTTCAGTCGGTTCGCTGCTTGCAAGTTGGGCGATTGGTACACTGGCAATTGGCCAAATGGGATGAGCCCGCGAGAGAAGCCACGTTTCTGTATGCGCGCCTCAAGCAACGGTATCGCTCTATCTTGCTCTTTTTTTTTTATAACTCGTTTATCTCGGAACGATAATCCACGAAGAACATGGAGCACGAACATCTTCAAAGATTTTCCTCAAATTTTAATCAAACTTTTTCTTTTTAAATGTTTCGTAAAAAACGAAAAAAAATCATTGAAAGAACGCGTGGTAAGGAGACAAAGAGAGCGAGACACAAAGATGTCCTTGAGAGAAGACAGAAATTCTCACTGTATCGTGGGAGTCGGGATCTCTCTCTTTCTTACGTCGTAGCATCGGCTCTCCGCAGTTGGAAAGACGTAGCGAATAGAAAAAAGAAAAGTCGCTGCTGGCCCAAGGTCTTGGAAGCCATTAAAAATCCATCACAACAACGAGAGCTTGAGAGAGTGATTAATCCAGCAAAACACTATTGCCCCCCTACGTTCGTCTGCTCTTCCGTGCTGCTCCTTGCCTCGCGGTCTTTCATCGTTTTATAGTCGTGCGAAGACACGTACCGTCGTCTTACAACTCTGCGAGCACGTGTGTGCGAGAGATAATTTCATAATACGTGTGTATTCACGAAGAAATATTGTGGTGACGGGTCTGCGATTTGGGGGATGGACAGACGACTAAATTCCGGAGAGAAACGTTCTCACGATTTTTTCTCTACGATGCGCCGTTGATGAGTTATTAATTAATTAGTTAATCAGATGCGCTGCGATACGAGGTGGGCGAGGGGAGCGCCGAGAATTAAAGAAACACTTGCTGCAGTTTCGACAGAAACTTTTTGGCCAAAATTCGCACGCGAATGTTTTTTTTTATCCTGCAAAAAAAAAACACACACAAAAGGCTTAATAAGTAAAAGTCGACGTGTGAGAATAGATCGTGTTGTAGTAGGTTGAGAATAGCATCGTGCGAATGCGCCTGCATGAACGCACGTACGATGTGCTTTCGTAAGATTCCCCGAACGCGATTATAATTCAAGGATTATCAGTCAAGGTTTTTAGACGGAACGCGAGAAAGAGAGTGAGAGGAGAAAAACAAAATATACTTAGCGATAAATGTAAACGTAGGAAAACAGACGGAATAGACATCAGCGGAGGGAATATAACGGCGTCGTACGTCGTGGGCACATTTCACAACAGCCGGAAGTCGAACATCAGTATTTTCGTGTATGCATTAATTAACAATTCATTAAAAATGACATTTGGGTCTCTCGCGTGCGAGCCGCCAAGGCATAAAAAAAACATCGATTTTTCATAAAAATCTTTGTCAGCGATACCAAAATTTCCTAAAAAGAAGAAAAAACAATCACGATTCAAATTAATTCTCCATAAAACATTCGAATCACGAAAATAATAATGAGATAAATAATTTTTTTCGTCCGCACATCCCACAGCAGCGTTTTTTCTATTACTATTTTTTTCTTATTAATTAAATTAATTAAAATTAATTAATTTAATTTAAAATTATTTTAAAATTAATTTAAATTTAAAATTAATTTAAAAAAAATTAAAAAATATTTAAAATAAATTAAAATTAATTAAAAATAGTATTACAGTACTATTTTTCAGACTCTCTACAAAGCTCGTGCCTCCGTGATCGATATATACATGTATTTTCTAACGCGGGTATAAAACAGTGCCGGAAATGTCCTGAACGCGAGGCGAGCAGGAACAAAGAAAGAAAATTAATGGAATTGTTGCGTTTTATACTCACACGCGAGTACACCGGAATTTAATTCTCTTTGTACACATAAACGTTGCCCATGCCCCGACAAATATACTTTTCTGTACGTGAAAACTGGATTAAAAAATGTAAACACACACACACACACACACACACACACGCGGGCGTGTTTTGAAAATGGAGGGGAAAATTGAACGTAGCTCAACCACCTGAGCCAACAGCGACCTCCATCAGCAACAGCCCCACATATGCTCTGCTTTTTTTACTTTGTTTTTGCTTCTTCCTTCTCTTTTTCTAATCTTTGTTCGGCTTCCATTCGCCAGAGACCGAACACGATGACCGCGAGAAGGAGAAACAGAGAGAGAGAGCAGAGTGAAGAGAAACAGTGTATATAGATCAGGAACACGAGGCTATCGTGGTTACAAACGAGATCGATGTGCCGGCACACGTGCACGTGCGATCAAAAAGCATATACTTGCCATTTTGACCACCTGGCATGATCTTTGTCGTTCGCCAATCCAGAACCGTCATCTACACCTAGTATCTTTTCTTTCTAGCATCGTATGTTTCTATTGTCTGGCTTGCGTACATACGAGTGTTTACATTTTTAACTATTTCGAGCGTAACAATCACTCGAGAGGAATTTTGTTTTATGTCATCAAATTATCGTATTTCAAACAACAATATTTTGAATTTCGCTCGAGTTGTGAGATAAGAGAGCTGTGACGAGGGGAGTCGTTTCGAATCGAAACTACGATCGTGCAGATATATCAAATAGGATGGAAATTATAACAAATATTGTAGCCAAGTTTCGTTTGCTTCGTCACTTGAATATTCATCCGACATCTCCGTGACTTGGAGAAAAACGTCGACGATGTTCGATGTCTTCTTAGTTTATCTTTTCCTGCACTGAAAACAAAATTTAGTTGAAAAAGATGAATATTTTGTTCGATATGTTCGACTAAACGATTTTTTGAATAATTACAAAAATTATGTCAATGCAGCAAACAAAAATGTTAGAAAATCTCTTCGGAGGCAAATTTTAGTCGTTCCACTCGTAAATTTCGCTGACAATTCCGTTGGAAAGCAAATATACTGCCAAAATAACAAAATTTTTGAAATTATAAAAAAAATATTTAGTTCGCTGTATTCAACAAAATATCGACCATTTTTAACAAAATTTTATTCTCAGTGTGAAATTTATCAATTTTCATTGTTAGTAATTATTATTCTCGAGCTCGAACATTCAGTTCGTTCGAGGGTCGTGAGGCACTTGTCAAAATTCATAAGGAGCACTGCACACTGTACCAAGTGATAACGGGGGACACGGCGAGACTGAGAGGGAAAGAGAGATACGAATAATGATTGCTGAGAGATTATTATCGATATGGATGCGAAATGAGGAATTGATTGGTGCTGGAGTTACGGAACGTTTACGAACGGATCTCATCGCGAAATCTTCTAGCCACGGTTATATTCTCGCGTTATTTTCGGATAGCAGCACCGAGAAGGATACATATACGTACGTAGCGATATAGTTGTTGCTTTTCTGCACGAGGATCTCTCTCGGGATACATGGACGATGAGGGGTTGGGCCGAACCGGTTGTTTCGAAATAATACGCGTTTGCGAGGCCCGCTCTCTCGGATATAAAGAAAACTGGTCCAGCGAAAGCGAGAAGAGAAGAAGACGAACAAGACATAATATAGAAAGAGCTTGAGGCTACGACGACGGTACTTGGCTCGATGCCAAGCTTTTGCGCTTCGACAACACCCAGCACGTATCTCTCTCGCTTGCCGAGCAGTACAGTCGATCGTTGAGTCAAAATACACAACCTCCATCCGTACTGCCAATGATCTACGGGCAGGCTGCGTCTAGAACGTTTCAAGTATGAGGAATCGTTGGATTGTGTAATTTTTAGCAAAAAAGTCTTTTCTCATTTTCCTCGCTGTAGCGCATCAATCAGGAGAATCTTGTCATTCGTGTGGCGACGAACGATTAAAAAATCATTGGCAACTTGTTTTTTGGTTTGTCAGGATTTTGCGATCGATAAGAATATTTTATTAATTTTATTTGTCGACGAAAAGTTTGCAGAAACTTGCAAGGATCTCGTCTTTTGTTTTCAATCCCTTATTCTCATTAATTTTTGTTAATTGGCTACTTAATTAATTGTTAATTAATTAAATTGTTAATTTTTTTAATTAATTGTTAATAAATTAATAAAATAAATCAATTTATAAATAATTTATAAAATTATTTATATAATATATTTATATAATATATATTTATATAAATAATTTATAAAATTAATAATATAAAATAATTTGTAAATAATTTATAAAAAATTTATAAAAAAAAATAAAATAAAATAAATTAATAAATTGTTAATAAATTAATAAAATAAGTTAATAAATAAGTTAATTGGGTTATGCCTCGTACGATGATCCAGCTTTGCCAATGTGACGTGTGGAGAGCACCGGAGACACACGTGTTTTTAATAAACTTCTCCCCACGAGAATGCTTGGAAATAATTGAGACCGAAAACCAGGCGAGCTGCTCGACGTTTCACTCGTATATCGTCCTGTTAACTAGATCATCTCACGTATTATACAAATTACATATATTTGAAATGTTAATCTTCACGAAACGAGAGTCCAATCGTCACTCGATGATTTTATCAAATAATTCCGAATCATTCGTAATGGAAGGATTTTCCAGTTTCTTTTTTCATTTTTATCCGCTCGACTCATTTGAATCAACGAAAAGGGGTTGGCCGGATCTTTGACTGCCTCTTTGTAAATGTGTGTTGAAAAAAATTGGACGAGGAAAGAATAGAGACGTTCGACGCCAAGTCGAGAAAAGAGTTTGTGTCCGGAAAGAGCGAAACGCGTTATTGTACGAAATTGTTAGGCGGGTCACGTACTTTGCGACGTTTTTGTGCGGTTGAGACGTCGACGCAATCCCGTGCGTGAATTTTACATTACGTAGTCGCCGCCGCGATCGAGACAATGCCCCTTAAGCCAGTTTCATGTCCCATTGTCAACTTGTTGACGTTTTGTAGCTGAGCTCTCTCTTTTAGCTTTTTCTTTTCGAGACTGAAAAATAGAGATGAAAATAAAAAAAAAATGGTTTATCAGTAAAAATTGCGTTTCGTTACATTACTTTTTTTTTTTTACATTTTTTTTCCAACGAAATAAAAAACGAAATCGTCAATGTATTAAATGAAAAGGCGTGCAAATGAAATGCGCGATTTCAGCAAATAACAGTCGTCCAAAGTTGAAAATAAAGTGCGACAAAGAAAAAAAGGACAATGGAGCGAAACGAGTTTTCCTCACGTGCAAACTGCGCAGCGCGATTAACTTGCTTTTTCTTTTTCTCTCGCTTTCTCCCTCTCTTTGTCGATCACAGCGTCGAGATAAGGGAATCGCGACTCCGAATAAAGACGTAGAAACACGTGGCCATGTGGGTGAACATGAGAGGAAAAAGTAAAGCAAAGCAAGTAGAATGAAAGACGAGGAGAAATAAAAAGGGTAACCAAGATGAGGAGGCGAGAGACAAAGAGAAGGCACGGAATATAGTACGGAGAAGATGAGCTCGAACACGTGGTGCCTAGGACAACTGCAACGAGTACAACTTGCGAAACTAATGATAGCCTCGCATGGCTCAAACCGTAAAGCTGTTGCGATCGAAGAAGAAAAAAACAAAGCCGAGAAAAAGGCCCCACGAAAGCGCGAGAGAAAGAGGGTAAGGGAAAGAGACCGTGGTTTCGTACACAAGAGTGATCTATACACGCGGGTAATCCCCAGCTGCGAACGTGTCCGGGAGTGCAACAGTAAACCCACCCTTCGGTTACACTTTTCTTTTCTTTTCTTTCTCGAGACTTATATCATTAGGAATACTATTGCGTATTTTTGTCAGCACCTGAAAGAATATAATACACAATTGAAAAATTATCGAAATATCGAATTTTGATCGATATTTTCCAAGTTTTGGCACGAACGTCGCGGCGAGCCCTCGTCCAGCTTTTATCTCACGGTTGCCTGGCAAACTCTTATCGCAATCTTTATCATTTTTATTCACCGAAGAATCGCAGCTCTTTCGCTTCAAAAGCGCCATTTTCCTCGAACGTAAACCAAAAAGCGCGGAAAGGGCAAGGAAAGGAAACGCGCGCTGTGGATTTCAACGAAACGAACGAGTTAACAAGTCGGGCGTTGTCGAGAACGAGGAAGTCGTTCGCGGAAAGATATTCGGCGGTCTTGGTTCCCATTTCTCTTTCTCTCTCTCTATTTTATCTCATGCCTGTGTACCGGGTGTCCATCGAGTTTCTAATAAAAGTTGAAATTTCACAGATCAGCTGTCGCTTGATTAATTTTCTTATTTTTTACAAATTGCTAATCGTCCGAGGAAAATCGTAAGAAATTTTTCAAACTCAGCGAATCGAATGGTGTGTCAAATCAATTTTCAAGACACTCTGTATGCAGCAGACGAGAACTTACGAACTGCGGAATAACTCTATATGAGTATTTTCGTAGATTTTTTATTTGTAGATACACGAGTACGTTCTCATGTACGCGCATGGATATTTAGTGCCACACAAGTGGTGGAAATTCCACGCGCGCCATCACGAACAGGGCTCGCTCTGCGATAGGGCCTGGTTGACCTTGTTCGAGATCGCTTTCTCACTCGCTCTCTCCCATTTTTCCATCTTTCTCTATCTCTGCGACACGCAAGAGCGAGAGAGAGAGAGGCAGAGATATTGCTGTTAACTCGTCGGAATGGTTATGGGATTTTTCTATCGTCTCTCCACACTCTTCACTGCCTATAGAATATTCCACGAATTCTCATAACTACTATTATGTCTTGAAACTCCTTACCCAAGTACGAAGCAGCAACGAATGTAACAAAAAAACGGCTCAAACAATGAAATTTTCGTCCCGGTGGAATCGCGAGTACTTGAGAAACATTTATCTACGAATTTAAATTCGACACACAGTAGCCTGTGTCTCCGCATATTATTGATGAAAGGAGACGGATTCTCTTCGCTTATTCCCCTTCTCTTCTTATTCACGTGCGTCTGACCTTGGCTCTTGTGTGAAACGGTTGCATAACTCAAATTCGCGAATCGTCGTTTGTTCGAAAAGTTTTTTCAGCATTTTTCATTCCTCGTACATAATAATCGTCAGTGTAGATGGCAAAAGGGATTTACTTCGACGAAATCATTCCTCGAACTTGGTGGAATCAAAATTCTCCATTTTTTATTGTCGGGGAATTTCAAGGACCATCCACGAGCAGTCGATCGGTAATTTGACAGAATCCGCGATCATTAAAAATTCGTTTATACGAAAATTAGACTTTTTATACTTCTGTGTAAACAATTGCTGTTGGAATTGGGATTTTGAAGCAAATAAGAGTGAAACAAAGCCATGGAGAGAAACGAGAGCGTGGAAGGACACGTGGAATTTGAGGGAAAATTTATTTTCATTACAAGTCCAAGTTATTCGGAGAGAACAAAGTCGAGCTTGGACGAATGAGATTTGTGCGATGGCAATTGCGACAGTCTCTCTCTCTTGAACAGCGTACAGGCTGAGCGCGATCCTAGTATCTGAATCTTACTCAGCGATTCTAAACAAAGGGAGTGTATAGACCGAACGTTCGAAATCTCTGTTTGGTTTAGCGAGCACGCACACGAGTTTGCGCTCTCTTTTTTCTTCTTTCCCTCTCTCTATCCCGCCCCCCCTCCCGCGCCTCC
>JBAJMU010000008.1:11800430-11855535 GCA_037952995.1 Hyposoter didymator
CCCCCTCCCGCGCCTCCACTCTTTCCTTATCTAAACGTAAACGCGCGCGGCTTTGACGTGTTATTTCTTTGTCGCGACTCGGCGCAATGTTGCAAAACCAAAATCCTCCGTTAAACAGTCGCGTACACGCGGTCTGTATACTTCGGAATGAGGCTACATTTATCTTGCGCTTTTTTTATTCAATTTCTCCGTCATCCTACGAATCCGCAAATACAATTACCTTTCATATTATTATTCATTGGCTTGTAACAATTATTACGCCATGATATAAATATTAATTAAAAATGAGCAAAAATCGTAGTTTTGTGCGTGAACCAACTGGCATCGGAACTCACGTGATTCTTTTTATAAATACCATTGAAATGTACGAGTTTTTTTGTCAGATTATAAAATGGAGGATTTGTTTTTTTTTTTCGTTTTCGAAATCTGATAAAACGAGTCTGGACAGTCTGCGAGAGGAGAAAATGAAACCACGATCGTCTGTGGATATATCGTCGTGAGCGTAGTCCTCGTATAGAACTTTTTTCCGTTTTTTTTTCAGCATTTATGGAAGTATAGTGACTTCTAAGGAGATCTAGGCCCGCAGCCTTGGGAAGCTCACATTAGCCGCGAGTCTCGAACTCACGCGAAAGGCAAAAGGCAAAAAATGAATAAATATCAGGCGAGACCTTCGGTCTCGTCGAATTCGTTTCGTTTTGAGATTCTCGTCGAGGTTCCACCAAACTCGAGTTTTCACTGTATCAAAGATCGCTTTTTTAATGACTCAATAATTGTCCAAATGAATAACTATGAAGCGATTACGATTTGTCTGCAATTTCGTGTGATAACGAGTATCAATCCTTAAAAGGCCTGTCTGTACGAGGGAAGAAAAAAAATAAGTCACTCGAAATCTTTGCAGATTAAAAAAATGAATCACTGAGCAAAACTTCAGAATTCCCTATCCACGAAAAATGAATAAGAATATTTTCTCAAGCAATAACCGTTACGAAGAATTTCTCGAAATAAAAATTAAATTGAAAGAAAAAAAAACAAAATATGCTGGAGAAGGTCGTCGAGGTTCAAGCTCTGTGCATCCTTGTTTCTTCTCGAGCAGTGCAGACAATTAAATTTTTACAGTTATGCCATCTCTCTTAATTCTAGCCGAGAACTTTTCTCAATTGAGCCAATGAGTCAATTGCAATAATTAAGCAAAAGGGCACGACTGATGCATTGGTGAGACTGGGCGTTGCTGTAACACAGAGTAAATATCGTTGAAGAGCTTGTTCTTAAAACGCGATACGATGAGAAAATAACGTTTGGGATATGAATAAAATTATAAACAATGGAATCCGTTGAAACAGAATCAATAATGCAGAGAACTGTGGGGGAAGGATTCTGGGGTATGGAGGATATGGTGAAATAATTCGAGACGAGAGAAACGTATGAGTATAATAATTAGTTAATTTTATTTTCATCGTATTTCATTCAAAAATAAAATTATTCGTAAAAAAAGATTTCTTCGCTCTGTCGATATATATATACGTATATGTATATTGATAAAACATGTACATATATATATATCCGTAGAATATATATAATATATATTTACGCTGCAATATATATTCACATATAGCAGTATTTACTCTCGCTATGTATAAGGTTATGTAAAACTATATGACGGTGAATACTTTTTGTAAACACCATACGTATTCTCTTTACAATCTAATGGGGTTTCTTTATTAAATTTATTTATTATTATTTCATTTTTTCACTTAAACGACTAAATCACATGTGGTTTTATTTTCATTTACTTTCATGCGTTTTATTCTTTGTGCAGCCCGCTTTTGTATTGCCCCATTGGCTTGACCGTCATAATCGATTATTGTTTTTCTTCGTTTTAAAAATATCATTCCCAGCAGAGGCAATCGCTAATCGATCAATTATTATTTTTTTTTATTTCATTTCACATTCGACACTGCAAATCGTATGATTTTTTTTTTCTTTCGGAAAAAAGGCACAAATCCGTAATTGTTATAGAGCGTTTGCAATTTGTATCTGACGATAATAATGAATAATCTCGAAATAAAATGAAAAAACAATAATTACTGCCTCACGATCGCCACGTGGATCGTCTGAATTATTAACAGCGTTTTAAATATTAACGAGTACATTTGTTTTTTGTTTCTCTTTTTGTTTTTTTATCACATTCGTGTCTCGTATGGCGGGGACAATCCGGTGGCAACCTCATGAAGAGTAATGGACATAATATTGCATGATTAAATTGATTTGACCAATAAAAAGAAGTCGCGAATGTAACAAATCGAATATTTTTTGGGAGGTAAGAAAAATATTGCGCGATCGATGAAAACGCTACAAAATACGATTGTATTTTATGGCCATTGTCCTTTCTATACCATACCGTCATACATATATAAATATATATATATCCGTCTTTTATTTTTTTGATTGACGATGCTGACACTCTCAAGTCTTTGAGTTTGCAAACACGTTGCGAGGGCACAATGGACTAGATGCACATATGACGTAGTAAAAAAAAAATACAAACAATATTCGACGCCTTGCAGCGACACGAAACAAGAAAGCGACGGAACGAGAGAGAGAAAGACAAATTATTGGCGATTTAAAAATGAACCATTTGGCAAAAGATGTAATGCATCAAAAGTTTTGAACGTCCCGCGCATTTCGCAATGTTCTCCAAAATGGCCGCACGCTCCACGCGTTTTTTCACTCTCTTCCCTCTCCCTCGCCCCCGCGTTCCCGGCTACTCCCACTACCTTTTCACCGCCGGGAGGCAATCGCGTCAACGTCGAGACAGAGTGAGAGATAAAGAGCGGAGGAGAGAGAGAAAGAGTCTCTGGTTATATGGCATCGTCGCCATTCCTTCTCTTTTCTCTGACGCTTTGCGCACTCCACTCGAAAGGCACTCTTTGCATGAAAGCGTTTTTTTTTCTCTCTCTCTCTCCCTCTTTCTCTCTCTCTCTCTCTGGCTGTCTCGAGCTTCTTCTTCTCTCTTGTTTTTCGAATCATCCTCTTCCGTTACTGCTACCGAAGGTCCATAGTCCAATTTGCAGTCATTAGCTCCATCTTCGTTTGCTTCTAATAATTCTGTTCATTCTGCTTCTTCCCCACGGTCTTTCTTCAATACCAACTTTTTTTCCCAATTACCCATCGGGAGCTAATCGTTGGATCACCGAGTAAGAAGCCACCGTTGATCTTGATTGGCATACAGATGTTGCAGCTTTCACGACACGGTGGCCTCGCCAGATTCTCCATTGCGATGAAAACGATGTCAGGGTCCTGAGAGAATACGAGAGACGAGATAAATCGTCGCTATAGTCGAGTAGACGAAGCCCGACGAGTTCCGTGTCCACTCGGACCGACCGTCCAAGTGCGAATCGCCATGCCCAACAAAAATTGGGAATTTGGAAGCACACAGCAGGTTGTCCAGGACCTGCGCGATCGTCGGAGTCCCATGATGATTAAACGAGTCGCCAGAAGTCCTTTGGAAAGGTCGATCGACCAGCCACTACGAATAGAGTCCAAAGAAGCGAAGACCAGAGGATTGGTCAAGAGAAAAATAGAAGCAACGACCTCTAAACGTCCTCGTTGTTGTTGTTGTTGTTGCTGTTGCGTGTTGAACAATCGTTAAGGTGAAATTGGTTGGATCGAGCAACCGATGTCGGTTGCCCTTCAAAATTGTCCCGAGACGGTCATTATTTGACATCCCGAATGCACATGGTCCATGACCTGTTCCTTGAGGCGACATACGTGTTCCTTGAGCCTGTGGACGACCGAACTAAGCTCAGAGTTTTCGCCCTTGAGCAATTTGACCTTGTCCTCCAGTCTGGAGATTCTTTCGAGTTTGCGTCGTCTGCATTTGGATGCTGCGACACGATTTCTTTGTCTTTTACGTTCGAGCTTTATTCGTTCTTGGCTCTCCATGTCGATAGGTGACATTGGTGGTGAACTCGAGACCGATGGTACTGTTTGAGGCTCGTCCTTGATCAACATCATACTCTGAGAAATAGTGGATTCGGTGCTTTGGACGCTACCGGGTGGTTCGAGATTCGTGTAGGTTGCCCCATGAATACTGCCGGGTTCTTGCGAGCTGTCCGAATGATGAAGCTCGTTGAGGGCTTCGACAAAGCCACGGGCGTAAAGTTCCTGGGCCTCGGTAACCGTTCGTGGAAACAATATTTGATTCGTTGGCGTTGGCATTGTCGTTACCAAACCGTCCTGTTGGGCTATTATCAATTTCTCCAGTTCCGGCGAACCCAATTTCAACATATTTAGATCTGGCGAGTTTAGGATCGGTACACCGTTGTTCAGGGCTGGCGAGAGTGGCCCCAGTCTCGGCCTCTTCGCTTGGGGCCCTTGTCTCTGTGCGACGTTCAAATCCAACGTCAAATTTCTCTTTAGCTGACCAACGTTCTCGCGATTACCCGCCCCACCGTAAATCCCCGTATCTTCGTAAAACGTCGTCTCCATCTTTAGGCTTTTAACCATCGGTACCGGAGGCTCGTACCACTACGCGGATTTCCGTATATCAAGACCGCTCTCTCCCTCTGTTGGCGACCGTTTATCTATACACGCGTCAACGTTTATCTCCCGACCGCGTGCTGCGGACCGCACTCTCCTCGTTCTGTCCCACTCGCTCTCGCTCTCGCGCTTACTCGCTCTTGCGAAACACTCTGTGTGACTTGAGGCCAACTCGGCGAAAGGCCTCGCCCGAACTGCGTAGGCTGAGACTTTAAACACGCAGCAAAGAGCCTCCTCTCTCGACACTCCTACTTTTTATTTTATAGACTTTCGGCCGTTTCTCCGAATCCACACACCAAATATCAAACTTTCATTAAAACGTTAACGGAAATAGTCCCGAACGTAAAAAAACAATAGTCAGTAACACTTGCCGCGTGTTACGAGTGGCAGCACTGCGCTACAACTGTCACGACGACAAAGTCCTTTTTCCTCTTTGTTTCGCGCGATCTTTCCCGCACGAAATAATATTTTTTCGATCTTTTACGATTAATCGATGCACACTATCGTCGCTGAACCACGGTCGACCAACACAAACACCAGTTTATTATCGCGCGTAGAAAAAAAAAACTAATCAACCGCGAGAAACTTGCGTCAACTTGTATAAAAAGTGTTATTTCAATTTTATTCCGCGATAACTGGGAATCACTCGAGTGTACTTGGAGTTAGTGGCACGAGGTCCGACACGTTTGAAAGTCGGCACAACAATGACTCACGAGACACGTTCGAACACGCCTCTCTCTCTCCGTCTATATAAAACTTATAAATATAAATATATACACATATATATATTTATATCTGTCAAAAAGTGGGGGCGCTACGGACTTTTTCGGCTCTATCGAGGCGCACGTATGACAAGAATAAAAACAAATAAACTAGAACAAACTCGCTCTCTCTCTCTCTGTCTCTGAACCTGACGTAAGCCCGCACGGTACGGTGTCTCGACAACTTGTGAACACCCAACTAAACGTACTGCCTTATATCCCGTGACTCACGGAGTCTAAAAATAACAGTGTCGTCAGTGGCAAGCTTTTTCATTGGCTCCCAGTGGCGTCACTCCGCCGAGCTCATTGGATGCGCGCCGCGCGCTACTAGGAAATTTCATGCTCATGCGCACTCGCTCTCGCTCTCGCAGCCATCCGCTGGATGGGAGAACGAGCGCGCGCGTTTGAAACGCGGCAATGGGTTACAACTCTTTACCCTTCTCAACCTCGCCGCTGCTCACTCTCTTACCCCCACACCAACGTCTCTTTCTTTTCCCACCTCCTTCTCCCCCACTATCCCGCCCTCTGCTCTGTGTCTCCCTCATGTACTATTCACTCGACACACATGTATGGGAAACTCCGTATCAATACAACCACTTATTTTATCCACCCGTTTTTCAACATAATCCAACGCATTTTTTCAACTTTCAAACTTACCCTCGTCGTCGCGCATTCACTTTCTCACTCGATGCATTTTTGCAACACTAGAATAGTCGTAAATGCAGCGATTCGAACTTTCGGTCTACGAATTATCGTCGAGTAAATTTTCCATTTTTTTTACCCATTATTTTGTGAAAAACGTGTTTAACGTTGATTTCGAATTTTTAAATAATTTCGAAATCCTTGGAAACAGGGGGAAAATTTAATTCGAAACAAATTCCATTAAAATCGACATCGAAAACATTTTTATTTGAAATATTTTTCGTATCGTACGAAAAATTGCCTCCCCGCATCCGAAAATAACAGCATCAACGAAGCAAAAAGGGAGAATGTTTATTTTCTGATGCTAAATATATTTTTGATATAAACTGTTGTCCCATGGAGGCGAAATTAAGGAACAAAAATGGCATAAATTCGAAGAAGATGTTCTATCGGGATTGGCAAAAGATAATCGTGCATCAATTGGCAAAGAATTTGCCTCGAGTATCGTGTATATACCATTGGTGCGAAGGGTCGCGTATAAGTATATTTTTCGTGTGCATATGAAGGCAGCACTCACCTCACTCCGCATCGCGAGTCGTTACGATAAATTAAAACTCCCGCGTGAGCTTTTCAACCACTCGTTATAGGTAATAATACTAAGAACGACGATGTAACGCGTTTCTCCCGAGTAAGACTTGGGCGATTTCGTAATCATTTTTTGCTTCATTTTCTAAAATTTTCTTCCATTATCAGGAGAGAAAAAAAACACATTTTATCTTTAATCGTGTTTTTCATGGCAATTGCAATGGGAGATTGATTTACGAGGTTGTTTGTGAAGTCTTGACGCCACAAAAGATTAGAATGAATGTGTAAGTTATGGGACAACTGGCCGAAACGAATGGGACCCTTATTAACGCAGGTAAAATGTTTTTCAAGAATCAGCGAAAAAAGGACATATGCGAAGGGCCCTTTCTTCGCAGGTAAAGTGTTTACCAGTTGAAAATTCATTTCGGCGAGAATAGCAAACACAACCGTTGAAATCTTGTTGTGAATCACGAATGTGTACACTGTAGCTAGTAAACAAGGGACTTTATTAAGCCCGTACAAAAGCTGAAAACGGTGGACCATTCGATGAGATTCGATGACTCAGTAAATTATACAGTTTGAACAATTTCTTGTCGTGATCCAATCGGACAAATGGCAATCGGTAAATAAATGATATGAAGTACGAATTTTCAGTCACCTCAATCATTGAATAATCTGTGAGAACAAGGCCTTAGACCGGAGATCATCGAGGATTTCACGATTGAAGCCTAGAATTCTTTCGTCTCATATTTTTCGTTGCTCGATATTATTTTTGAGGTCTATACACACGCGAGGATGAGGCATAAAAAAATGAGGAGGTTGGACCGTCGGTAGATTTGCTCACAGCTGGATATCTACAAACACACATGTGTGTGTATGTATGAGAATCATTTTTTGCATGCTGAAATAGCAGGCTATCGAGTTTTCTTGACACGTGGGTGTCGGTCCATCGCGTCTCCTCTTTTTTCCTCCTATTCCCCAGAAAATAAAACGCACAAAACGCTCTCTCCACACTCTCGCCGAATGTTAAATAACGGAACCATGCTCGAAAAATTAATATGGAACGTTGAAAATAAATATAATCCGATGCGTTCGCTACTTCAGTCGGTTCGAAACAAATTTTCGTGTTCGATTTCACGATTTGAATGCCTTTGCAGAAAGTTATCTCGCCTTGTTGCGATAAAAATCATTTTCATGTTCGATTCAGTTACCATCGGTCGGTAAGTTACCGACCGAACGAATTTCTGCCTGGGCCGCACTAAACGTTTTCACTTTATTGCTCTTTTGGTTCAGTTTTGTTGACCGTACGCTGGTAATCGCTACTGAGTTTGAAGTGAGTGAGTGTCAAAGGGCAGTTGGAATTGTAGAACGAAAATTGGGATTATTCAATAATTATAATAAATGCCAGGATACAACGTACAATCTATTTATTATTTACAACAAAGTGTATCAATGAGTTTTCTTTAGTATCATTATTCATATCAATAGTATTTCTTTATTAATAATTTTTGGTTTTTTTTTTTTTTCATTCACCTCTTAATTTTTCTTTCAATAATCGATTATCACACTGTTTAGAAAACGTATAACTCAGTCCCCCGTACTGTTAGTGTGCGGTCGGTGCGTAGGTCGATACAAGACGGTACAGTTACGTACATACAATATATTTATATATAGATATATATTTATATGTATATGTATATACAACAGTGGATCGAAAACGATCAATATTTCTTTTTCGCTTTGAGACGTTTGTTAAAATGTCGGAGTGTGATGAAAGAGAAAAAACTCTGTAAAACTGAAGGACCGGAGTTGAATATTCACAGCTCCTGAAAGCCACTGTGCAATTAACGAAAAGAAAAACGATTATTCTCGTGGAAAATTCAAGAGCCAAATCCATTGAGAAAAAAAAAGAGATTTTTTTGTTTTCCCACGACCTTTCAATGTTTGGCTACAACTCCTACGTCCACGTAGCTCCTTGCATCATAGTCCAACATTTCAACGACTGTTCTGGCAAAAAAACACAGCTTTTTGCAAGTCATCCTGATGTATATACACATGCATATCAATATACAACATTTTTTGGGATAATAAAGTCCGTGTGGCTGCAGCCACTGCTTTCAATTCAGATTCATCGACACATATACTTGTAATATGTGTACACATATATGACTAGATACAGGGTGTCTTGAGTACGAAAAAAGTTGAGTTGTGATGCATGAATTTTTAGTTACTTTTCGATGTTTTCTTGTTTTTTTTTTCTAGTGTCTCGTAATTTTCTGGATAGATTTTTCAAAATTTTGCAACTTTGAAGGTATTTTGACAAGTAGGTAAAAAATGTTTTCACGTTTTTCAACGATTATTAATTTTGCTTGCATTTTTCGTTACTCCAAAAATTGCCCGAGGTTGGCTAGAGTCAAGATGGAGTGTCGCATGAGTTTTCGATTCAGACACCCTGTGTATTTATCGATATATGTGTGTATATTCAATGATTTGACAAAAAAAAAACTGGAAATATTATTACTGTTAAATATTGTTTATTAAATAGGCGAGGAGAACGAGTTCCGATTCGTACGAGCTTCAGAAGCTTCCCAAACGCTCGCACACGTCTTAACAATTATATAAATTTTTATCTTCCTTCTCCTTTTCTATTTGATATTTAATATGTGGGGCAGATTCGTCCGTTTTCAATATTTTTTGCCCTCGCAACTCCATACGAGGTCGGATCGTTAAATGTTTACGCTTTTGACGATTATGATTATTAACATACATATATATGTGTATAATATAATATATATATACACGAGATACGTGTACTCGCAAATCTAAACTCTTCCACGCACGTACGTATCGTTTATTTAGAATTAAGCCCTGTGTCTGTGTTTTTTTTGAAATTCTTTCATTTCTTCGTTTACTTCAATTTTTTTTCAATTGAATTCAATATTTTTCCGGCATCCTGTCAATTCTCCATTTTCCTTCATTTCATTATACAATTTATGACGACGTGAATATAACATCAAAGACCTGAATAATGCCAGCTCCGAATAAATTCATTTGGCTCTCTTTTAGGAACTCCTTAATAAACGGAGGAATTAAAAAATCTCGCCAGCGAGAGAATAATGGAAAAGCGAACATGACTTTCTTTTTGCACCCTTCCTCTCAACTTTCCTAAATTTATTTTTGCCTACTCATGGACTACGTGATCTTTCAATTTGTTCGTTCAGCACATCACTGGAAAACGCTCGAGAACGAAAAGAGAGCGATAAATAATAAGTCTTCGATTTTCATTCTCGAGGATTTGAGCAATGATGCACTTGCGTCAATTATTTTTCGTTGTTTTCCTAACTACGAGTCGCGGCTCGTTGCACGCTTTCGTATTTTCCAAGTTCAGTGAATATTTTTCCATTTTTCAATCAGTTTTTTTATTTCTTTGAGTTTTTTCGTTTGTTCCTATGCAATTTATTTTCTATCTGAGTGTAAAAGAGAGAGTGGACGAAAATGACGGAATAATCAGAACCCAAAACAGCCGAAAGGATGGACGGATAGCTGCGATGGGTACGATCCTTTGTTTTTTTTCTTCAACATTTATCGTAGTTGAGTGTAATTTGAGAATGAATAAAATCTTTGCCATATAACGTTCCCTCGGTGAAAACCCTGACTTGCCAATTTTACATTCGCTTTTTAGTACATTTGAAAATTTATTTCATTCCCGAAACTCACGAAAGCGTGCATCGAACGATTTCGACGAACAAGAGTTCGAGTATCAAGTTAAAAAATCTTCAGCAAAAACAAAAACAAATACGCGGAAACCATTCTACGTTCTTCTATACTCCACAATTGCCCCGAAGTCGCGACGTGTTTTTTAACAACAAATTACGTACAAATACAAACACAAATATTCAGGCAATTGAAAAAAATCGATATTTCCTTTCCATAACGATACAAAATGTTAACACACAATCAAAAAATTATACTTTGACAAGTAACGTTCTTTACAAAATCCACAAACAGGGCCCGAGCGATTTTATAATAACGACACAAAATTTTCGTAATGTTCAACAAAATGTTACGATTCTGCTCGTTCATGAAGTAATTTCCTTCAAATATCGCCCTTTTTAAACATTTTTTCAAATCCTTATCCCTCGAACAAAAAATATAGATTTTTTCTACAAATCGCCCCATTACATATATATGTGCAAATATATTAATACATATTTTATACATATCCACACACATATATTTGTAAACGCAACATTACATTCACGAAATGAAGGTATTACACTCGATACATTAATAGGTCGTATATTTTAGTGCCAACACACGCACGTAATCACATTTCCGCGTCTATATATCTTGTATAGAATATCATGGGCGAATACGGATACAGGCAAATATAAAAGTAACTTTGGGTGACTGATTTTATCGACAAATCATCTTTGGCACATTTTGACTCGTACACACCATGGGGAAAAGATTTCTTCCACTCGTAATAATTTTCTAAAGACGATTTCGTGTCGAAATATTTCTGTCCGAGACGAAAAATCTTGAGAGCTTTTTTCTTCAGTATTTCGCCAACTAGTTCGTCTCTAACATCAATTATCGATTTTCGGGGCATTCTGTATCTACGTGAATGACAGTAGGCTGCAAAAACTCAATATATACGTACAAATATTCAAAGTAACGACGCTTAGTGTAGAAATATTTATATTAAACGTATCATATGGATATATTACTTTTTTATATATATATATAATTTTTGTTTGTTCATATAACATTGAAATATATCTACACTTAATATTTATTGACCATCGGGTGAATGACGGCATTCGCGTTATTCTAAAAGAGAAATCCGATAAATAAATGGAACAATCATCATTAGTGTTACAAGTTAGTGTCACGTTTCAATGACCTATTAAATCGTACATATATGTTATTAATGCATATACATATATGTGTATGTATATGTTTAAGAAAACATTTATTTACACATATAGATATATGTCTATTATTAATTTGACTAATGAAAAACATCACGCGCCTAATCCAAGTGGAAAAACGGCTTGGCAGGTGGACGCATCTGCGTTGGGAATTGCAACTTCGTGGCGCGGGATCGTTCACCTTTTAGTTTGTTAATTAATTATCGAAATTGTTGTAATTGAATTTAAATCCCACCATCGAAGAAGCAACTCCATGGACCCTTTCAGAATATCCGTCCCGCTGTCGGAGTTTAATAACGTGTACTCTTTATTTTCATTTAAAAAAATGTCTCTTCTTTTTGTTTTCGTCGTTCGTAGCATTTGTTTTGTGCTTATAGTCTCTCCTTGCAATTTTAGTTTGAATAAATATTTTCGTGGACAAGGCACTGGCTTGACAGAAGAGATTCTGTCTCTTCGTTTTTTTCCCCCCCATAGATCCTCATTGTTTAGACTTGTTTTCAATTATTTTTCCCTCTTCTCCCAATCAATTTCTTTCATTAACCCGACAAAACGTTCTCATCGTACGGGTTATTTTTTATTGGCTCGGGGCCACGATATGCCCGTTTGTGTTTTCTTTTTATCAATGCAATGGTGATTTCTCTTCCTCGAGAGAGATAAACTTTTCTGTTCCTTCACCTTGTTCCGTGTGGGGACCACATATTTTTTAAGTTTATATTTATCGAGTGAAAATTCAGCGGGGGTTCGACATTTCCAACTGGACGGAGCCAGCTCTCGCGTTCAAAATCCGTTCGAGTTTCAACAACAAAAAAACAATATCGGCATTTCCGGTAGACGTGAAAATGGGCCGGCCAATTTAATCGCGAGCTTTCATTATTTTGCAACCCAAAAGTATAGATTCGAAGTGGAAAACAGTTTTGTTCGGAGAGTTAATTCTCAAAAAAGAAGAAAAACAATTGCCATAAGCACCTGATGGTTTCAGTAAAGTTGGTCACGCTCCTCGGATGATCGCATCTTCCGAGCATCTCCTAGAATACATTTTATCAACGTGGTTAAAATTTTGTGTTAAAAAAGACCGAAAAACGTTTGCTGAACACTCGCGATCGCTCGTTTGTTGAATCGAAGTGAAAAGTAATGATAATTTTGCGATATTCCTCATTATACTTTGTTTAAAACACTGCGACGAACACAAACGTTAACATCGACGATCAGCCATTAATGGTTTGCAACACGTGCAAAGAGCAGACTCCACTATGCCTACTCCTGCCACGTATATATATATTTTTATACATATTCATTGATATATACATATATTTACTCGCTGTTAAAGAATCACATGGCGAATAAGTCGAAAAATTTCATCCTAACCTAACAACTATACGCGTTTCCATGAATCAGCGAAATTGTGGCTGACCCGATTCGAAAACAGCTAGTTTAGAATCATTTATGTTTCATTTCTTGCCGCGAAATAACAAATACGCGGAAGAAAGCTGTCGGAGGCTATTTTGACAAGTATAAACCGACGAAACGTAGTAAAACGTTGTAAACTCATCAAAGTTTACAAAATGGTATTTGAAACAAAAAAGGAAGAAAGAAAATAAAATAGTTGTATGGCAAAATACAAAAATGGTCCGAGAAACGGTTCCGCGCCAGCGACTCGCCAACATGTTCGTTAAAAAAATAATAAACAGCGTGATAATACTTTGAATGAACAGCATCCGTAGGGATTTTGCTGTCAATACGTGTACGTAGAGTTGCGATCGGGTTGCGAAAAATGTCGATAGTCGCGGGCCGAATGCCGAAGGTTACAAGGGAAAGCACTTTGTTCTTTTTTGGTTAACGACGGATCGGCAATCGACCTTGTTCAGTGTAAAACTTTCGGGCTTTACACCTTCTTCCACCGATATTCTTCCCAGTCTTTTCTTCACCCTGAAAGGTGTCGATCGCGGGGAGATTATTTCATAAAAATCGCTCGTTCTTCCCTGTGCGTGAATTCGCCTTTTGGGACTGATCGAGCCAACGTGATCGACGGGTATTGCGATGTCGACCTCGGCACAATGATTGTTCATGGTATTGGTGGTCGTTTGATGAGTTTCCGGGGACTCGGCCGAGTTCCGGCGGCCAGTCTCCATGACGCGAGGCTCGTCGTTCTCGTCGGATGGACTTGTGAAAACGTCCGAGGAATAACTCCGCGCATCGTAAGCCGAACCCCCTGGATCCGAGGAGTCGAAATTGTCGTAATCAGCGGTTCCGGAACGGGGAGTCCGCGAAGAAGCCACGAGAGATATCGCTCGAGCTTCAGGCTTTGGAGGTCGTTCGTCGTCCGCATAATCCAATGACAAACAACGTTTTTCAAAGAGTGCAGGTCCCCGAAGGGCTCGCTCTCTCCGGCTGCATCTCGGCTGAGATTTCTTCGGAGAGTTCGTGCCCCTTTTTTCTTCATTTTCTTTCTCGGTCTCCTCCATCGTCGTTTTTGAAAGTCCCGTCAAGTCCTCGAGCATCGATGGTCTCCGTCGAACACTGTTCTCACGTTCTACCGAAAGACAAAACTCTTTGTCCGTGAGCAAGATTTTCTTGGGGAACCGTGGCGGAGGCCTGGAAAAATCGTTGGCCCCGTCAGCTTCGATCGACGGAGTTTTCAGCATGCTCTTGACGCGACGTAGTTCCGTCAACAGATCCATCGTTTCCTGAGACGGCTCGTTGACCATTCGCCGTTTTGGACGTCTATGCGACGTGCCACCCTCCGTTTCTTCATCGCTCTCATGGTCCACACCTTCCTGCTTTCGCAGGACGGATTTAGTCGTGATCGACGACTTAGACTCGGTGCTCAAATCTTCGCTGGCTGATCTCGTTGAATTGTCCTTCAAGGTTCCTGATTCATTGCTTTCCTTAGCCAAGTACGCATCCGCATTCGTAGTCTCGTTGTTGTTGTCGTTGCTCTTGCTTTCATTATTATGATTATTGTTGTTGGTCGGGGTGGTTGCGTCCTTTCCTCGAGAATCGCTCATATTGGTCCTCTGCTGTTTGTCCTTCTGATGATGAAACTGATGATTGGCCCTCGTGCGCCTCTTGAAAGCTGCGTAACTCTCCGACGGGACTTCCTGCAGCTCAAATTTGTCGTGCAGAATCTTTAGAGTGCCGCGTATAAAGTCTTGGCTGTGATAGGACGAGCGTTGGCTCACTAACGAAGAGTCACCGCTCTGATAGCCCAACGAAGATGTCGATGGGACTGATGCCACCACCGTTTCCCTCGACAGCTTCAAGTTGTCCGAGGAAATACCTCGTCTCTCCAGACGACCGGGAGGATCGTCGAAACGCGGCAGTTGACCGTTTTTACGATTCTTGTCCAATATGTCCTCGGAAACTTGGCGTCTAGTCTTTCCCGACGAATTGTCCGAGCCACTGAACTTGTCCATTGCTTCTTTGAACGTTTGACGTCTTGACTTGGAGCTGGAAAAGCCCACCAGCTCCTCTTGCTGCTGGACGTTCTCTTCGGAAGAAGGTTGACTCGATTTAGAGGTGTCGACGTCGCGCCTCGAGTCCGATGATCCTGCTTCTTCGTTCGAAGCCTGTCGCCTTGATTTCAACGGGGAACCTATCGAATCCCGAGACGCGGAGGAATTTTTCGTCCTCGAAAGAACCGCTCGGTCCTCCGTCGATTCATCACGATCCGGTGAGATTCGCCGCTTCGTTGGGGAGTTTGGCGTACTCTCGTCACTTCGGAACACCAGAGAGACGTTTTGGTCACGTTCCGGCCGCGTCCTTGTTGCTGAAACGACTCTTCGGGACCTTCTCTTTGACCATCTGTTCGGTGAGTTGCCCCAACTGGCTGCTTCGCGGGGTGAACTTTGGTGGGACATGATGGTCGAAAAAATCTCTTCGCTCGTAGTCACACGACATTTGACAAGCTCGGCAACGCTCGCTGATCTATCGTCCGATCGGGAACTCGGATGCTCGTGGGAATCCTCGGAAGGTGGGAAAGAGCTGGGACCAGAGTCCAGGACGTCGTCGAGCGAAGCAGCTCGCAGTGGATCTCTGTGAGCCTTCGTACAAACTGTTGCATCGCTACCCTCGTCCAGACAATCCGATTCGAACGAATACATCTTCAATAAATATCCTTTCCCGTTTGATCTTCGTCCACTTTGGCCCTCAGTTTCCTCGTCGTTGGCATCATCGTTGTCTTCGTCGTCCTCGTCATCTCTCTCGTCTTTGATGATGCACAAGACGTCATCGTGATCGACGTGATGCTCGAGTGTTTCTTTTTTTTCACTCGTCGGATGGGGAGTGCGATCGATCGTGAGAGGCGAGGGTTCAGCAGTTTGGCTGCACTTTTTCACCATGACTTTGGGAAATTCTCGCAATGCGTCGAACGTGAATCTGTCCAGAGTTTTGGAAGAGCCTATTTTTTCGAGGAAAGGTTTTTCGACCGCACGACTCGGTCCGATTTTTTCTAGGTAAGGCTTGCCGATTACTTTCGGGGTGATTTTGGCGAAGAACGGTCGATCTTCGGTCTTGGAAACCCCGATTTTCCGCAAGAACGGTCTGCGATGTTTTGTCTCTTGAGGTTTCTCCTGGCTCTTGGAGGTTTCGAGGGTACGCTCAGCGGAGGTTATTTCGTTGCTGTAGTTGGAGGAATTGTCGCTACTCTTGGATCTCGCTCGCTTGCTACGTGGAAATGGCGTGAGTGGTGTCCTCGGGGTTCTCGGTGTTAACGAAGGACTTGGCTCTTGGTTTGGACACGTCTCGTCGAGCAAAGCTATGGCGTCGGTTAAATCCATGTAGGCTTTTCTAGGAGCGGCATAACGATGACCAGCAGGCGCCGTATCATTGCTCTCCAGACTGCTCTCTCTTTCGCGACTTCCCGTTACCGAGTACAAGGATAAATTAGGTCTGGCAACCGTCAGAGATCGTCCGTCTCCATGGGGATACGGATAATTGGATGACGATGAGGGGTACGAGCTACGATCACAAATTCCACCACCGACCGAGGACGAAGGTGACTCGGTGGTGCCAAATTGCTCGTTGTACCAAGATCTGACACCGAGGTCCTCCGGTCTCGTGGCAGGACTATCCGGCTGCTCTATCGTCGAAAGTTGACGATTGTGTACCAGCCGCGGATTCCTGGTGTTACGATTGAACGCCCGATTAGGCAGCCCACCGAGAATACCGCCGATCGCCACTTGGTCCGGGTCGTCCAGGCCCATGCGCTTGTACGTCGAACACGTCGCGAAATGCGGCGGCGCTTGTCGCGCCGTCTCAACAATTATTCTGCCCTGGGCACATGGAACGATCGGCTCACCATCCGCCGGTGCCTCTTCCGGCGTCAGGGGCAGAGCCACGCCACGTCCGAATTCAATGAACCACAGCTCGTCCCTCAACTCGCTTTCTCACTTTTTCTCGTTCATGTCCTTGTTCAAATAGTGTAGCACGTAATGCAACACCAAATCGTAGCAGTACTTGTACTCCGTCTGTAAATAAAACACCACAAGCCACCGCGTTAAGTCATGCCGCTATCTAATCAAATCGCGACGAGCCTAATCAAACCCTCAAACTCGACCAAGACTCTAAAACTTTATCTATATATTCAAAACTCCTTTAAAAATCACTCAACAAACTCCATTTCCCTTTTCTAGCAATGTCCAAATTGCCATATAACTTTGCTTCCTTTTTCACGTACTTTCATGGGCAATAAGGAGTTGATGGAACAAAAAGCAAGGGAAAAACCATAAGTAAGCTTGGGACAAAACCATTTCAATTATACAACGAGGCTATAGCAAAATGGTGGAAAATAATTAAGCTTTAAGACTAGAAAATCCGAAGGAAGCAGCCGTCAAAGGCTCATTTGCGGCAAGAGAGAGCTCAAAGTCCCAACTTACCTAAGAAGCAAAATCATAACGATTTCAGTGTTTTTTTTTTCTATCATATCTGATTTCTTTTACGAAACATTGAAAATGAAATCTTAGTGTTTCGATTTTAACATTGGCTTGTTGTTTTGTTTTTCGGAAAATGACTTGCCATGTTTTCGACGAGTTGTGGTCTGTGCCTCCGGACAGTTTTAACAGCCTGGAAAATATCCACTTCACCGTGTTGTATGACCTGCTCTATGCAAGCATTTGCGGCGCAATAGACTCCACATCTGCTTCTACCGTCCGGCGATACGACCGCAACTGGCCCATAGTCCGTTCTTTGACGCCATCTTTCCACCATATTCATTAGTTCCACAAGACTGTTGGTCGAGGTCGGCACTTTGTGTCCCATTGGCCAGCAAGTTAGTTGGAAAAGTTGCACTGTTTTCGGCGGGGCTTTCACTCCTGCCATCAGTTCAGTCAGCGAGACTATTTTCTTGTTTATCCTGAATACCTGATGGTGTATAATCGAGGCACAGAACAACAAAAACAAAGACAACGATCAATCGTATTCGAGATGAAATATCAATTGTTTCATCGTCGTCAACTTATCGTGAAATTCACTCACCCATGTCTTGATGTTGGTGTAATGGTTGTGGCTTATATGATCTATCGTAAATACCGGACCATATTTCTTCGAGTGTCGACCCTCCGGCCAAAAGCTCGGAAAGTTGGTTGACATCGGTGGCGGTACGCAAAGTACGACAACAGCAGCGCACTCGTAATCATAAACCAACGACCAAAATTCTCCGCAAGTGTGTTTCAATGGCCATTCGGTAACGATGTATTCTCGTGGCTTGGTGTAACCCTGAAACCCAATGATTCACATAGTTCGTGTAATTCCTGTCTCTCGTATTTACGAGACTTTGATGTGATACTCACATCGACGAAGACCGCGTTTATGTAATCGGTGAAACTGTTGCCCTGAAAGCTCGTCAGGTACGGCCGGAAGTTGTCGGCTGGATGGTTATCGAACAATTCGGAGATTGGAAAAGTTGGCATTTTTAGAATAAGGTAATAGAAATATTGGACTCACGTGGAACGACGAGAACGTCGCGATTTTTTTCCCTGTTGTCGGCGCGATGTCCACCGGCACAATCGCCGATCGTAAACCGCGGAGTTTGCTTACAAATCTGTTGATATTCCCGCTGATACTCGTTCATCTTGGTTAGAGCATTTTTCACACTTTTCTGTTTGAGACGTTGCGAAAGTTCCGAAACGGAGAACCACGATGCACCACAAATAACGAATTCCTCGAGAGTGTCGTACACGAATTTGTACTGATCCTGGAGAAACGGAGCAACAACAAAAAGCAAGAGATGAATTTATCGGTTTCAAGATTATCATTTTTATCGAGAAATTCTTCATCCTTTTATTTTACCAAAGATTCTATAAGGCCGCGACGACTTTGTCGCAGTTTTTTCAGATACCCGAAAACGTCGAAGGCGTCCTCCTCTTCGGCCAATTCCATATTAGCGTCGATAGCTAGATAAACCCCGGAACGTCCACCGCCGTCACTGTCGTAACGAAAATCCAATTAAAGAAAAAAAAAATCAAAACCAACAACACGCTTGTTTGTCTCATTCGTCCAGCAATCTCCAAAACTCCGTCTCTCTCGTGTTTGTTGGGGCGAGAAATGTTCTCCAAACCATAACAGAGCTTTGTGGGCAGCTGTAAACAAACGCACTCACTTGCAATGTACGACCATGGGACCCGACTCGTTTTTGATGGTTGAGCCAACCACTGCTCTGACCCGCCTACGAAACTCGAGAACAGCATTTCCAAACGGGCACGTGTGCGAATGCCACTCGGTATAGTGAAACTGGATAAGAGTTCGTTCCTCGCTGACCTCCTGGCGTGACAGTAAATCGATATCATTTCGTTCGATTTAGATTTTATTATTATTATTATTATTTTTGTTTTTGCTGTCGACGTCCATTCAATCGTGACCGTGCAAGAAAATTAATTCGCATCAAATCGTTGTTGCGATGCCTAACAAAAATATTCCGAACGACACGTGAATTTTGTTTGGTTTGGGGATTGGATCAGTTTGAAAATGTCTTGGGGTCAAAAAAACCCACGGACCTAAAACCCTCGGGTCAAATATCCAGGAACGTAATATCGCTACAAAATCCTCGTTTTTTATCCTCGGGATAAAATCTTAGTGTCAGAGTTTTGTTGGAAAACTATTTTTAAATAATTACAACGTGCTGGTTGTTTTGCGAACGATCTGGTCGAAGGGTCCGGTCCACCAGCCTCCCTTCCCTTGTTCTAGGAACATATCCCTCGGGTCTGAATAGTAGAGGCTTTGAATAGTGCATTGCAACAGGACGATGTACTATTCAAAAGCTCCACCGACAACCACCACCACAACTGACAAGTAGCCAACCAACTTGAATCAACAAACATTACTTTTCGCATTACATTATGTCGCAGTATATTCCATTACATTGCGTTATCATATCCGAGTAGTTTCATCACTATTTTGAGAAGCCATTCCGCATCAAAGTTATCTCCGAATATTCGCATGCTAACCATTACTTTGTTGAAGCTTTTCAATCAAATCGTTCAACACATTGTTTTCAGGCCATGTGACGTTTCGTGGATTATTCTAATTAGATTAAAATAGTATTTTTCTATTCTTTCTCTATTTATTCATTTGATTTATTATTTATTTATTATTTATTCATTATTTATTTATTATTTATTTATTATTTATTTATCATTTATTTTATTAGTGTTTATTTATTTATTTAATTATTATTTTTTCTAAATTCTATTTTAATCGTGGATTATTTTTCGAAAATCGTTATTTTCGGGGTTTTTGTGTGTTGGGTTACCATCGTTGGAATATTTTCATTCGTCGGCTTTGTTACTTGTGTTATTGACAATAAATATATATTCGTACCCCTTTGTCATCCTTTTTGTACAGTCTTATCGTACGTATATGGAAATTGGCAAGCTCCTCTTCCTTGAGTACCGAAACACCGATGCCTCCATATTCCTCATCCTTTTCTTTGTTCGCTGGCCAATATTGAACACACATAACCTGTTACGAAATAACAAGAGAGGCCTTCACAATGTCTCCTCAATTGAAAAGCTCCATTGTCATCGGACAATCCTCAGTAATTGATATTATATTGGCATTCGCGTTTACCAATATTATTGAATATTTGTTACAACATTATTTTGTGATTCGATCAACTTTAGTCCAGCTACCAACTCACCTTTATAAAATCGAAGGTTTTTGTTAACATAACTATACATGATGCTCTCTCCTGCCAGACCATGCGCCAAAATTCCGTTACCGTTGTCTCGATAGGTCCCTGAGTCACGATATAAGCGTTTGGTTTTAAAATACTCTGTAAAAAAAAAAAACAACCACCATTTTTATTTCTCCATTCGTCGTTCCAGTTGCAACTTTTAACGTCGAGCGACGAAACAAATATTTCCTCACGTCTACGTAGGATGCATTTATATAATCCGAGTCTGGATGTCCCTCTATCGTGTCCAGCACGACTCTGTTATAGTCATCTGCAATTTCAACAAGAATTATTCAACTCCCCACCTCTTTGCTATGCAATAACGAATTCAATAAAAATGGCGGATTGCTAAATTTTGTCCAAGACAAAACTTTCGTTTTATTAATTTATCATTTATTAAATTTATTACAATTTATTTTAATTATTATAATTATTATCATAATAATTATATAATTAATATAATTCTTATATATATATAATAATAATATATATTATTATTATAATATATTATTAATTATTATTAATATAATAATAATATATAATAATATATATTATTATTATTATTATTATTATTATATAATATAATATAATAATTAATATAATTAAAATTAAAATTTATTAAAAATTCAAATATTTGTTTGACAAAAAAAAAACGAAAAAGAATGGAAAGAGCTTTGCCAAAAAAATTATTTGGCAAAATTGTAGAAAAAAAAAGATTTTTTGTCGCAACTTTTTTGCAAGCTCGATTTATTATTCCTGGAGGGACTCGTAATATAGATATATTGGGGGAGCAATGCGATGCTCGACCCAAATCTGTCACACGACACAATTTCGTTTATTCATTCCGAGTATATCGCTGTTTCCTTCCGTGTCGCGCGATATCTCTCGTTGCAATCTTGCTCCGTTCTCCAAACAACTCCGAAATCGGCCTTATACTATATATTTCTTCGTGTATATACGCACGCAGTATATATAAGCAAGTTTATGTACCGAAATGGTCGCGCGAACTTGGCCACGTGCGGCAATCTTCGGACTGCTCATGCACCAAAGTTTAGAAACTTATATGTATATATGTGAATGGTAAGGTTGAATATATAATATACTTCCGACGATTTCTCGAGTCCCCTGCAGCCCTTCTCATTCCCATAATTTAACATTTTCCTCACAAACTTTGCGCAACTTCCGACGACCCAGTTGTGTCCGTTTACACGTCATTTTCCGATTTCCCATGTCTTATTAAATTTACTCCGGAAATTTTCACCAGTCTTGCTTTTTATTTCCATTATTAGTCCTTCGGAATAATAATTCAATTCTTGATAACTCTCGCAATATATTTTCTCCTCTTTCGTTTCCACAAGTTTTTCTTTTCAATATTACTTTATTTTCCAAAGTGAGTTTAGTTTGTTTGAATTTCGTTTTTTTTTTATATCGACTGTTTCTATTTTAATTTGAAATTTAGTTTCCCTCACGTTTTTTTTATTTTTTGCATTTTCCATCGACGAAGAATAATGAAAAAAACTCACATGGGATGCAACGTTGATTCTGATTCTTCTCTTTGTTGGCGGGCTTGAGTGCATGCCTGCACGAGTGTGTTTCGACTTTACACGCTGTCTGTAAGAATAATATCAGAGCATTATTAATTGCTGTAAACTTTGATCGTCGATCGACCATTTTTCTCGCCAACCTCAATCGCGATACCGATCTTTTTCATCGGATTAATAATTATCTCTATCTAAATATTTCGTCCTCTCGATTCGCTCGATCAAACGTGAGCCGCCATTTTGGTGAATCGTATAAAATTTTTTTATCTCGATCTCGGTGTTTTCCTGCGAGCCAGAAAAATCAAGCATCGGGAAAATAAACGCAAAAGCAATAAAGCGCACAGGGAAAAGTTATTTTTATGATCCTACTGAAATAAAAAAAAATAAAATAATGAAAAAGAAGAAAATAGGGAGGGAAGAAATTTAGGACGACGATTTTAGGGTCGTGAGATACTTGGCTGGCCGTAATGGAGAGCCTTTTATGAGAACTGTCCTCTCAGTGCTACCAGATATTATGCAACGTGATCAAAAAGAGCCTTTTTGTTTTTATTTTTCTTTCTTTCCTTCCCTCTCTCCGGATTTTGTCTCTTTGTCTCGTTTCTATTGCTCGCCCTCTCGTTCATTCTTTCTGAATGACATTCCGTGCGGTTCCTTTGCCCGAATGAGACTTTCGCACAGTGTCCCCACAAAGGGACGTTTGATGCTCTGCGAGAGGAAAATAAAAAAGAAAATAAAACAAGAAAACAAAAAGACGAGAGAACGATAACGAAAAAATAAAGAGCTTCAAGTGGCGAGAGTTGTTGCCATCAGCTCTTTCCGCCCCGCGTTCTCCCTGCTCTACGCCTGCTTCGCTTTACGGCTGCATTGTTGGTGTCACAAACAATAGCCAACTAGAATCGATAACTCTGCGGAGCAACTAAAGAGGCAAAATCCTTTCAAGTTTAAAAACCAAACAAATAAATAAAACTAAAAGAACCAGCTCGCCGATGCTATCGAGTCGTCATCCTTGCCTTTCCCATCTACTTATTTCAACCACAATCCGATTTTTCGGAATCATTTATCTCGCAGTATTTGGAGAAAAAAAAAAATTCCATTTTCAACAAGTATGGAAATTTTTTAAATAAAAATTAATATTTCAAAAAACTCTTTCGGTGAATTGGAGATTTTAATTTTTACAAATTTTTCGCGTTTCAGTAACATTGCGAGGATTCGAATGAAAAGTATTTCGCTCGATTCAATTGATCGATAAATATAAAGAGCGATAAAAGGACAAGTTGCATCGGTTCTGAATATTTTCTGTTATTTTCCAATTCGGCAAGAACTCGCAATTTTTTTCATACGAATAAAAGACTCGGGAATGAAAAGCCGCGTCGCTATTAATGGCGAGCAATCGGGTGTAACGAGAAGAAAAAATCAGGTGGCAGAATTGAAAAGCCAAGTGTGAATATTGTGAAAAAACATTGTCGTTGAGAGGTATGGGGAGTACGAGGGTGAGTGCAAGAGGTTGGAAGCGTTGAGCTAACTTGTTACTCGATGGAATTTCATTTTCAACTAGCCACGCAAGAGCGATCGAGCGTGTTGGTGTACGTGCAGGTTTATTAAACTTTTCGAGGAGGACATTGCTGTGTTGGCGAGAGTGCAATCTTTCCGAGTGTATGTTGGGGCTCGTTCGTTGACGATCGTTTCGCAGTCGATTCCTCTCCCGAGTTTTGTGCTCAAAGACTACTATTGCGTTCCTGCGGTGATTGCGCAAAAATATAGATCGCGATAGAAAATTCATAGAACAAGAAAAAGGAGGTGGACGCGAGGGAAAAAATATAGAGGACGGAGAAAAAAATTATACGGTAAGAAAAAAGTAATTGAGCAAGAAAAAAAATAGGTTTCGTGATGAGAGTTTGATAGATTGGATATTCAAGTCGAGGAATAAAGAGACTTTCTCTCTCGATGAAAAAAAAAAAAAAAAAAACACGTTGAGACGTAATTCTCGGCCGATGGCGCCGAAAACTTGGTTGTCCTGCAGTCACCGAGTCGCCGCTGGTTTTTCTTCCTTTGCCTCCCCACCCCACTAGAGCATAATAGAGCAACGTGCCAAGAGGCATATACGAGACGATACGAGAATTTCTCACTTCCTCTTCGTTTCTGTCTGCCTCGCGGTTGCTGCACTAACACTAAATCTATCTATATCCGTCGCTTTATATATTAAGAGATACAATCTTATTTCCGTGATAACAGAAACGAATAATATTTATTTTCATCAACTCTAGAAATAAAAACAAACCCAACAAAATCATGAATTTTCTACGATCGATACTTACTTGAAATTCCACTCTGTAAAGGACAGGAAATTTTCTGCGTAGATCACAAAGTTTGGGATACTGTGAAAGTTCCGTTGGCGCTGATGGCAAAGTCGTGCTAATTCCTCCGAGCTCTTCAGACGCTGAAAATCGAATAAACACACGAGTTTGAATTTTCAACGATTTTTTTTCCTCATTCAAAAAAATTCAATTATTTCAATCATTAAAATAAATTTCTCGTCATTTTAGAAAATGCGAATGCCCGTTGGGACGAGCGTATAAAATGTTGGAGTGCGAAAAGAGAACAAGAGAAACGCGGAGGGCGGAGAAATTCGAGGGCAATGGGATTATTAGTCGTTTGGATCTCAACTAGAATCGTGTTTATTTCGGAGCTTCAAGATCCCTCCCTTGTGCTACATATAGAAGTAATCATAACGTTAGATCGTCGGGAATGGTTGCTGATGTTTTGGCGTTGATTCGGGGCCGTCAAAGATCTGAATCAGGCACGCTTCAGAGAGGAAAGCTACGAACATTCACTTTCCGATGAAAGCAAAAAAAAAAAAGTATGACGAGGCAACGATTTTTCTCGAACCAGTAAAAAGAGTTTATGATTTTGGCCAAATAAGTTGGTCCGACGATAATTACGATTCCGACGTTTCCTCACGAAATTGCACTGAGAATAAAATTTTGTCAAAAACCGTCAATTTTTGTTGAATACTGTGAACTAAATATTTTTTAATAATTTCGAAATTTTGGCAATATATTTGCTTTCTAATGAAATTGTCAGCGAAATTTACGAGTGGAACGACTAAAATTTGCTTCCGAAGAGATTTTCTAAAATTTTTGTTTGCCGCATTGACATAATTTTTGGGATCATTCAAAAAAACATTTAGTCGAACGTATCGAACAAAATATTCATCTTTTTCTAAAGATAATGAAGTTTAATAAAATGAAATTTGTCAAAAGAATGACAGTTTGTGAGATGCTGTGTATCTTGTCTGTTGTGACAACGTTGACGCGGCTTGTTTACAATATATGGAGGAGTATCTGATCGGAATGCCCAGCCACGCTAAACCGGGGATCCCATATCCGGTATATGTATGCTAAGTAGGAGGAGAGACGATGCGAGAGAGCGCAGGGTGAGAGATAGAGAAAGAGATACGAGGAGGCAGAAAGCCCGAGTGTTTAGTTGACACCCTGACCTACTTGGCATTGGACGTGCCTCCTCGGGGATGATATGCACTGGGCCACTGTTGTATGTATATAGTAACCATGAGGTTATATAGCTTCTGCGATGTATCTTTCGGTAAATACATGGATGGCCTTCTCCTCGTCACCTACGGAGGGTGGGACAACGCGGAGATGAAGAAAAAGGCGGTAGCGTGTGATATAATAAGAGGCAATAACACGGCGACCGGAATGTTCAAACGTTCCGAACGCGAGGAGACCGAACAAATTCTTATACATATATAGTCAGGCAGACGCGGTAGTTAATTCCTAAATGGACCATGCATGAAAATCCATATAATCAGGAGAGCCTGGGCGCCAACATGTGACATCGATCCGATAGACTGAGGCTGCATAACTAATCTATAGCACGTATATACCTATCATCGTGTATATGTTTATCCTTCGCTTCCGGCGTGCCAATGAAATTACTGATATTCCATTACATAATCAACATCCACGCGGGATGTGTCTCAAAGTTTGCTATACACGAAACTTTGCTCGCGTTTGATCGATTGCGATCTCACGATCTACCATCAGCGAGACATTGTTCAAACAATCTCGTTCGGCATCGTATGAACCGTGAGGCTCCTTGGCTTATCCGAGCCCTGGATTGTCTCTCGGTGTTTAGTCGTATTTCATGAACGATCCGTCGTGTTTCAAGGAAATGCGCAAAACGTTTTCTCTCGGGAATCGCACGATCGAACTAGCCGTGAAAGCTGGGGCTCATCTTTCGAGAAATGCGACTCCCAAGGCGCGCCGAATAATACGACACACAGCGACGGCAGGTCGTTTAACCGAGATCCGACGATGCACAGGTGTCTGCAAAATTGTGTACACACCGAAATGATGTTCGTGTGTGCAAACACAAGTATAGTAGCGATGACTTTGAACCGAGGGCTAGGGAAGAACCCTCGAACGTGAAGCGTAAAACTCGCACCTTGACACACTTGGACTACTTGGGCACTTTCCAATCCACTGCCGAGAGCCACGTGTTTTAGTGCATCAGCGATCATCCCAACAGTATGCACACAGAGATTACGCTCCAGGAGCTTATTTTTACTTTCTAGCGTTTCTGGCTTTCTCGTCATTTTCAAAAGATTTCACCATAAAAAGTAGGGGTGTGCGAATATTTGAAAACTTGGAATATTCGGCATCAAATCGAATCGAATTGTTTGATTCGAATTTCAAACCGAATATTCGATTTTTTCGAGTATTCGATTATTTTTCGAATATTCGATTTTTTTTCGAATATTCGATTTTCTTTCGAATATTCGATTTTCTTTCGAATATTCAAATATTTGAAAATTTAAGAAATACTTGAAAATTGCTCGAATATTCTATTCGAAAATCGAATTGAAAATTCATCAAATATTCGGAAATTTATCGAATACTCGAAAATTCGACGAATATTCGATTCAAAAATCGAATATTCGACTAAAAAATCGAATATTCGACTAAAAAATCGAATATTCGATTCATCGAATATTCGATTCGAAAATCGAATCGAATTTCAATATTCGATTCGATTCGATTCGATCACTAATCGCACACCCCTAATAAAAAGCAAAAGTATTGCGTTTCCTTCAATATTCGATTAAACCAACTACAACGACGTGAAAATCAGTCTTGCCATCCAACGAAACGAAAAATGAGTAATCAACGTCGCGGCCTAATTAGAGAGAGGGAGAGAGCTTCGTTAAGAATATTTCTTCGTGATTTGAGTGAATGACGCATGAAAGCATCGAACCCACCAAACAATCCATTGTACCTGTTTAATAGAGCGCGTGTATAGTCTGAGTTATCGACTTTCGGTTCTACCTCATGTGTTGGGTCTCATCCTCGGTTTTCGCACCCGAGAGTTTCGCACGAAGAGGGATTCGAACAAGGGGCAGAAGCGAGAGAGAGCGAGGCCAAGAGGGAGAGAGGGGAAGAGGGCAAGAGGCATCTTGACGTAATCGATACTCTCCGATAGCAAGCACTTTAGAACGTTGGCACGACGATTCGAGATATATGTGTACAATGTGATGACGAGAGACTGACTACGTGGCTATACGACGTATATATGACCCCTTCGAACTTTATCGATAATGAGAAAGCACAGAATCTCGATCCACAAGACCCGTTGATGACTTTACTGCTTTCCCTCACTTCCCTGCTCCCGTCCCGTCCTCCCAATCGACAAGCAAAAACTTGTATGTTTGTTGTTGTTTTTTCTCGCGATGGAGGGTCGTCGATTACTCGTTCAAACCTCGCCTCGTGTATTCGTTCAGCTCGTGCTTTCGAATCGAACGTACGAAAGGTCGAAGAAAAAGAAAATGCCCGCAGGCCACTTTGAATTTTCTCCCCTCGGTTCAGCAACTCCGCAAGAAGGTTAAAATAATTAAGTGAGGGAGAAAGTAATGAGAAAGTAATTGAAATTGACAGGGGCGTCAGCCCTTCGGCTTGGAATTCTCGTCACAATAGTACGAGACCCACATTAACTTTTCAACTTTGGTCAACGTATATTTTTTGTCCTCTTATCAAGATTCCAATAACTTTTTCGTTTCAAATTGATACACGAATTTGACGATTCTGAAGTTTGCAACGTTGATATTGAAGGAAAAATATTTGATTTATTAATTATTTATTGAATTTTGAAAATTGTCGCAATTTTTCGTGTTTAGTGAGTTTTTAAGGGCAAGGGAGGGTCGTTTTATCATCCAGACCAAATATTCAATAATAATTATTAATTCTGTTCAAGAAAAAACAGAATTTCGTTTTTTTTTCGAATTTGTCACTTTTTGAGCAAATTACACCGCCAACGCTGCGAGCCAGCAACTCTAATTGACAAAAATATATTTCGCTCGCTGTAAATGGCGTGTTTGACGAGCCAATACATTCCTATCTTATTCACGTATTTCCCCGGTCCCTGGGTAGACCGTTTTATTAACAATATCGATTGGAATATGTATTTTAAGGAGCCCGACAGAAATTGCTATTTCGATTATGACGCACAACTTTCGTTAACTCTTCGTGCTGCTCGATTTTTCTCTCTTTACTTTTTCCTACGAGTTCTTGAGACAACGAGATCCGGTCGATATTCAAAAAGTGCATGTCGACGCACGAATGCGTCCACGTGGTGCTCGCGACTGTATCTCAATCCGTTGTCCGCGCGAGATAACGAACACGCTTTTATACAAATCTCGCACGTCTCTCTTTTCATCAGAGTTTCAAGTTCTCGTTTTTATTATCGATGATATCCCGAGGATGCGGAGAACGGTTGGCACGTGCGAAAACCACTAATGTCGAGGACTCCGACACTCGCGGACGGGTCTGCAGGGAGAGGACTTGACCCAAATCTTGCACGCTTTATAAATACAAACTACATGAAAAAAAATCATGCATTCAGCGCGTATATCGCGATATAGATGGCAAAGTGAAAAGGGCATACGCCGCCGCAAGATAAATAATCCCGGGAGGTCTGCTTCCGTCCCAAAGAACTCTTTTGAGGCTTTTAGAGGGTTTATTACCCCCCGGGTGAAGACCCTAACTACATCATACCAGAATTCAATCGACGTAATGGAAATTTCGTCTCGGCCGTTTCGTCCATCTCCGCAGCGATNNAATTCGACGAATATTCGATTCAAAAATCGAATATTCGATTCGAAAATCGAATCGAATTTCAATATTCGATTCGATCACTATTCGCACACCCCTAATCGAAGGGTTAACGGGATTGATGAAATATCGCGTGGCCAATTGTGCGAAGGACTAAATTGAGGGCGCGAGACCGAGAGACACATACGCATATATTCGTACGCTTTGAAAAAGCGTACGAATGGCCCTGGCGCGGTGCGCAGGGCCTGAAGGAACTGGGAGGGAAAACAAGATTGGCATGCCCTTTCTTTTATTTCCCCATAACTCTGCGTCTCGTCCAACTGTCGGAATTGAGGCAACAAAATTGATCGTACTCAATGAACGAAACGCTGATGATGGGAAAAGGGCACACGGCTCTATACATGTATATATTCCTCGGAATATATACGTATATATAAAGGCATTAGCAAGTTTACGAATAACCACGGAAGTGAATATCATCTTCGGATGATAAATAACCAAATCGAAGAGATGGGCTTCCACCTCCGCTTTCCGTCCGCCCCAGTTGGCCCAACTACCAACATATCGCGAACCCACTCTCATATACTTGGAGACTCCATAAAAAACTGACGATATTTATTACTCGAAGAAGAAAATTGTTTGTTCAACAACTCCAACGGACTCGACGAATCAATTTCAATGAGTGAATCTTTGAATGATAAAAAGTTTATTGAAAAATATTCAATAAACAAGGCTGGAAATGAAATTTTGTTAAAAATCTATCGAACTAAATATTTTTCGATAATTTCAAAATTTTCGTTATTTTGCCAGTATATTTGGGTTCTAATGGAATTGTCAGCTAAATTTACGATTGGAACGACTAAAATTTGCTTCCCAAGAGATTTTCTAGAATATTTCTTGCTGCGAGGACACAATTTTTGGAATTATTCAAAAAAACGTGTAGTTTAACGTATCGAACAAAATATCGATATTATCCAACAAAATTTTGTTAAAAATCGTCAATATAAACCGGTGAATTAAAATTTTTTTGATAATTTCAAAATTTTCCTTATTTTGGCAGTGTATTTGGTTTCTAATGGAATTGTCAGCAAAATTTACGATTGGAACGACTAAAATTTGCTTCCCAAGAGATTTTCTAGAATATTTCTTGCTGCGAGGACACAATTTTTGGAATTATTCAAAAAAACGTGTAGTTTAACGTATCGAACAAAATATCGATGTTATCCAACAAAATTTTGTTAAAAATCGTCAATATAAAACGGTGAATTAAATATTTTTCGATAATTTCAAAATTTTCGTTATTTTGGCAGTATTTTGGTTTCTAATGGAATTGTCAGCTAAATTTACGATTGGAACGACTAAAATGTCCTTCCAAAAAAACGTTTAGTTGAACGTATCGACCAAAATATCGATATTATCGAACAAAATTTTGTTTTCGGTGAAGCTAATTAACTGAATGACAAATTTTATAATTTAGTTGGTGAGTCTTAGCGTTAGTGGCAAAATTTGAATGTACAGCTTATTGCGAAATCAATTTTCTTTTTTGTAATCGTGATTTTTCATAAATAATATGGAAATTGTTTTTCAAGCAAAAAAGAAAAAAAAAGATTCGTAATACACATGAAAATGAACGATTTTGCGAGCATCGTTTCCCTGCTGAAAATTCAACGCTTCAGCGAACAAGTCAAATTTGCCATTCAAATTTTTATTCGTCTCCCGAGCGCACAGCAGCAGTTTATTCTTCATCGTATGTGCTTGTTTCGAACTATAAAGACTCATACAGGAGACAAGGTCTTATCGTAATGAGATTTGCGAGAAGGGCGAGAAAAGAAGTACCGGAACGTGTCCTGGTTTGCCATAAAAAAATATGTTGCCTGCTGCGTACGTGCGCGTATGTTGAACTACATATTTTTTCTTCATCCCATCACACTTTTCTCTCGCTGAGAAAAAATGCTGCCAGTTTTTCGGAAACAAGTGCCCCAAGGCCCTGAAAAATTTTCCTATTTTTCTCCTTCCGCTTTCGTTTCGTACGAGACCGGAGACACCAACTACTTGTATTGATAAATAAAAAGCTTACCGAAAGATATGAGGCCACTGTTGAGCATGGAAAGTTTTATTTGACTCGGAATCGAGGCGAGACTGTGGCCAGGATTTAAATGACGTTTCCGCGGTGGTTTATCCGGTGTCCTCGGTGCGCTTCTGCTTCTGTGATGATGGTGCTTCCTGTGAGAATGAGAATGAGTGTGGGAACCAGCCACGGTTGAAGCGCCACCGGTTCTATCCGATCCTACGCTGCTTAAACCGACCACTCCGCCCGCACCACTCGATTGCGTCCGTAAAGATGACATTCCGCTTCGTTTTTCAGCCCTCGGCCTTTAATTATTTATCTGTAATCAGAAAAAAACAATTATTCGATCAGAGTCGAAAAACGTTTAGTTACGAAATATTGTCAATTTTTACATTTTTACATTTTATAATGAAATTTTTAATGTTGTCGAAATTTTACAGAGTTTATCCAAGTCACAAAAAAAAAGAGCGATATTCAGTCACACTGAGAATAAAATTTTGTTAAAAATATTTTTTTGATAATTTCGAAATTTTCGTTGGCAGCATTTTTGGTTTCTAACGGAATTGTCAGCGAAATTTACGAGTAGAACGACCAAAATTTGCTTCCAAAGAGAGTTTCTAAAATTTTGTTTGCTGCATTGACATTATTTTTCGGATTATTCGAAAAAACGTTTAGTCGAACGTATCGAACAAAATATTCATCTTTTTCAACAAAATTGTGTTTTTAGTGACACTGGGAATGAAATTTTGTCAAAAATCGTCAATATTCTGTTAAATACGATAAACTAAATATTTTTTTAAATAATTTCAAAATTTTCGTTATTTTGGCAGTAAATTTGGTTTCTAATGGAATTGTCAGCGAAATTTACGAGTAGAACGACCAAAATTTGCTTCCAAAGAGATTTTCTAAAATTTTGTTTGCTGCATTGATATTATTTTTGGGATTATTCGAAAAAACGTTTAGTCGAACGTATCGAACAAAATATCCATATCTTTTTCAACAGAATTTTCTTTTCAGTGCAATTGGAAGACGTTCTAACGAGTCTTACTTCATTATGCACGAGCTGAAGTAATTAAAATCTGAAAAGAGGGAAACTCGATTCCCTTTGGGCCGAATGAGCTTTAATGGGATCGTTTTGAAAAGCCGGTGAATAGATTTAGAGAACTCGACTCGATTCGAGCCGGTAAATTCTTTTTGCTAAAAAGTTTTGGCGCTTACAGTTACCGCGTCAAAAATATATTAAAGCGCGTGTGTGGAATTCTGCAAAAACAGTCAAATAATCAAACGTCGATTCCGATGTAAATGAATTTTCGAGTTTCAAGTCCGAATACCCAAAGACGCGTTTGCACGAAAAGCTGTTGGCTTTATTTTCGCTGAAAGGACAAACACGTTCGCGATCAATAAGACACCGATGGAAATAAGCCGATCGACAACTTGGCGAGCTCTCTGCTCGACTTCTCTTTCTCTCTCTTTCTCTCCCCCCCCCCCCNCCCCCCCCCCCTTCCCCGTTTTCTCGTTCGCTCGTACCTCATATACACATCAATGGAAACTTTTGTTTTTATCCTCCGCTACGCCAGGTTTGCCCAATTTCTACACACACGCAATATATCCAATTGCAAACGCAATTATTTAAATGAATGAAAACAATGATCAGCCACGATTCGACACTAATTGACGCGAGCTATTATTGACCATTTGTGCTCGTACGTGCCAATGATAATATACAACGCTTTGACGAATTAGTTATAACATTACCCCGAACTAGGGAAATCATTACTAATTGCAAAATCATTCGACGATCTCAACTTTCGATTGAATAATAATTACCAAATAATTAAACTGATTACAATTATCAGAGATTACGATATCAATCGGACGACGACGCGGTGGAGAGTACGCCACAAAGTGCACAAATTGTGCAGCCCAGTTAAGCGAAAACGTTATTGAGTCATTTTTTTATTCACTGAGTTTCATAATTGCCGCGTTATTCAAAGTTTTTGTATTTTTTCGACGACGCACGTGGCCCTTAATTAATTGTTCCGTTAACTTATCACTGGAAAGAAAATTTAGTTGAAAAAGATGGATATTTTGTTCGATACGTTCGACCAAACGTTTTTTCGAATAATCCCAAAAATAATGTCAATGCAGCGAAAAAAATTTTAGAAAATCTCTTCGGAAGCAAATTTTAGTCGTTCCACTCGTTAATTTCGCTGACAATTTCATTAGAAACGAAATTTACTGCCAAATTAACGAAAATTTTGAAATTATTAAAAAAATATTTAGTTTATCGTATTTAACAGAATATTGACGATTTTTAACAAAATTTCATTCCCAGTGTCACTAAAAACACAATTTTGTTGAAAAAGATGAATATTTTGTTCGATACGTTCGACTAAACGTTTTTTTCAATAATTCCAAAAATTCTGTCACTGCAGCAAACAAAAAATTTTCGAAAATCTCTTCGGAAGCAAATTTTAGTCGTTCCACTCGTAAATTTCGCTGACAATTCCGTTAAAAACCAAATTTACTACCAAAATCACGAAAATTTTGAAATTATCTAAAAATATTTAGTTTATCGTATTCAACAAAATATCGACGATTCTTAACAAAATTTGATTCTCAGTCTATCGAGACTGAAGATCGATTGGAATTATTGTTGTGGTTATTAATATAATTCTTTACAATACGAGAGTGTAGAGTGCATTGCTCACGTGCATTACGGTCAACGACATATGGATCTTTTATGTTCGTCTCTGTTGTTGGATCATGTCGTTGTATGCAGTGCCATATGCGAGGGGAAAGAACTCTTGGTTCGACCTAAATAACAGGGGGGAGCTCTCTGTATATACTTGCTCGTGTATCGTTCTTCGTAACAAGAACGAAAAAATATCATAGGCGCATTAATTAACAGCGAGTCGTCTGGATCGGTAAGAAATTATTTTGCAATTGACTCCATGTTACGAAATTATGGTTTTTCCGACCTAAGACTGTTTTTTTCGAAGCGAGAGTCGCCGAGGGTGGAAAGACGCAAATAAATGGAATAATGGCAATGCAACGATGTGAAAATGGAGTAGAATGAGTTACGGAAACCTCGGGAATTGCGGTGGTGCGGAAATTGAGAGAAAAGAGGAGCGAATGAGAAGAATACACAATGAGAAAAATGACAATGACACAAATACAATTAATCGTGTTTAGTTCGAGCCTTTTCAAACGTAAATTGCTTCATCTTCTTGACGACCTCTGGCAGAAAATAAAATTAGGACGGGCTTCAAGAATTCAACTTGATTTTATGAAATCATTCTTATACAATTATTTCAACAAGTTTTTTCATTATTCTTATGAATACGATAAATTCTGTTTGGTTGGGAAAAATGCTACTTAATACTTTGAATTTTTTCCCAATCGTCGTCGAACGTCGAAAGTTTTCATTGTGAGACTCATTTTCGTCTCAATCCTCGTCAATTAAAACAACAATTTTCAAACAAAATTCCAAACAAAAAAAAAAACAAGAAAAAACAAAGACAAAAAAAAAGCGAGAATTGAAACGAGTCTCATTGATGAAACTCTTGGCTGTGGCTTCCGAGAATATTTGAATTAGGGGTGTGCGAATATTTGAAAACTTCGAATATTCGGCATCAAATCGAATCGAATTGTTTGATTCGAATTTCAAACCGAATATTCGATTTTTTCGAGTATTCGATTATTNCTGGCAGAAAATAAAATTAGGACGGGCTTCAAGAATTGGACTTGATTTTATGAAATCATTTTTATACTATTATTTCACCAATTTTTTTTCATTATTCTTATGAATACGATGAATTCTGTTTGGTTGGGAATAATGCTACTTAATACTTTGAATTTTTTCCCAATGCCTAATAAATATTTCCCCTGCAATCGCGAACGTCGAAAGTTTTCATTGTGAGACTCATTTTCGTCTCAATTCTCGTCAATGAAACTCTTGGCTGTAGCTTCTGAGAATATTTGAATATTTAAAAAGATAATTAATTGATTAAATCCCAAGGATTTATGAGGGTCAAGTCGGAAGCTGTATCCTGCTTGGCCCGAAGCTTTTCGGGGTTTGGGCTGTTTCCCAGAGGGGCTCATTGTCAGCAATTTGTTCAGGGCTTCGGTGGTGACCATGCAGAATTATTCAAAACGTCTGAATTCTCATTTCCAATAAGGTCCCTGGAATCTCGAATTTCCGGGAGACCCCACGAGAATAATTTTCTAATTTTCTTTGCAATTTTCTCGAATAAGATTTGAAAGTTTAATAACTTTATCTTGAAAATCCTGAAGGCGAATCTTGCGTCAATATCATCGCGTAATTAAGATTTTTTCTTGTCAATATTTACCGAGCCGACAAATAATCCGGATAATTGATAGCAAACACAATTGTCGTCACGTACGTCTCTATGGGCAGCAAGGGTGAGCAATTAGAGTGTTGCATGAGAATTGAATGAAAATTTAGTTGGGTGGTCAGTGAATACGGAACGTAACACTTAACTTTGCGGTGATGTTGCATTTACCTCCGGCGCACAGAACTCAAAACTTTCTCCGAGTGTTGTGTGCTCGCGCGTCCTTCCGCCTACAGAAGCTTCTACTTACTCCTATTATTCCGGAGTAAAATGAAAACCTCTGCTGTCCGTTTCTACTTACTCGCGAGAACACGAGAGTCGAATTTAGTTCCGATAAAAAATTTCGTCACAACGCGAAAAATGATAAAATGAATATTTCGCTCCCTTCGATCGAATTCTTTGCGGAGCCAGTGGAAAATGGATCAACAAATATTTATACAAATGGAAATAGTATTTTATCTGAAGCACAGGATGAATTTGACGAAACTCCATTCCGATCAAGCTTTCAAAGCCTTTCACGTCTGCCTTTCCTCCCGAGAGCCTTCGTATATGTCTATAAGTAGCCAAATATGTGTGCGAGTGTGGCCTGGTTGAAAATACTGGATTGAGAGATTTAGGGTAAATCCAGTCGAGATATATAAACGCATTTACGTCGATATAGTGTATAAATAAATTGAAACGTACCGGGCGAACGCTCGAGAGTATTCTCGAGAGTTCGTCTTTGGAATTCAGAACCAAAAGTGTCTCCGTGTATCTCAAATTTTCCTCCCCCCCTCACGAGTGGATCTCCGTCACGAATACAGATTATGAATCTCCCTCCTCTTTTCATCAGCGATCTCTTTGCAATTGAAATTTATGCCAAGTTGTGATTACTTCCGACGCAACGATCGGCTTAATTTATCAGAATCATCAATTAAATTCATTATTTCTTACTCATTTATTGAAAAATACAAATAATTTCATGAATTCTCCATTTTTATTCTCAATTTTTCGGCCAAATTGTTCATATTAATGGTAATTTCTCAATTAATCAGAATTATCAATGGAATTCATAATTTCTTACTCATTTATTGAAAAATATAAATAATTTCATGAATTCTCCATTTTTATTCTCAATTTTTCGGCCAAATTGTTCATATTAATGGTAATTTCTGAATTAATCAGAATTATCAATTAAATTCATAATTTCTTACTCGTTTATTGAAAAATATAAATAATTTCATGAATTCTCCATTTTTATTCTCGATTTTTCGACCAAATTGTTCATATTAATGGTAATTTCTCAATTAATCAGAATTATCAATTAAATTCATTATTTCTTACTAATTTATTGAAAAATACAAATAATTTCATGAATTCTCCATTTTTCTTCTCAATTTTTCGACCAAATTGTTCATATTAATGGTAATTTCTCAAATAATCAGAATTATCAATTAAATTCATAATTTCTTACTCGTTTATTGAAAAATATAAATAATTTCATGAATTCTCCATTTTTATTCTCAATTTTTCGACCAAATTGTTCATATTAATGGTAATTTCTCAATTAATCAGAATTATCAATTAAATTCATTATTTATTACTCATTTATTGAAAAATACAAATAATTTCATGAATTCTCCATTTTTCTTCTCAATTTTTCGACCAAATTGTTCATATTAATGGTAATTTCTCAAATAATCAGAATTATCAATTAAATTCATAATTTCTTACTCGTTTATTGAAAAATATAAATAATTTCATGAATTCTCCATTTTTATTCTCAATTTTTCGACCAAATTGTTCATATTAATGGTAATTTCTCAATTAATCAGAATTATCAATTAAATTCATAATTTCTTACTCATTTATTGAAAAATATAAATAATTTCATGAATTCTCCATTTTTATTCTCAATTTTTCGACCAAATTGTTCATATTAATGGTAATTTCTCAATTAATCAGAATTATCAATTAAATTCATAATTTCTTACTCATTTATTGAAAAATATAAATAATTTCATGAATTCTCCATTTTTATTCTCAATTTTTCGACCAAATTGTTCATATTAATGGTAATTTCTCAATTAATCAGAATTATCAATGAAATTCATAATTTCTTACTAATTTATTGAAAATATAAATAATTTCATGAATTCTCCATTTTTATTCTCAATTTTCCGACCAAATTGTTCATATTAATGAAAATTTCTCATTGGTCAATTAAATTAATCAATCTTTATAATTTTCCTGATTCTCGAAGTATTCGCCATTGTGAACTAAACTTTGTTTTACCTGGTTCGAGGAACGGGGAAATATAAAAGATGAATTATTCAGCACCAGCCGCTACAATATCTCAATTATCGCCAATCAATTTGTAATTATTGAAAATTCAATTAAAGTGACCTTGAAATTGGGCCGAAGCGTTGGTGAATACTTGGATAAGTTAAAAATAGGAGGAGCGCAGTTTGAATCGCTTTCACAAGAAGAGTCTGAATATATATTCGTTTTACAATGGACTCAACGTTCTGTGTTTCGAATTTATTCACATTTCGTGCAATATCTATTTATATATATCTATATATTGCTCATTCGACTGTATGAAAAGACCGACGTCATTCAGAAATAAATATCTAGTGTATAAAATAATAAACTATCCAGATATATATGTTTTCCTTTTGTTTTATGGCAATAAATTGGCGGTGCTCTTCGACAACGAGTCACGTAAAAAAAAAAGTGCAGCTTAGCACGTGTCACTGACACGATATTCATGGACACGTTACAACGATACACGTTACACCTTCGTACCAGCTATACAAAGATATCCGAGTGAAAATCTTTCTACGAGTTCGCGTCAGCAGGAAATTTAAATAATTTTTATTTTTTTATTTTTCGTTCGATCCACCAAATTTTTTACATTTTCATAATTTCCCCAAATGGATCGGTGATAATCAGTAAAAAAATTCGTTATTATTCGCTACTATAATATCAGCCTCGAAATCTTTTAAAAAAATTTTTTTTTAAATGTCCCAATATGAAGAGTCTGGATTTCGAATCGAAGGCGATGAATATAAATTCAGGGTGAGAATGTCAGTGATTAAAAATAGGCTTACCAGTGTGAATGAGGGGCTGTAGTGGCCCGGCGATTGACCGTGGTCACTGAGCATCGACGACGAATGGTGAAAAATAAAAAAATCACTTTATCGACGATCATAAGTTGACGATTGATCCCATAAAGCCGAAACGATCGCGATCGCCAGGAAAAACAACAATAAAGCCTGCTCGGGTGCACTTTGTTGAGGCAGAACAAAATAGCAAATTTTCTTCAATGAATGATGGTTGAAAAAAAAAAGTAAAAATAGTCGATCGAATCACCTCGTCGTTGGTGAAACATTTGATCTCACTGAATCACCAATAATTCGACCTTTTCTTGTCACTCGGTCATTAATTACGTCTCGCATGTGTACATATATATTTACACACCTATGTATATGTAGAAATTGGCACTTTTTTTCACTCGGTAATTCCTTAAGGGCTCGGGACTAGAAAATAAAATACAAGATTCGATCCTAAGAGGATTTTTTTTTCAATTGGATGCTGCGAAGTCTCTCGCAGGATTATAACGAATGATGGTTGCGAAGAAGGAAGAAAAGAGCACACAGGTCGATGGACACGCTAATTTCACTTCCTAATTAGGATGAAAATTCACGAACGACGTAAATCCTGAGAGTAATGCACTTGGACGCGAGGGGAGGAGTTACGAGCTAAGAAACTGAAAGTAAGAGCTCGTAAAAGGGGGGGGGGGAGTAAGAGAGGAGAGGAAAACGATGAGAGGATATGGGACGACAATGAGGGATGAAAATGACAAAAATGATGAACGAAGGGGTTGGGCCGAGAGCGAGAGAGCAAGAGAAAGAGAAAGGAGAGAGCACGCGCGTCAAAGATCGAGACTCACGAGGCTCGACTCTTACGGTTGTTGAGGATGCTGTGAAGTAAGCAAAGATTAAACGAAAGGGAAGAGCAGATGAGAGAATTTTGATTTTAATGGCAAATCAATGAGAAACATTGTCATTATGTTTGTTTTTTTTTTGCTTTCGATTTTATTTTTTTATTCCGTGTGTTTTTGGAAAATTTCTATTGACGCTCTCTCGTGTCTCTCTCGTTAAGGGAGGATTATTCAAGTACCAGCAGCGGATAGGAACCGCGCGTGTTATTTCGGGGATCGTGTAGGACAGCACGTACAAATACCGCCGAGCTCGTCGAAACGACTGAGGCCGCTCGATCCGGTACTCTTCTCTCCACTCTTCGTCTCTCTTTCTATTTCTCTCGGTATCCTCCTCGTAGTCGGCGGCGGCGGCGGCGGCGACCACGACGAACGACGGCAACGGCGTCCGCGCGGTTTGCCGTTGAGGATGCTGGCTATATGGGTGGGCGGCCACTGGGTTGCTTTGCCAGCGAGATATTCAACGTCGCCGCCGCGCGCGGGGGTGCATGCGCTCGTCTCTGGAGGGGGGAGAGCTTTTCCTCGCGAGGGCGTGGCTCCTAAGCCCTCACTCTCTCTTTCTCTCCTCGTCTCTCTCTCTCTGTGTTTCTCTCACGCTCCTACCCACCCGGTGCTCGACGATCCGCCACGGATGCTGTCTGCGAACCTTCCATCCGTGCTTTTTCACCTTCATCTATCCTACCGCGCGAAACCGCTACGTATTTTCGAGTTGCCATCTAATTTGGACCGTCCGAAAACTTTCTCTCACTCTCGCCCATTTTTTCCATTTTTTTTCAATTTCATTTCGCTTCCTACACGCTCCTATATATTTCTCCGTTGATCGAACCATAATCGACGATTCATCACGATTCATCTATTTTTCATCACTCTCTCTCTCTCTCTCTGCATTCATTTTTTTTTCCACATCCCCTTCGCTTTCATCTTTTCTTCTCCAGCTTCTTTTTCCCCCAATTCTCTTTCTGTCTATTTTTACTTTGTTATATACTTTTTCGTCTTAGCTTTTCAATCACTCGATTTTTCCTCAAATTTCCTATTTTCCTCGTTTCTTTTTTTTTTTGTTCTTTTCCTCTCGCCTCCTCGTCTTTTCTTTCGATCCTCATTTTCTCCTTCCGACCCTGTATTTCGGCTCTTTTTCTCGGTTTTTATCATGTCGATCTCGCACTGCGTCGCAATACTTTCACTGACGAATCGTCCATTCGAGTTTATCAATCAATGTCTGTTTCATTCATGACGCTCCTGCTGCNTAATTTGGACCGTCCGAAAACTTTCTCTCACTCTCGCCCATTTTTTCAATTTTTTTTCAATTTCATTTCGCTTCCTACACGCTCCTATATATTTCTGCGTTGATCGAACCATAATCGACGATTCATCACGATTCATCTATTTTTCATCACTCTCTCTCTCTCTCTGCATTCATTTATTTTTTCCACATCCCCTTCGCTTTCATCTTTTCTTCTTCAGCTTCATTTTCCCCCAATTCTCTCTCTGTCTATTTTTACTTTGTTATACTTTATCGTCTTAGCTTTTCAATCACTCGATTTTTCCTCAAATTTCCTATTTTCCGCGATTCTTTTTTTTTTTGTTCTTTTCCTCTCGCCTCCTCGTCTTTTCTTTCGATCCTCATTTTCTCCTTCCGACCCTGTATTTCGGCTCTTTTTCTCGGTTTTTATCATGTCGATCTCGCACTGCGTCGCAATACTTTCACTGACGAATCGTCCATTCGAGTTTATCAATCAATGTCTGTTTCATTCATGACGCTCCTGCTGCGTCCGAACCCCGAAACTCTCGAACTCGTAAATTTAATGCGGTGGCTCGATTTTTTGTATTTAATTCGGATGGTAAATTATTTTGAAAAGATGAAAATAAAAAGCGGCCTTTGCCACCAATGCGTCTTCAACTTTTACGTTATTTACCGTGAGCCTGCAAAGTTGCCGGTTCGAGATTCCGAAAATTGATTTTTTTTTTTTTTACTATAAATAATCGAGTTTCAAGGAAATTATTTGATTTTTCCGATCAGCACGCCCATAAAAAAGATTCTATCGATTTTCTATGACCCATTCCATATTCGCACCAATTTTTTCAACTCCCCGGCGAGGATCACAGATTCTGCGTACGAAAATAAAAAAAATGACAGTTTCGAGTCCGCACGTGTTTATTTTTCACATGCGGAGACACACCAGCACAGAAAGTACATAATTCTCGAATATCGCGCGATCCGGGAATGATGGGGGAGTTTTTTGGGAATGTGTCGGTGCGGTGCAAAAAGAGTTTGAGTTTCGTGAATGGGGGATGAAAAGACTCGTGTGCACGTGTGTAATGAACGTATGAGTCATTTCGTGTGAAAATTTTATACACGATTCAAAAATTTTAATGACCTTTTTTGAAAAGAAAACAATCGAAATCTAAAGCACGAATGATCGCGTTCAAGAAAAACCTCCGTCGTTTGAATGCCTTGGATTCCGATTTTTTTCTGAGTCGCTTCCATGTGCAGGAAAAAAGAAAAATTTCAATGAAATGAGGAAAAACTTTTTTTTTTCTGTGTTAGTTATAAATTTTTATAAACAAATTTTACTCAAATAATGTGAAACTTATATTGACGGAAGCCGCAGGAAAAACAACCGAAACAAAAACCTGTTCTCGTATGATATAAAAATGAAAAGATGCGCCGCACACCGGCTCTTGACTGCGGTCAGGGACTCTTTTCACTCTGCCTCGCCGAGCCCTTACGCGTATTCCTTTTAATTTTTTTTCCATCCCCCATTCACCTTTTGAATTTTAAGGGCTCGATCCGCCACCCTCGCATTTTCTTTTTTTTTTTTTTNTTTTTTTTTTTTTTTACATTTATTTCTTCTTTTGCCTCGTTGGTTTATTTCAACCTTTAAAACGCTTGTCAAACAATTCGGAGAATTTTCCCATCCCCTACGGAGCCGAACGATCGTCCCCACCGATGTAAATTGCTCGTGAAATAATAAATAATTGCTGTTCCAATTTCTGAAGCTCAATAAAAAAAAGGTATCGGCTCAAAAAAAAAAATCGATGAAAAAAAATTCGAAAAATCTCGATTTTGCAGAGCAATTTAAAAAAAATGATAAATCCATCCCCGGAAAGCTTCGTTCCGAAACTAATGAACAATATTTCCATGAAATTTCGAGGGACAAAACATTTTCTTGAATTCACCGAGTCTCAAACTTTCGTCGGAGCATTTTCGTTTTACCTGTAAAGGGAGACCCTTGTGTTATGTAAATAAATGTATACATATGTATATGCATTTTCTATACATATCGAATCGACACAAGAATCACGTGGAAAAGGAGTGGAGAAAAAAATTTGAGAAACGGGAAAGAGTGACGAGCGATGATGAGGTGAGGCGCCCAGAAATCCGCTGCGGCGGTCCACGTCGGACAAGGTTAAACCGCGACCCTCGAACTTATAAATAGGCGGGATGTATAACGCGAAGAAACTGCGGCCTCGGACCAAAGACTATATACATATATTTAGGCGTGTGTCATATATTCGTGCGTACATATAGACACGGACGATGATCGTGAGTTTGGCAACGCCACAGCGACAGAAAAGACAGAGACGACACGAGAGCCAATTTCCTCGGCTCATCCCCGTGAAACTTGTAAACGACCAGAGACAAGAGATCGTTATAGAAAATATAAATTCTTAAAATTGAGAAATGAAAAAAAAAACGAAAAAAACGAAAAAAACGTCGTGGGTCGAAGCTGTGAAGATTGCAAGTACTTATAAACGACCTTCTGCATTAGAAATGAGGTTTCCTTCATCTCGCCAATTTTCCATGACCCACCTTCGATATCCACTAAAATAAATTGGTCATTAAATTTTCGCAATTATCTTTTCGATCGTCAATTTTTTTCAATTTTTTCACATTTCACGATCAATTCTCGTTTCCCATTTTTATTTATTCACATTTGAAAAAAGCTCAACGACCAACATGTTTTTTATTTCGTTTGCGAGAAAATTTAAAGTTTGAATTTTTATCTCAAACTTTTACCAATTCTCTTTTCTTGAGGAATTGCTTATTTTTATTGCGCTCGATCGAGATACACATCTCTGCTGCGGCGCTTTTTGCCCTCGAAATCTCCTCGGAAAGAAAAGACAAGTATATCCGGAAATACAAACTTTCTTTATACACACGATGTCGATTCGATAACAAAAATGTGACAAGCCAGAATACTCGACGGATAAAAAAAGTCATAAATATGAATATTTATCTCCCACGACCATAAATTATTCAAATCCACAAAGAATATTTACGCCCGTGGAGATAAAACGATAAATCATAATATAGCGAGTCAAAAAACTGGTGAGCAAAAAACAAAACCTTTCAAAGTCGAAAAAGGGAGGGAAAATCCGACCAACTATTGTCTCGAAGCTCTCGAGGTGTATGAAATTTTTTGGAAACTTTCTCGAATTGTTCATCGGAGTCTCATTGCAAAACGCATTGGGAAATAACGTCCGAGTGTTTTTTGTTTCTCTTTGTTTTTCAATGGCTTCTCCTCGAGAGCGAGAACTGGGGCAAAACGAGCGCGACACAAGAGGGAGCGTTCTTCAAGCTTCTTGGCCAAGGTTCGACGACCTATTAGTGCTAAACGCTAACGGTGGATGTTCCATATTGAAACTTGGACGTGAGAGAATGCGAAAAAAACGCTTTTACCCAAAATTTCAACAAACGCGAAGAAAGATCAAAAAATCGTTTGGATTTCTCGAGCTGAAATATTTTCCTTCTGTTTCCCCGCGAGCCCTGGCACACTTTATTATTCACTAGAACGACAAATATGTGCGTTCATGTTTCTCGAGTCTTGGAAAAAAAGGCTCAAAGCGTTTGAGAACGAAATAAATATTTAATTTACTCAAAATCAAATTTGTTGCTCTAACAAGAGAATCCTTTGCAAAGCACAATCTGTTTTATGAAAATGAATTTTAAAAAATTAAATTTAAACGTCAAAAAATTTTTTTTAAATGGATTCAAAAAAATCTGTCACAAGAATTCCTGAAAATAAATTAGAGTAGAAAATTCATTAGTTATTTAATAGCAAAAAATGAGAAGAGCAATTGTTTCATTTTGTACGTAATACGTAAATATTTAATATTTTGTACGTAGTACGTAAATATTTAATTTACTCAAAATCAAATTTGTTGCTCTAACAAGAGAATCTTTGCAAAGCACAATCTGTTTTAGGAAAATGAATTTTTTAAAATTGAATTTAAACGTCAAAAAAATTTTTTGAAATGGAATTTAAAAAATCTGTCACAAGAATTCCTGAAAATAAATAAGAGTAGAAAATTAATTAGTTATTTAATAGCAAAAAATGAGAAGAGCAATTGTTTCTCTTTGTACGTAATTTAAAAAAATTTTCGCAACGTTTTCGAACGTCTATTCTGAAACGAGAGTAATGGACGATGATGCTCGAGAGAAGCTTCGATATTTAACATTTACACGTTTGAGCTGATACGACTTTTCGAGCTGCGTATCGATATAAATATGTATATTATCGTATTATAACCCGGCGAGCAAGAATCGAGCGAGAATTTGTGTGGCTTTAAAATTTTTATAGTCACGTATATAACGATATGTATGTGTATAAGCTCGATTATTCGAAGAACGAGAGCGAAGAGTTAGTTTTTGGCGAAGCTCCAAAAATGGCAAATTCCTCGGAGTCACGAGCACGTCGCCGCGGTGATTCCCCTACGCAACGCCAACGTCCCGCGGTTGTACATTATTCTGTGTGGTAATCTTATGGGCCTACGAAAAGCCATTTTTTTTTCCAACACTTACGAAAAAACCCTGAAGAAGAAAAAAATACATTTTTAAAAATAAGTCGAATCCAACTCGGGCTCCAGCGAGCAAACAGCCAGCATCTTTTTTCAACGTATCCGCTCTGACCTTGTCGCGTTCGCTGCTTCCAGGCTTTTTTTCCGTTATATTCATGTTTGGCTTCTTTTCGATTTTTCTTTCTCAAAGCACTGGGCAATCAAGGTAGTAAAAAAATAAAACGTAACTCCGGAACGGTTTGAAATGAAACTTTGAATTTTTGTATCACTGCCAGAATTTTTTGTGCGTTCTTTTTTTTTCATATTTTATTGTAATCACTCGAAGAATTTCATCATTTCGAAGGCAGTATGAAACGAAAAGGAGATTCTCTAAATCGAGTTGATTTCGATCTTTTTTTTTTCAACTAAAAAATAAAATTCAAATTAAATAAAAAAAACCGAACTAAATGAGCCGGGGTTGAGGTTTTTGTGAGGCAACTTTTTGAAAGATCACACACGCCCTTCAATGTCAATGACTTGTTCTTGCCCACTAAGAACGTGATCGTGACGTGGGACAAATTGTGAAACGAAAATAAAGCAAAACGTCACAAAAGTTGCAGTTACAAATGGTTATATTTTATTCTCGTCGGTTGGTATTACAAAAAGAATATTATTGACAACAACGATAATTGAATGATAATAGAAAAAGCGCTGTTACAGATAAAGAACGAATTATTCATCAATTTGATTTTTTCAAAAGATCGATTTCGCTCAGTATGAAATTCGAATAAAGACAAGAAACTAAATTTATTTTCGTCTGTGCTGAATAAGTGAAATTATTAGGGGTGTGCGAATAGTGATCGAATCGAATCGAATCGAATATTGAAATTCGATTCGATTTTCGAATCGAATATTCGATGAATTTTCGAGTATTCGATAAATTTCCGAATATTTGATGAATTTTCAATTCGATTTTTGAATAGAATATTCGAGCAATTTTCAAGTATTTCTTAAATTTTCAAATATTTGAATATTCGAAAGAAAATGGAATATTCGAAAGAAAATCGAATATTCGAAAAAAATCGAATATTCGAAAAATAATCGAATACTCGAAAAAATCGAATATTCGGTTTGAAATTCGAATCAAACAATTCGATTCGATTTGATGCCGAATATTCGAAGTTTTCAAATATTCGCACACCCCTAGAAATTATCGAATTTTTCAGAGTGCTGGATTTGGCTATGATATAATTTATACAGTAGTGTTTCCGGTACGAGCAGTTTATATATATTTATATTAAATATATATATATATATATAAATCCTACAAACGTCTAGTGAAGATAAACATTCCGATTAATTCGTTTAAAATACAGATTTGGTACGGTATGCAATAATCGATAATATATTTTCAGGTTTACGACCTCCAACATGCATTTACAATATTTACAACTCGAATCCTACGACCATGTATTTTTCAAGATTCAATAAGTGAAAAAAGGCAATTTAAAATAATTGCGGAGATTAATTGATTTTTCGGGGGTCTTTGGATATTCTGCTAACTTGATTATTATTTTCTCAGCTGAATTATATAATTAATATAACCATTGTGCAGTTATTAATTCCCTACGAAACTTCAGCAAGATGAAATTGATGCCACGAGGTTCATTATACCCGAGTGAAAAAAGGATTATTATTGTTCGTAACAAATGATTTAAATAAATTCATTAGTGGTCAATAAATTCAATAAATTTCTTATCAATAGTCCAATATTTAACGTACTACACGGCGCATAATATGGTTTTCATGTATATATTTATATGTATATAGCGAGACCTATATAAATATATATATATATGTATTATTGTTGGATAAATTGATAAATGTTTTATTATCATTGTTATCTAAACCACACCCACGAATAATCGACGAAGAAACGTTGACGCCGATAGGGACGCAATTGGAGCTTTTTCAACGAGCATTGAGCTGACCAGATCGATATTTATTTTCCATTTATCGTCACACGCCTTTTTATATATAAATATATATTTCAATCTTCGTAATTGTGACAAATAATGATTATTAATTAAAGGGATTTTATTGGACGATTACCAAAACACAGGCCACTTTAATCAACCTTTGCTCCCCCTGTCTATGGAGGGAAACTCTTGGCGCTTGTTTATTTGAAAAAAAAAAAATTTAATTCTTCATTAGGAAAGAAAAATGACAGGGAGAGAAATTTTTTGCTCGTCGGATTTATTCTCATTAGCTTGGACTTCCGGACGACCGGATTTCATGTGCGAGGTAACACGTCCGCGGACGGCAATTAAAAGGCGAGGATTTTGGCGCTTAATTCATTTTGTCAATTTCATTATCTTCGTTTTTTTTTTTTTTGCTTTAGTTCAATTATTCAATTGCTGCAACCGAAACATATTTTGGCGTCAGGCTCTCGGTCGATGCTCGTGCGAGGGAAGGGAGTTTGGGACGGTGGTCCATTGAGACTGGCTCGGCTTCTGGACATGTGTGCATCATTGAATCTTCTCTTGTTAACGAAAATATATCCATTCGTTATTTCCCCATTATTCTCATTTTTTTAACATCCTTTCCTTTCATAAAGTCGTTTTTTTTTTCTGTCAATGTTGAAAATTGACTGCTATTTTTTAATTCTGTTTTTTCAAATTCCAAAGGAATGGAAAAAGTTGTTGGCATCAATTTTGATCGAAATAGCAGCTCAAAATGGATATATCTTCGGTTGCGAGAATAAAAACAAGAGAATGTGTCGATCGCCTCGACTTTGAATTTTCACGACGATGAAAAAATGAAAAAAAAATGATACAACATAAAAAATATATAGTTAACGTGCTTTATTAGTGCAAAGTGTTAGTCCGGAGCAAACGTGATTAAAAAACAAAACAAAAATCGTCTCTTTTGTATTCCACAGTTTGCATGATTGAGACGATTTTAATCTCCGCGTTTCTGCTTTTTCTGCTTCAATAAAATATAACAAAATCGCGCGTTATTCCGACCGAAATAATCGATCCTCTTTAGCGCAATGCTCCTAAATTTCTCGTATAATAATATTATGTAGATAATGCTTCAACAATACGATACAATTCGACATACTGATATCGATAATACGAGTAACAAACTTTATGTCCAAAGCGAATTGCGACAACGACACATTTTTATCTTTTGCTTGTCATTTTCAACCAACACACGAACATTTATTTTCTATGAGGCTGAAGTTTGCATCGTTGGAATGCAACGAAATTCCATTTTTTCTGTGGCGAATTTGTAATTATTTAAATGCAAAATATAATAACGAACGTGAAACGATCGATTTTTGCGACGAAAAAAGTATATCCACTCGAAAAATTCGGACCATTTTCAAAATTAAACAAATTGGCAATAAAAATAAATATATTACGTTGGATTGCAACGTTGCCAACTTCAGCTTCGTTATTTTCTGTATTCTCTTTTGCACAAAAAGGAGAAAGCCGATTCTCGTTATTCCGAAAAAAAAAAATTAGGGGTGTGCGAATAGTGATCGAATCGAATATTCGATTTTTTAGACGAATATTCGATTTTTTAGTCGAATATTCGATTTTTGAATCGAATATTCGTCGAATTTTCGAGTATTCGATAAATTTCCGAATATTTGATGAATTTTCAATTCGATTTTCGAATAGAATATTCGAGCAATTTTCAAGTATTTCTTAAATTTTCAAATATTTGAATATTCGAAAGAAAATGGAATATTCGAAAGAAAATCGAATATTCGAAAAAAATCGAATATTCGAAAAATAATCGAATACTCGAAAAAATCGAATATTCGGTTTGAAATTCGAATCAAACAATTCGATTCGATTTGATGCCGAATATTCAAAGTTTTCAAATATTCGCACACCCCTAAAAAAAATAGCGTCGAGATCTCGAAAAAATTCAATGAATCGCAACGACTTTTGAATTTTTCTCAAAATCGCTAGAATCGTCCTTCTTTATTTACAATAATATTGCAGGACGTCAAAATGGAAGAATCTCCATGCCACAGCCTGCAATGCCATACATCGATATTGGACGTTGCCGCGATGACAAAAATTCGGTTTTTTTTTCTTTCTTTTTCTTTCGATAACAATTTAAAGACCGATTGGTCTTGTCGTTTCTTTTTCTCCATTTGAAAAGGGACGGTCAGGGATATTTAAAAGTAGTGGGCGGCGTTTTATCTTACAACGTAGATAGTTGCCTATTGAATGAGAAGACGAGACAAGGCTAAGAAATAAACGAGCCTAATAATACTCAATTAAAATGACATCAATTGTTATAAACAATACTTGGCCATCGTCGATCAATAAAAATAGAAAAATTCGTAGCCGATTTAGGCCGAAATAGCGTGAATCTAAAAAACAAAACGAAATTCAACAATCTAGACGCGAAAGAATAAATATCATTTATAACGAGAGAGAAAAGAGTGTTGAGTGAGGAATCCGCGAGGAAATTCGACGGAAAATATCGACGGAAAGTTGCCAAGGTTTGGTGGACGAGACATCTAACAATATTTTTCTTCTTCTTATTTTCTCTTTTACCTTTTCGAGTATATAAAAGTTCTAAAATTCTAAATTATGGACGAGCCTGCAATCGAGACGTCTACCAACGCTTCGATTCTTTTTCCTTTATATTTATGCTATTTTGCTTGTTTTTCAGTTTTCTAACTTTCTATCACTCATTTTATCTCGTACACCGTTAACATTAATTATCCTCCTCTCTCTCTCTCTCCAATTCGATCGATTACAAATTCTCTTCGCTTGTATTTACTTTTTTCAGTTTTTTCATACTTGGGACTAATAAATATTGTCTCTACGTGTTGTTTCAACGTAAAACTCATGTTTTCTCTGGTGTACAATTATGAATTGTACACTCGGAGGCTTGAATGGTGGCTGAATGTCTGCCAAATATTGAGCGCGAGGCGAGGCCACGAAAAAACGCTCGAACTCCCCTCAATTTGTTTCTTCTTTTTTTCTATTTGCTCTTTTCATTTAATCTCGATGGAAATACTTTTGACGCGGTGAGCGAGAGACGTCGCTCATTTTCACGTTAAAACAAAAATATTTTTTTTCTAAATATTTTTTTTTTTCATTTTGAGAAAAGCAAAGACGTTTGCTTATTTAATTCTGTAATTTTTGGACCGTCAGACGATTAATAGTGCGACGTTATTCGCTAAGGGAATCGATATTACCGAAAAATTACAGAAAATAATCAAATTTTTCTTTCGGGCCAGAGCAACCCACGCGGTCTCGACCGAACGATGCTAATTCTCGTAACAGAGGGCTCGAGATTCTTCGAAGATGACGAGCGACATGGAGACAAGGTTTTTGGAAAATCTTGAAAGATTTGACCGGCTCTGCTAATTTTTTTTTTGCTTCATTCCTCAACGAGCTGCATTGAGGAAATTGGTCGAATCTCGTTTTAAAAAACCTTGCTCCACATCCTTAGCATCTTCTAGAAGAAATCTCGTCCCATGTGAGGACGGTTAGTTTGTTGGGTCAATCGTGGTCTGCCCCGAGTATTTCCGCCAGAAGCGTGTCGCCTCGTGTTTCTCAGTTCACGATCGACCTCCAGTTCCTCGAGTTTCATGGTAAGCCCGAGTTTTTGTTGTACAGCCAAACGCAGAAGATGATTCAAGGTCTTACGATCCTCCTCGGCGACGGCCAATTGACGCTGGAGCTCGTCAACCTGGGTTACGTATTCCTCGCAACGAGCAACGAACATCGCCCGCAAACCTGGGAATTTTATTGTTAGCTGGTAATAACATGAGAGAAAGATTGCACCACACAAAACAAAGAGATAAAGAAAAGTCTCCAGCACTTTATTGTTATTTACCCAATTAATCCATTTTTCATTTCGAATAATTAATTTAATGAATTCCGAGCCCAATTATTTTATGCCATGAAAACCGCAAGCCACGATAGTTGGCAAAAGGAAAAAGGAAATGCCGAACTTTTGAATTTTCCATCCGATCGAAATCAAATTTATAATTTTTATCGTTTTGGCTTCTTCCTTGAAAAAATTGTCGATGGCTGAATATTTTTACTTTTTAATGGAATTGCGTGGATACGAAATTGCATTGAATAAAATTTCTTGCTGCAACACACACGTGTGCATGTAGCAACGAAGCCCGTTTTGGCAAGACCAGCTTTCGACATTATTTTCGCCCAAAAATTATGTACAAGGCAGGCAGCTACCGAATTTTTACATTTTCGATGAATTTATCACGTTTAACTGAATAACCCACAAGAATGGAGTATCGCGTTACCGATTAAGCAGGAAGAGGACAACATTGGTTAGCACAGTGGCGAAGAGCGACTGCGAAATCAATAGTGAGTGTGCTCATAATAAATAATACAGCGTGAATGAAGACTGAGGATCGATGAAAAAAAGTCAAGATTATAAATCGATGCGATTAATCATCAATGAGGATTAGAAAGGATAGCGAGAGGGAAAGAGAAAGAAATAAATATAATTTTGCTATTAACCAAGTCCGGATGACAAGTTTAAAAGAAAATTTTGTTCTTTTCGCAATTGATGAGATTCTGGCAGCCATTGAAAATCTATACGTTCGATTTTTCCAATTTAAAGAAGTTTGTCAATATTTTTCGCATAAGATCTAAAAATATTGATCGATCAATGCAGAACTCACAATTCCCGAAGAACACAATCTTCAAAAAAAATGGTTGTTTGTTTCTTCGGTCGATACTCACTCGAAAAAGTAGCAGCATTTTCTTTCAATCTTCTGAGCTCGTTTCTCAAATTGGAAATTGTTCCGCTGATGATACTCTTCTCGCTCGCGTATTTGCTCTTCAAATTCGTCAATGCTACTTCCGCAGTGTCCTTGTTCGACTTGAGCACCGTTCTCAACGTTGCTACTTGCTCCCGTTTCGTCGACAGCAAAGCCTTCAGTTTTATTACCTGCTCCTGCAGATCCGTCTCGTCATTCGCTTTGTTTCCATTGCCTGAAGCTGCAAAAAAAAAAACCAAAAATAATTAACGAATAATAAAGGAAAAGAAATTCGATAACGTCGATTTATTTTCACTGTACTCACATTCCAAGTCACTGGGCACAATGGTTTGATTGCCTTTCTTGGACATGGCGATCGTGTGCTCGACGGCACTGCGAAGATGTTTGATTTGGTCCATCGCTGTTTCAATGTGTCTGCTGATCTCTTTGGCTTTGCTCAGTCCCTCGAGATCTTTGATGGGCAAATCAGTTTTGGAAATAGTTTTGAACCACTCGATTTTACCATCGTTTTCGGCGCCCTCGGTGTCTTCGCTTTCCGGCTGTTTCGAAGGAACGATTTTTTCATGATCGAGAACGACTCTGGACGGAGTTTCACCATTTACGGTGCAAACGTGATGATAGAGTTGTGCCAATTCGTCGGATATATTTTGCAAGTCGTTTTGCGCCGAGTCCAATGATCCCCCGGCCTCGGAAGCGATTTTCGACAAGATCTCGATGTCCGATTCCAACTGAGAATTCTTATGCTCGGCGTCCATCAACTAAAAATATCCCCCAAAATCGCCCACCGATTAATTTCAATCTTTCGGGCGCCATATTTTTTCTTTTTTAGAGCTTTTTGTGTAACAACATTCTTTCTTTTGCGGGCATATGCTTGCGTGAGATTAAGGACGAGGTCTGCGAGATATTCGACGAGAAATCGCGGAGCTCGATTATTATTATTTTTTCTTTTTCAATTTTTGAACGAGCAGATTTCAGGCCAAGCTCCGTTAAGCACACGTGCCTTTGCGAGGTTGTGGTTAATTTTGAAATTCGTAGATCTCGCATTCATGCTACGCTCAGTCGAGACTCCATGGGATTAAATTCATTTGCAAAAATATCGAATTTCCAATTGACGTTTTTTCAAAAATAACAATTTAGAAAATTCTTCTTCGAGAAATTTAAGCGATAATTATTCAACAACATTTTTGCATATAAATTTGTTCAGCTGAAGAAAAAAAAATGCGTGGACCCTCGTTGCTTTGAAATCCAATTAAATTCGAGATTTCAGTCAAAAATAATGACTCGGAGAGAACGAGGGACAAATTTCTGTCCACCGGGACTGGAGTCGCAATGAGAATTGGCAACGAATTGTTTGTCATCCCTGATTGAAAAAAAAATTTCATCGCAAGCACATTCTCTGGAAAAGTAAAAGCACAACGATAACGATCCGTGCTCGTACGTGTTTCGTACACTCGTGTACGTTGGAGATAATCGAAGAATGGCGATTTGAAGGAGGATCCAATTAAAAGCTGGGGACACGATTACAATCTTCTTGGCGACATACGATATCGAAGTCTTCATATATAATTATTATTATTTATAACGATTATTAATTAGCAATGTTTTTTGATCAGACTCTTCCGGTGAATTATAAAAATTGAAGATTCTGCGGTCTATAATCGCTCATACTAACAAAACGGCTGGAGATAGAGCACAAGTCCAAGAGACCAATGTTGTAGAGCATAAAATATCCTGCAAAAAAGTCCCCGGGAGTATTTTTCCATCTTCCGTCGTTTGCTCCTGAGAGCCAATTGAACGAATCCGCCAGATTCGTAAATCAAGTACTTTTTCGATCGGCCCTTACAGCTGAACTATTGCAGATGGAAAAACGCTGCCGGGAACTTTTTTGTCGGCAATTTTACGCGCTAAAAAGTCAGTCTAATAGAATTTTGCTCTATTTGCAGTCGTTTGGATGGTACGTGCGATAGAAGCCCAAACTTCCTTAAAATTCAATAACTCATTGGGAAATTGATCATGAGAACTCCCTGTATATGCAATAATTTAATAATCATTGATAATTGGTGTGAAGGTAATTGTGAAATGTTATCGAGCAAATCGTATTTTTAGAAATTCAAATTCTTCTGGTAAAATGAAGTATACGAGTACAAGCTGGAGAGAACATGAGAGCATCGGAATAAAAGCGTTCGCATCACGTGGTAGACGCTGTTAGCAACTTCTGAGAAAGCCAACATTTTTTTTTAATTTTTATTTTAAATAGTGTACGTCATTTCGTACGAGTTGCATTCTTTATTAGAGAAAGAAGGAGAGAAAAAGGACGAGTGACGATTGATTATTATTTCGTCCGAATAATCCACATGGAAAAACAAGTGTAAAAACGTAAATATTTACAAACGAGGGAAAAGAATAACGATGAAGTCGTACGATTGAAATCCAAGTGACGTCAACTCTGGTCCATTTATCGTAATTGACTTTACGATCGAAAAGATTCATGAGTTTAAAAGAAAAACAAGTTTTCGTACGTAAATTGAATAAAATAATAGGGGTGTGCGAATATTTGAAAACTTCGAATATTCGGCATCAAATCGAATCGAATTTTTTTATTCGAATTTCAAACCGAATATTCCATTTTTTCGAGTATTCGATTATTTTTCGAATATTCGATTTTTTTTCGAATATTCGATTTTCTTTCGAATATTCGATTTTCTTTCGAATATTCAAATATTTGAAAATTTAAGAAATACTTGAAAATTGCTCGAATATTCTATTCGAAAATCGAATTGAAAATTCATCAAATATTCGGAAATTTATCGAATACTCGAAAATTCGACGAATATTCGATT
>JBAJMU010000008.1:11855606-11878164 GCA_037952995.1 Hyposoter didymator
ATAAAATAATAATTTTCCGTAAAAAGTCAATGAAAGTTGAACTTTTATTTTCCATGGGGATAAATATGGAGCATAGCGTTTGAGGTGATGAGAAAAAAGAAGGAAAACGAATGACGAATAATGGAAAGTAAAAGAAAATAAAACAGGGCCACACGCTCCAACCTTTTCCTGAAGACTCTTCCCTGATTCTGGAATCTGAAACGGCATAAAGTCCTTTCAAAATCTACTTTCGGATCGAGCCGATACGACGACGATTTTTTTTTTAAACTCGTTGAGAATTTTCGTGCAATTAGTCGTGTTCGGACTGCTCGAAAAGGCCTGGGCTATTTCGTAATTAAATCAATAATTAATCAATGAAATTAATGACTTTCGGTACGTCGTTCGATTTTGAAAACGCATGGTTTTTTTTATTCGTTCGAATGAAATTGATCGAATTACCTGGTTTCTGATGTTCGTCAGTTCGGTTCTCAACTGCTGCGTCGCGTCAGATACTGTCAAACCACGCTCGAGCTCTGCCAAATCGTTTTGAAGTTGCTCGACTTGGCGGGCTGACATTGTGCTCCATTGATGATATTGCACTACGGCCTGGAAAATGGTCAATACTCCGCGGTTAGCGCGATGGATAATTATCGAGAAAAAAATCGATTAACGTTTTTCGAATGATTGATTGATTGATTGATTGATATTTAATATGCCTTGGATTAAAATCCTTTAGGCAATTTTACATAGAAATTACAAAAAAATACATATATGCTCTAACAGAACATTAGAATAAAAACAGATGGATATAATACAAGAAGTGATAATATACTAGAGATACGAATGTACAAGATAAAAAAGAAACAATGCGAACGGAAATACAATTAAGGCTCACGACCTGCTGGCAAGATATGGTTTCCTTCCTGCGCGAATAGGTAGTTGAACAATTCAATCTTAAAAGAGGATAAGAGGAGGAATGAGAGACAAAACGAGGACGAACCTGTGAGAGTTTGTCGAGAGCAGTTTCTTCCGTCTGTTTTTCCGGCAATTTGGAGTGAAGATGATGAAGAGATTGGACATGAGCAGCGAGTTGAACGATACGAGCGACGAAAGACTGTAATTCTCCTTGGCTCTTTTCAACAGCGTGTTGTGATTCGCGTAGATTTTGAGTGAGAATCGATTTTTCGGATTCTGCGAGTTCGAGCTGTTTCTCCAGTTTCTTGAGCTCGTTGAGATGAATTTCTGAGAAGAGATCTACTTGTTTGCCAGCGGTTGAAGTGCCAGGTTCTTGGGTTTTGAGATCCGCTTCGATTCTTCGTAGAGCCGGCGAATCGTCCTCGCCATCGCTACAAAGCGTTTGATCCTCGGTTATCCCTCTTATCGAAAGTGCCAAATTGCTCAAATTGTAAATCGACTCGCTGTTCATACGTTGATCGAGTTCTTTCTTCAACGCGTATTTCGCTTCTCTTTCCGCTTGCAGAGACTCCAACGCTTCTTCCATTTGTTTCTCGGCGATTTTTTTCAAAATCGTCAATTCCTCAACCTGCCGATTCAAAAACTCAACCTCTTCTGTCAAACGACGTATCTCGTGCTTCGCTCCCTCAAACTCAACCTGACTCGATCTCAGACCCGACACTTGCTTCTGCAACGAAATATTCTCGTCTTCCAGCTCCGAATAATCCTGCAGCAAACGAGTTTCTCGGAAACGACACTCTCGCAATTCTGTTCGCAGACTTTTCCTCTCCGATTCCGCTTGCAAGTGATCCTTGCCAACGTCCTCGCGATCTTGCAACGCGTTGTCACGCTCCGCTTGCACTCGCTCCAGCTCGTGTCGCAACTGAACAAATTTTTCAAACACCACATTTTATTCGCTATTTTGTTTTTTGTATTTGAGAAAAAACTAGGGGTGTGCGAATATTTGAAAAGTTCGAATATTCGGCATCAAATCGAATCGAATTGTTTGATTCGAATTTCAAACCGAATATTCGATTTTTTCGAGTATTCGATTATTTTTCGAATATTCGATTTTTTTTCGAATATTCGATTTTCTTTCGAATATTCAAATATTTGAAAATTTGAGAAATACTTGAAAATTGCTCGAATATTCTATTCGAAAATCGAATTGAAAATTCATCAAATATTCGGAAATTTATCGAATACTCGAAAATTCGACGAATATTCGATTCAAAAATCGAATATTCGACTAAAAAATCGAATATTCGATTCAACGAATATTCGATTCGAAAATCGAATCGAATTTCAATATTCGATTCGATTCGATTCGATCACTATTCGCACACCCCTAGAAAAAACAAACCGAATGATACTCGAAGCAAGTTTTACCTGTTTCGCTTCATTCTCCAACTCCAAAATGTGGTCCTGCAGAAAATTTTCTCGTGCCGCGCTCTCCGAAAGCAGACTCTCCTCTTGTTCGATGCCGCTCTTCGTAGTGAGTTTGGTGGTTGTTTGGAACTTGGCGAGAGCCTGAAATTCAATGGAAAACGATTGATCAAAATTTTGCAACGAGAAATGGAAATCCAGGCAACGGCCGGACCGGGTCTGGACGATGCGTCGGTTTCTAACGCGTTGGCGAGTTGGAAAAAATAGAACGAGTCGAAATAAGATGTGGAAATCGAAAGGATGAAAAAATTAGTGACGAACCTCTTGAGTGATTTCAAGTTCGTGTCTAGCCGTCTCGTAGAGGCCTTCGAGTTCGCCGCACCGTTGCTCCAGAGTGCATTTCTCTTCGAGGAGAGCGAGTCCGTACTGAGCGGATTGAATTTTTTCGGTGGACGCTTGATCCAATTCTTGGGAGAGTCTCTCGATCTCAGCCTTTAATTCTCGAGTGAGAGGTTCTTCGTTGGTAGTAGCCATGATAGTAAATATGTTTCGTCACTTGTATATAAAAAATCCTCGATTCGCTGCAGTACAGAATCTCCGAAAAAGATTCTTCGATTTTCCTCGTCAAGGGGGTGGGGAAGGTTAAAAACAAAACGTGTAAAAAAAAACGTGTTACCGCGAAAACGAGGAAAACTCCTTCGTCCGAGTCTCGCTCCTGTCGTGCTGCTTTTCCCGATTCGTCAAACTTGTAAGCATTCTGCTTTTATCGGAACGAACAAATATCTTGCCAATTTGTCTTTTCGCGTCAAATAAGATTTAAAAACAAAGCCAAGTATTTATATTTGGTGAATTACGATACTCAGTTATCGTTGATTTTATGGCGGAGCTTTTTCCGTGTCATCGCGTCGACGGAGGAATTTCCTTCGGGAAAATATGACGGCCGACGTAAGGCGAATGCGGGGACCGTCGCGGGGACTGAAGAGCAGGAGGAGGCAACAGGGCGCACACAAAAATTCGTGATGAGATTTTACGGCTGTGCTGTCGCTACCGACCACCGGATACGGTACACTCGTACTCTCGTACACGCTACGACCAACAGACCACACTCACACACCTTTCACCCAATATTTCTCCTTTTTTTACGGACACGCGAGGCCTTCATTGGCCGATGACGCGTTTACACGCACTTCTTCGGCTCACCTTCCCTTTTGCCCCGCACATTATTTCACTTTTTACATACGCGACTTGAACGCACACTCCTCGTTCCTCGTTCCTCGCGTGCGATATATATTTTATCGCCAATTTCAGGAGCGTACCAAATTCATCCCCATCACCTTCACTACCTTCGTTTCTCCCTCTCTCTCAAAATGTCCGACAACTGTATTTTCATTATTCGTATATATATTTATATACATACGAATCTTTTATATTAGGCTTTAAACTTTAATCGATCGTGACTGTCGCCACTATCGTCTCAACTCCACAGTCCACACACTGTTGGCTCGGCTCGACCAACAGCTGTACGAGATTTCCTTTCGCTCCCGTCAAATCGCTTTTTTGAGGTTATACATTATGTAATAAATCATTTGTTTCTTTTTTCCTCTTGAATTTCGTATTGTTACGTGAATTGTCCGATCTTACGGTGTCCGACGATTGCCATTGTTCAAGTGTATTGTACTCTTAGCAAACATTTTGAGGTTAGGCGCTTCGAAAAGCGGTAAAACTATCGTCCGCCAGTGAATTCCGACTTTTTCGATATTCTGCATTTGCGGGAACAAACTTTTTCATTTCCCTTTCAATTTTGTCATTTGTCGTCAAGTTTCAATTTTCCCAATCGAAACAGCAATCATAAACATAACCCTACATCCCAATTTTTCCAACTCGGTCTCTAAACGAAGCTTTTTTTATATTGATTTCTTGAATTGTTTGGCTCTTGATATTTTTCCAAACGGATCAGAGCCTTCTTTAGGCCCGGCAAGAAAATCCCACGACGGCCAATAATTTTTGCAAAGTAACAATGACAAAATAATAGAAATGAGTCGTTATGTTCTTTTTATTGATTCAAACAAACATTTGACGTTTCCTTGATGAATAAAAACAACATTCAATTAAATTAAAAACTTACTTTGTTCTTTTGCTTTCTAGAGAACCATGGGTCACGGTCACGACCCCAATCCGCAATGGAAAATTCCGGACGCGTCCGTCTACAAATTAGAGGATGCACCGGAGTTGGTGAAATTCCAAGAAAAACTAGCAAGGAAAGGATTGAAAGATCCTTGGTTACGAAACCACGTGTGGAAATTCAATCCCAAATATGGAACGATAACGTCTCGATGGTTCGAGATGATTTTCCGTGGCTTCAGAGTGGGCTTTGCGGCGTTCCTGGTGACTCTAGCAGTAGAGAGATCGCTCGGCATCAAAGATTATCATGGCCATGTTCACCACGACGAGGAACACGCCGAAGGACACGAAGGGCATCATTGAGAGTTGCGAGAAAATAAGTAAAGTTATCGTTTATTTACCCCAAAGGATTAACAATATCGCGCATAGTAAAACTCGAATTACAATTCAAATAAACAGCGTCAACGGCACATCGAAGTAACGCGAGTCTGTTTTCATTCGTAGAGCTAGAAAATTACTGGGAAAATAAAAAATTGTCGTTGCAACCGTCGCTATTGTTGATTCTCATTTCAATCAACTAATAATCTATCGTCGATGAAAGTCGTCTCAGCCAGGAGTTTTTTCGCATTGAATAGAACGAGGGCGCTCATGATTTTCGAAACTAAAAGCACGGCGTACAGAGCGAGAAAGAAATCTGGCTGGAAAATGAGAACGAGGAGAAAAACGTTCATCTCAAAAGTAGCGAGACTCCATTCGTTTCCGTAAAACATCGTACGCTCGAAAGAGTAAGCATTGTCTGTAAAAAAATATGCAAAAATAATGAGTAACGAGGAATTGTCCGACTTGGCATTTTTTTTTAGAAAGAATAACGTTCGTTACCCACCCTGATAAAAAATTGATTTCTCGTAAACGTCCGCCATCTCGAAATCAAACATTTTCTCAAAAAAATGTCTCTCCTTGATGGTGTAATCAACATTTTTGTAACAATGATCGACAAAGTGGTTGAAAAACTTTTTTAACTTCAAATGAATTTTCCAACGCTCGTCCCAGTCTGCAGGCAAGTTCGGAATATTGCTTCTCAGAAATTTCTCATCGCGCTGCAATTTAAATACACTAAAGATATTCCATCATCTATGAATTCGTGCGTGACGGAGAAATTTTATTTACCGAATTTTGCGAACCTACGAGCCTCTCGTAAAAAGTTCGAAACGTTCTTGACAAAGAAATCACGAACGTTTGCTCCGTAGTGCCAGGAATTAATCCTCGGTGAGCGCACAGATCCAACTCCTCTCGCTCCAAATTTTTCACCAGAGTCAAGAAATCCGTATCCGCAAATCCATGAACAGATCTTGAGAAAAAAATCAAATGGCAAAAATAATTCACATTTTTTTTTTAATCCCAAAGATCGCAATTGAAACTGTTGAAATTTTATTTTCACCTTCCATGAATGTAATATCCGTAGTAATCGTGGGACAAGACGAAGACACTGATGTTTGCTATCGAACAAAGATCGACAAACTCCTGAAGTTGATTTTTCACGTATCTCTGATAAATAAAGACGGAGAAGCACCATTGCGAAGTATAGACAACAAGGTAGACGAGGATTCCGACAGCATACCGCAAAGTAAAGCTTTCGGCCACGAAAAGTGTGTCATCAGGTTTAAAAAGAAAATCTGGAATTGCCTTGGACAAGCATTTGCCACCTAAAATCTAAAAATAAAAGAATTTTGAAAATAAAAATTCTGCAGCTCGAAATAATCATCGGAGATCCGAACGAACCTCGAGAAAAAAGGCAGTTGCGAGAATTTGCAGGAAAATGCTGATTTTTCTTTTGCTTTTGATCCTCAGCCACTCGTTAGCAACGACGCAAGTTCTCCAAGGGCTGATGAAGTTTCTCTCCCCGACTTCTAGTTCGTCCATGGAAAAATCAACTCCAGAGCAAACCGTCGCTACTGCTTGACCAGCCGTTCGATTATCATTGCAAATTTCATTTTCAATCGATTCTCGACTGCTCGAGACGCTCGCCGACGATCGCGAGGGTGACGTCGTCTTTTTCCTGCGAGCTCCGATTATTTCCGAAGCACTTTGCCTCTTTTTTCTTCCCTCCTTCGACGAGCTCAATTTCCCGAGCGATAATCTCGGCGAATCCCATTTTTTCGTCGACGAAACCGTTTCCAACATTAACCTCGGCGGTTCCGGTTCCCAGTCTATGAAAAATATGTTGGTCCTCCGTTGTCGATAAATCAAATACATCATTTCTATAGTCTGCCAACAAATTTCATTGATTCGATTGTTAATTCAATGCACAAAAAAAAAACATGAAATTTATTGACCAAATGAAATGTTTGATTTTTACTTTGAAAGCGAAACTGACGATCGTACAAATTTTCACAGTCCATTCGTCTCCTGCGTTTGGCAGTAACAAATGAACGACTTTTTGGCCCTTGTAAAATACGAACGTGTAAATACAAGTGCCTGAGCATATTACGAGAAGAACATTTCCAACCGCACCTAAAGAATAAATAATGAATGACGCGACGGTCGAAAGACTCGCAAGATTTCTGCAACTTCTTCGTGAATCACTCCAAGCTTGGAGAAGCGAAAAAGCAACGGCGAGGCCTGTGAAAATTCCAATGCATACCTGCAACAACAAAAGCATTGCACTGAAAACAAAATTTAGTTGAAAAAGATGAATATTTTGTTCGATATGTTCGACTAAACGATTTTTTGAATAATGACAAAAATTATGTCANTATTTAACAGAATATTGACGATTTTTAACAAAATTTCATTCCCAGTGTCACTAAAAACACAATTTTGTTGAAAAAAATGAATATTTTGTTCGATATGTTCGACTAAACGATTTTTTGAATAATGACAAAAATTCTGTCAATGCAGCAAACAAAAATGTTAGAAAGACTCTTCGGAGGCTAATTTTAGTCGTTCGACTCGTAAATTTCGCTGACAATTTCATTAGAAACGAAATATTCTGCCAAAATAACGAAAATTTTGAAATTATTAAAAAAATATTTAGTTTATCGTATGAAAACAAAATATCGACGATTTTTAACAAAATTTCATTCTCAGTGTCACTAAAAACACAATTTTGTTGAAAAAGATGAATATTTTGTTCGATACGTTCGACTAAACGTTTTTTCGAATAATCCCAAAAATAATGTCAATGCAGCAGAAAAAAATGTTAGAAAGACTCTTCGGAGGCAAATTTTAGTCGTTCGACTCGTAAATTTCGCTGACAATTTCATTAGAAACGAAATATTCTGCCAAAATAACGAAAATTTTGAAATTATTAAAAAAATATTTAGTTTATCGTATTTAACAGAATATTGACGATTTTTAACAAAATTTTATTCTCAGTGTATCCGCAATAAATATAATTTATCGTTAAAATCGTAATTTCGAGGAAAACTCACTTCGATCGCTGCGCTCGTCTCGTCCTCGGAGAAGCTATAGCTGACTTTATATTCAATGGAAACTTGAACGTTTCCCAAGATTTCTTCATTCGTCAGCTCGTCGTATTCGACAACGAGGAGTGGAGGAAATATTTTGCCACGTTCTCCTCTCTCTTGGAGCTTGACACTGGATCGAGCGAACAAATCCGAATGGAAATTAATGGGGAGAGCATGGAATTGTTAGCTATCGATTGACAAGTCCAACTCACACGAGATGCAGCGATTTTATGTACCGCAGGACATGAAGTTGCGAGCCTCTGGAGAAACTAGAATTCTTTGCATTTGACAGTGCTCTGTAGCCAGTGATTTTGTCAATGGGGAAAAATCTTTTCACCAACTGCCATCTCGTCGAGTCTTCCTCCTGATTCCCAATCAGCATTAAATGTGAGTTTTTAAAAAATTTCTAAGCTTCATTATTGTTTATAATTGTCGAATAATTACGCACGAGGTTTTCGTTGATATTTTTTATAAAGACTGGCACTGGATGCAGAATCTTTGTATCGGGGTTCGTTTTCTCGTAATACGCGAGAAACGGTACGAGGAATTTCATTTTTGAATTTAACAAATCAACTGCTGGAATTCTGCATTTTTTTGATAAATTTACTCCAAAAGAAAGATTGCCAAAAAATTGACAAGGCAAATTGGGCTCATCGATGCTTTCGAATTTTCCTCGGAGTCCGAATTTAGCAACGACCAATTTCAATTTATTTCTCTGAGAAGAAAAAACCGAAATTTATTAATTTTTTCATTCGATGAATAATTACTAGGGGTGTGCGAATATTTGAAAACTTGGAATATTCGGCATCAAATCGAATCGAATTGTTTGATTCGAATTTCAAACCGAATATTCGATTTTTTCGAGTATTCGATTATTTTTCAAAGATTCGATTTTCTTTCGAATATTCGATTTTCTTTCGAATATTCAAATATTTGAAAATTTAAGAAATACTTGAAAATTGCTCGAATATTCTATTCGAAAATCGAATTGAAAATTCATCAAATATTCGGAAATTTATCGAATACTCGAAAATTCGACGAATATTAGATTTTTTCGAGTATTCGATTATTTTTCGAATATTCGATTTTTTTTCGAATATTCGATTTTCTTTCGAATATTCGATTTTCTTTCGAATATTCAAATATTTGAAAATTTAAGAAATACTTGAAAATTGCTCGAATATTCTATTCGAAAATCGAATTGAAAATTCATCAAATATTCGGAAATTTATCGAATACTCGAAAATTCGACGAATATTCGATTCAAAAATCGAATATTCGACTAAAAAATCGAATATTCGATTCGATTCGATTCGATCACTATTCGCACACCCCTANCAGAATCTTTGAATCGGGGTTCGTTTTCTCGTAATACGCGAGAAACGGTACGAGGAATGTCATTTTTGAATTCAACAAATCAGCTGCTGGAATTCTGCATTTTTTTGATAAATTTACTCCAAAAGAAAGATTGCCAAAAAATTGACAAGGCAAATTGGGCTCATCGATGCTTTCGAATTTTCTTCGGAGTCCGAATTTAGCAACAACCAATTTCAATTTATTTCTCTGAGAAGAAAAAACCCAAAATTATTAATTTTTTCATTCCATGAATAATTACTCGAGCAAGAAACTCACTGATTCATCTCCCTGATCGAGGGAGTAACGTTGACTTATTATTCTGCGATTCAAAATAATGGTCGCCTCGCCTTGGCGATAAAAAATCTTTGGCATATCGTTGAATTCATTTATTTGTAAAAAGAGTTTGCACGATATGCTGCTTTTTGCGAAAAGTGTCAACGAGCACATATTCGCCAATTGGGAGCAAGCTCTTTGGATCCCGATCTGGCGTGGAAAAAAAAAACAATTAATTTTTTTGCTTTTTTCATTTGACACGAAAAAACAGTTTCATGGAGTTATTTTACCTCGCACGAGTGAAAAGCGAATCGAAGCTCTTTTCTGAAATAATAACTGTCGATATGGATTCTTTTTTTATTGAATTTGATGGTATAAGTACTTTGTAAGTCAGGCCAATCTTTTGGAGAGTCAATTGGCATACAGTGTCTCCGTAAATTATCCCAAGAAGAATTATCGAGGGAAATATCGTCTCGATCGTCTCCGGACCAAATTTCGGAGCAAGGAAGACATTTAGTATTATCACGAGACACGTACGTGTTCTTTGGACATGGAAGACATCGCTGTTCGTCCAAAAGTGTGCCATTCACATTTCTTTCCACTGCAAATCTCAATATTTATTTTTATTCCGTTTACAAGCTTAATTTTTCTTGTTTATTTACATATTTTTAAATTTTTATTTACCTGTTATGGAATTTCCTAAACATCGACAAAAGAGTCCGCCCTCCCTGCATGAAATACATTCGAGTTGATCGGAAGTACGAATTTTTCCCGCTCCGCAGGCAACACAAACCGGAAGTCCATCTTTTATTCCAACGGTTTTGCTCTTTTCGTCGCAAACACATCCGTAGCCTGAGCAATTATGAAAATTGTTGAAAGAAAAAAAAATTGAGGCAATTTGGAAAAAATTGATTAACTAATTAACTCACCGTCTTTGGACGACACTAAATTGTTGGAACATTTTTCACACTTGAGCGAATTCGTATCGAAGAAATCGTATTCCTCATTTCGACAACTCGAAGGTTCGATCCATTCGCGTTGCTCACTTTCACAATGAACAATAATCAGGAATCGTACGAAAGAAAGATAGAAAAATACGAGGGATTGAATTTTCGCGCGATTTTTATACATTGTTATTTCATTTTTTTTCCAGTTTCACTTCCAACTGCTTGTTTATCGTTTTGTTTATATTTGACAATGATGGTTGTCTTGGTAACGCTCACCGCCCACCGGGTAAATTAGGTTGATGGTTATGCAAGCAATAGTTCGTGCGAGGCCCGTCCATGTCGCCACTCTCCGGTGTCCGGCCGCTCGAGACTGTGGGCGCTTGAGATTGCAGAAAATGCCGCTGGATGCTGCCACGTGCTTGTCGCACAGGCGCGTAATTACAATGGGCGGTAACCCAAATTTTATAGATTTATGACTTCGGCCTGCAGTAAAGACTCGATATAGTTCATTTCTCTTCATTATTTCCAATTGCATAAAATGAGTTAAAAAATAAATACAAATCTGACAATTATAAAAATGTAAATGTCAACTTGAAATTCGTGAAAAAAAATTCTCCTTACTTTTCGACACATATTTGACGTACCAGCTCTCGAAAAGTAACAGTGGGACCGACTTGAGTTCGCCGGGAGTGAAATAAAGTACATGAGTTACCGCAAACGTCATCGCAACGCACTTGGCCCAAGATGGCACGTCAGCAAACCGATGTCGACGAGTTGTTCGACGTTAAAAATCACTTTTACATCGGCAATTATCAACAATGCATCAACGAAGCTCAAAAAGTCAAGGTACAGTTGTGTGTTTTCAAAATTACAACGAAAATGGACTATTCCAGTGTGTGACCCATCGAGTTGTCGGAGCTTTCGTAATCCCACGTATACTTTGATTACTCGGTTCTCATCCTTTCGATTATAACAGGCAACGAATCGTTTTTCAATATTCGTTAATGTTTTTTTCGTCCAAGTTCTGCCCGTTCAACGAGAATTCACTCTTCCGATGCATTTTTCATAAAAATTCAACATTCATCTACGCACCCGAACACAAACATACGAATTTTGAAAAACTGTCAATAACCTTGCGGGTCAACAGAAAGTAGTGAACCATTTCAGTCAGGGAATTGCATTGAATTTCAGTTTTTTTTAAATCCAATTTCCCAACATACTGCGTTACGATATGCTCGAGAAATGAAAGTGAGGTTAGGATTCGGTATCGGAGTTTATATCGATGCGAACCGGCTATAAAAATACATTTTTCATCCTCTAATTCCTCGGGTTTTAGCTTCCTACGAAAATATACGATACAGTAAAAACAATTAACGTCAAGCTCCGCACAGTACCGATAAATCACTAACTCGTTGAACGCGGTGTTTGCTTTTGTCGCTCGATTTCTAAAGAGACTAAAAAAAAAACATTAAACCTTGGGAAATGGAAAATATGAACAAAATGCCTCAAAATAAATGAATAACAATTTCAAGAAACATTTCTTTGTAATGCCTCAAAACAAAGGGAAGAAAATACGAAATTGGAAATAAATGTATTTATTGTTTTAGTCGACTTTGCCGGAAGTAACGTTGGACAGAGACGTCTTTCTGTACCGGGCGTACATAGCGCAGCGAAAGTTTCGCGTGGTGCTAGACGAAATAAACAATTCGTCGCCGCCGGATCTCCAGCCGTTGAAAACGCTAGCGGAATATTTTGCGTTCCCGAATCGTCGCGAAGGGATAGTAGCCGAATTGGACAAAGTGGCCAACAACGCGACAACGGATAATCACAATTTTATGATAGTAGCCGCGACGATTTACTATCACGAAAAGAATTTGGAGTCGGCGCTGAGAATATTGCACAATACCGATCATCTGGAGTGCATGGCGTTGACGCTGCAGATATACTTGAAAATGGATCGTTTGGATTTGGCGAGGAAAGAGCTGAAGGCGATGCAAGAGAAGGACGACGACGCTACATTGACCCAGTTGGCTCAAGCATGGGTAAACATTAGCAGCGGCGGAGAAAAATTGCAAGACGCTTATTACATCTTTCAAGAAATGATTGACAAACACTCGAGCACGAGCATGTTGCTCAACGGTCAAGCGACTTGCTTCATAGGCCAAGCAAAGTACGAGGAAGCGGAAAATGCTTTGCAAGAGTCTCTGGACAAGGATAGCAACAATCCTGACACGCTGATTAACATGATAGTCCTTTCTCAACACATGGGCAAACCACCTGAAGTAGCGAATCGTTATTTGAGCCAATTGAAAGATTCTAATCTCGATCATCCGTTCGTCAAAGAGTATTTGCAGAAAGAGGTCGAATTTCAAAGACTTAGAAAACAATATTCATCTTCCGCTTGAATCGATCCTCCCCCGCGGCGATTACCAAAAGAAACAATCGCGATTTTAATCAGCTTAGAGTCTCCGGTAACTTCGAGGCTGTTGGAAATGACAAATCTTACGAGAAATCACCGATTTCAGTCTAGCCTTCGAATTTAATAATCATAACGATTTTATTCATAAATCAAGTCCATGAAAAATAGACCGTTGGTTATTCGAGAGCTTTTCACCACTTATTCCTTTTGTACCAACATCCAACCTCTATTTTTCGCCTCCTTTTCTTCGGATATCTCGAGAGCTCAACATTTTCTTTTCATGTGCGAATAAAAACTTTATTTTAAAACTTGTTCATCATTTTGTTTGTCACATTTTTTGTCTCTCGTTTCCTTACGTTTTCCATTCGATCAAACATCACCACCTGACGGTCTATCGATTTAGAATAAGCTAAAGAAAAACAAACAAACAAAAACGTTACTTTACTATTACGAATAACGATATGGCTGCCATTTTTTAATCGTCGGAAAACATTGTCGACTAAATGACTTATTACGAGCATTGAATAACGAAAGTTTCATCTTTCGTGCGTCGTATTTTTTACCATAATATACGGTTTTAAATTAAGAGGCTCGGATATTTGTTTGGCTCGCGTGGAGAAGGCAACATCGGAAAAACAACAAGTGGCCAAAGGGGCAGATCGTTGCGTTACTTCAACCTGGGCTCGTTGAAAAAAAACAACAAAAGACATTGAATTTCTCTGAAAGATTTGGATCAGCACTCCGAAGACGTAGCACACAGAATCGAGAAACAGTATAAAGTTTAATTCATTAATAACGGTTGAATAAAATGAGCCTGAAGTTTGCATCGACCCTATGCCACGAAATGAAAAAAAAAAACAATTAAAAAATGATTCTGCACTTTTTTGACAGCTCGATTCGTAAGATTTAAAAAAGGTAAAGAAAAAACTGAGGAAAAAGTCCAGGGGGTTGAATTTTTTTTGTTCATTTCGTGGCATTGCGTCGATGCAAACTTCAGGCTCGTTAAATAAACTTAATAATCGTAGAGATTAATAATGTTCGATTTTCGAGAACGATATAGATTTATGAAAAAGTCACTTAGCCATCGGATTATTCGCCGATTACTTGACCGCGTGTGATTCTCGCAGGAAAACAGTATTTGCCACATCATTTTTGTTTTTACATCAAACACGCGAGGAAAGTTGCACACTAATCAACTTTTTCCCACGATTTATCGATTTCGTAATGATTATTCATTGCGTTTAACGAAACACGTGCGAAAACAAGAATTTCGTGATTATTTCAATTGTAATCAAAAAGTAGGGACAGTTCGAAAACTCGATGAATCCGTATTGCAACGAGCTTGCTTCGTTCGAGACAATATATAAACGAGTGATAGAGAGGAAAAACGACAGAGCGAGAAAACGAAACGAAGAAATAAACGTATACTAACAAAAATATCGCCAATAATTTCATTTATCCTGAGAATTAATGTTCCCTATTGCGCCAACTGAATTGCCAGCAAAACCGATACTTTTGGTTCCAATGAAGAAAAATTTTCTGTCCTTTAGAATTTGATCTATTTCGTTTCCAATTTTTTTGCGTTCTGATGGGAAAAATAGAAAATTGAAAATTAACAAGAAAACTGTCAGTTTTGTTGCCAAGAAAAAATCTAATTGCCCAGAATTTTTTCGCTTACGATATCAAAGATTTTGATTTTCTTTGTTTGGAAATGAATTTTTCACAAATTTTTCAAAAGCCAATGTCATGCTGCGATTGGAATTATTTCTGCTGAACTCTTCAACGAATCGTTTAGTGATCGAACCCTCTGAACTTTTTTTCTGAATGAATGAATGAAGTTGGTATTCGACGTGCAATGCATTAATTACAAACAATTGAAAAAGGCTGCGAAAAAGTGGTTGCTAACCGGATTGTTAATTATACAAAGCACATCTGACCATCGAGCATCTCGAAGCGAGGATCGAATGCCTACTTGTTTGAACAGTCAATCGAATTGGGTCACAAAACAAAATAACGAACCACTCGACCCAGTGATTTCGCAATTTTTACGTGCGTTCCTACCTGATAGCATTTCCAATGCCACACAACAATGACATGTTTTTTCTTGTGGAAGCTCGGTGCTGATTGTTGCAGAATATTTCCCTTGATTTCATTTTAGCTCATGACTTTTATTTTTTTTTTTTTTATATTTACTAAAAATCAACATTTTTTCGAGCGTGTCATGAAAACAAACAAACAGCAAGGAAGCTTTGGTTTCAGTCGGTTATTTAATTTTTTCAGGGTCGCGAAAAATCGGCCAATTAAAAGAATAAAATCTCATTAATCGTTTGATATCTTTTTCCCTTATCGTAAAAGAATCCACTGAGGTAAAGTTTTATTTCCAAGTGTATTGGAAGAAATTAGTGCGAGAGATCGTTTTGTCGATATTTCTGAAAAAAACATGAATAATTCGTGAGCAGAAAGTCGCATTATCGATTGACTCGTAACTCGTTATCTTTATATATTTCGTCCGAGTCGTTAAAATCGATAGAGATCACATTACCACGAGATGTGTATCATAGCAACGTGCCAGTTTCCTCAGAGCATGAAATTTTATTGCGTACACTCCGGGCAACCAAAAACAAGCATGTATGCTGCGTCATGCTCGCCGGGCCTTTTTCATTCAACACGAGGCGTTGAGCAAACTCACGCGGGACGATTAGAACAAAAAATTGGCCTCAATTATATATCTTGGAGATTCAGTAACAAGTATATCAATTTTATGAATGAACAAACACGCACGGAGAGAAAATTATTGTTCATTATTTTATATTTTGTTCGTTACGTTCGACTAAACGTTTTTTTGAATAATCCCAAAAATAATGTCAATGCAGCAAACAAAAATGTTAGAAAGACTCTTCGGAGGCAAATTTTAGTCGTTCGACTCGTAAATTTCGCTGAAAATTCCGTTGGAAACCAAATATACTGCCAAAATAACAAAAAAATTTGAAATCATAAAACATAATTATAATATTATAAATTATAATAATTATAAATTATTATAATTAAATTTTAATTATATTATAATTATTATATAATTATTATTATATAATTATATAATTAATAAATAATTAAAATATAATAATATAAATAATTAAAATAAATAATATAAATAATTAAAATAAATAATATAAATAATTAAAATAAATAATATAAATAATTAAAATAAATAATATAAATAATTAAAATAAATAATATAAATAATTAAAATAAATAATATAAATAATTAAAATAAATAATATAAATAATTAAAATAAATAATATAAATAATTAAAATAAATAATATAAATAATTAAAATAAATAATATAAATAATTAAAATAAATAATATAAATAATTAAAATAAATAATATAAATAATTAAAATAAATAATATAAATAATTAAAATAAATAATATAAATAATTAAAATAAATAATATAAATAATTAAAATAAATAATATAAATAATTAAAATAAATAATATAAATAATTAAAATAAATAATATAAATAAATAATATAAATAAATAATATAAATAATTAAAATAAATAATATAAATAATTAAAATAAATAATATAAATAATTAAAATAAATAATATAAATAATTAAAATAAATAATATAAATAATTAAAATAAATAATATAAATAATTAAAATAAATAATATAAATAATTAAAATAAATAATATAAATAATTAAAATAAATAATTATATAATTATATAATTAATTATTATATAATTATAATTATAATTATTATAATTAAAGAAATTATAAAATATAAAACCGTATTTAACAAAATATCGACGATTTTTAACAAAATTTCATTCCCAGTGTGAGAAAAATCGATGTCCTGTTCCTTTAATTTGAGCTTACGAAATGAGCCCTTAATGTATATCGACGTGGAGCAATAAAACATAGAAATTTCGAGGTTCTATATGCTAATTAACGGAAGTGCGTGCGTGCATTCGTTATGAAAAGAATGAGCGACGTGCTAATTGTTTTGGGGAACGAACATGCATTGCAAGAAATGTAAAATTCACTCAAGAGCAAAAAGTTGTCCCTATCGAATGAATTTCGCAAAATAAATTCGGTCGAGTTAACTATTAATTCGTGTCATCGCCTTAATGACGTTCGAACGATCGTGAGTTTGCAGACAATGTGTAACTTATCTGCACGTGGAATGCTGCCTCGCGGTGCGTGAGACACGAGCTGCGCTAATGAATGAAAATTCGTAGCGAGAAAATACGCGAGAATGAGATTTGATTGCAAGTTCGCACGATCAGATAAAACTTTGAGTAAACAATTCGCTATCACGTTTGAGAATGACTGCGTTATGGCCTGAGAATCGACCTTGACACAAGTTCACGCGGCAAATGCCGATCCACTCGGTACGGTTTTGAATTCAATTTAAAAAAAAAAAAACACATGAAAATACTTTTCCCTCCAATCGTGATATTAGCCCCTTAATGGACAGTCGATGTCGTCGAACGAATGTCATCTAGATACGCGTTATCGAACGAGATTAAATCTGATATATATTCCACTTTCCTAATATCAAGCATTTTGTCCTTTTTTTCTTTTTTCACTTTTTTTTGCTTTTTTTCGCGAAAAAATCGAATTAAAAACTTCGACCCTGAGATACCGAATTAACGAAACGCGTTTTCGTAGATCTGGCAATTCGAGGCGATGCAGGGAGTCTCCCTGCGTGTCCTCGCGAAGAATGCTCGTCGATTGCGTTCCTGCCCGCAAAAAAAGTCGCATGTCACGTAAACAATTAGCAAAAATTCAATTGACGAAAATAAAAAATCATTCGCGTTCGAAGATGCAAATGTTTGTCGATTTTTGAAAATGTGACGTATCGCCAAAACGCTTATCCGATTTCAACCGAATTATCGTCAAGATTAGGCCGCTGTTCTCTTCTGATACGCGCGTATTCAATGTCCATCGACAGGGGCCACCGATGCTTCCAAATTTGACACTAGATGGCTCTCAGGATTTTGGTCACATCCCGAAAAGCTCGCGGGGCGGGGAAACGTTTGAACTCGTGCTCAGCAAAGTTCACCAGACCGTTTCGGCTTAGTGTCCGGTCTTGGGCATTCTTGCTCAGTAGCTTCGTCCGCTTCGTCCACGTGCCACGAGACAGTTGTGTCGATATTTGTTGTTTTTTTGTTTCTATTCTACATTTTCAAGTTTTCACATACAGAGCCAAGGATTATTGAGTTCTCACAGAATCGCGAAGGCTTAAAAGCCCCTCGCAGACGCACGCACGCGCGCGTGTGCCCGCCACTCAATTTGATCGAAATTGAGCACTGGAAAAAATAAACATAAACGGAATATGTATCGAGAGCGTACAACACACACTGGGTGATCGAATTGAAGGAAAACGAGGTCGAGCAACTCATCGAAAGAGTCTCTTTTGGTACTTATTGTTCGCGATCGCGTGCATTTTATTATGTTCGGCGATTGTTGAGTGAGGCAGAAAGAACGTAAAGAAACATTTTTTTCTCGCGAATCTGTAAAACGGAATTTATTCACAAAATGGATGGAAAAGTACCGATTGAGAAAAAGAAGAATCCGAGGGAAGCTGCAAATCCATTGAGTGCTTTGACATTTTCGTAAGTGCATTTCAGAAATCGTATCACTTCTTTTTATTTTTTTTATTTTTTTTTCGATTTAATTTCGCTGATTTTCGATTTTTTTGTGGTTTCCTTGCGCAGATGGGTTCTCAAGACCTTCTGGGTCGGCTATCGGAGGGATCTCGAAATCGACGATCTCACGCAACCCCTCAAAGAACACAAGAGCAGCATCCTCGGCGACAAATTGAGCGACGCCTGGGAAGCTGAATTACAACGCATTGAAAAACTCAAAAGCAAGCGAAAAGGATCGAGCCTGACTGATGACCCCTCCAAGAAACTTCAACCCAGCTTGATGAGAGTTCTGACCAAAGTTTTCGGCCTCAGGTGTTTGCTTTACGGCATTCTTTTGGCTGTCATGGAAATTTGTATCAGGTAAGCCTCTTCATTTTTCGATTTCCCAAGGCAAATAAAACGTTTCGGTTCCTCGTCCAAATTTCTGACAATCGAGCGGAGATTTTTCTTTATTAATAAATTTTAAAAATCAATCAATGCGATGTTCTTACTGGAAATTGGGATTTTCACGAATTTCGATCGTTCTATCGAATAAATTGATGACAAATTTAATTTTAATTTTTACGAATCAGTTAATTTTCAAATTACGTCAAATGAATATTCACGTAACTGTTGTTTCCCGCGTTGAAACGCATTCGATCAAAATAATTTTTTATCGCGAATCGTTTATCTACGAGTGTCTGTCAAAAAAATATTTTTATCGATCAAAAGACAATTTTTATACGTTTTCTGCTCGTCGGTCGTCCTCTCCATCGATTTCACAATTTAATCTCCATTTGGTGTTTTTCGAGTTTTCTGTTTTTCATGACTGTCAAAATTGCAGTTACATACCCAAACAATCGTAAAAATCCGCTCGCACTAATTACTCTGCCACGTAAAGTTTGCTTCAGAGTTCACGAGGCACTAATATACTTAGTAAGCACCGTAGAAAATGGATCCTGCAAATCCCATTAAGACATGGATAAAACGGAGATTTCGAAATTCTGATTAAAAAATACGATTTCTTAATTACGAGTTGCTGTTCAAATTATAAGTAAATTAAAACATTTCCGTAACTATTAAAATATCGATTTTTCGTTTTTTAGTGTATGAAGAAATCGAAACTGTTTCACTGGGACGGAAATTTTGTTAAAAATCCTCGATATATTGTTGAATACGTTAAACTAAATATTTTGTTTATAATTTCAAATTTTTTTTTATTTTGCCAGTATATTTGGTTTCCAACGGAATTGTCAGCGAAATTTACGAGTCGAACGACTAAAATTTGCCTCCGAAGAGTCTTTCTAACATTTTTGTTTGCTGCATTGACATAATTTTTGGAATTATTCAAAAAAATGTTTGGTCGAACGTATCGAACAAAATATCCTTCTTTTTCAACAAAATTGTGTTTTTAGTGACACTGAGAATAAAATTTTGTTAAAAATCGTCGATATTTTGTTTTCATACGGTAAACTAAATATTTTTTTATAATTTCGAAATTTTTGTTATTTTGGCAGAATATTTCGTTTCTAATGAAATTGTCAGCGAAATTTACGAGTAGAACGACTAAAATTTGCCTCCGAAGAATCTTTCTAACATTTTTTTTGCTGCATTGACAGAATTTTTGGAATTATTCAAAAAAATGTTTAGTCGAACGTATCGAACAAAATATTTTAATGAGAAAAAAATTAACTCACAAGTTGCACTCAAGCAACGAGAATGAATAATATTTTTTCTTCACTCGTTACGAATTGCAGGATTGTGCAGCCGTTGTATCTGGGATATTTACTCCAATATTATTCCGGAGCGAATACATCGTCGTCGGACGCTTATCTGAACGCGGTCGGTGTTATATTGTGCTCGGCGATTTCCGTTTTCATCATACATCCGTACATGATGGCAATATTGCACGTGGGAATGAAAATTCGAGTTGCTTGTTGCTCGTTGATTTATCGAAAATCATTGAAACTATCAAAAACGGCGTTGGGAGAGACGACCATTGGACAAGCCGTAAATCTTTTGTCCAACGATGTCAACCGCTTCGATGTTGCTATCGTCTATCTTCACTACCTATGGATCGGACCTCTTCAGACTATTGTTGCCACGTACTTTATGTACCAAAAAGTTGGAGTCGCCGCCATTATTGGCGTTGCGTCTCTCTTAATGTTCATACCGTTCCAAGGTTTGTTCTCGACTAATCTTTTCCCTCGCTCCTTTCTATATGTATATACTTTACGTGACAAACTACAGTGACAGCCAAATGCCTAATTATCATGTTCGAAAACTTTCCCTGCACTTATCCGGCATTCGGACAAATTGTATTTTTCCCTGGAATTCGGAACGGATTAAGGAGCTTGGCAACACGCGACAATATCATAAGAAAGTTTATAAAATTGGTGATAACATTCTTTAGCATCAAAAACGATGACACAATTTTTTTCAAATTTTTCATTTACATTATTGTCGAATAATTGGAGTTTACAATATGCAAAAAATATACCTATATATATCCTCTGAATGCTATGCTCGTGCATGTAAATTCTAGTGCTTAATTACTCGTGAGAATTATGCAGGAGAAAAATCTTAAAAAATTTGTATATTCATTTTTTTAATACCGAAGAATATGCTCACCGAGTTCCATTAAATTGTCATCATTTAGAATTTCCCTATGCTTTCAAAATGGTAATTCATTGTTGTGTGTAGCTAACCTCCTTAAGGCAGAATATTGTCTTCGTTTTTCCAAAGTTATTGCAACGGATTTTATTGGCAATTAGATTTATTGAAATAACGTAATAGCAAATTTCCATCTCGAGGTCTTCGATAGAGAAAAACAACGTTTTTTCGAATCCACGATTTTTCCGACTTCACTAATTTAGATTTTTCAATATATTAATTACAAAAAAAAAAATCGCGACAAAAGCGTATGCAAAAAATGAGATAGCTGCGTTGCACCGAGAGCACTACTTCGTTATCAGGATGCATGTAATAATAACGTGAAAGTACGTAAGTTACGTAAGCTCAAGATAAAAACATCATTGTCATGATGAAAACAAAGGAATTTGGAACGTCACGTTTTGTTCGAAATTGTATATGCGGACGTGATCCCTTTACACGGTTATCAAAAGGTTTGTCGTGACTGATTTATGGAATCATGGGTTTTTTTCTTATTTTACAGGATTCCTCGGAAAAAAATCTTCCGTTCTACGGTTGCGAACTGCCATGAGAACCGACGAGAGAGTTCGGTTAACCAATGAGATAATAACTGGCATACAAGCTATTAAAATGTACACGTGGGAATACCCATTCAGCAATTTGATAGAAAGAGCTCGAAGGTATTTTTAATTTTTTTATTTTTTTATAGGAAGTCGTAGAATTATAATCGAACGAATATTATTCGTCGTTGTAATCCATTTTTCTATACACAGGCGCGAGATCAGTGTCATCAGATTGACATCGTACATCCGTGGAATTATCATGTCCTTCATGACCTTCAGCACCAGGCTTTCCCTTTTCGTAACGGTCCTCGTTTACGTTTTAAACGAAGAAAACATAACTGCTGAAAAAGTCTTTATACTGACCGCTTATTACAACTTGTTGAGACAGACCATGACAGTATTCTTTCCCCAAGGTAACAATACGATATAACGATCATTTTGCCCTAAAAATTGTTGCACTGGAAACAAAATTTTATTGGAAAAGATCGATATTTTGTTCGATACGTTCGACCAAACGTTTTTTCGAACAATCCCAAAAATAATTTCAATGCAGCCAACAAAAATGTTAGAAAATCTCTTCGGAGGCAAATTTGAGTCGTTCGACTCGTAAATTTCGCTGACAATTCCGTTAGAAACGAAATTTACTGCCAAAATAACGAAAATTTTGAAATTATAAAAAAAATATTTAGTTTATCGTATTTAACAGAATATCGACGATTTTTAACAAAATTTCATTCCCAGTGTCACTAAAAACACAATTTTGTTGAAAAAGATGAATATTTTGTTCGATACGTTCGAC
>JBAJMU010000008.1:11889397-11903825 GCA_037952995.1 Hyposoter didymator
GAAAGACTCTTCGGAGGCAAATTTTAGTCGTTCGACTCGTAAATTTCGCTGACAATTTCATTAGAAACGAAATATTCTGCCAAAACAACGAAAATTTTGAAATTATCAAAAAATATTTAGTTTACCGTATGAAAACAAAATATCGACGATTTTTAACAAAATTTCATTCTCAGTGTCACTAAAAACACAATTTTGTTGAAAAAGATGGATATTTTGTTCGATACGTCCAACTAAACATTTTTTTGAATAATTCCAAAAATTGTGTCAATGCAGCAAAAAAAATGTTAGAAAGACTCTTCGGAGGCAAATTTTAGTCGTTCGACTCGTAAATTTCGCTGACAATTCCGTTAGAAACCAAATATACTGGCAAAATAAAAGAAAATTTGAAATTCTAAAAAAAAATATTTAGTTTCCCGTATTCAACAAAATATCGACGATTTTTAACAAAAATTCATTCTCAGTGTCACTAAAAACACGATTTTGTTGAAAAAGATGAATATTTTGTTCGATACGTTCGACTAAACATTTTTTTGAATAATTCCAAAAATTATGTCAATGTAGCAAAAGAAAATGTTAGAAAGACTCTTCGGAGGCAAATTTTAGTCGTTCGACTCGTAAATTTCGCTGACAATTCCGTTAGAAACGAAATTTACTGCCAAAATAACGAAAATTTTTAAATTATTGAAAAAATATTTAGTTTCTCGTATTCAACAAAATATCGACCTTTTTTAACAAAATTTCATTCCCAGTGTATATCCATTGAGAATTGTTTTCTTACAGTCGGTCGGACTCGAGCTGAATATCAATGAATATTTCTTCACATACCAGATCATTTTTTGTCCGGGTTTCTATGCCAAGTTAATATTAATGTTACTTTTATTCTACGGAAGGATATGGTGCTTATCCAATCATTTTTTTATCCTATCTGGTTCATCTCTGAGTGTTTGTTTAGCAAAACAAAAAAAAAAAGAAATTATCGAACGTCGCAACACGCTTACAGCTCTCCAGTCACGTTGATCCTTATCTACGAACGTTATAGCCCTCTTCATCTTCATTTTACCTTTTATCTGCCTCGGTGTGTGCATGAGATGTTTTCGAATTGATGTTTTTTTCATTATTATCAAATATTGCCTGACGATTCCCAAAGAATCATTGAAATCCCTCGCGCACTAATTACATCGGCTCTGTATAGTTCAGCTTTTGAGAGACACCAATTTATATCGTAGGCATGATAAAAAATATAAAAAATTATCCTGAAAATCCTGTTAAGACATTGATGACATATGGGGTTTCCAAAGCTGTTGCTGAGGAACGTTTCCTCAAACACGAGCTGCTCATTTCATTGATACAGAGTCAACGATTCCTCTAATCATTTTAGTGTGCATTTTTTTTTTTCTAGTGTATGATGAAATTAGAACGATACACACTGAAAAGAAAATTTTGTTGGAAAAGATGGATATTTTGTTCGGTACGTTCGACTAAACGTTTTTTCGAATAATCCCAAAAATTGTGTCATCGCAGCAAAAAATATTCTATAAAGTCTCTTCGGAAGCAAATTTTAGTCGTTCCAATCGTAAATTTTGCTGACAATTCCATTAGAAACCAAATATTCTGCCAAAATAACGAAAATTTTGAAATTATCGAAAAATATTTAGTTCACCGTTTTATATTGACGATTTTTAACAAAATTTCATTGGAAAAGATCGATATTTTGTTCGAAACGTCCAACCAAACGTTTTGTTTGACTAAACCCAAAAATATTGTCATTGCAGCAAGAAATATTCTAGAAAGTCTCTTCGGAAGCAAATTTTAGTCGTTCCAATCGTAAATTTTGCTGACAATTCCATTAGAAACCAAATATTCTGCCAAAATAACGAAAATTTTGAAATTGTCGAAAAATATTTAGTTGGCCGTTTTCAACAAAATATCGACCATTTTTAACAAAATTTTATTTCCAGTGCATGGTATAGTCGTTTTTTTATGAGTTGTAATAAAATCGTACGTATGGGCTATTCACCGTATCATCCTGTTGGAAAGCCTCTTTTATTCGGCCTTTTATTGGTAACTTGCTTCGTTGGAGGGAAAACAAATTTTATCAGCGATTTGAACGAAAAATCGTGTGCTGAAGATACGAACGAAATAGAGGCTTTCTCAGGCAAGATGATTTGAAGAGCGAGGCTGTTGAGTATCCTCGGACCACTAGATATTATTTTTAATCGCAAAATCTACGACAGGGTAGAAAACGACCCCGGGCTTCTCCGTAGCAGGAAATGATCCTCGTACGCGATAAAAACGTTGACTTATGCACAATTTTCTTTGTTGCTTGATAACGGAAAGAGTTATCGAAAAATCATAGATAAAATGGCAGGCGACGCGGATAATCGATAATGGAAACCCGATTAAATTAATTTGGAAAAAAGGTTCGAATAAATTGAGGAGAAAATATTTTTACTCCATGGAGATCAGGGTCGCTTTCCATCACGTCGCATCGAGTGGAGAATGAGCATGTTAGAAATATTGTTTTCACTCCTGTGTCAGGGAAAACTATTACAGTGAGAATAAAATTTTGTTAAAAATGGTCGATATTTTGTTTTCATACGGTGAAGTAAATATTTTTTGATAATTTCAAAATTTTCGTCATTTTGTTGATTTTCTAAAATGTTTTGTTTGCTGCATTGACATTATTTTTGGGATTATTGGAAAAAACGTTTAGTCGAACGTATCCAACAAAATATCCATCTTTTTCAACAAAATTCTGTTTCCAGTGTACGGCTGCGGAATTAATTCGTACAGTGAGAATAAAATTTTGTTAAAAATCGTCGATATTTTGTTGAATATGGTAAATGAAATATTTTGTTTATAATTTCGAAATTTTTTTTATTTTGGCAGTATATTTTGTTTCTAATGAAATTGTCAGCGAAATTAACGAGTAGAACGACAAAAATTCGCTTTCGAAGAGATTTTCTAAAATTTTGTTTGCTGCATTGACATAATTTTTGGGATTATTCGAAAAAACGTTTAGTCGAACGTATCCAACAAAATATCCATCTTTTTCAACAAAATTTTCTTTTCAATGTAAGAACAAATGTTTTATTGAACTTGTTGCTAATTGCAGGGTTTTGCAGCCGTTGTTCTTGGGTCGTCTGTTACAATTTTATTCCGGAGAGAATCCATCATCGTCAGACGCTTATCTGTTCGCGGGCGGCGTTGTACTGTGCTCGGCGATAAATATTTTCGTCGTACATCCGTACATGATGGCAATCTTGCATATGGGAATGAAAATGCGAGTAGCTTGTTGCTCGTTGATTTATCGGAAATCATTGAAGCTATCAAAAACGGCGTTGGGTGAGACAACCATTGGACAAGCGGTCAATCTTTTGTCCAACGATGTCAACCGCTTCGACGTTGCTATTATATTCCTTCATTACCTTTGGATCGGACCCCTCGAGACAATTGTTGTCACTTACTTCATGTACCAACAAGTTGGAGTCGCCGCTGTTATTGGCGTTGCGTCACTCTTAATGTTCATACCGCTTCAAGGTTAGTCGACTAATTGCACTGCGATCTACCATCTCTCCTTTTTTTTCCCCTCGTTCCCATTTCATGTGACGGAGCTCAGATACTGCAACGACCGCCGTATGAGTAATCAATGTCCAAAAGCTTTCTCGGCTGAGACAGACTTTCTTTCGAATTATCAAGCAAAATACTCGATAAGCATGAAAAAGCATGTAGACATAACGCCTTAACGTGCTAAATAGATATTTAATAGGGGTGTGCGAATAGTGATCGAATCGAATCGAATCGAATATTGAAATTCGATTCGATTTTCGAATCGAATATTCGATGAGTCGAATATTCGATTTTTTAGTCGAATATTCGATTTTTTAGTCGAATATTCGATTTTTGAATCGAATATTCGTCGAATTTTCGAGTATTCGATAAATTTCCGAATATTTGATGAATTTTCAATTCGATTTTCGAATAGAATATTCGAGCAATTTTCAAGTATTTCTTAAATTTTCAAATATTTGAATATTCGAAAGAAAATCGAATATTCGAAAGAAAATCGAATATTCGAAAAAAAATCGAATATTCGAAAAATAATCGAATACTCGAAAAAATCGAATATTCGGTTTGAAATTCGAATCAAACAATTCGATTCGATTTGATGCCGAATATTCGAAGTTTTCAAATATTCGCACACCCCTAATATTAAAATATCTGCCGTAACAGAATCAATGAATTATCGCTCTTTTCTCATTCCACAGGATTTCTCGGCAAAAAATCTTCCGTTCTACGATTACGAACTGCCATAAGAACCGACGAGAGAGTTCGCTTAACCAATGAAATAATATCTGGCATACAAGCTATTAAAATGTACACGTGGGAACACCCTTTCAGCAATTTGATAGAAAATGCTCGAAGGTATTTCAAATTTTTTTATTTTTTTCATAGGAACTCGTAGAATTATAATCGAACGAATATTATTCCTTGTTGTAATCCATTTTTCTATTCACAGGCGCGAGATCAATGTCATCAGATCGACATCGTACATCCGAGGAGTTATCATGTCCTTCATTATTTTCACTACCAGGCTCTCCCTTTTCGTAACTGTTCTCGCTTACGTTTTGGACCACAAAAACATAACTGCTGAAAAAGTCTTCATATTGACGGCTTATTACAATATATTGAGACAAACGATGACCGTATTTTTTCCACAAGGTAAATACAAACAGAATTTCTTTTCCAAAACTTTAATTATTTCATTTTTTTCCCTCAAAATCGATATTTTCTTGATTTTTTTCTCTTAGAGTTTTTTTCGTTCAATTTTCGTCATTTGAAAAATGGAGGAAAAATAAAATTTGATTTGGTAAAATTAAAATTTTCAGGGATAACGCAGGTGGCCGAAGCGTTTGTGTCAATCAAACGCTTGCAAAATTTCATGATGTACGAGGAAGTTAAGGACATAAATGAGAATAGTAAAAGTAACGTCGAGTCTGAGGTGGGAGAAGAAAAGAAGAGAGAAACGGAACCGAACGATGAGCCGGCGGTGGGAAGCCTTCGTGAGCGTACCGGTGCTGATGGCTCTGTCATTCTTGATCGTTGTCACGCCAAGTGGCTGAGTTCTGATCGCGAGGATACCTTACGTGGAATTAATTTCAAAGTCAATCCAGGCCAGTTAGTCGCTGTCGTTGGCCAAGTCGGATCTGGAAAATCCAGCTTACTGAATGTCATTTTAAAGGAAATGCCTGTACATTCGGGCACCGTAGAAGTGCGTTGAGCATTCAACATTTTCAATACCGGCATTATTTAGAATATTATGTTATTCAGCGTAGTCCTCATAATTGACGAATCAAGTTTTTCTTCTGTTAAATGATTTCTCAAATTTGTTGACACAGGTTAATGGCCACATTGCATACGCGAGTCAAGAGCCTTGGCTTTTCGCCGGTTCGGTGAGGCAAAATATACTGTTTGGTAGAAAAATGGACCAGCGTCGTTACGACAAAGTCGTTAAGGTTTGTCAGCTCAAGCGAGACTTTGGTCTTTTACCTTACGGGGATAAAACGGTCGTTGGAGAGCGAGGAATCAGTTTGTCCGGTGGTCAACGTGCGAGGTAAATAAAAAATCCAACGATAACCAGCCTCATTCCCTTTCAATATTTCTCTCTTATTTACTAAACAGTTTCACCTTTACAGAATAAATTTAGCGAGAGCGGTATACGCGGATGCACCGATATGTTTATTGGACGATCCTCTGAGCGCGGTTGATGCTCACGTTGGTAAGCACATGTTCGAGGAATGCATAGAGAAACATTTGAAAGGAAAAACGAGAATTCTCGTGACGCATCAGTTGCAATTCCTCCGAAACGTCGATTGGATCGTCGTCCTCAAAGACGGTGCCATACAGTCCGAAGGGTAAATAAAAAATACTGTCCAAGTGAAAATGCAACGATCTCGTTGATGAAAATCATTTTTCATTTCTCTCGCAGAACTTACGAACAATTGGCAGCGATGGGTGTCGATTTTGGTCGTTTGCTCGAAGTTCAATCGCAACAGGAGGAGAATTTGTCGGCGCCACCGAGTCGAAGCAACTCTCGCCACACGAGCATCACTTCATTGAGCTCTTTTATGACTATCGATACCGGCGAACAGAACGGACCCGACGAAGTAACGAAACGAAATTTTTTACTCATAAAAATATTCTTTATCGTTCATTATTATTATTATTATGATTTTTATTAGGGGTGTGCGAATATTTGAAAACTTGGAATATTCGGCATCAAATCGAATCGAATTGTTTGATTCGAATTTCAAACCGAATATTCGATTTTTTCGAGTATTCGATTATTTTTCGAATATTCGATTTTTTTTCGAATATTCGATTTTCTTTCGAATATTCGATTTTCTTTCGAATATTCAAATATTTGAAAATTTAAGAAATACTTGAAAATTGCTCGAATATTCTATTCGAAAATCGAATTGAAAATTCATCAAATATTCGGAAATTTATCGAATACTCGAAAATTCGACGAACATTCGATTCAAAAATCGAATCGAATTTCAATATTCGATTCGATTCGATTCGATCACTATTCGCACACCCCTAATTTTTATCGGAACGAAGAGACTCACTAAACTGTGTCGTTTTTTTCCATTCGTTAAAGATCGCCGAAACGCGGACAAAGGGGAGCATCGGGGGACACGTTTATTCGTCGTATCTGCGAGCCGGTGGCAATTGGTTCTTGGTAACAATGGTCATTTTTCTATGTGCCGCTGCTCAACTAGCCGCCAGTGGCGGTGATTACTTTATCGCTGAGTGGGTCAATATGGAGGAACGTGAGAATGAGAATGTGAGTTAATTCGTCGTCGTGTGATTTGTGGCCGTCCAATCGGGCTGTGCTTTTCGTATCAATTGCTTCAATACATTCTGACGAGCTTGTGGGCGCACAGGAGAATTTTAACCGACTGAAAAAACGTTTGTTTGTAGAAAACCGTTGAATCGGAACAAGGAACAAAAAAATATGTGCGTCCTTTGGACAGAGACACGTGCATCTACATCTACAGCGGTCTCACCGTATTCACCATATTAATTACTCTCGTACGTTCATTCTCCTTCTTCGAGATGTGCATGAGAGCTTCGATGAGCCTTCACGATCGCATGTTTCGGAGCATCAGTCGCGCAACGATGCGCTTCTTCAATACGAATACATCGGGTCGCGTGCTCAATCGTTTCTCCAAAGATATGGGCGCTATAGACGAACTGTTGCCAATAGCGATGATCGATTGCATACAAATCGGTATGACACTTCTGGGTATCATTGTCGTCGTTGGGATCGCCAATTATTGGCTTTTGATACCGACTGTTGTCATTGGACTGATATTCTACTATTTGAGAGTCGTTTATTTGGCCACGAGCAGAAGTGTCAAACGTCTTGAAGGAATCAGTAAGTTTTTTCTTATGATAAACGTCCGAGTTTTAAGGAGGTTGGCTACGTACGACGATATGATGAGAATTTAATAAAATTTGGTGATAACATTCTTTAGCATCGAATACGATGACACAATTTTTTTTCAAATTTTTCGTCTACGTAGTTTTCGAATAATTGGAGTTTACAATATGCAAAATATATTTATCTGATTCCTATGCTTATTAGGGGTGTGCGAATAGTGATCGAATCGAATCGAATATTGAAATTCGATTCGATTTTCGAATCGAATATTCGATGAATCGAATATTCGATTTTTTAGTCGAATATTCGATTTTTAAATCGAATATTCGTCGAATTTTCGAGTATTCGATAAATTTCCGAATATTTGATGAATTTTCAATTCGATTTTCGAATAGAATATTCGAGCAATTTTCAAGTATTTCTTAAATTTTCAAATACTTGAATATTCGAAAGAAAATCGAATATTCAAAAAATAATCGAATACTCGAAAAAATCGAATATTCGGTTTGAAATTCGAATCAAACACTTCGATTCGATTTGATGCCGAATATTCGAAGTTTTCAAATATTCGCACACCCCTAATGCTTATGCATGTAAACTTTAGTGTTCAATAACTCGAAAACCATGTAGAAGAGAAATCTTAAAAAATTTGTATATTTATATTTAATAATAAAGAATATACTCACGAAATTTCATAAAATTCTAATCATTTAGAATTTTCCTATGCTTTTAGCATGGCAACATTGTTGTGTGTAGCCACCCAATAGATTTTACGTTGAAATTGTGTAACGAAGAATGATACAGTTTCTTAATGAGGATTTATTGTTGCAGCGCGGTCGCCCGTATTCGGTCACTTGAATGCGACGCTCCAGGGCCTCGCGACCATACGTTCCTTCGACGCCGGACAAGTTTTGACCCAAGAATTCGATCACCATCAAGATCTTCACTCTTCCGCTTGGTACATATTCATCGCTTCGTCTCGGGCCTTTGGTTTTTGGCTCGACATATTTTGTCTCATATACATCGCACTTGTCACACTGAGCTTTCTTGTGCTCGGCAATAACGACGATCCTACTAAGACACCGGGAGGAAATGTAGGTCTTGCGATAACCCAGAGCATAGGATTGACGGGAATGTTCCAGTGGGGAATGCGCCAAAGTGCCGAATTAGAAAATCAAATGACGTCGGTCGAGCGTGTGCTCGAGTACAGCAACGTCGACAGTGAACCACCGCTCGACAGCACCCCGGATAAAAAACCAAAAGACACGTGGCCTGAGGAAGGAAAAGTCGAGTTCAAACGTGTTTACTTGCGTTATTCGCCGCTCGATCCCCCGGTATTGAAAGACCTGAATTTCGTGGTAAAGCCGCGCGAGAAAATTGGCATTGTCGGTAGAACCGGAGCCGGAAAATCCTCGTTGATACAAGCTCTCTTCCGTCTCGCTGACATCGAAGGTAGAATCGAGATCGACGGCGTAGAGACCGGCGAGATCGGCCTCCACGATTTACGTTCAAAAATCAGTATCATCCCGCAAGAACCTTTTCTCTTCTCCGGCACGTTGCGTTCGAATCTCGATCCTTTCGATGCTTACGAGGATGATCGTCTTTGGGAGGCATTGGAAGAGGTCGAACTCAAGGAAATGGGCCTCGAGGCTCACATCAACGAAGGTGGCAGTAATTTGAGCGTTGGCCAGCGTCAACTGGTTTGTCTAGCTCGTGCCATCGTACGCAACAATCCCATACTCGTACTTGACGAAGCAACAGCAAACGTTGATCCACGCACGGACGAGCTCATACAAAAGACAATAAGACGTAAATTCGAAAGACGAACGGTTCTCACAATAGCGCATCGACTCCATACCGTGATGGACAGCGATCGCATACTCTTGATGGATGCCGGCACAGTCATGGTAAGAAATCACACTGAAACGTACAGATAAATAATTCAAAACAAAACGGGTCCATTTCAAAAATTACAACCCGATGATCTCCGCTGCTTAGAATCGTTTATAATGAAAAAAAAACATTTCCTTCATTATCACAGGAATTCGATCATCCTCACATCCTCCTACAAAACAAAGAATCCGGATTGCTCTACAGCATGGTCCAAGAGACCGGAAAATCGATGGCTGAAGCATTGATAGTAATAGCAAAGGAAAACTACTTGCAGCGGCACAGTTCAACGTCTCTCTAATCACCTCCAAGAATCCCGAAAGATAAAGACCCGCTGAACATGGCCAAGATCTCCTGAAGGTTCTTCGTGAGTTCTTGCAACTTATTTATTTGGTACAAACACGTGCCACGCTTCATAATACGTAAGGCCTTCTCGAGTTTTCGTTTCGTCAAGTTTGCACATGTTTTTTTTTTTTCTCCCAACTTGTTAATTTTTTCGCTCAAACGAATGTACTTGAGAGAGAGAGAAAGAGAAAAAAGAAGGATACGACTCCTTAACTCTACGAGCGTCAAAGTATTTTCGCTTCTGACAACTGTCACGTCGAGCGATCTCCTCGCACGTGCGACGTAAACTCACACAACAGGCAGTATTATTTTATGTAATGCTTTTACAAATAATTTATATACATGTATTTACAAACGTGCGATTCACAATCATACAGCAGTACTTGAAGAAAATCGACGAAGCTGAAGTTCGCAACGTTGCAATCCAACGAAATATATTTATTTTTATTGCCAATTTGTTTAATTTTGAAAATGGTCCGAATTTTTCGAGTGGATATACTTTTTTCGTCGCAAAAATCGATCGTTTCACGTTCGTTATTATATTTTGCATTTAAATAATTAAATTCGCTACAGAAAAAATGGAATTTCGTTGCATTCCAACGATGCAAACTTCAGCCTCATGAAAATCGTATGTTTTGCCAAAAATAATGCTGTGCGGATATGCCTGAAAAAAAAAAAAGAAAAAAAACGCAAAAAGAACGACCACAGACAAGCAGCGTGGCTCTGCGGCCACCGTACTGTCTAAAATTTTGTATATACTACGCAAAGAAAAATTACTTGTTTACCGTATTTTTGTAATTAAATGTTGAACCGCCGGACGTTTACTTTCCTATGATTGCGTTATTCGCAACGCTGGTATCCTTGATGGAACTAAAATGGTGCTATAATTCAGAAGCCGTTGTTAACGTACTTATACTATGTACTTTATTGAATTTCGAGTCCAAGTTTCGACGGTCCTCACGTTGAGTTTCCGGTACTAAAGATTATTGATACGTTTTTCGCTTGCGGAGCGTAAATCGAGCGTTTTTTGTCAGCTCGTTTTTCGATCCGCTCTCAAAACTACAGTAGTGCAGATAGAAAATCGCTGCCGGGGACTTTTTTGTAGAGAATTTCGTGCTCTACAAAAGTTGCCTCATGCATTTTTGCTCTATCTCTCACCGTTTAGACGCGGAGGGCACTTTAGTATTGAGAAACTCGTCACGTGAAAATCTCACGAAAAAAATCATATTTTTCGACTTGAAATTCGCAGTCGAGGGTGGAAACGTTGTACATCGTTATGTCCATTGAATCGTGGCCTTAAATACAATGCAGCAAGAGAAGGAAATGCCTTTTGGGCGCAGACTCCCCCTCCTTATCGTCGTCGAACTAAAGACTTTGTCATTTTTCTTTATTATACGGAGCAGGCGTGGGGTTAATCCCGAACGAGATAACTTATGAAAAGTACTTATACATTGTGCTTAATGGACAGATCAAGAGAAGATTGTTTTTTGAATATTTTTGTTTGTTGAAAAAGCATGTTGACATTTGCACAGCCACGATCTGGAAATATCTTCAGAATTTTTCAATAAAATCGCGTTCATTTCGGAGTCTCGGGATAATGATTTATCGAGCGCGAGAAAAAACGAAGCGTTGATTCCTTCGACGAGATAATTCTCCGATCCGTTTACGTAATCGTGCGATTTTTCTTCCGTTATTCCACATCGTGATAATCATGTAACTTTATTGTAATTATTTTATTATTGTTGTTATTATTGTAACTATTATGTAAGGTAAACGATAACGTGGATCATTGAAAGTGTTACGAAATCGTTGAATTCCGGTTTCTGCCTATTCGTCTCAAAGACAAGTGCCTAAACGACAAGAACTAAAAAATACGAACGAATATTATTGAAATAAAGATACAAATATTTATTTACATTATTCTCGTGTGTCTCATCATTTTTCCTTTTTTCTTTTTCCACATCTCCGTTTCGCAAGCATCTGGAAAATCCTCTACAAAAATTTCTCATCAAGAATCCATACTAGGGGTGTGCGAATAGTGATCGAATCGAATCGAATCGAATATTGAAATTCGATTCGATTTTCGAATCGAATATTCTTTGAATCGAATATTCGATTTTTTAGTCGAATATTCGATTTTTGAATCGAATATTCGTCGAATTTTCGAGTATTCGATAAATTTCCGAATATTTGATGAATTTTCATTCGATTTTCGAATAGAATATTCAAGCAATTTTCAAGTATTTCTTAAATTTTCAAATATTTGAATATTAGAAAGAAAATCGAATATTCGAAAGAAAATCGAATATTCGAAAAAAAATCGAATATTCGAAAAATAATCGAATACTCGAAAAAATCGAATATTCGGTTTTTTAGTCGAATATTCGATTTTTGAATCGAATATTCGTCGAATTTTCGAGTATTCGATAAATTTCCGAATATTTGATGAATTTTCAATTCGATTTTCGAATAGAATATTCGAGCAATTTTCAAGTATTTCTTAAATTTTCAAATATTTGAATATTCGAAAGAAAATTGAATATTCGAATGAAAATCGAATATTCGAAAAAAAATCGAATATTCGATTTTTTAGTCGAATATTCGATTTTTTAGTCGAATAATCGATTTTTGAATCGAATATTCGTCGAATTTTCGAGTATTCGATAAATTTCCGAATATTTGATGAATTTTCAATTCGATTTTCGAATAGAATATTCGAGCAATTTTCAAGTATTTCTTAAATTTTCAAATATTTGAATATTCGAAAGAAAATCGAATATTCGAAAGAAAATCGAATATTCGAAAAAAAATCGAATATTCGAAAAATAATCGAATACTCGAAAAAATCGAATATTCGGTTTGAAATTCGAATCAAACAATTCGATTCGATTTGATGCCGAATATTCCAAGTTTTCAAATATTCGCACACCCCTAATCCATACGTCAAAAATGAGCAGCTTCACGAAAAGTTATTCCGCCTTGACATGAAGAAATAAAATAATTCTTGTGTCGTCCCATTTTTCACAAATGACCCTGAAACATTCGTTTTATTACGAGAGCACGATACTTTATCAAAACTTAATATTGCAGTGTGTTGGAATGAAAAGCAAACGTTTCCGAAATCCAAATGTTTACTGAAAAGCGAGATAAAAGACTCGACACCTGCGAATCACGAAATAAACGTCATTTCATGTTCATGAAATTTAAATTCGTGTCAAATTACGTGAGTTAAAATTTCAGTTGAACGATCTGGTTGTTTGGAAAGAGTAATAAAACTCCCGTTTTTACGAGGCGACGTAGTAATAAAAAGCAATAGAATTCGTTGAGCCTAAAATTCGTGCTGTGTTTCTCTGTAAAATCAGTGGATCGGGATGTGCAGCGTGTTTGAATAAAACGTGTGAGACAGTCATTTTGATGAATATTTTTATTGAACATTAATGGAATTTTTTCCACGAATACTGCATACAAACGATACGAGATGGTTCGAGATAACGTCGAGGCTGTAAATAAACAGCACGAGTGTTGCGCACACTCGTTAGGCGACAAATAATTCTCGACGTTCGTTTACCGAAGATTTAATTATTTGTACGTCGTTCGAGAAGCTGTAAAAAAAAAACATGACACGAGACTGTCGGCTGTGAATACGAAATACTTGGCGTTTCGTTACAAGCAACTAGAGAAACGGAATCACAATGGTATTCGAATAAAAGAGGTTAGAATACGGAAAACGCAGATAAGCGACACGATAAAATAGACGCGAAAGAACGAATGAATTTCTAAACTCGTCGAGCCCAAAGACTAGGCAATGCGTTCGTGATAACAGCGTATAATTACATGATAATGTGAAATGGAATGTGTAGTCGAAAGTGTCGACTGAAAAACAAACGGAGTTACAAAAGTGAGAATACGACGACGTTATTTTATTTTCATTTTAATTTCCACTCTCCGTTTTGTCCATCGCGCGCGCCTTATTTTTCTAACGAGTTTTTTCAATTCGTGCCTCCGTAGTGTTTCTATTTTGGTCAAAATCGATCGGACGACGCGGCTCGTGAAAAAAGTCGAGACTTTTTCGTTGACGTACGTTTCCTTACGGAATGGAAATAAATCTAAACATTCGATACAAAATGAGGCGCTGCGAGCATGAACAAACCTGTTTGAATATCTGCAAACACTGCTGCGATGCCACAACACATTCGCAAACGTGCTCGGGGTGCTCGAAAGCTAACCGAAGCTTTCCGAACGGCTCCGAGCTCGCGGAACGCATGGACGAAGAGCAAAAGGAAAAGGAGAGCGTTCTCATTCCTCTTACCGTAAAATTGACAAGTCTTTCGTCCATGAACCGCCCGTTACGTTACGTTGCTAGTATTCTAAGTTCGCGATCCATACGAGTGCGAACATGCCGAGTCTCCGAAAGGATTAGACTCTTTACAATTGCAAATATTCAAAGATATCGAGGCGTCAAAAAAAGTGAATGGATCGCGACTGCTCGCTCTGCTTTCCCAACCTTCTTTACGTTGAGTTTTCCCGCGTAAGTGGCGCGATTTTTCGGTTTCGCATGAATTTTCAATTGTCCATTCTCGAAATACGTTTGAGGCTGTTCTCGGAAAATCGCTGTAGTCTGTCGTCCCTACACTTGTCGTAGCTAAGCGACTTATTTCGAAAAACAAACATTTCCCAAGTAGATTTATAGTTATCGCTTGAACAATTACGGATTTTATTGACCAATGGGTGTGACATCGAGAC
>JBAJMU010000008.1:11906407-11934020 GCA_037952995.1 Hyposoter didymator
AAAAGATGAATATTTTGTTCGATACGTTCGACTAAACGTTTTTTCGAATAATCCCAAAAATTATGTCAATGCAGCAAACAAAAATTTTAGAAAATCTCTTCGGAAGCAAATTTTAGTCGTTCTACTCGTAAATTTCGCTGATAATTCCGTTAGAAAGCAAATACACTGCCAAAATGACGAAAATTTTGAAATTATCAAACAAATATTGTTGACGACATACGATTTTTTGGCTCTGAGATGTCGTCAGAATAATCGATAACAAAAACCTGACAATTATTTATCGCAGAGTAATTTGTGAAAAGTTGCAGCATTGCGCAACCGAGAGAATGAATTTTCATAAATTACAGAACCGCCACGAAATTTTTTATTTCGCCCGGCGATTAACTACATTTCCAGCGAGTTAATCGATCTCGAGAACGACATGCGGCACGAGAACTCATCAGATTACCACCCAAAGGCACCTTGGAGACAGAAAGAGGGAGAGAGAGATCGATTTGAAGCGAAGAATTAAAAAAAGACCGCGTACTATAACGAGCGACTGAACTTTGTGGACATTAACGCAGTAACTTGTCGCTCAAAGGGCGATGAGTCACAGCAATCGACAGAGGCAGCTGGAGCAACCGAGATGCTCCCGCGGTATCAAAGTTTAATCTCCAGACAGTTACGATTGCACGGAATGGTGAAATGTTAAGAAATTTTCATGGCAAGATCGACAAAGTCTGGACGTTGACATGGAATCTTTCGAATTGCAAAATGAACGAAAATTTACAATTTCTATAAAAAGTCTACGCCCTCATCCTCCGAACCCGCGGCTGGAGCTGATAAGGCAGGGGAATACCATGTGGTCAGATTTTTCAATGCTCTGTCATCGTAACTGCGGAAAGATAAAGAGGCATTTTCTCTCAGACACGAAATCGACCGAAGCGATTATTATTTCTCTACGATATGCGAGACAGATTTCCAACGACATTGAACTGCACGATTGATATTTCATTTATTCGTGAAGAAATAGGCGTCGACTCAATTATATCAACTAGGTCAACAATTTTATAACGCGCGATGATCGTCTCTGTTAAGAATTGATAAATGCAGACAATTCACCAGTCAGAGGTTAATCGATCAAATTTTATCAGCATTGCTAAATAATTCGAAAGAATAATCGACGAAAACAATAAAAAATATCGTTTTATGTCATCGAAACGACACACTGGGAATGTAATTTTGTTAAAAATGGTCCATATTTTGTTTTCATACGGTAAACTAAATATTTTTTTGATAATTTCAAAATTTTCGTTATTTTGCCAGTATATTTGGTTTCCAACGGAATTGTCAGCGAAATTTACGAGTAGAACGACTAAAATCGGCTTCCGAAGAGACTTTCTACATCTTTGTTTGCTGCATTGACATAATTTTTGTGATTATTCAAAAAAACGTTTAGTCCTTAAGTAATTGTTGCATTGGAAGAAAAAAAGAAGAGGAAACGATAAAAGGGTTAATTAATAAATAAACGTTATGATAAATGAATTTCCTCGCGGCGTCGTGAAGTCAGGAGTACTAATTGCTCGTACGTTGATTATCATTGCAGGATTTCGCAACCGTTGTTCCTCGGAGGTTTATTACAATATTTTTCCGGAGTGAATACATCGAGGACAAACGCTTATCTTTGTGCGGGCGGCGTTATAATGTGCTCGGCGCTATACACGCTTTTCGATCATCCGTATATGATGGCAATAATGCACATGGGAATGAAAATGCGAGTAGCTTGTTGCTCGTTGATTTATCGGAAAACGTTGAAGCTCTCGAAAACGGCGCTGGGTGAAACGACCATTGGACAAGCGGTCAATCTTTTGTCCAACGATGTCAACCGATTCGACGATGCAATTATATTTCTTCATTATCTCTGGATCGGACCACTCGAGACTTTTATTGTCACGTACTTCTTGTACGTGCAAGTTGGCTTTGCCGCTTTTATTGGTGTCGCCTTACTCTTGATGTGCATACCGCTTCAAGGTTCGTTTACTAATTCCATGGGAATCAACAATTTTCTCCTTTTTCTCAAATTTAAAAAATTCTTAAGTCAAAATTCAGGAAATTACGAAAAAATTCAAGTTCACTGTCCAACGGTGTAAATAAATATTTTAAAAAAACAACAACAACAATTTCTGGCTCGTTGCATGCGAAATTTGCGAATAAAATTCTGAATCTTGGTTCGAGGCGAAAAATTCAATAAATCACACGCTCTCACTCGACAGGATTTCTTGGCAAGAAAATTTCAGTCCTGAGATTGCGAACTGCGATAAGAACCGATGAAAGAATTCGTCTGACGAACGAAGTGATAACTGGCATCCAACCGATTAAAATGTACACGTGGGAAAAGCCTTTCAGCGACGTGATAGACAAAGCTCGAAGGTATATTCGTAAAGCTCGCATTTTGTCATTTTTTAAAAAACTTTTTCTCATTCGATGGAATGACTCGACGCAACTTTATGTTCGCAGGCGCGAAATCAAAGTCATAAGATCGACGTCGTACATCCGTGGCTTTATGATGTCCTTCAATGTATTCACCACGAGGTTGTCTCTTTTCGTCACCCTACTCGCTTACGTTCTTGCTGGAGAAACTATAACAGCCGAAAAAGTCTTCATTATGACCACCTATTATTTTGTCCTCAAGGAATCAATGACCGAGTTTTTCCCTTTGGGTAAATATGAGAGCCCGAGCCCTCGTTCAATTAACCCCTCGAGCGGCGATGACGTCAAATCGCCTCCAAAATCCATATTAATTTTTTTCCATCTGGCCACTGAGCTCGCAAGCATTGATTCATCGTATTGCGTTGGCACACTGAAAAGAAAATTTTGTTGATAAAGATGAATATTTTGTTCGATACGTTCGAACGATTTTTTGAATAATCCCAAAAATTGTGTCAATGCAGCAAGAAATTCTTTAGAAAATCTTTTCGGAAGCAAATTTTAGTCGTTCCATTTTAACAAACCCAAACAAAAATTCGGAAATTATCAAAAAATATTTAGTTCACCGTATTCAACAAAATATCGACAATTTTAAACAAAATTTCGTTCTCAGTGCATTGAAATTGAATCGAGGGGCTATTCACTTGTGAAATCAGTGGAGCACCTCGCTTTGAAATCGAATGCAAAATTATGAGAAATCGCTTGAAATCCCGAAGAATGTCAGTAAATCGATATTATCTGACCGTGGTTGAAATCCCCTGAAATCAGCTTGAAATCACTTTGAGTCGTTCGAAATCAGCATGAAATCACTTGACTCTGGAAATCGCTGGAAATCTCGCTCGAGACAAAGAAATTTTGTTATGCTTTTTCGTAGTATTGTTTACCAGGCCCTTGCGGTAATTTTGATAATAAGCTATTGAAAAAACAATGAATTAAACCCTTTTCGGGGTTTTTCTTTGATTGCAGTGATTTCAGGAATCATTCGAAACTCACTGTTGAAATCGAACGAAATCACTCGAAATCAAATGAAATTCTATGAATTCATATAGTCTGAGAAATATTTAGAATCATTCTTGAAATCACAAAAATCATGTGAAATCGACTTCAGTCGGAAATCACTTTGGCACCTCACGAAACAGTGAATAGCCCCTCGNTTCAACATTTTCAATACCGGCATTATTTAGAATTTTATGTTATTCAGCGTAGTCCTCGTAATTGACGAATCAAGTTTTTCTTCTGTAAAATGATTTCTCAATTTTGTTGACACAGGTAAATGGCCACATTGCATACGCGAGTCAAGACCCTTGGCTTTTCGCCGGTTCGGTGAGGCAAAATATACTGTTTGGTAGAAAAATGGATCAGCGTCGTTACGACCAAGTCGTCAAGGTTTGTCAGCTCAAGCGAGACTTTGGTCTTTTACCTTACGGGGATAAAACGATCGTTGGAGAGCGAGGAATCAGTTTGTCCGGTGGTCAACGTGCGAGGTAAATAAAAAATCCAACGATAACCAGCCTCATTCCCTCACAATATTTCTCTCTTATTTACTAAACAGTTTCACCTTTACAGAATAAATTTTGCGAGAGCGGTGTACGCGGATGCACCGATATGTTTATTCGACGATCCTCTGAGCGCGGTTGATGCTCACGTTGGTAAGCACATGTTCGAGGAATGCATAGAGAAACATTTGAAAGGAAAAACGAGAATTCTCGTAACTCATCAGATGCAATTTCTTCGCAACGTCGATTGGATCGTCGTCCTCAAAGACGGTGCCATTCACGCTGAAGGGTAAATCAACCACGCTCCAATTATTACGAAATATCTCGCAAAAATGAATAATTCCAAAATATTTAAACCTCGTAAAAAATAATCGAATATTAATAAAAAGTAAGAACGCGGTTTGACTTTCTTCAGAACTTATAAACAATTGGCAGCGCTGGGCATAGACTTTGGTACGTTGCTGGAGGTTCGATCGAAACAGGAAGAGAATTCTTCGGTGCCAGTGACTCGAAGTAATTCTCGTCGCACGAGCTATACCTCGGCCAGTTCGACAGAAATAAACGACACCGTCGACGCCAGCAACGACGAAGAACCTGACGAAGTAATAAATACAAAACTTTTCGCACAAAGATCGACGAAACGGTTGCGACTATTTAATTAATCCTATTTTATTGATTCATCGAGGTTGCCGAGATGCGAACCAAGGGCAGCGTCAGTGGAAAGACTTATCGGGCGTATTTGCGAGCCGGTGGTAATTGGTTCTTAATATTCATGGTTTTCGCATTGTGCGCAGCAGCTGAATGGGTCGCCAGCGGTGGTGACTACTTTATTGCTGAGTGGGTCAACATGGAGGAACGAGAACATAAAAACGTACGCGTTTATTCTTCAGTCGCCATTGGCGTTGCATGCTTTTTTTTTTTTAATAACTTTGTGGCGATTCGAAACTAAAAAGCGTTTTTTGAATAATCCCAAAAATTGTGTCATCGCAACAAGAAATATTCTATAAAATCTCTTCGGAAGCAAATTTTAGTCGTTCAAATCGTAAATTTTGCTGACAATTCCATTAGAAACCAAATATTCTGCCAAATTAACGAAAATTTTGAAATTATCGAAAAATATTTAGTTCACCGTTTTATATTGACGATTTTTAACAAAATTTCATTGGAAAAGATCGATATTTTGTTCGATACGTTCGACTAAACGTTTTTTTTAAATAATCCCAAAAATTGTGTCATCGCAACAAAAAATATTCTATAAAGACTCTTCGGAGGCAAATTTTAGTCGTTCTGCTCGTAAATTTCGCTGACAATTTCGTTAAAAACCAAATATTCTGCCAAAATAACGAAAATTTTGAAATTATCAAAAAATATTTAGTTTACCGTTTTATATTGACGATTTTTAACAAAATTTCATTGGAAAAGCTCGATATTTTGTTCGATACGTTCGACTAAACGTTTTTTTTAAATAATCCCAAAAATTGTGTCATCGCAGCAAGAAATATTCTATAAAGTCTCTTCGGAAGCAAATTTTAGTCGTTCCAATCGTAAATTTCGCTGACAATTTCGTTAGAAACCAAATATACTGTCAAATTAACAAAACATTTTGAAATTATAAAAAACTATTTAGTTCACCGTATTCAACAAAATATATTTGACTCTGCAGGCGACTGTCGAGCTGGGAAAAGACGCCGAAGTTTATGAAAGAGCTTTGGACACTTCTACTTGCATCTACATCTACAGCGGTCTGACGGTGCTTACTATAGCGATAACCCTCGTGCGTTCATTCTCCTTTTTCGAGATGTGTATGAGAGCCTCGATAAACCTTCACGACCAAATGTTTCGACGTATCAGTCGCGCGACGATGCGTTTCTTCAATACAAACACATCGGGCCGAGTGCTCAATCGATTTGCCAGAGACATGGGCTTCGTCGACGAATCTCTCCCATTAACGATGATCGATTGCATACAAATCGGGATGAAACTTCTATGCATTGTCATACTCGTTAGCATCGTCAACCCTTGGCTCATCATACCAACCCTTGTTATTGGTTCCATTTTCTACTATCTCAGAGTCATATATTTGGCAACGAGCAGAAGCGTCAAACGTCTCGAAGCAATCAGTAAGTCTAATCGATGAAAAAAATATACCAAGTTGAAGTTTGCAACGTTGGAATGCAACGAAATTCGCTTATTTCTTGGGCAAATCTCAAGATTCTCATCGAATATTTGGTCAAGACAAAAAAACGATAATTTTTTAGCGTTTATAGAGAAAATGAGTGCGAAAATTGTTCTGGTTTTAAAAATTGAACAAACAATTGATAAAAAAAACGTATTTTTCGTTGGGACCCAACGTTGCGAACTTCAGGCTCGTTTTTTGCTCGTACGTAAGAAAACCACGAAGTTGAAGTTTGCAACGTTGGAATGCAACGAAATTCCCTTTTTTCTTGGGTAAATCTCAAGATTCTCATCGAATATTTTGTCAAGACAAAAAAACGATAATTTTTTAGCGTTCGTAGAGAAAATCGGTGCGAAAATTGTTCTGGTTTTCAAAATTGAACAAACAATCGATAAAAAAACGTATTTTTCACTGGGGCCCAACGTTGCGAACTTCAGGCTCATAAAAATATCGCCAATTTTCCAAGCTACACATTATTCCCAAGTTTTCAATTCTTTTTGCATATTTTTCTTGCAAGATTTGCTACCTAATTTTTGTTTTTCATGGAGTAAAAACGAAACTCGGTGGACAAGGTCGTGCAGAGGTTAAATTGTAAAATTTGATTGCAGCACGGTCACCGATTTACAATCATTTGAACGCGACGCTTCAGGGTCTCGCGACGATACGTTCGTTCGACGCTGCTAATGTTTTGACAACAGAATTCGATCATCATCAAGATCTGCATTCATCCGCTTGGTACATATTCATCGGTTCGTCTCGAGTATTTGGTTACTGGTTGGATATTTTTTGTCTCATATACATCGCTCTGGTTACCTTGAGTTTTCTCGTGCTCAGTAGCGACGATCCTACTTCGACACCGGGAGGAAATGTAGGTCTCGCGATAACCCAGAGCATAGGATTGACAGGAATGTTTCAGTGGGGAATGCGCCAAAGTGCCGAATTAGAAAACCGGATGACATCGGTCGAGCGCGTGCTCGAGTATAGCAACGTCGAGAGTGAACCGCCTCTCGAGAGTGCTCCGAACAAGAAGCCCAAAGAAACCTGGCCTCACGAAGGAAAAATCGAGTTCAAAAGCGTTTTCTTGCGTTATTCTCCGCTCGAACCACCGGTTTTGAAAAATCTCAATTTCGTCGTTAAGCCGCGAGAGAGAATTGGCATCGTCGGTAGAACCGGGGCTGGAAAATCATCGTTGATTCAAGCGCTCTTTCGTCTCGCTAACGTCGAAGGAAGAATCGAGATCGACGGTGTCGAAACCGGCGAGATCGGTCTTCACGACTTACGTTCAAAAATCAGTATCATCCCGCAAGAACCTTTCTTCTTCTCCGGTTCTCTACGCTCCAATCTCGATCCTTTCGAAGTCTACACCGATGTTCGATTGTTAGAGGCATTGGAGGAGGTCGAACTCAAGGAATGGGGTCTGGAGGCTCGCGTCAACGAGGGCGGCGGCAATTTGAGCGTTGGCCAGCGTCAACTAGTTTGTCTAGCTCGCGCCATCGTACGCAACAATCCTATACTCGTACTAGACGAGGCCACTGCCAACATTGATCTCCGGACCGACGAGCTCATACAAAAGACAATTCGTCGCAAGTTTGAAAATTGCACGGTCCTCACAATTGCCCATCGACTCAATACCGTCATGGACAACGATCGTATACTTCTGATGGATGCCGGCTCTGTCGTGGTAAGAATCCTCATAACATTTTCTCGGGGGGAAAAAGAAAATGTCCTGAAAAAATCTTGATGGAAAATTTTCTTCCGAATACTCAGAGTCAACGTTACGATTATTTTTCTCCTTTTCGCAGGAATTCGATCATCCCCACATCCTGCTGCAAAATCCATCAGGATTCCTCTACAGCATGGTCCAAGAGACGGGGGATTCGATGGCCGCCGGGTTAGCGGAAATAGCAAAAAGAAATTATTTACTCCGGAATAGTTTGACGTCAGACTGATCTCCTAGAAAAACCCACGAAGGAAAACGTTCTCGTCACTTCCTCTGACTGCTCAACCAAGTAGTTTGACCTTCTAAAATCGAAACTGCCGCGCCAACAATTTTCTAACGTTGGCACACAGTCCTTGGTCTTCTCTCCGTTTCTTCAATATTTTCCTTCACGAAAATTAACTCCACGCTGTTTGGAAGACATGGACGGGCATTTATTATTCATTATTGAAAATTGGTCTCGCACTTGCATCGGAATGTCGCTCAAGAAGCAGTATTATTTTTCCTTGTCAGCCATTACGAAGTATTGCGCGCTCTGCTCAAGGCTCCACTCGACTTTTTAGAGACTTATCAATTAACTGCCATTTACTTAATCATTTTTTTCATTCATTATGCGCTAAAAATAAAAACGAATCCGATCGAATATCGCGCAACAAAATTGCAACTAAAATTTAGAAACAATTTTTTTTTATCCAGAATTTCCGAAACAATTCGTAATAAAAAAAAAAATGAAAAAACCACCGAGAGCCCTAGCACGGTCTCGTATGCTCGGTACGACTTTTCAAGTTTTTTTGAAGTTGAAGAAAGAAAAATCGAGTCACCACGACTTTGCGGTTTGCATCGTTGACATTCAACGGAAGCCATTAATTTGTACTCATTTTTTTAAAGCAGAACCAAAAATTCACACGCAGTATTCATCTACGAAAATGATTCGCAAATTAAAAACTGAATGTCAAAGACAAATTGGTGATTCTGAAAATCCAAAAAATTGTCAAGGGATTAAATATTTCTCGTTCGGTCCCAACGATGCGATCGTTATTCACCGATCGAGCAATTCTACTCAAGACTGTTTCAAAATAAAGAAAAATAGCAATTACGTTACACGAAAGTTGGTCAGTGAGGTTTGTCATATTTTTTCATAAAATTGTGCATTTCAAAGAATTTTTATAACAATTTTTTACAAAGAGTAGACGGTCGGACGGTCACTGGCTGGGCGAAATGTCGAGCAATGTCTCAAATTACGATTTAGAATGACTTAACAGTACTTAAGACCAAGTGTCATACCGACTGAGCTGCTGCAAGCGCGAAAGAGATAAACTTCGTGATTGAAATGTTGGCACATCGTTCGTTTAATCAGATTGAGAAAAGTTTGAGCTCAAGAGGCAGAAATATTGAAACTGGTTGAGAATTTTCCCATTTTTCTTTGTTCGAACATTTTCGAACTTTGTGGGAAAATTTCAGCGTCGACAATCGAGGAGTTGAGTAATTGGTCGATTGGCTTAAAGTGCTGCTCTTCGTGGGACATTATGGAAAATCTTCTACATACGAAGAACAACAAATCGATTTTTTCGATACCTTTTTAAAATCTTAATTTGCTATTTAAAAAGTTCTAAGCTCGCGATCTATCGTCTCGAGCATTTCACGAATTCGCCAATTTTGATCAAGTTTTTTTTTAATTTGCGTTAATGGCGATCGCGTGCGAATCTGGTTTTCCCAACTTGTCTTCGTATTACGTATTCTTATGCATTTATTATTACGATATTCCACATCGTGATGGCCGTGTGACTTGCGTCGAATAATTTTGTTACTGTTGTCATTACTGTATAACTATTGATTAAGATAACGATACCGTGTGGACAGTTTGAAGTGTATAGCAATATCCTTGAAACGCGCCAAGTGCCTAAACGCGAACGAATGATGATGTAATGCTAATAAAATTTTTTATTTATACAACTCGACGTCTGTGATGCTTGAATATTATTTCCATGGATTCTCCTTTTTCCCAAGTCCCGAAAAAACATTTCCTTCCTTCCCCAAAGTTTCCATAACTTGAGAATCGAAAAGTCCAGCTTTGGTTTTGAATTTGCTCGACAGACGAATAATGACAGATATCATCAAGTTGCGACAATACGAGAGCGACTCTGAATAATAAATCTAGTGCTCGTTGATGCGACAAAGTTTTATCACATCTTAGTAAACAGTGAGAACCCCGTTTCCACCTATTCCAAGGTTTTTGAACCGTTTTAACGTCGAGATTGTACAAAACAAATAAATAAGTTTCCCCCTCCCCACACGAGCGTGACACCAACGAACCCCCTCTACAAAAATCGACTTTGTCTTCGTTTTGCACATTCTTCAGTTGATCGATGCGCGACGTTTCAAACGGGTATAGAATTTCGTTGAGAATCTGCATCGAGATCCTCACGATTTCCTGAGGAAAGTTTTTCTCAACGCAAAGTTCAGTTTCTTTTAAAATTTCCGCACGATTGTGACTCCGAGCTTTTCACAGCTTCATCATTCGATACTGATTCTGTTTTTCTAATCTCGACTCTAAAATTTTCGAAGATCCTTACTCGTCGTCAGGTATGCTCTGAAATTTGTTTCCGCTTCGAAATATGCGCTCTTCGGAACATGTAACTACTGTTTTATGTGGCAGCACCAAAAACTTACTCTATACACACCGCATTTCACTCGAACAAAACTCTCCTGCTCCGCACATGACCAGGGACATTGATTAACGATTTTTTATCACTCGCAGCTCAATTTTCGATGAAACTTGAAATTGTGTTGATTTCTTGAGAAACGAGGTTCGTCATTCGGTATAATTGATCGAGTTGTAACAGCTTTATAGATTGCGTGAGGCGCCAATGACTCTGTAGTCTCTGCAACGTCAAATCAAACATGTTTCTGTAGCTTGTACAGTCCGATCCACGCATCTGATACGTCGACACATAACCTAATTCGCCGTCACACTTTTTCAAAACACACGACGAGAGTGGCGTGAGGAGGAATTATGACGTCGTGGCATGTTGGTAGGAATGTTTGCCGCGAAACACAGTCAGCTGGAAATTTATACGTGCGATGTTTTCGTGAACATGACCTTCTCCACGCTTTTCGGAAAAAAAATGCATAAAAATGTTCATTTAGGGGAGGGGAGGGGACATTTTAAAAAAAAATCGTCAGACAAAGAAAATTTAATAGAGCGTAAAGATTCGACACCGCGAGAAATCGATTCAACGTTTTTGCGAAAATCTCCGACATTTCCAGTTTGAAAATTCACTCGAAAGCATCGATACTGCGATTCCTTTTACGCGCAATACATAGGATTTGCCGTGAGTCGTGGGATCGAGGATGTTGGTTTCGAATGGAACGATCGAAGAAATGCAGTAAAATGATTTTCTTTATTAATCGATACTCGTGCAATCAAAACGTAACAACGAGGGGAGTTTCTGTTCGATGATATCGCACTTGGCACGCGTCGTTTCTGTTTCTCTTCGTCACAATCCCTGTCGCTCGAGTTTCGTTCGCTCACTGCTGCATCCTGCTTGGTCGATCTGCTCGACACTTTTCTGCTTCCTACCGACTTTCCTCATCGACGCATACGCACTCCGAACGTCCTTATCGTCCAATCATGGAACACCGTGCACCTTTCGCTCTCTCAAAATCTTATTCCTACACCCTCTGTCGGTAACGCTCGTCCTCAGGCATTCATCCAGCTAATTTTTGGCTCGATTTTTAAACAGAAATTCAACATGACCGAAAAAAACATTACGACGATTTGATTCGATCGACATTGGCGTCGACTACACGGAAGGACGGCAACAGCGACAGACGGCACTTCGTAAGGTATTAATAAAGCAGCAAAAACGATTATTCATAATGGATGGAAACACTCGGATCGAGAGGAAGAAAAGTCCGAGAGAAGGTGCCAATGTACTGAGTGCTTTGACATTTTCGTGAGTAGAAATGAGCAATTTTGAAAATTCGTTCAATCATTCAATTTTATAGCGCTCGAGAAAAAAAATTTACACATTATCGTATCCGTATAAGCCTTCGAGTGCATACTGGGTCATTTTGACCCCAAAAATATTTTCCGTCACCGATTGTTCGGCATTCAATGGCTCTGAATGTTTTGCGATTCAATTTTCGTTTTCGTGTAAAAAAAAAAAATAATTTCGACACAAAATGTAGAAAATTTACTACAAAAAACGTTTCTACAAAAAAATGAGCTTTTCTATACAATGGGCACAGGTGGACACTGAGAACTTTCTGGACTGGGTATCAGAGGGACCTGGAGCTCGACGATCTTTCAAAACCCTTGGAGGAACACACGAGCAGTATCCTCGGAGACAAAATAAGTGCCGCTTGGGAAGCTGAACTAAGACGCGTCAACGAAATGAAAATCACCAGCCGAAAACGAAAGGGATCGACGAGCTACGACCTCGAGCAGGAAAAAGAGAGAGAAACTTGCCGAAAAATTCCGAGCCTTACCAGAGTCTTGATCAAAGTTTTCGGCTTAAAAATTATGCTTTTTGGTATAACTTTGTTCACCATGGACACGGTCCTCAGGTTAGCGATAGACGCGATGTTTTATCCAAAAAAAAACGCGTTATTAAAATTGTGTCGATGGAGGATTTTTTATTCCGTGCCTTGCAGGATGCACGAACGAAGAGAATTAACATTCGATTGATTTGTTATTTATTGCGCAGGCTCCTGCAGCCGATATTCCTGGGTCGGTTGTTACAATTTTATTCCGGAGGGAAGACTTCGTTGTCCGATGCGTATTTGTACGCCGGTGGTATAATATTGTGCTCGGCAATAAACGTTTTATTCAGACATCCGTATATGTTGGCTGTACTGCATATGGGAATGAAAATCCGGGTGGCTTGTTGCTCGTTGATTTATCGAAAAACATTGAGGCTATCAAAAACGGCGTTGGGCGAGACGACCTCGAGCATTGGACAAGTGGTTAATCTCTTGTCAAACGATGTCAACCGATTCGACGATGCAGTTATGTTTATTCATTACCTCTGGATCGGACCGCTCCAGACAATTATTGTTACGTACTTTTTGTACGAGCTCGTTGGCTTTGTCGCTTTAACTGGCGTTGCCTTGTTATTGATGTGCATACCGCTCCAAGGTTTGTCCTCTCCACTGAAAACAAAATTTTGTCGAAAAAGATGGATATTTTCTTCGATACGTTCGACTAAACGTTTTTTCGAATAATCCCTAAAATTGTGGCAATGCAGCGAACAAAACATTTTAGAAAATCTCTTTGGAATCAAATTTTTGTCGTTCTACTCGTTAATTTCGCTGACAATTCCGTTAGAAACCAAATTTACTGCCAAAATAACAAAAATTTTGAAATTATCAAACAAATTCGACGATTTTTAACAAAATTTTATTCTCGGTGTGAAATAATGAAAAATTCTAGGGGTGTGCGAATAGTGATCGAATCGAATCGAATATTGAAATTCGATTCGATTTTCGAATCGAATATTGAAATTCGATTCGATTTTCGAATCGAATATTCGATTTTTTAGTCGAATATTCGATTTTTTAGTCGAATATTCGATTTTTGAATCGAATATTCGTCGAATTTTCGAGTATTCGATAAATTTCCGAATATTTGATGAATTTTCAATTCGATTTTCGAATAGAATATTCGAGCAATTTTCAAGTATTTCTTAAATTTTCAAATATTTGAATATTCGAAAGAAAATCGAATATTCGAAAGAAAATCGAATATTCGAAAAAAAATCGAATATTCGAAAAATAATCGAATACTCGAAAAAATCGAATATTCGGTTTGAAATTCGAATCAAACAATTCGATTCGATTTGATGCCGAATATTCGAAGTTTTCAAATATTCGCACACCCCTAAAAAATTCTTTTTATTTTTAATTCCCGGAAGTCACAGTCATCTCGTGTTGTGCTGATTTCAAGATTTTCACGAATCTCTCATTCCCCAGGATTTATAGGCAGAAAAATTGCCGCCCTGAGATTACGAACTGCGATAAGAACCGACGAGAGAATTCGTCTCACGAGCGAAATAATAAATGGCATACAAGCCATAAAAATGTACGCGTGGGAAAAGCCCTTCGGAACTCTGATCGAAAAAGCTCGAAGGTTATTTCGATGCCTCTCACACTTTACTCCGTCCAACAGACAATTGCGATTTTTACACTTTTTCCTTGTTAACAGATTTTTATGTTTGTAGACGCGAGATCAAAGTCATCAGAGCATCTTCTTACATGCGTGGCTTGATGTTGTCCTTCAAAATGTTCACCTCCAGGTTGGCTCTTTTCCTCACCGTTATTTTTTACGTCGGGGGCGACCACAAATTAACCGCCGAAAAAGTCTTCATACTGACGGCCTATTACAACGTATTGAAGCAAATGATGACGCACTGTTTTCCCGGAGGTAAAAAAAAAGCGATGCGAAATGTGGCGATTTTTTGGCAAATACACAGAAAATATTTGATTTAATTTTATGAAATTTTGCTTTCCAATTGTTTATATTTTTTGTATTTAGCAATTGCAAGTGTAACAAAAAGTTTGTTTCGCAAAAAAGTCCCACCACTTCTGTCCATTTAACGCTGATTAATTCTCGAGCATTTAGAAGAAACGGTGGATCGTTATTTTTGTGCAGGAATTAGACAAGGAGCCGAAGCGATGGTGTCAATAAAAAGGTTGCAAAATTTTATGCTGTACAACGAAGTTGACGACATCAAGGAAACGCAGAAAAAGTCCAAGATTTGTGAAACGGGAAAGGAAACGGAGCGGGAAACCGAACGCGCCGAGATGATGGAATTTCGTCGTGAGAAAATCATTAACGATGGCTCTGTCATTCTCGAACGTTGTCACGCCAAGTGGCTCAATTCCGACAACGAGGACACTCTGCGTGGGATCAATTTTCGAGTGAAACCAGGTCAGCTAGTCGCTGTCGTTGGCCAGGTCGGCTCTGGAAAATCCAGCTTGTTGAATGTCATTCTGAAGGAATTGCCTATACGCTCCGGCACTCTGGAGGTGGGATGAATTACAAAAAATAGTGAAGCTCGTTTTTTAGGAAACTAAAGATTTCTTAATTTTTTTTTATTCAGGTGAATGGCAGCGTTGCATACGCGAGTCAAGAGCCTTGGCTCTTCGCTGGTTCGGTAAGGCAAAATATAATATTTGGTCGAGAACTGGAGCCGCATCGTTACAGAAAAGTAACAAAAGTTTGTCGCCTGGAGCGAGACTTTGGTCTGTTGCCTTTCGGGGATAAAACGATCGTCGGAGACAGAGGCATAAGTCTGTCCGGTGGTCAGCGAGCGAGGTAAACAGACAAACAACCATGACCACGATTCAATTTTGTTTCTCCGATTCACTAAACAGTCCTGTGCGCATACAGAATTAATTTGGCGAGGGCCGTTTACGCGGACGCAGCAATATATCTGTTGGACGATCCTCTGAGCGCCGTCGATGCCCACGTCGGCAAGCAAATTTTCGAGGACTGCATAGAAAAGCATTTGAAAGGGAAAACCCGAATTCTCGTAACCCACCAGTTGCAATTCCTCGCAAACGTCGATTGGATCGTCCTTTTCAAAGACGGTCTCGTACAAGCTGAAGGGTAAAAGAATCGTCCAGCTCGCTGGTATAGTACAAAGAACGTCCCTCTACAAATCTACGACAACATTGCATACTCAGTTTCCCTTAATTTTTCCAGAACTTATGAACAATTGGCAAAGATGGGCGTTGATTTTGGGAGATTGCTCGAGTCGGAATCTCCTGTCGAGCAAGAGAATTTCGTCGCACCAGTGAGTCGAAGCAATTCTTGTCGTGCAAGCTGTACCTCGCTCAGTTCTGTTGGGACAAACAAAATTAACGATGCCGACAAACAAGAGGAACCTACCGAAGTAATAAATGCACAAATCGCCATTTACCGAGAATCCTATGGTCCTATCAATTCGTTACTACACATGTTTTTATTGATTGCCTCGAGGTAGCAGAGATGCGTACGAAGGGGAGCATCAAGGGACGTACGTATTCGTCGTATTTCCGAGCGGGTGGTAAACGGTTCGTGGTACTCATCGTTTTACTATGTCTTGCGGCTCAATTGGCGATCAGTGCTTGTGACTATTTCATCGCTCTGTGGGTGAATATGGAGGAAAGAAAAAATAGAAACGTGAGTACTTTTTTTTTCTCGTCATTTTGCATGTCAACGCGATTTGATCGGATGGAATTGGTTTTTTTTTAAATCCAGGAAACTGTGGAACAGAAAGATACATTTTTGACAACGCCTTCAGATGCAAACACGAATATTTACATCTATAGCGGTTTGACCGGACTCGCCATATGCATTACTCTCCTACGTTCGTTTTCCTTCTTCGGGATGTGTATGCGAGCTTCGATGAAGCTTCACGATTTCATGTTTCGGAGCATCAGTCGCGCAACGATGCGGTTCTTCAATACGAACACATCGGGACGGGTACTGAATCGCTTCGCCAGAGATGTCGGCTCTATTGACGAATCCTTACCGATTACGATGATGGACTGCATAGACAGTGGATTAACACTTTTGGGTGTTATTGTCGTCATTGGAATCGCAAACCCTTGGCTCATGATACCGACCGTTATTATTGGCATTATTTTCTACTTCCTAAGAATCTTTTACGTAGCGACCAGCAGAAGCGTCAAACGCCTCGAAGGAATCAGTGAGTAGTTTTTATTCTAGTTTGTCAATTTATAATCAAGTTTTCAGTCTCGTAACTTTGATGCTTGACGAGACTTTGGATGGAAAGGGTTTAATGAGAGATTTTATTGCAGCGCGTTCACCCGTTTATAATCACTTGAACGCGACGCTCCGGGGTCTCGTAACGATACGTTCGTTCGATGCCGCCGAGCTCCTGAGCCAGGAATTCGATCACCATCTCGATCTCCATTCCTCCGCTTGGTACTTATTCATCGGTTCGTCTCGTCTATTCGGTTATTGGTTGGATATTTTTTGTCTGATATACATTGCTCTGGTGACGATGAGTTTTTTCGTGCTCGGTGAGGACGATCCTACTGCGACTCCTGGTGGCAACGTGGGTCTGGCGATAACTCAGAGCATTGGATTGACCGGAATGTTCCAATGGGGAATGCGACAGAGTGCCGAATTAGAAAATCAAATGACATCGGTTGAGCGAGTGCTCGAGTATAGCAACGTAGAGAGCGAACCGCCTTTCGAGAGCCCTGCGGACAAGAAACTAAAAAACACGTGGCCTCAGCAAGGAAAAGTCGAATTCAAAGAGATTTCCTTGCGTTACTCGCCGCTCGATCCGCCGGTATTGAAAAACGTTAATTTCGTCGTCCAACCCCATGAGAAAATTGGCATCGTCGGTAGAACCGGGGCTGGAAAATCTTCGTTGATCCAGGCGCTCTTTCGACTCGCCGATGTCGAAGGTAAAATTGAGATCGACGGCGTCGATACCAGCGGAATAGGTCTCCACGATTTACGTACGAAAATCAGTATCATCCCCCAAGAACCTTTCATATTCGCCGGCTCTTTGCGCTCCAATCTCGATCCTTTCCAAGTCTACAACGACGTCCAATTATTAGAGGCACTCGAGGACGTCGAACTCAAGAATATGACTCTCGAGTATCGCGTTAACGAGGGCGGCAGCAACTTGAGCGTCGGTCAACGTCAATTGGTTTGTTTGGCGCGCGCTATTGTCCGCAACAATCCTCTTCTCGTACTGGACGAGGCAACCGCCAACGTTGATCCACACACCGATCAACTCATACAAAAAACAATTCGTCGCAAGTTTCAAAACTGCACGGTCCTCACAATAGCCCATCGACTTAATACCGTTATGGACAGCGATCGTATACTCGTCATGGATTCTGGTTCTTCGGTGGTAAGAAACTTTATCATCGTCGCGCCACTAGAAATACCAATTCCCCGCAGAACGATTCGTTCCAATTATTTTCATAAAACTACCAAACGTCGTAGATCCCATTTTTCTATCACCGTCTCGTATGATAGAAAAATGAGATCATTGTTCAACAACATATCGACGTTTTTCAATGATACCGAAGTTTGCATCGTTGCAATTCAACGAAAAATCTATTTTTTATTTATTATTTTGATAATTAATTGACTCGTTGGAATTTTTCTAGTAAATTTACTTTTCGAATGGCGAAAAAGACTCTCTCGTGTCGACAAACACTGTACGAAAAATTTGCTGCGATGATTTAACAAAATAATGAATATTTTCGTTGCATTTCAACGATGCAAACTTCAACATCGTGTTTTTCAACAAAATTCTATTTCCCGCGTTCTAATTTTTTTTCCACTTGTGCTTTTCCCCCAGGAATTCGGGCATCCTCATGAACTGATGCAGAACACAAAGTCCGGATACCTCTACAGCATGGTTCAAGAGACGGGAGAATCAATGGCCCAGGCATTAGCAGAGATAGCGAAAAAAAGTTATTCGCTTCGAAACGATTCAACGTCATACTGATTTTATTGAATTCGTGATGAAAAAGAATNAGCCCATCGACTTAATACCGTTATGGACAGCGATCGTATACTCGTGATGGATTCTGGTTCTTCGGTGGTAAGAAACTTTATCATCGTCCCGCCACTCGAAATACTAATTTCCCGTTCACCTTGTTCAACAAAATATCGACGTTTTTCAACGAAATTCTATTTCTCGTGTTCTAATTTTTTTTTCCACTTGTGCTTTTCCCCCAGGAATTCGGGCATCCTCATGAACTGATGCAGAACACAAAGTCTGGATACCTCTACAGCATGGTTCAAGAGACCGGAGAATCAATGGCCCAGGCATTAGCAGAGATAGCGAAAAAAAGTTATTCGCTTCGAAACGATTCAACGTCATACTGATTTTATTGAATTCGTGATGAAAAAGAATAGCAGAAATATATTTGTATATCTATATAAATTCTGCGTCAAGCTGCGGCCTCGAACCCACATTCTTGGATCAAAATCTCTCCAGTTTCCAAAAAACCGAAATTCGGGTCTCAAGAATTCCAAAGAATCTAATCATCTTGTCGCATTTATCGTTATTGTTGTTATTTTTTTATTGTTTGATAAGATGAATGATAACGTGAAATACTTCAAGTTTAACAAAATGGTGAAACTCGCATGTTTCCGCTCTCAATCGTCTCAAGTACAAGTGCCTGAATGATAAAAATAAAGTGTGAACGGACGACGCGATAATGAAATAAAGTTACAACCACTTATTTATATTCTTCTCTCTGTCTCTCTCTCACTCTCTCATTATTTCATCGTATACATTCGGAAAAGCCTTAAAGTCTCCATTCATAAAAATCCATACAAGTGATAAACACGTTTTCACCTCAAAACCGTATTATTGTTAGTCCAAATATCAAATATTTCTAATCATTCGTGACATTTGTGTGCGTACGTATTAATCATTCCATTCACATTTAAATTCGACTTGTTTAATATTTATTTCACAGAACAACGATAGAGAGAACGGCTCGAAAGAATAAAGATATATATTTATATTCGTATAACAAACTCGAGGCTGCGCATCCGGTTGTCAAGTTTCAAGATTCGCGCGGATGCGAGCGCCTTTTCTTGTATTTTTAATACTGACAGTAAAGAAATTACTGTGAAAATAATAAAAAAAATAAGGCTCGTTGAAAATCCACAGACAAGTTGGACTATTTGAAAAGACAAATTCACCGAACATCATTTTCAGAATAATCGTAAGCAGTTATTTAAAAAAATAAAAATTAAAAAGCAAAGCAAATGAATTGATCAATTCATTCGTCACTCGTGACAGTCTACATTTTTTCAAATAAAAAATGCTTGAAATTATCCTCTGTCCAACGTTTATCAGCACCGCACGATAAAACTATGGATTACTCTGTCAAAAATAGTACAAGTAGAAAAAGTTTAACTACCGTTTTCACTGAGCGACAAGATATACAAAACAATTGCGTGTCAAGTCGCGATCTAACTTGGATCTTCACCATCAGTAACATCGATTTTATCGAGTTCTCTAAATTTTTACGAAAAACACGTTACCGATTGTGAACAAAACATTTCTGAGCAAGTTTTACATTTCGTAATTTTTCCTCGCTTTTCGCGATTATTGATCGAATCGGAAATGCTTGGTTGAACGAGGAAATAATCGTTTTCATTTACCACCAAGAGCGGGGACAATTTTCATGAAAATCCGAGCGAAAATGAAAAAAGTTGTGCGCTAGTTAGACGTCGACTTGACCGGGAGTATCTTCGTTGAGACATTTATACATAATACATTACAGGCTCGAGATAAACTCAACGAGAGTTCATTGAAACTAAATCGCGTATATAATATTTAAGGAGACGAAAAAAAAAAGATAATTCGTACGATAAATAATACTGCTAATTAAATAAATAAGGGCTGCTTAACGCGATAGCGCATGACTTCAGTAATACATATATTTACAACGTTTGTTAGATGAGAAAAGCAAAAAATCTGCGTGGAATGACGACGCGAAGGAAAAAGGACGGCAGGCAAAACAGTCGGTAGTTTGAGCTGCATACACGAGGGTATAAAATTATGTGGAGATAAAAAAAGAAGCAGCACGAGAAACCGGGATTTTCGGAAGGATCGTTCGAGCGAACCGACGTTACTCGACGGACGGACCTTCTTTTCGATAAATTGATAAAAGAGAAAAAGAAAAAAACAAAATCCTCATGCAAGGCTCGGAAAATGGAAAGTGAGCGCAGAAGAAAGCGCGTAGCGTCGGTTCGCTTCGAAACTGCGATCGACGAATGCACGATAAAAAGATAAAAGGTCGAGTTGTAGTTCTCACACGAGAACTTCGAGACTCTCGCGTGAACGAGCTTTCTGTTGATTCGATTTATTGCCGTTGGCTTGGACGATCATCCCGACCGATTGACATCTCGAGTTGACGTTGATCCTGAGCGTAGGTGGTCGCTTCGGTGGCATTGACATTCGTATTTTATACCAAAATTGGTAAGCACCGATGCCGCTGCCATCGCCGCTACTCGTTGTCTCTTGCCAACGCAGTATCGTCAAACGATCGAAAGCGATGCCATCGTTGCAATGCGATACTGCAGCGAGACCGTTGCGCCTCGAAGACTTTGCGATCGACGTTGTATTCGGCAAATCTTTTAAACTTATTATTATTGTTCTCGTTGAGAGGGAAGACAATTGTTTCAAAACAGCAGCCACGCTCGATTCGGTCCATACATTTTCCAGACCGTTCGGACCCAAAACTACGATTACTCTTCGTGCTGATGCTGCGCGAGACCCGATCTCGAGACCCCCTGAAAAATCAATATGCAATTTCAATTAAAAAAACAAAAAAAAAAACAAGTGAAAAACTAGGGGTGTGCGAATAGTGATCGAATCGAATCGAATCGAATATTGAAATTCGATTCGATTTTCGAATCGAATATTCGATGAATCGAATACTCGATTTTTTAGTCGAATATTCGATTTTTAAATCGAATATTCGTCGAATTTTCGAGTATTCGATAAATTTCCGAATATTTGATGAATTTTCAATTCGATTTTCGAATAGAATATTCGAGCAATTTTCAAGTATTTCTTAAATTTTCAAATATTTGAATATTCGAAAGAAAATCGAATATTCGAAAGAAAATCGAATATTCGAAAAAAAATCGAATATTCGAAAAATAATCGAATACTCGAAAAAATCGAATATTCGGTTTGAAATTCGAATCAAACAACTCGATTCGATTTGATGCCGAATATTCCAAGTTTTCAAATATTCGCACACCCCTATAAAAAACAAAAAAAAATCTCAAGAGCATCGATACTTACAGTTGTGTTTGATGTGAGTGAGTTCGAGGGTCGTACATTTGAATCGATGTCGCGATTCAAGTGTCGGAACAAGGATGCCCACTGCGAAATTCGAGTCTCTCTCATGGTAACAGACGAGCGCGTCGCAATCCTTGCCATCTGTCGATGGAGTAATTATCATCAAGTTTCACCGACGATAAATCATTCGCGTTGACATAAAAATGTGATATTTTTCCATAGATCTATCGAGAATAAAAATAATTCACAGAACGAACCATCGTCTTCGAGAATCCCGAATCTGTCGCGACACATGACCGCCAATGGTAACCAACATCTCGCGTAGCAAGCTCCGATCGACAAGCCAATGGCAAGAACGAGAAAGCCAAACCACAGGGTTTTCCCCCAGGAACCATTCCGGAATCCGAGATCGTAGAGTGGCTCTGCAAAGGAACAATCAAGTGTAGATTTATTAATTAAGAAACAAAATCAAATGAATTATTCTCATTCCTTTTTTCTTTCGTTTCCTTCGCACGTTTTCATTGTTTGTATGAAAAACAATGGGTCACAATTTTCCGATTTGTTAATAAAGGAAAAAGTCGAGCAATTTGGTTGATTTAAATTTAATTGTGCTTTCAATTTCTCAGCCTCAGTAGCGCAGATGATGCGATGAATTGAGAAAGATGAATATAGCGTTATAATACCTTGACGATAAATATGAGCTGGTAGATTCATTTCATCGTCGACACCGTTGCTGATTCGACACTCGTATTCTCCATAGTCCTCGAGAGAGATATCCTCGATTTCCAGGTAAGATCCGACGATTTCGCCGTCCTCTCTGAATCGAATGAAAAACGATGACATTAAAAATAAAAATAGGAATGACAAGAGAAGCAATAATACGAAAAGTTCGTACTACGATCGCTTGAGAGTTCGGAACTGTGGAAGAGAAAAAAAGGAAAAAATAAAGAACGTCGATTTTTCGAGTACGAAGGACTGAGAGAATAAGTGCGACCACGGAGGAATACAGAAAGTCGATATACGTGGCAGTCTTTGTTCACAGCTACAAACTCGTAGCTCGTAACACTTTCTTATCCTTTTTACTTCACCGATTTTTTTTATAATCTTCTTTTCTCAAGTTGCTCTCGATTTTACGGACTAACGTCGCGAGTGATAGTGAAGAGAAGGGATCGTTGTGGGTAGGAGTCACAAAACAGATAAAAAAAAAAGGTTGGACTGAATTTTTTGCGAGCCCTCACTCAATCCTTCCGGTCTGTCTCACTATTTCCCTTTTCCTCTGTCTCTCGCAATCTTTCCAGCCTCAATTATCCCTCCAGTGTACTTAACCTCAGAGCATCGGAATGCGTTCTCACGGTGGAGCAGAAAGCAAAAAAAAAAATAATCTGGCGAATTGAGTGACAAAAAGTTCTTTCAACTCGGAAACTCGGCAGTTTCAATTCTGCTGGATGCTCGAATATCCAGAGAAAACCTTTGGTCATTTTCTCGAAATTTTTCGTATGCTAAAACGAATTAATGTGAATAATAAAAATGAAACGAGAAAAGTCACGGTCGACAAAACTTGACGACGTATAGTGAGTATATCGATCGATGGAGCAGATTTTTCATTGTAATTCGAGGCTGAGATATGGAAAAGCGAGGATTGGACGAGCCATTTGACAGAAGGCTGGGGAGAAAAGCGACGGAGAATTCTAGTGATGTTTTCTCTCGGTATGTCCAGGTCTCTCTCTCTCTCGAGAGAGGTCAGCGTGCATGACCAACGTATATCGCGACAAGAGAATCGCTCAGACTGAGAGGGTGGAAAAGAGATTCGAGAAAAATGAGAGATAAAAGAAATGGAGAAAGGAAACAAGTTGAAAAGCTGTGGACCGTGGCAAGGAGGAGAATGAGAAGACGAAGCAGGAGCCAAAGAAGAAAAAGAAGAATAAGGAGAAGGAGGAGTTTTCGTCGTTCTCCATCTGGCTGAATAATTTATGCTGCAAAACCGAGAGTATAGTTGTTCACTCTCATATAAGCGAGCAGCTCTCGAACCGCGTGGAAATAAGCTTCAACCGCGCGATTTACGTTTTGTGATAAGACTCGAATTGCCCGTGGCGACCTCTCCGCCTTATTACACATATATATATACACTTTTCTCAACATAGCCATACAAATCTTAATGTATATAGAAAAAATGTGTATATATATATATTAGGGGTGTGCGAATATTTGAAAACTTCGAATATTCAGCATCAAATCGAATCGAATTGTTTGATTCGAATTTCAAACCGAATATTCGATTTTTTCGAGTATTCGATTATTTTTCGAATATTCGATTTTCTTTCGAATATTCGATTTTCTTTCGAATATTCAAATTTTTGAAAATTTAAGAAATACTTGAAAATTGCTCGAATATTCTATTCGAAAATCGAATTGAAAATTCATCAAATATTCGGAAATTTATCGAATACTCGAAAATTCGACGAATATTCGATTCAAAAATCGAATATTCGACTAAAAAATCGAATATTCGATTCGAAAATCGAATCGAATTTCAATATTCGATTCGATTCGATTCGATCACTATTCGCACACCCCTAATATATATGTATCCATAAAATTCGATGATATCGTTCCTCGTGTTCTTACGAGCTGGCGTGGATTCATCGAGATTGTGGAACGTTTAGACAGCTCGGATAGCTGGGGAATTTAAAACGTTGAGCCGGCGTGAATTGGGAGTTGAAAAAAAAAACAAGGAAAAAGGGGGAAAGACAATTTTCCTGCCTTTCGTGCGACTTTCGAGTGTCGTCGAGAGTGCAAGACTTTTTTCTGGGGAGAGGGAGCGCGATGTAAACGACGGGAGAATCGAGTGGGAGGTTTCTGGTGGAATTTAATGAAAATGGCAAGGAAACGTTAAGGAAACGAGGAAAAATCGCGAGCTCCTGCTAAAACATTTGTATTACGTACGATAAAAAATTGTAGATGAACAGGAAATTAAAATTTTTTCATGTCTACGCGGGAGTATTGCATTTCTTCTCGTTATTCCAGCTGCTCATTAAATCTCCGATTACTGTAGTCGTAGTCTCGACATTTTCACGTTCGAGAATTTAGTCTCTGGTTAATTTTTCAAAACCTGCATGAAAATTAATTCAATTATTTTCAAAAAAGCATTTCGCAAAAGGCTCGTGTAAAAAACACTATTAACAATAATACGTCGTCTCAAGTGAGAAAAAGTTTGTCCAACGGAGACATATTTCTCACGCTCTATTCAGAGAATAAAAAAAAAACATGGCAATCCAGGAGAAAAGGAGGAAACGATACTTTTTGCTGGGAGCAGCCTCAAAGAAGGACTTGAAACGAAAGCGATGTTTTGAAAAGTGCTAACGTCTCCATTATCGTGCGATTTTACATCAAAGTGCGTCGAGATTCCAAAACGAGGGGGTAAATGGCTATTTTCACAAAAACTTTAAGCGGTTCGCGAAGAAATCATTCAGTCCCGTATCTTTCAAACGAACCAAGTTTTCTTGCTAGTTTTCCATCCTCCAGATCCTTTTTCACTTATTTTCTTCGTTTTTTACTTTCCATGTCAGAAGAGATTTGAGTTTTTGCATGCATAGTAAAAATCTTTGGCGAGGTCTTGGCCAGAGGAAAGAAGAGGCCTAAAAAAGCAATAGAATGAGAAAAGAGAGGGGGGGAGAGGCATCGAACAAGAAGTCGAGAATCTCTCATCGCTCCAACGCGCTCCATCATTACGGTAATGATACCTTTGCCCTCTCTTCTCTTTTCCTTCTCTCCTCATCCTCCTCCTTCACCTTTGCAAAACGCCTTCGTATACGTTCTCGCCGTGTTCGTTCTTCCGTTCTTTTCTGATCTGGACGTTTTCTTTCTCTCTCTCTCTCTCTCTGTCGCTCATGCTCATGCTTCTCATTGCCTCTTTCTCGTCAATTCTACCAGTTTGCAAGATGATCCTCTTCTCGCCCGTTCTCACTCGTGGAGCTCGTCTGCGAGGACCTCGACGTAACCAACCACAAACGCGAGAGAGCGACCATAACGTCTTGCCATATCCTCGAGTGTTCCTTCGTCCCTTTCACTCGATTCTTTCCTTTTTCTCTCAACGCCTTTGCTCGGCAGAGCATTTCTTATTAACCTTGTACATCGTTGTATTATAAAGCATGTACCGCGAGTTTCTCTCTCTCTCTCTCTCTCGCGCACTCCTTCGCCCTGCGCTTCTTCGACTCTCTGCCTGCGCTCCTTTTACTCAGTCAGCCAGCAGTCAGGATTCGAGAAATCGTGCCAAGCCCTCCCGATGTCTTTTCCCCTTACCATCCGCCAATTCTTCGCTACACAGTTATATCTTTGAGCAGCATCTCCATCGGTAGAATTAACCTCGTATATTCCTTCGGGCGAAATGTTTCTCGGGACGTTCGGCAAAATAATCCGTAATTTCTAGTTTGTCCCGAGTACGAAATCATCGCTGAGTTCATGAACTTCACGTTCATCATTTCATATTCGAAAATGACCATGTTGAAGTTTGCATCGTCGAAATGCAACGAAACGTCATTATTTTGTTATTGCATCGCACAAAATTTTCATACAGTCTTTGGCGACAAAAACGAAAAAGTTTTCTTTTCCATTAGGGGTGTGCGAATATTTGAAAACTTCGAATATTCGGCATCAAATCGAATCGAATTGTTTGATTCGAATTTCAAACCGAATATTCGATTTTTTCGAGTATTCGATTATTTTTCGAATATTCGATTTTTTTTCGAATATTCGATTTTCTTTCGAATATTCAAATATTTGAAAATTTAAGAAATACTTGAAAATTGCTCGAATATTCTATTCGAAAATCGAATTGAAAATTCATCAAATATTCGGAAATTTATCGAATACTCGAAAATTCGACGAATATTCGATTCAAAAATCGAATATTCGACTAAAAAATCGAATATTCGATTCAAAAATCGAATATTCGACTAAAAAATCGAATATTCGATTCATCGAATATTCGATTCGAAAATCGAATCGAATTTCAATATTCGATTCGATTCGATTCGATCACTATTCGCACACCCCTATTTTCCATTCGAAAAGTAAATTTACTAGAAAAATTGCAACGAGTCTATTAATTATCAAAATAATTAACGGAATGAAAAAAATGTTCATTCCGACGATTGTGTCGAGAGACTGCGCGATGTTGCCTTTCGCCAGAAACCGCAACGTGACCCGAGGATGTTTTCATAGTTGGCAGTAATGAAATATAGTGCGAAACTAATTGTATTATTCCATCAATTGCTACTAAACTCTGATATTCATAGATATACACAAAAGTTGTTTTTACCACGTCCTCCGGCGTGTTATTGGCTTTCTCAGAGTTCATGCTTCGTTCGTCATCTTGGTGTGTTACAACAAGCCTGTCTGCGGAGTATAACTCATCAAAGTTTCGTGTAAACTTTGTTCTCGAGTCCCGTAACATTGCGAAGCATGTTAGACGATATTTCCTCGGCCCCTGGGGCTTGACTCTTGCGATAGAATCCAAAATCGAATTTCACGTCGCGAGTGAAAGAGATGGCGAGGGAAATGGAGCGACGATCAGACAAACGGTCCAAATAATTTCATCGGAGCTCAACAATTGTCCGAAAAATATGATAAAATTGAGTAAGCGCCTTATAATTGTGAAAGATTTCATCAACGAATAATCAAAGTTGAGAGATTTGGAGCAATTCAAAAGTCTGTTAAAAGTTTCATATAAAATCGAGTCTCCCATTTTCCTCACAACGCTTTTCTCCTCAGCGCAGAGTCAATATTTCTCGCGTCAATTTCATCGATTTTCTTAACCTTTCATTGGCACACAGAAATAAATTAAAAAACTGTCAGCGCTATAAAGTAGGGGTGTGCGAATAGTGATCGAATCGAATCGAATCGAATATTGAAATTCGATTCGATTTTCGAATCGAATATTCGATTT
>JBAJMU010000008.1:11934363-11947506 GCA_037952995.1 Hyposoter didymator
GAATATTCGAAAAAAAATCGAATATTCGAAAAATAATCGAATACTCGAAAAAATCGAATATTCGGTTTGAAATTCGAATCAAACAATTCGATTCGATTTGATGCCGAATATTCCAAGTTTTCAAATATTCGCACACCCCTACTATAAAGAATAAAATAAAATGAAACAAAACAAAGAAAGAAATTTTGCCTCTTTTTATTTTTTTCAATTATTCTCAGAGCGATTGCGATATTTTTCTGAACCGTTTGGCCGATCGCGAGTACTTGGAAATCTTTGGGGCGACTGTTTCGATAAGAAAGTAAAAAATAAAATTGATGCAATTGAAAAAAAGGGAAAGAAAGTTTGTGTAGTTAATAATAAAAGGAATAAAGATAATTTTACCTTGAAACTTGATGCTGAGACAATCTGCCATGATCCGGTAGTGTAAGGTTACTGCCGACCTTGGACCAGGTCACCGAGTTCTTGGCGTCCGGGAGATCGACACGTCCGAGATAGGCCTCGCAGAATAGTCGTGCCGAAGCTCCGAGAGGTACCATTTGGGAGGCCGGTTTATAGGTGGGTAATGGCTTTCCCGTGTAACCTGCTGCCTCCTCCCCTGCGCGTTTACAAGTCCCGAGTCAATATACACGCGAAAATCCATATACGCTGCACTCGAGTTCGCAGCAAAACTTTATTTTCTCCACGTACTTTTTTTTATCAAACAGAAAAATCCTCCTAGCGCAACGAATATGACGTTTGAATGAACGTGCGAAGCAAAAAATGTTTCCCTCTCAATTGCATGGGTTTAATTTGAGCCGAAGAAGCTCGTGGGCCAGGAACAGAGAAAAAATTTTGAAAAAATTTCAAATTACCATTTTTTATCAACGTCAGTCGACTCGGCTGATAATTTCTAAAGTCCCGAAAAGCCCCCAATTTTCCGCGATCACAAATGCGTGAAAAATGAATGCACCAAGTGCGAAAAAAAAAAAATGAAAAATTTGGATAAAGGCAAATAACGATGTTGCCGAATTGTCATGAATATATTAGGGGTGTGCGAATATTTGAAAACTTGGCATATTCGGCATCCAATCGAATCGAATTGTTTGATTCGAATTTCAAACCGAATATTCGATTTTTTCGAGTATTCGATTATTTTTCGAATATTCGATTTTTTTTCGAATATTCGATTTTCTTTCGAATATTCGATTTTCTTTCGAATATTCAAATATTTGAAAATTTAAGAAATACTTGAAAATTGCTCGAATATTCTATTCGAAAATCGAATTGAAAATTCATCAAATATTCGGAAATTTATCGAATACTCGAAAATTCGACGAATATTCGATTCAAAAATCGAATATTCGACTAAAAAATCGAATATTCGACTAAAAAATCGAATATTCGATTCGAAAATCGAATCAAATTTCAATATTCGATTCGATTCGATTCGATCACTATTCGCACACCCCTAGAATATATATCTCGCGGATATGAATGAAGATATTAATAGAAATTGGGAGGATGGAGAGTTGTATAAGTTGGTGTGTGTGAGCGGCGTGGTGCGTTAGATTATTCAGAGGCCTTGTTAGCGTCTCTCGAAAGCGAGTGTCTACTGGTTCATACATTACGAGCGTATAATACACAAGAAAGCCCAGGTACGTAGAGAAAGGGCTGGTGCTAAATTATTATTACCGGAGGAGGGTTGGCTCGTGTGAGAATGCTCAACGATTTATATCTATACGTGTATATTTATGAGTACGTAAATAAGTGTATACACACGTGTATGCAAAAGACTCGACGAGAAGCTGAGAGAAAGGCAAGAGGCAAGAGTAATAAGCCCGAGAATTTATAGCGGTCATTTGGAAATTTGTTAAGACAGTGATTCTCCGTACTTACCAACAACTTCGAGGCTAATGTCTTCCTCCAACGAGGTGGTGTCGTTTCTTGCACGACAAGAATATCTCCCAGCATCCGAGGATCTCACCTCTTGTGTGTAAATCGTCTGATTCGCGCTTTCGGGATACAGAATGAAGTGACTTTCGCCACCTGGCCAAGGATAAGCACGATTGTCTTTGTACCTGCCAAAATACAAGAAAATAATGCGTTTATTCATTTCATTTCGTATGCGCGATGATTTTTTTCTAAATTACGATTTTTCATTAAAAAAAAACAAAATGTCGCGTCAAGTAACGAAATTCTTTCGGATTTACAGTTAAAAACTAGGGGTGTGCGAATAGTGATCGAATCGAATCGAATCGAATATTGAAATTCGATTCGATTTTCGAATCGAATATTCGATTTTTTAGTAGAATATTCGATTTTTTAGTCGAATATTCGATTTTTGAATCGAATATTCGTCGAATTTTCGAGTATTCGATAAATTTCCGAATATTTGATGAATTTTCAATTCGATTTTCGAATAGAATATTCGAGCAATTTTCAAGTATTTCTTAAATTTCCAAATATTTGAATATTCGAAAGAAAATCGAATATTCGAAAAAAAATCGAATATTCGAAAAATAATCGGATACTCGAAAAAATCGAATATTCGTCGAATTTTCGAGTATTCGATAAATTTCCGAATATTTGATGAATTTTCAATTCGATTTTCGAATAGAATATTCGAGCAATTTTCAAGTATTTCTTAAATTTTCAAATATTTGAATATTCGAAAGAAAATCGAATATTCGAAAGAAAATCGAATATTCGAAAAAAAATCGAATATTCGAAAAATAATCGAATACTCGAAAAAATCGAATATTCGGTTTGAAATTCGAATCAAACAATTCGATTCGATTTGATGCCGAATATTCCAAGTTTTCAAATATTCGCACACCCCTATTAAAAACGCTTTTCTTTCCAACACATTCTCACACTGAGGAGGCAGGGATTTTGAGAAAAAAAGCGTTACAACGAAAAATTGAGAATCGCATGAGAGAATTTTCCGTAACGAAATGGAACGTCGGAAGGGCTTGACATGCCAACAAAATGGTCCTCGAGAGCCGAGCTTGCGGAGTTAAATTTGCCGCATTGCCGGAAGGTTCGCAGGACATACTTTGGGGGGGAAAATTTCGCATCCCGCGCGTACAAACCTCGGAACCGCGGGAGGTTTGGAGAGGCTGCTGGGTTTGCACAACGAAACCGAGACGACAGACCCCTTCGCATACGCATATACCAACTGTGCAAATTTGTGTCTGTCGAACACACACATACACACTGTGCAAGCACTCAGCCAAGTACGAAAACCCGAGCGAGTTTTCCAAGTACATCCGAGAATTTCAACTGCATGGGGAACGTAGCGTGTTCCTCGTGACATTGCTCATACAACAGGGCGAGGGTGTAATCCTTGAGTATCTCAAGGACGCATTATACGATACAAACACAGCGGTGCAAAGTACACTATTCAAGTGCGAGAAGAGATTATAAAATGTGGAGCAAAAGTGCAATGGCTGCCTTGAAAACGAAGCTAAAGTTCGCAACGTTGCAATCCAGCGAAATTTATTTATTTTTATTGACAATTTGTTGTATTTTGAAAATGATGCCAATTTTTCGAGTGGATATACTTTTTTCGTCGCAAAAATCTATCCTTTCACGTTCGTTATTATATTTTGCATTTAAATAATTATAAATTCGCCAGAGAAAAAATGCAATTTCGTTGCATTCCAACGATGCAAACTTCAGCGTCATCCTTGAAAGCTTGCTCGGTATACTTTACGACTCTGTATCATTTCGCTAATTTATCGGATTCTCTAAAAGGCGATTTATCATTTGCGCAAGTTCAAGAAAAATTCTTTAAAAAAATGCAGATTCGAATTTTTATCCAAATTCTTGTGATACGTCGCGATGGCCCTTAATATCAATGCCCAGCGCAGTGCATGGAATATTACAGTTTCGAAGAGATCGAATGATTTCAGAAAACGAACAATTTGTCGTAATTGCAAATTTGTTTAAATATTTTGGGTATTTATTATTTATTGAATTTTTGAATCGTTTTATTGTTCAAACGAAATACAGAAAAAATAACGCAATTTCGTTGCATTCCAACGATGCAAACATCAACATCATAAAAAAAAATCATTTCAATGAAAAATAAAGAATCTTCGAAGGTCATTTAAACTTTCCTTAATTAGATGGCAGGCGTTTGAAATTTCTGCTGCTTCACCGTGATTCGCGGTGACTTGAACAGCTCAAACAGAATCAAGAGTGCACTCAAAATGCACTTGTGTTTTCGCGACGATTAACTTTGAATTTACGAGTTTCACCGCTTCGCGAAGCATCGAGCGCACAAAGTTCGAGTGCAATAATGAGTTAATGGATATGGAGTTGAAGGAAAAGCTCAAGTGCCAATTAATTAATGAGTATGCTTCAGGAGCGAGTGGGCCGCAGGCGTTGCAACGTATAGGAGACGTAAGTGGAAGGTAAAGAGTACTGAAAACTGTGAAGTGGTAAACAAGGCGACCGGAAGTCGCGTTGTAAGAGGAAACGATCCGAAGATCAATGAGACTTCATATTCGTCGCGGTTTTCGCCATCCAAACGGAATATCAAAAAAGCGCCCGCAGCCGCGTTCATAGTCTCTCAATAATGAACTCTGTGCGACATGGAAAAACCGATCGTGTCATTTATAACAAAAAACGATATTAAAAAAAAAAAAAAAAAAAAAAAAAAAAAAAAAAAAAAAAAAAAAAAAAAAAAAAAAAAAAAAAAAAAAAAAAAAATTTATCACGATTTTTCCATCTTCCCCTGTCAGAGCAGCTGAAAACACGAACCGCGTTCCAAGAGCCCTTAATCGCCGCGAGTCTTATTAGTCCGTTAAAGTGCAAGTCAAAGTTTCATTTGTTTTTCGCCGAGGCTCGAACGTGTTGCCCGTAATTCGAGTTTCTGGCAACGAAGCGATAGAACCTGCTGCAGACTGAGCGATCGATCCATCAGAGAGCGATAAGGATTTTGCCGTTTATCCATATTTCTTTTTTTTTTTTATTTTTATTTTTATTTTTTTTCGTCATCCGTAGAAATGTACACGCAGCTAGTAAATACACTGCTCTCAACTGCATCGGAGACGAGTGAAACGTGTATATGCAGTGCTTACTGTACTGTTGTACTCCATTAAGCAGTCACGTTTTCTACATCACAGATTTACGTGGAAAATACATCGCGAGAGACAAACTGACGCGGATGCATGAAACATGTGTTTCGCGCGGTGATTCATTTTCCAGACATGAATTGAATGGAAACATTCGCGCCGATGCATTTTCTATACGAAAACAAATCAACGTGGATAAAAAAAAAAACAAGAAGAAATGTCGAACGTCGTTCGAAAAAAAAACGTTGATATGGGTAAACGATAAATCATTGTTTCCTGGCTCCCCTTGCGGAGGTCTATCGTCGAGATCGATAGATTTGACAAAAGTGGGCACGGGGTTGGGATAATCTGAGGCAGTTTTTCCATAAGCGTAGCCGCGGGCACAGGGGGACCGGCGCTCTATAAAAATTCGGCAGTGTGTGTATCACAATGGACGTTTACACTTATAGACATCGGGAAACGCGATCGGTTTTGCGAAAAGTATAATAGTTGCGGAGGGACGATTCTCGTCGGTTCGAACACTTGAGCGCGCACTCGCGCGGTCTGGCCGATCGACCTCTTTATCGACACAAATAACATAGAACGAGAGCCACCCGCGAAGCTCACAAGCTTCCTGCTTCCAAGAAACCCTCCCGATAAAACATTTTCCAGGATTGTACCGAATCGCAAAGCCCCGAAAAGTAAAAGATACACGAGTAGCAGGTATGAGCTGCTTGCTCGGTACGTTTGCACACAGCCAACATCTCATCTGTACAAATCCCTCTCTAGAGAATTATCGATTTTAATTAGGGGTGTGCGAATATTTGAAAACTTGGAATATTCGGCATCAAATCGAATCGAATTGTTTGATTCGAATTTCAAACCGAATATTCGATTTTTTCGAGTATTCGATTATTTTTCGAATATTCGATTTTCTTTCGAATATTCCATTTTCTTTCGAATATTCAAATATTTGAAAATTTAAGAAATACTTGAAAATTGCTCGAATATTCTATTCGAAAATCGAATTGAAAATTCATCAAATATTCGGAAATTTATCGAATACTCGAAAATTCGACGAATATTCGATTCAAAAATCGAATATTCGACTAAAAAATCGAATATTCGACTAAAAAATCGAATATTCGACTCGAAAATCGAATCGAATTTCAATATTCGATTCGATTCGATTCGATCACTATTCGCACACCCCTAATTTTAATATAAGCCTCCGGAGCACACGAACCCGAGACGCGAGCCACCACAGCAGATTGCTTCTGGCAAAAGATTATCCATTTTGACTTGGTCTACTTATCATTTGATTGAACGCTAACGAGGATAATTCGGTTCGTCGTAATGGAATATTGCTCGGTTATATATAGAGATAGATAAACGCCATAGAATATTATTTTTGCGTGCGTGGACGTGCGTATGATGATGCGTCGTGTACGTATACTCGACCAAGTTGTCTCTCTCCCATTCGCAGCAGCAACGAGCGTCATCTTGCTCGGGCCGCTCTGTACCTCCTGCTGTCGTTTCGCATCACGCACACAGCGACACACACGTGCGCGCGTGTGTCTTCATTTTTTCTTCTTCTAAACGCGATTCTACGAAGAGAAAAGTGGAAGATTGGCCGTTCGCCCTCGTTCGAAATGGATCTCACAGGGCGCGAGAGAGCACGTGGATAACGATACACGCGAGACAACGATTCGCGAATCTTCCACTCTATATACGAATGCCCTGCACGCCGCCGCCGCCGCCGCGCGGTCCTCAATTATTTTCGGCAATTCGTGGAATCGACCAACTCTCCGAGGCAAAACGATTCTACGAGCGAAAGAGGCCAGAGAGGCAGGGAGAGAATGGAACTCTCGGACTCGTTAGAATCTGGAAATTCGAGCATCGCCCGAGACGCTCTTTGATATCTCGATCTCCTCGCATTTCCCATGGCCTCTCCCCCGTCCCTGACCACCAAATACGAAGCTCGTTGGAGAAAAGCATCCTCGCATTCTTTCGAACGCATCATTCGAACGAATCAAGTAACAACCATTTTTAACAAATATAGTCATCGATTATCGCGTGTTTCGCGAACCGAAGCAATTATTTCAAAATCGCTGGTTATTTACACGATAAATAATTACCGATCGATTCATTGGTACTGAGGAGAAAAAATAATCGCTCGATAAATACGAGTGTATCGTTAAATATTTGAACACTGACTGTTTGACGCGAGAATTCGGCAACACGAGTTTCGTTTGATTGCATTTTCAACCTTATGAACACTGAAAACAAAATTTTGTTGAAAAACATGGATATTTCGTTCGATACGTTCGACTAAACATTTTTTTGAATAATCCCAAAAAAAATGTTAGAAAATCTCTTCGGAGGCAAATTTTTGTCGTTCGACTCGTAAATTTTGCTGACAATTCCGTTAGAAACCAAATATACTGCCAAAATAACAAAAATTTTGAAATTATAACTAGGGGTGTGCGAATAGTGATCGAATCGAATCGAATCGAATATTGAAATTCGATTCGATTTTCGAATGGAATATTCGATTTTTTAGTCGAATATTCGATTTTTGAATCGAATATTCGTCGAATTTTCGAGTATTCGATAAATTTCCGAATATTTGATGAATTTTCAATTCGATTTTCGAATAGAATATTCGAGCAATTTTCAAGTATTTCTTAAATTTTCAAATATTTGAATATTCGAAAGAAAATGGAATATTCGAAAGAAAATCGAATATTCGAAAAAAAATCGAATATTCGAAAAATATTCGAATACTCGAAAAAATCGAATATTCGGTTTGAAATTCGAATCAAACAATTCGATTCGATTTGATGCCGAATATTCGAAATTTTCAAATATTCGCACACCCCTAATTATAACCAAAATATTTAGTTTACCGTATTCAACAAAATATCGACGATTTTTAACAAAATTTCATTCCCAGTGAACCGAATTGCGAAGCATGTTAAATGTTATTCGTTCGTCAAAAAGTAAAAAGAAAGATTTTTCGATTTTCGATTTTGCGACTCGTATAGAATTTTCGATAATCATTTCATTTCGTGAAATTCAACGATATCCTTAGTTGCGGTCATTCGTATAGTCGACCGGTTGAGCAAACGATATGGACTGACTTTTAGCCCTTCCGTGCAGAATGTCCAGGTGTGTTTTTTGTCCTGGGAATATATATATATAGCGGTACACATATAGCGGTAGGCAATTACGACAGAGAAAGAGACAAACGAGGTCGCGATTCCGCGCCTCGCTTGAAAAGCGTAATTGTCTTTCTGGAAAGGGATAATTGCGTTCACGTTCAACACTCGTCGTTGTTGCTGCGTGAGAAGCCAGCAAGCTCTCGCGGCCTCCGTTCTCCTACACTCTTCCTTCAACCTCCTCCTCCGAGTCCTCGTCTCTTGTCCACCGCGTCAGTATTATTTTTTCTTTTATTTTCTACCTTTGAGCATGCACTTGGTCAAATACTGGGAAACAGGGAGGACGGTCGCTCTTTACGCCCGTTTGCACGGGTAATAATGTTTTGCTCGAGACACTTTGTGCAGCAGTCGGTGCAGCACCACCACCAGAATGACAAAATGAAAAAAGTTAAACAACTCAAATCATCGCGATCAACGAAAGAAAAAGAATTTACAACGCATATCGCGATCATCGCTGGCGAGCTTCTCCGCAACAGACGGCGATCCCATTCAGCACGACTCAATGCTATGCTCAATCTTTTGTCCATGCAATTATTACACTCCCCAAGGAAAAGAAAATTTCGTTGGAAAAGATGGATATTTTGTTCGATACGTTCGACTAAACGTTTTTTCGAATAATCCCAAAAATTATGTCAATGCGGCAAAAAAAATGTTAGAAAATCTCTTCGGAAGCAAATTTCAGTCGTTCCATTCGTAAATTTTGCTGACAATTTCATTAGAAACCAAATTTACTGCCAAAATAACGAAAATTTTGAAATTATCAATAAAATATTTAGTTTATCGTATTTAACAGAATTTCGACGATTTTTAACAAAATTTCATTCCCAGTGTCACTAAAAACACAATTTTGTTGAAAAAGATGAATATTTTGTTCGATGCGTTCGACTAAACGTTTTTTCGAATAATCCCAAAAATAATGTCAATGCAGCCAAAAAAAATTTTAGAAAATCTCTTCGGAAGCAAATTTTAGTGGTTCTACTCGTAAATTTCGCTGACAATTTTATTAGAAACGGAATTTACTGCCAAAATAACGAAAATTTTGAAATTATTAAAAAAATATTTACTTCGCGTCATATTTAACAAAATATCGACAATTTTCAACAAAATTTTATTCTCAGTGCCCCGGAGAGCTATAAGTTTTCCTCAACACGTTAATTATTTTCAGACTCACTAATTAACAATCAATTCTCGAAAACCCCCGAAACTCGAAAAAATCGTTGCTCCATCCATCGAAACGAAAAAATCAAAAAAATTCTACAATCAAAAAATCAAAATTGCTCACAAATTGTTGTATTTGTTTAAATAATATTGTAATAATAATAATAAAACAGGAAAACTGGGAAGACGTCAGTTCCAGGAGCAGTACGACGTTAGATATTTTCGTCCTACCGCGAGGGTCGTAGCAGTCAGAAGGAAGACAAGCGGCACGTGTAAGTCTTCGGGACATGGAATTGGATGTCGAACGAGCGTATACCCGCAACGTCCAATTGAAATGAGAGAAAAATAAAAGATAAAAATAGAAGATGCTGTTCAGTGTGCAAAGTGGAAGCTTATAGACAGTCGTGAATTGTAAAACAACATGGCTGGAAGGTGAATTCGGTAAAAAAAAAAGAAGAAAAACAAAATAAAAAAGTCCGACGGAAGGAAAAAAGGAAATGAGAGAAAAAAAGGGGCAAGAATTAGTCCGATGTGGTCAGTTTTCGGTTTGATAGTGTTCACATTTATATTCGTGGGTCGGTGTGGGTCGACTGTAGTGCGTTTAAAAGTGTTGGTCCACGTTCCAGCGAATATAGCAAAAACAAAAAAAAAGCGAAACGAATATATCTATATATTCGAGAGGAAAGAGGGATTCGCGCAGGACGAGTTTCTCGATCGCATCGCAAGGGGCTCGGCTAATTTGCGTCTGGTCCATGCAACAGCCGCGAAGATACGAGATTGGTATATGGAAGAGAAAGAGGATACTCCGTAGGGAGAAGCTCGAAAGCGATTTCTCCGCGAGCATCGTGCGAACGCGGTAGAGAAAAGATACGAGAAAAAAAACGAGGGCAAGAACAAAAAGGAAAGTATATATGAGATAAAAATGAGAGAGAGACAAGGTGCAGGAAAGGGCGGGGGCCGTAGAATCGTCCGTGAGGGTTTCTCATGGCCCGTTGCGAAAGGGAAAGGGCGTAAAAGAGACGAGAGTCGACGAAGCACGACGTACGACGATATCAAAAAAGGAACAGAGTTTTATAATATTAAAAAATCAAAAACAACGACGAAAGAGGAAAAAAAGGAGAGGAACGAGCGACCCTCGTGTGTCTGACTGCAACACGCGGCTCGCAAGGTCTTCTCGAAGCCATATTTCATAAAAGCATTCAATCAATATCACTTTACTCGTCAAGTTGTCCAAGTTACTCTTCGCGGTTGATCGAGAGCGCTCAACTCTTGGTAAATCCGAGTGACTTAATCGAGAGCAGGCGCATCGCATATCACTGAAAATAAAATTTTGTTGAAAAGAACGTTTTTTCGAATAATCCCAAAAATAATGTCAATGCAGCAAAAAAAATTGTAGAAAATCTCTTTGGAAGCAAATTTTAGTCGTTCTACTCGTAAATTTCGCTGACAATTCCGTTAGAAACCAAATATACTGCCAAAATAACGAAAATTTTGAAATTATCAAAATATATTTAGTTCACCGTATTCAACAAAATATCGACGATTTTTGACAAAATTTTATTCTCACTGTAGCGTCGAGCGTGATAGTAATCAATCATTATTTTTACGAAAAAACATCATTACAGATGTTGACACAAATAATTGAGTATCTGGAGATCAATAAACATTTGTCCAAGGCGGAATATTAGACAACGACGATGCAGCCGCGCGGTGAAAGGAACGAATGCATTCTGGCAACTTGACACACAGCTCCTAATTATCGTCTACGAGATGCGATTTTCTTTTGACCGTAGAAACTACGGTCGGCCGCGGAGCTTTAGTATTTACAACGTTTGCCAGCCGCATACACTGCACGCGTACGCGCGGCTAGGAGTTTAATCTCGAGCGGCCAACTTCTTTGTGTACTTAAGACGCAAGGAAATAACTGAAGCTTCTCGCAACGTCTGTGTGTACTTGGAGGCATTGATACGAACATATAGAGAGGAAAAGCAGATTATTCGATTCTTTCCCAGGATCACAATCTCCCCCGCACGTAATTACAATTTATTCATGAAAAACAACATTTCTATGTGAAAACTCATTCAAACAGTTGATTGTAGGCTAAGAAATAAAAAAAGGTTATCGATGTTTGTCTCATCCCGATGATATGGAAGTTTGCATCGTTGCGATGCAACGAAAAATCTATTTTGTTATTTATTATTTTGATAATTAATTGACTCGTTGCAATTTTTCTAGTAAATTCACTTTTCGAATGGCGAAAAAGACTTTCTCGTTATTGTCGACAAAGACTGCATGAAAATTTGGTGCGATGTTATAACAAAGTAATGACGTTTCGTTAACGCGAAGAGAACGCGAGCGGAGGTGGGAAAAATTGCGTAGTCATGGGGTGGAATGACGAACGTACACGCGGAACGGCAGCAAAGCAGCAGGATAGACGCGCGTGGAAAAAGAATCTCGTAGAATTGTGATGCCGGGGGACGATGAAGAAAAGAAAAGCTCGCAAAGACCGCAAATCACACACACACACACAGACATATGTACTTATCAAGAGAGAAGCGAACGCAAGAGCTGAGGAGCGATGCTGTCGATGCACACACGTCGCTATAACGTAACCGCGATACTATTAAATTTCCTGGAAATGTTAGAGAACGCGCGCGCGGTAATACCAAGACGGAGAAAGAGCTTCTTGAGCGCGGTTGGGAGGGGAGAAAGGGCTCTCGTTGCCGATGGTCCCGCTTTGAGCTCTCTGTGCGTCATCGTGTCCACCCAAGCTCATCCTCCTCTTTTCTCATCGCGCCTTCTCTTCTCTTTTTGTTTTTTTTTTTTATTCGTGCTTCTGTGCTGCGGCGTTCACCGCGCCCGGTTAGGTAAGTCCTGCCAGCAGGCTCAAGTGCCATATACACGGACTGCAGCAGTATCGCGAGACGGTAATACTTGTATATTGTCGTACATTATTTTATACGCACATACACATCGATACGCGTACGTACGTACGTACGTACGTACGGAGAGCCATACACACCGCGGTCGAATCTTTAGAATCTTTAGGTACATATGTATACTTTGGTAACCATGTGCAATGCCTCTTAAGGGAATATCACAGTTGTACGTTTTGCCGCTACAATTTTCCCATATGTGTGCAACGATCGCGCGCGCGAGCGATTCCCGGCGACCATCTGGCAACTTAATTTCACGGAAATTACGTTGATACACGAGTCTGCGACAAACTTTGCGTTAAGAAAAACAAGTAGTCGCATCGATTTTCACATATTCTCGTGAGATAAACTACTTTTTTCCCCTCATTCAGTGCATTGAGAATAAAATTTTGTTGAATACGGTGAACTAAATATGTTTTTTAATCATTTCAAAATTTTCGTTATTTTGGCAGTAAATTTCGTTTCTAATGAAATTGTCAGCGAAATTTACGAGCAGAACGATTAAAATTTGCTTCCGAAAAGATTTTCTAGAATTTTTTTTGCTGCATTGACACAATTTTTGGGATTATTCGAAAAAACGTTTAGTCGAACGTATCCAACAAAATATTCATCTTTTTCAACAAAATTGTGTTTTTAGTGACACTGGGAATGAAATTTTGTTAAAAATCGTCAATATTCTGTTAAATACGATAAACTAAATATTTTTTTTAATAATTTCAAAATTTTCGTTATTTTGGCAGTAAATTTCGTTTCTAATGAAATTGTCAGCGAAATTTACGAGCAGAACGA
>JBAJMU010000008.1:11975089-12004994 GCA_037952995.1 Hyposoter didymator
TAGAAAATCTCTTCGGAAGCAAATTTTGGTCGTTCCACTCGAAAATTTCGCTGACAATTTTATTAGAAACGAAATTTACTGCCAAAACAACGAAAATTTTGAAATTATCAAACAAATATTTAGTTTACCGTATCCAACACAAAATATCGACGATTTTTAAGAAAATTTCATTCCCAGTGTAAAGAGAGAATCAGAGTCAAAGATGTTGAATGATTTTTGTTCCAGTTTATTCGGTTACGAAGTGAATTTAATTGGAGGAGCCCGCCCGCCGAGGAGGGGAGGGGGGGGGGGGGGGGCTTNGATCGTGGCGAGTCGCGAATTGTTGCGTCATGTACACGAGTCTCCGCGCGCAAAGTTCCTGCGCTACGTAGCAACCCATACACACACACACACACACACACAGGCGCGCGCGGGCCGATACAGAGAGAGGCGGAGATGGACCAGCGCGACCACAAGAACTCGAGGAAGTTGTCGGGCCGGCGAATAGCGATGGAAACACGGTACATCGTGTCGTCGCTCGGTCGTCGTCGATGAGTCACGGAACCCGTTCGCAGAATAAAAGAAACGAAAAAATAAATAGTCAAGTACGAGAACGAAGGAAGAAGAAAAAAAATGGAAAATCCCTCACACGCGGGTCAGGACTCGTTCGCTCTCCCCAACTTGCCGCCCCGCGGAAACTCTCATTTGTTTCTCGCTATTTTTACCATACGTGTTTTGTATTTACACACGTATGAGTTAACTAATTGGTTGAGAAACACAAAACGAGAGAATGAAAATAAATATTTTTCATTAAAAATACAATTTTCAATTACAGAAAATAAAAAATTTCTGTAATTTCCAAGTTTTCATTCTCTGGATGCAGAAAAAAAAAATCTCGATGCAGGAACGAGGCAGTTTTCATGTAAAATTGGTTCCGACGTTATTCCAATTTTCAAAAATCTGAATTTTCTTGGAAAAGCGCAAAAATCCACGAAAAAATAAATTTATTCAATAAAAAAAAGAAAAAAAAAATCTCGATGCAGGAACGAGGTAGTTTTCATGTAAAATTGGTTCCAACGTTATTCCAATTTTCAAAAATCTGCATTTTCTTGGAAAAGCGCAAAAATCCACGAAAAAATAAATTTATTCAATAAAAATTAAAAAAAAAAATCTCGATGCAGGAACGAAACAGTTTTCATATAAAATTGGTTCCAACGTTATTCCAATTTTCAAAAATCTGAATTTTCTTGAAAAAGCGTAAAAATCCACGAAGAAATAAATTTATTCAATAAAAAAAAAAGAAAAAAAAATCTCGATGCAGGAACGAGGTAGTTTTCATGTAAAATTGGTTCCGCCGTTATTCCAATTTTCAAAAATCTGAATTTTCTTGGAAAAGCGTGAAAATCCACGAAGAAATAAATTTTATTCAATAAAAAAAAAAAANAAAAAAAAAAAATATGAACGACGAAAATTTCAATGAAATAAAAATTGGACGTTGCCGTTGACAGTTCCCAGGAATAAGAAGCTGGCGATAAAGATTTAAGAAAAAATTCCATCGCGGAAAATCCGGAAAAGGAGATTACGATGGAAATTTGAAATTTCGCAATAGCAACATTTATCCAGAGCGCTTTATGGAAACTACGAGACGATTACAAGCCTTGCATCATATTTGTAAACTCCGTATTTTGTTATTATTACCGCGTATTTTTCTATCGTAATTTTCGCAGCCTCGAAAATTTCAATTTCCCGTAATTTTTTTTCCGCGTACAATTAAAAAAATAGCGAGACGCGTAGAGAACAAAGAAATTAAAACGGCGCGTTAACGAGTCGCGAAATAATAACGGATCTCAGTCACTAATCCGGCGCAACAATAATGCCAGATTTAACCAAGTGAAACTAAAGTTGTGTTTACGAAAATAGAGGAAAATAAAATCTCAACAGTTTGTTTGTGGCTGATGAGCAAGAATTAAAAAAAAAAACAGAAAGTACACAGTAACGAGGTTTCCACGAGGCGGCGCACTCTCAAAACTTTCATAATTGGAAAATAAAACTATTTCAACTTGACGAAACGTCGTCTCTATTTATTCCAAACAAAGTGAATTGCTCTCTTCACCGGAAAATACAATTTTCATGACACTAAAGTCCGCAACGTTGGAGTCCAACGAAAAATGCATTTTTCTTGAAATTGTTTGTTCAATTTTAAATTTCACGATAATTTTCGTCAAGTTTTTGAGTTTGGCTCGAAAAAAACGATCGTTTTATTGGCCTGGACAAAAAAACGTAATTTCGTTGCATTCCAACGATGCAAACTTCGAGATCGTCGATTTTCATACAGTCTGTGGCTGGACATTTAGTAAAATAAAATCCGCAACGAAAATTCTATCGGTTTTTTAAAAAAATACGATAAAGAGATCGAAGATTTTTTTTTCCATAAAAAAAAATTACATTCTACAACGATTTTTCAATTTTCTCGACTCAATACATTGATGAAAAGCTTCAGAGTAAAATTTATCATGTTGAAGTTTACGCATCGATGGAATCCAACGAAATCCTGTTTTATTTTTTCAGTAAAACTCGTAATTATTATTCAATATTTCGCCTGAACGCAATAAAACGCTCTTGCGACCTGAATTCTCAATCGACAAGAAAAATTGCCATGATTTTCAAAATTCAATAAATAATAAATATTTTTTTATTTTTTTTATTTTTATTATTTATTTTAGGATCAAATTTTAGGTGCAAACTTTTTTATCATCGAGAAGTTGCGCGATGGATGCGAAACGAGAAAAGTCGCTTCGTAATGAAATAAAGATGGAGTGAGACCATTTCCCCCGCCTCGCGTCGCATTTGCGGTTCGTTAGCATTAATGAGAGATCGAGAAACTAATATTTGGAACACGAATACCATTGTTTTCGAAGGATTAACTTGATTTGATAATTACGAACTGAAATAACGAGAAATTGATATTCCGTTGAAAATTTTGCTAACCATGTATTTTCTCGTTAAAACAACATCGAGAATTCGAACGATATACGTAATAGATACGCGAGCGCGGCGTTGCTTTTGCTTTCGAGAAATTCGTGCGCGTTCTCGGAAATGATTCAAGTTCCATGTGAAAATCGTGCAAACAAGATGGAAATGTCGAAGCTCGGTAAAACATGAGGAAAGAATAACAAAGGATTTTCCAACTCACCATTCGATGCTTCTGTATCCTCGTAGACAACAGTGAATGGCCTTGAAAGCGCCGACGTTTGCATATTCGGTCGTAACGACCTCTTTCGTGAATCTCAAACCGCTGACGACCAAATTTTCGTACCGATGCACCGAACAATAGTCCTTGAGTTCGTTAGAATCGCAACACCGTACACACAGAATCGCGATAAAGAAACAACCGAGCATCGTCGTCCTCATCCCGTTACTTTCCATCTTGCGGAATTTATTGAAAAACAAAGATGGCGCGAAAAAAGTGAAATTTTAATCGCGAATTTCGATCTAAATTCTCTCGTCGTTGTGTTGAGACTCTTGATACACTCGTCGTCGACTCTCAAAGATCACATTTTTCTTGTAACTTTATTTCCGAGGGTGGAACGCGATGTTTTATGTAAATATATCAAGTAAATGTGTATGTCACGTAGCGCGCGGTCAGAATGTGTGTATAATGTTACGGTCGCGGCTTTTGTTGCTTCTCCCGCTAATCGCAAGTCCGATCTCGGTCGAGTGTCTCACTTTTTCTTAAATCTTGTTGCTCTGTTTCGCTCTCGGGGTCTGGAGACTTCCCACGCTCGCGAACAAACAGCTAACGCGACAATTTCGAGATTAAACGAAAGAGAGGTTGTGACGCGGTTATGCGAAGAAAGAAGGTGAGAGCAAAGAGCTCCGAGAATTCGTCAAACTTTTCGGCAATAACTCGAGAAGAAAAAATCAAAGTTTCTCTCGCTATTTTTCGCGGTCGGGACCACCTGCAAACTTTCGCGGTTCATTCGCCTCTCTTGCATCAATGTTTGTATTTTTTAGTGTGGATATGGATATCTGTACGTACAAGAGCCCACTTGTTCGCCTCTGTTTGATATTTGTCGTTGTCAAACAACTCCGACCAACACGAGAAACGACGTAAAAATTAAACGAGAAGAGGTTTTGCGTGTGCGTGTATCTCGAGTTTCGAGCACGCGGAGCCTCCTCCTTCCCTTCTCTCCGTCACTCTTTTCTCTATTTCTCACTCCGCCAAGCACGCGCGTTTACCCGCGTATCGTCTTTATTATCCGTACACACGTATGCGTGTGTTTGTTTGCACGTACATAATCGCAATGGGCACTTGAAATCATCGGCGAGTGTACGCAGTCTTCTTTAGTTTTCAATATGCCGTTCTTTTTCAGCTTCCGGTTGAAATACGAGACATTAAAGAGAAAAGAAGACGGGGAAAGGAAATACGAACGGAGGATCGATGAATCACCAAACTCAGCTTTACGTTCACAAAGATACTAAAAAAAAAAGAACACGCGCGCGTACACTCTCGAATATAAATCCGAAAACTCATTCGGGTTAAGTTTACACAAGTGTCTCATTTATTTTCATTCACGATTCCCGTAATCGGTGACGCTGATCGATCCACAATCTTCCGGACACACGCGATCGGAACGATTCGATATTTAATCTTTTTTTTATCGTTTATTTTTATTTACTTTTCGTTTCTCCGTTATTTCGTATCAATTCGCGATCGTCTATTACGCGTCAAATCTCCCGAATGTAGTTTTCGAAATAGTTATTGTTTTTCTAATACTTTCGGTCACTTTTATACTTTTCACAATAAACCCCGTGCCTCGAATTAGATTCAAAAACAAATCGCGATGACATATGTCAATATTGCGTCCGATCGTGTAAATTTTCACTCGAAAACGTGCTTCCCGCGCAGTGACAACGATACACACGCTCCGCACGATGTTGACGCCCGGAGTACCGGCGTTTGACTGACTCGTGTAGCGCCGAGCGCGCGGGCCCCGGCCCTCGCGACGTGCGAGCCTCGCGCGCCGGTCAGCGACACTAGCGCCGCTACTCGCCAAACCAACAAACTTTTAATGAGCCGCCTGTTGCAGGTTACGTTCCTTCGTTCTCTCTCTCTCGCTCGTTCACGTTTCTCGTTCAATATTTTTCTTCCCACAATCTCTCTCAATCGCTCGCCCATTACGTTGACTTAAAAATTCACCATCGCGCTTTAGAACGTACGGTGCATCATCATTTACATTTTACATGCAACTTTTCACCTTTTTACTGTCATCTCGTGTTCATTCACACTCTTTACCTGTTTTTTCGAGAATTTCCCGAAACTGCTCCCTGTTGACGCCACATTCGTCATTTCCCTTAGAATTCGACACCGCGCGAGTCAACCGTGCAATTTTTGGAGGAATAAAAACACTTTCTGAACTTTTCTTCGATATTTTTTTCTTTATTGATTCTTCCAGCGCATACCGGGTCATTTTGACCCGAAAAATATTTTTTGTCATTTATTTTTCGTTTTCGTCCAAAAAATAAATTCAGGGTTATAAAATTTTGATAATTTAGTACAAAACACGTCTTGACGAAAAAAAATGCATACTCGGTGGAATACACGGATTTAAAAAACGCGTCGAACGGTTAATGAAACTTCCGACATAAATTTGTACGAATAATCATGATACGTATGTACAGATCTCTCCAAAATACGCGCGTTCGAAATGCAAGCGAGCGCGAGGAGATTCTCCTCATGCAGATTAGTTTACGTGAGTTCAAGCAAATAGATCGAGCAAAAAAAAGAGAGACGGAGAGAGAAAGTTGATTTCTTCGAAAGCGAACGTGAATGTTTGAGAAGGATCACATTATTAGTTTCCATTTGCTCGGGAAAATAGAGTTTTCCAACTAAATCGTAATATTGCAACGAAACCTTTTTGGTGGAGAAGTTTAATTCCAAGAATATTTCTGGTTACTGAACGTGTGCACGCGAGAACCGTAAGAAATAAGAAAAATGGAGGCGAGACGGAGATGGAGCGCGAGAGAGAAGTGCAAACTTGTCTGCAAATGCTCGACAGCGTTCCGTAATCTCTTTCCCCGAACTTGGACTCTGCAACGCGTCTAACTCTATCGTCGACGAGTATGTGCGTCCACACACACGAACACACAGACGGGCCAACGTGAAACAAGCAACAGTTCGAAGCTCAGCATCTTTTTGTTCGAGTTTTGTTCCTTCCGACCTTAATTTTCGCCGGCGGGACAAACTCGCTCTCGCAAGACCCGGTTTTCACCCTTTATATCGAGGAGAGACATGCTTCGCGTTCTCTCGTCGAACTCGATCGTCCCTGCTCATGCCTTTCTTTCCTTTCGCTCCATATTTTTCGGGTTCACACACGTTTCTTAACCGCGCGAGTAATTGGACGTACAAATCGTCCAACGATCGATCCCCGCGTCTCCGCCAACATACGCTCTTTTCTTTTCCATCCCAATCTTTCGTCTTCTTCATTAAAACTTTATCCGAAACTCAAACTCATACAAACTTTGATAAACTCACGAATAACGAACGCTTTTCGAAACGAAACTCTATAGAAAGTTGCAAAAACAAAAAAACAAAGGGTCGAGATTGACGAAAAAGCGCAAACGTGGCTGCAGCCTATTTTCCCGAACATAACCTCCACACAATGGGTTTCCGAAACGCGTTTGTTGAGAATAAACAAACGTTGAACTTCGCGTTGTACGACGAGGAGAACGCAAAAAAAATGTTGCCGAAATATGCAAAAGGGAGCTTCGGAATGTAAAGTTGCGGCGTGAAGTCTCTCTCTCGCATCTCTCAACAAACAAAACAAAACTTGGCGATTCAGCGACTGCGACCACACGCTCGATTCTCGGAATGCAATTCTGCGTGCTCGTCCGCATGTATCATACGTCAGTTGGCCACCGGATCAGCGACCCGGTAATTTAACCTCCTAAGGTGTGCAATCGCACGAGATAAGAACGATACGTGCATGCTTCCTGTGACAGAATACTCTGGAAGGAAGAGAGAACGCGCGGAGGTGGGGGGAGGTCTGGTAGTCAAGCCGCAGCGTAATCTTTTGCCTCAGACAAAAAATCATTCGAGAACGGATCATGCACCATTCCTTGAGGCTTGCGAAAGCCATATGGCGATTATTTTTTACCTATAACCGTTCTTGGCACCAAAACTAAAAATTTTCTCCCATGAAGAAAATTTTTCTGACGTTTGACCATTCGAGATATTTTCAACTTTCAATTTTTTTTCATTTTTTCCATCTAAACGAAGTCACGTTCCGTTGAAAAGTTGCAAGAAAAAAAAACGCGACTTCGATATTTACTCGCGTTTAGATGCGAAAAATAAAAAATTGGAAATGAAACATCTCAAATTCGAAACGTCAGAAACATTTTTCTTCATAAGAGAAAACTTTTACTTTTGATGCCACGAACGTTTCTACGAAATATTGGAAAAATGGAAGGCAACGGAATGTATAAAAGGATGAAGAAATGAATAAATGATTCATCGAATAAATAACGCAACAAATAGCTCGAGGGAATTAAAAAAAAAAACTGTCGTAAGAAATTGAAAGCAACGATGCAGTGAGTTGGAATTTTTCGAGATAATAATCAAAAAGTGATCAAGTTACGATTAGGTTCTCGATGCATTAGCATCGCGCGACTGACAGTCCAGCAGGCACGATTTATATACAGATTTGCACGAGATNCTAAAAATTTTCTCCCATGAAGAAAAATTTTCTGACGTTGACCATTCGAGATATTTGCAACTTTCAATTTTTTTTCATTTTTTTCATCTAAACGAAGTCACGTTCCTTTGAAAAGTTGCAAGAAACAAAAAAAAACGCGACTTCAATATTTATTCGCGTTTAGATGCAAAAAATAAAAAATTGGAAGTGAAATATCTCAAATTCGAAACGTCAGAAACATTTTTCTCCCATGAAGAAAAATTTTCTGACGTTTACAATTCGAGATATTTGCAACTACCAATTTTTCTTATTTTTCCCATCCAAACGCATGTAGACTGAAGTGTCACGTTCCTTTGAAAAGTTGCAAGAAAAAAAAACGCGACTTCAATATTTACTCGCGTTTAGATGCGAAAAATAAAAAACTGGAAATGAAATATCTCAAATTCGAAACGTCAGAAACATTTTTCTTCATAAGAGAAAACTTTTACTTTCGATGCCACGAACGTTTCTACGAAATATTGGAAAAATGGAAGGCAACGGAATGTATAAAAGGATGAAGAAATGAATAAATGATTCATCGAATAAATAACGCAACAAATAGCTCGAGGGAATTAAAAAAAAAAACTGTCGTAAGAAATTGAAAGCAACGATGCAGTGAGTTGGAATTTTTCGAGATAATAATCAAAAAGTGATCAAGTTACGATTAGGTTCTCGATGCATTAGCATCGCGCGACTGACAGTCCACCAGGCACGAAGGGTTTGGATTTTTATTTCAAATTATTTCGCGACGATTGCGAGTAGGAATTTTCTTAATAACGTCACGTGATGCAATTCTTGTGGAATATAATTATATAAAGCATGAGAGATACTGTTGCAAGATTTCATCATTTTCTGCAACTTTTTGTGGAGCGTCGATGCTCGCATGTCCAAACACGCGTCCGATCTCCTGGCGAGCGGTGAATGGCTTAAAAAACTCATTTCTTTCGACCGAGATTAATTCTCGCATCATTTTTGACTCGAGCTGCTCATTAGCCTGTCGACGTCGTGTCAACAATGATCCGCTCGTCCGGAATTTACAAACTTCGGAAAAAATGGACGCGCTTCTGTGGCCAAGGTTTGCTCCGAATCGTCGCGCCATCTTCGCGGCTCAACTAACAACTCTCTTCGCGGTTTTTTTACTGTCGGTAAGGAAGAGTTTTCGTGCTCGTCCGATAATATGAAAAAAATCGTGCATCGCGTCAAAAACAGAAAAAAACTGAACGAGGACGGTCGAATATTCTGTTTTCTCTAAAATTCTTCGTTAAAAAGCGAACTGCGCTCTTTTCTAAACAATTCCGACGACTTGGAAAGACGCCAGTAGTTTTCTTTCGTCGACTCGACCAGCTCTGCAGATCTGCCTTGAAGAAAAAACATCGTCAAGTGGCGCCATCTACGCGTTTGATAAATACGGCAGAGCTCTACAGTAAAATAAAACAATGAAGTTTTTCGAGTCTTCCTATCTAAGGATTATGACGCGAATCCTTGAAATGTTTCGATTCTTTTTTATTATTTTCTTCTCGAACGCGAAGCAGTAATTCGATTCGTTTTCGAATACTGCAAATTGTTGTCTTTCCAATTACGAGAACGGGGAAACCTTCGCGACGTTTTCCTCGTGGAATTGTAAAAATCAGTGCAAGGTCTTTTGCGATATGGATGAACGTTTCTCTTTGTCCAACGTTAACCCTTCGCAAGGTTTCCGGACCCTTTTCCCCATTTTTATGACTTGTTAGTTTTTTTTTCGTAATACGAGGAAAAATTCTTCCGGACAACTCGCTACATGTCTCGGGAAATAAAAATTCATGCCGGTCTGTCATTTCGCGGTCAGTTCGTTTCCGATCTTTCAGGGGCGGATCGAAAATGATCTTTTCCTTCTCAGTGTATAATCTCCATGTTTGTAATCCTATTGGAGTGAAGGATAGATTATTTCGCGTTCATTATCTCTCGCTCGGAATTCTGCTCGATGCGGTAGCCTCGAGGCAGGTATATTCTGTGCGAGTGTGCGTTCGTGTATAAAGTGGCGATTAGTGGGCGCCATTTTAGCTAGAGGATACAGTGTACAGGCAGTCTCAAGCGAAAGAGTCAAAAAAAAAATTTGAGGTCGAGTCGTCCACAAGTATTAAATCGATCGTAGTACGAAAACGGTTGGAGATAGAGGAAAAATGCATGAGATCAATTTTGTAGAAAATTAAATTTCCTACAAAAAAGTTCCTCATCGCACTTTTATATTTTGAGGGGTTTAGTCTCCAGAGCAGTTGGAAAGCAACCAGGTTTTCGAGTCAACTCTTCAGCACGTTCTCACGACCGAACTACGCAAGCTAGACAAACTTCACCGACAACTTTTTTTTCGAAAATTTCGCGATCTACAAGTTTGGTCCTGAGCTCCGACACGCTATCTCTAACCGTTAGGCCGGAAAACCCAATGAAAAGACACCGAGTCTCAAGACTCGAATTTTTCGCGGTATCTCGCTAAACCTCGAACAGCCCGTGTAACATTTACGCATGTCCACGCCCCCGCGTGCATATACATACCCAAGCACCCACATATCCTCATTACTTCGCGTCCAAATGAAAACAACGCGTTCAGAAGCTGCGATTAAAATAGATATATAAACTTCGATGGGGCAGAGATCGCGGTGCGTCAAATTACTAGGAACCCGAATTCCAAACACTCGAGAACGAGAAGACGGATACATATTCAGCGTAACGTAATACAGGCCAAAAAAAAGCGGCGCGCGGTCTTCCCGGAAGATTATGCTCGATAACCAGACGTTTCAAAGCCGCCGGATTATTATTTTTATCATGCCGAATAAGCCAAGATACTAAACGTCACCTTCATCCCTAACTATTTTTTTTTCCATCATCAGCGTCTTCACCCCAAGCGACCTACATTCGCGGGCAAAGTTTTGATTCATGAATTTTGACTCAATTGCTCGAGCCATTGAACGAATTTCATTCATTCGAGCTTTTCGTTTCCATCCGCTTTCTTCCGAGGGACAATTGAATCAATTAACAAATCCGGTAAATCGCGGAGCTTCTCTTGCCAGTGCCGCGCGCGGCGCACGAGGTCACGTGACTGCACGATCTCTCATGTACGGCACGAGCGCAACACATATCGCGTTCGGTATACCTTGGCATATGAATAATTGATGACCGCGAGACTGACGAGAAGAGGGAACAGCGCCTCGAAGATTACTCGAGCGTGACAGAATCGTTTCTTGAGGTTAATAGGAAATTCAGGTGCGTCCACGTCACCATCGCGCCAACACCGACCCTATACGTGTCGCGCGATAATTCACTTAAGCGCGCATCGTCCCCTGAGCCTTTATAGGATTTTGTCACTGAGATTCGTGACGCTTTATCGTTCTTTTCTCTTCTCCCTTTTTTCCACTGATTTTCTATCGAAATCGAATTAACGTCAGACTCCGAGTTAACTCCGGCAAATTGCCTTGTTCCTCGAGACATTATAAAGCTCGCCCTCGGACATGTGAGAGTCTTGGGAGTCTCGCGAAAGAGGTTTCGTGTCACAGAGAACAGAAAGAAATATTTATCTCGATTATTTTTCATTTCTAGTTCGAAACAACGATCCCGCGTCGACGAATCGTACGCTCGCGAGCGCCAGAAAATTTGAGGTTAGCTTCGCTCTCGAGCAACTCCCACACTCGCCCTCTTTCGTCGAGGATTCCAAACAGCAGCAGATTGTAAACTGTGAAGAATCGTGAGCAGAGCAAAAGGCGCTCGAGAGATAAATATTGAAAAAGGCAGGGAATTAAAAACGAACGGGATTTTCTGAGCGACTTTCATGTTTCTTGCTGATATCGCGCTCTGACGACATCGCAGAGCGCTTTTTTATTTCTTTTTCGTAATCCAGTGGAGAGCAAGTGTCCGACGAAGATGAATAGGCGCTGAAGAGGTCACGCGCTCGCGATAATACATCGCGGCGCGGACGATAAATATTCTTGTAATTTGCTAGCTTTGCGTCTTACAGCACGCTCTGATGATTAGGGCGAGTGTGAGATAAAGAAAATAATATATGCATCAAGTATTCCTATCGCACATTTATTCATGAGGGGAGATTTTTTTTCTACTATCTCCGTTTATCTCTTTCGTACATAGTCTTGTGCGTACAGAGCTTGCTTTTTTCTGGGAAAATCAAAGTTGACGAGTTCGTTAACTTTGACGAGGCGTAGCGTCCGAACCGTTGGAGATGGAGTCAAAATGCATAGGACCAATCTTGTAGCCCATGAAATTTTCTACAAAAAAGTTCCTGACAACAACTTTGTAAGTCTGGTGGTTCGGTCGCTAGAGCGGCTCGAAAAACGCACTGATTTTCGACCGTTTTTGCATATATTCAGACTTTTTACCTAATCGCGCAATATGTGATAACGCAGAGACAATCATGGAGATACACATCGGACGTGGGACAGTATGTAGATTAAAATTATACGTTTGTACAGGATGCGAGCAACAAACAATGTTTTGTAAGCAGTTATCAAAATCTTTGTGCTGCGGCGATTCGCAATCGCGCGAACGTGTGTACAATGAGCACGCTTTTCCTACGGTTTACAAAAATGGCGGGAAATCGGCGCTGTAACCTCGTCAAAGTCGGCAAAGCCACGAGCGTTGCGAGATAATCGAAAAGTCAAATCTCCCGTGTCACGAACAGAGAACAACGCAGTGAGAGGGTGAGAAAATGCATGACCGACCCGCTCAACGAGAGAGAGAGAGCGAGAGCGAGGTAACCACACACGTAATCTAATTACCGACCGCACGTTCGCCCATTATATCGCGCCTGTGTGTATGCTCGTGTGTGTGTAAGCGCGACAGGCGGTAAATTACAGAACTATTGTATTAGCGGACACGCCCTCTGCGTGGAGCTGGCAAAATCTTGAACTAAGATCGTAAATAGATTTTTCTAGGTTAGTCGTTTCGAGCACCGGCTCCCAGAATAAATACAGCATGAAAATATCAAACTTTGATATTAACCAGTTTTCGATCGTAAAACGATTCTAATCCCTTCCCTCCTCCCAGTTTTGCATCTAGAGCGTCCGAACGATCGATCAACGCGATATAGGCACGCCGGTAATTCGAAGGTGCGGAGGGTACATGGGGCGATAGTTTACTTCAACCCTTTAAGGCTGTGGATCCGTTAGCCAGCCCCTAGAAATTTCATTCCATCAATTTCACCAGCACACTGTCGATCCGATCGAAATAAAACGAAAAATCGAAATTTACAAAAAAATGAATTATTTTCTTTTATTTCCAAAGCTCGTACGTTACATTTCGATGAATGAATGACAAAAAGACTTGGAGTAGATTCTCGCGAATCGCCTTGTCGGGAAGCTCGCGCTACTAAATATTTGCCCGCGTGCCACGAAGCTACGAAAACAGGGCACGAGATCGACCATTTTGTCTCCCCTCCTAGCGAGCGAGCGCCTGCAGCCTACGCCGCGGCCAGGTGGATCACAATACCAACAAGGGTCGTTCACAAATACATTGATAAAGCGTGTTCCCGTAAAATACCCCGGATGGAAACTATACATTCCCCTTCGAGTGTAACACGCACGCATACGTGCCCGCAACACACACACGAACGTAGCCCTAACCCCCGCATCGAGATCTCGAGTTTTTCATACACTCGCACGCTCGCCCCAGTCTTCTCGACACACGATATAACCTCACCTTCCTCCTCTCCAAGGACTAAACTATAGCAAACACTCCGAAACACCATTTCTCTGAATATACCCAACTTTTCGGGGCTTCTATTCGTCCTGGCACGTCTCACCCATATATTTATAACTCTGACCGTATATATTTCGCCCTTGTTGGCTTCGTGACCGACCAAAACATAAGGGACTCCGAGAAATACACATTTCGTATTTTATTCACTCGTTAAAAGCCACATTCTCAAAAACTGATGCAACAAAAAAAGTACAATCGCGTTAAAAATTCGATTTTTTCAATAAAAACTTGAAAAAACCCACGAAAACTTGACTTGGGAATGAAAAGAGGAAAAAATCGAGTTGCAGGAAGCCGAAACCGAACGCGTGTATGCTAAAGCCTGTACAGGCAGGTCGCGTCCATCGCGTTTGTTCTCTTATGGTATACTATAGCTATGAGCATTGGGCGGTCATGAATTGCCGAAGAAGTCCTCTCGCGGAGCACAGTCTTACGTGAGACAGCGTAGGGGCAACATCGTTCGTCGCGCGGACAGCTCTGTAGCCTGGCATCGCTTTTTCATCCCGAAATCGTTTTACGTACGCGCGCGCGCGTCGTTTCTGTTGTTCGCGACTGATAATGCGTCAGGACAACTTTTTCCAGCAGATGTTTATAACCGGCCAATAAAACTCGTTACAAAAGTCTACTCGATCGAAAATCTCGCGCAAAACTTTTACTTTCCGAACAGCGCTTTGCGCGCAAACGCCAAGCCGCCGTGATCGTGCGTGTGTCCCTGTGTGTGTGTGTTGTTGATAGTTTCGAAAAGTTTGGCTCGCTGCGAGAAACTCATCGAAGCAAATGCACGAATATCGTCGTCGATATCGGAAAACCATTGTTCGTTGAGCGATATTCGGAGACGAACAAGAACAGCAGTCGCTTCAGTAATATTACACTCTCGCGTCTTCCTCGAATATAACTCGTTTCTGAGAACTATTGATACGCTCATTTCGTATACGTGTGACCGTAACTGTAAATTCCACCTTCTCCTCGACCAAATCATAGAAAACTTTGTTCTCGTCAACGACAGTGAATCTAAATCATAAATACTGTTTGAAAAACCTCATTTTCCGCGCATTGTGGTGTACGTCGTATCGTATGTGCGTCAGTCATGAAGACGCGTTCGATGATTCAGACGGAACGTTAAATTCATCGACGCGTATACTTTGACGCTTAATCGATATGCTTCGGGAATTTTCCGCATAAACAATATCCAACCTGTAAGTAGATTTTCCAGTCTCATTATTTCCCCGTTATCTCAATTAATTTTATAAACTCATTAGACGACGATTTAATTTTTTCTCAAACATTAAAAAACGAGGCGAAAAATCGCGTCTCGTTAGCACGACCGAAAGAAAAACACGGCAACGACAATACATCGCGATACATTCTTATCATCGATCAATTTATATCTCTCGCCGTCAAAAGATAATCTCAGTTTTAAAAATGGCGCATCAACAATCTTTTCTTCGTTTCTGAAGTTTGCAAAGTTGCGAGAATCAACGAAAAATATTTTGGCATTTATTATTTATTGAATTTTCAAAATCATGCCAATTTTTCTTCAATCAATCGTTCGGACCAATTAGCGAATAGTAATTATGAGCTCTAATGAAAAATTGAGAGAATTTCGTTGCATTCCAACGATGCAAACTTCAACATCGTATGGAATTCGTGCTGTGGGAATGAAATTCAGTTAAAAATCGTCGATATTTTGTTTTCATACGGTAAACTAAATATTTTTCGATAATTTCAAAATTTTCGTTATTTTCGCAATATATTTGCTTCCTAACGGAATTGTCATCGAAATTTACGAGTAAAACGACTAAAATTTGCTTCCGAAGAGATTTTCTAAAATGTTTTTTTTCCTGCATTGACATTATTTTTGGAATTATTCGAAAAAACATTTAGTCGAACGTATCCAACAAAATATTCATCTTTTTCAACAAAATTGTGTTTTTAGTGACACTGGGAATGAAATTTTGTTAAAAATCGTCGATATTCTGTTGAACACGATAAACTAAATATTTTGTTAATAATTTCAAAATTTTCGTTATTTTGGCAGTAAATTTGGTTTCTAACGGAATTGTCAGCGAAATTTACGAGTGAAACGACTAAAATTTGCTTCCGAAGAGATTTTCTAAAATGTTTTGTTTGCTGCATTGACATTATTTTTGGGATTATTCGAAAAATCGTTTAGTCGAACGTATGGAACAAAATATTCATCTTTTTCAACAAAATTGTGTTTTTAGTGACACTGGGAATGAAATTTTGTTAAAAATCGACGATATTCTGTTAAATACGATAAACTAAATATTTTTTTAATAATTTCAAAATTTTCGTTATTTTGGCAGTACATTTCGTTTCTAATGAAATTGTCAGCGAAATTTACGAGTAAAACGACAAAAATTTGCTTCCGAAGAGATTTTCTAAAATGTTTTGTTTGCTGCATTGACATTATTTTTGGAATTATTCGAAAAAACATTTAGTCGAACGTATCGAACAAAATATCCATCTTTTTCAACAAAATTGTGTTTTTAGTGACACTGGGAATGAAATTTTGTTAAAAATCGTCAATATTCTGTTAAATACGATAAACTAAATATTTTTTTAATAATTTCAAAATTTTCGTTATTTTGGCAGTAAATTTGGCTTCTAACGGAATTGTCAGCGAAATTTACGAGTGAAACGACTAAAATTTGATGAGAATTTTTAGGATCATTAAAAAAAAACATTTAGTCGAACGTATCGAACAAAATATCCATCTTTTTCATCAAAATTTTCTTTTCTGTGTGTTTTTTGTTCATCCCGACCGGAAGGTATCGTGGAAAAGCAAAAAAAACAAATATTTTCTTGGTTCGGTTGTTCGTCCTTAAATTTTTCGTGGGGAGAAACTACGCAGTAAAATACTCGGGTCGATTTAGCGGAGGGTGAGTTGGAAGGATATTGCGTACGCGCGCGTCCATGGCACCCCTCGGCATGAATCAAAAGGGTGCGGGAGTAAAAGAGGATTTCTCGTGTGTGTGTTGGTGTGTCGTGTTAACACATATATACAACGTCCTGTAACACTCTGTCCACGTCATACATACTTGTGTGTGTCTATGTGTCGAGGGATTCGGAAAGAGGCAGAGGAAATCGCCTTCGGCTCATTGGTGGTCCAGTTTTCAAACACGTTCCTCTCTCTACGACGTATTCTTGCAGTTTCACTCCCAAAAGCCCTACGGTGTATTACTTATCCAAGATTTTTTCGCCACCAGGCTTATGCGCTCTCCTCCCTGTTCTCTCCTTACGTCACGCCAGTTTCTTTGTCCATATAGATCCTTTTTTCTCTTCCTCGCAGAGGAATTTACGTTGAGCGTACATTTTTTTTTATACAGAACGCAATTGGTGCGAATATGGACCACGCCGGAATTTTTATATGACGTTGAAGTTTGCATCGTTGGAATGCAACGAAATTCTCTTTTTTCTTTAACAGAATTCGTAATTATTGTTGAATATTTGGTCTGGACGATAAAACGATAGGGGTGTGCGAATATTTGAAAACTTGGAATATTCGGCATCAAATCGAATCGAATTGTTTGATTCGAATTTCAAACCGAATATTCCATTTTTTCGAGTATTCGATTATTTTTCGAATATTCGATTTTTTTTCGAATATTCGATTTTCTTTCGAATATTCCATTTTCTTTCGAATATTCAAATATTTGAAAATTTAAGAAATACTTGATAATTGCTCGAATATTCTATTCGAAAATCGATTGAAAATTCATCAAATATTCGGAAATTTATCGAATACTCGAAAATTCGACGAATATTCGATTCAAAAATCGAATATTCGACTAAAAAATCGAATATTCGATTCGAAAATCGAATCGAATTTCAATATTCGATTCGATTCGATTCGATCACTATTCGCACACCCCTATAAAACGATCCTCCCTTGCCCTTAAAAACTCAATCGCCACGAAAAATTGTCACAATTTTCAAAATTCAATAAATAATTAATAAATCAAATATTTTTCGTTCAACATCAACGTCGCAAACTTCAGAATCATATTTTTATTCATTTTTTCACTTTTTTTTCGCCGATTCATTTCGACAATTCTAAACGTAAATATCGACGCGATTATGAATTTCGCACATCGGCTCGTTCACTATTTGTGCGAGCAGCTCGCAGTCTCATTCCTATTATGGGCTCTATTGGATTTTCTTTTTTTTTTTTGTATCTAAACTGTGGCGTGAATAACTCGAGGGTCGTCCATTTTTGTCACAATTCTTCCGTCTATTTGTTCCTATTTCAAGGTCATTCACACACAGCAGCTTTCCGCACCTTTCACTCGGATAAATGTCGCGAATACTTCGTTATGATTGCGCTCACGGTTCATAAATCGTGAAGATTGTTGAGACTTTTTGAAAAAATTGTAAATTCCGTTTGGAGCGAAAATATAATTTCACGCAACGCGTAGTTTTCGTGATTTTTTGATTTTTGCTTGGGAATGTACTTGCATCACATATTTAAGGATGCTTAGCGCATACATTCTCATCTAAAACGTTATGTTCAATGCAAATCGAGTGAAAGTCTGAAATTTCGCAGAGTTTCGAGGTCATTCGCCAGCCAGCAGTTTCGTCAGTACAGTCGTCCAAGAATTTTTAATGTAGAAACTAAACAAAATTTAGCGAGAATATTTTGCTGTTAATCAGATGGACGCGCGATTTCGTCAAGTTATCACTGAAACGAAAATTTTGTTGGAAAAGATCGATATTTTGTTCGATACGTTCGACTAAACGTTTTTTCGAATAATCCCAAAAATAATTTCAATGCAGCAAACAAAACATTTTAGAAAATCTCTTCGGAAGCTAATTTTAGTCGTTCTACTCGTTAATTTCGCTGACAATTTCATTAGAAACGAAATTTACTGCCAAAATAACGAAAATTTTGAAATTATTACAAAAATATTCAGTTTATCGTATTTAACAGAATATCAACGATTTTTAACAAAATTTCATTCCCAGTGTCACTAAAAACACAATTTTGTTGAAAAAGATGAATATTTCGTTTGATACGTTCGACTAAACATTTTTTCTAATAATCCCAAAAATAATTTCAATGCAGCAAACAAAACATTTTAGAAAATCTCTTCGGAAGCAAATTTTTGCTGATAATTCCGTTAGAAACCAAATATACTGCCAAAATAACAAAAATTTTAAACAAAATTTGATTTCTAGTGTACGATTTTCAGTTTTCTCGTCAGCGCGATATTTTTCGACGTTTATAATGAAATTTAAAGAAGAAAAAACATTTTGCACTGCTAGTTTGTTCGATTTTTCGTTCAAGGGTCAGATTACAGTCCCGAGACTACTCGGAATCGTTGAAACGTTCGCGTTGCTTCTGCTGTAGGTCTGGCTGTTTCCGAAAAAGGATATAAAAAACACGAGAGAGAGAGAGAGAGAGAGAAAAAAAAACACGAGAATCCCTGACGTTTGCTGCGGTAGCCGTTTTGCGGTTCGACGGTTTTTTCCCATACCGCGCGCGTGGTGGGAGCGAGAAAGAGCGCGAGAGTTGCTGTGATCGTAAGCAGAAGGCATGTGTGCCGCGCCGCCGGCCGCACCAAGTCCATAACGCGCCTTCTCAGTTTTCTTTCTATTGCTTTTTCGTATCGCATCTTCGTGCGATTATTTTCATGTTTATCCTTCGACTTTCTTTCGCGCTTTTCTATCGAACCTCCTGACCAAACGATAAAGAAATTATGGCGCGAAAAAAAAAGTTACTATCGCGTGTTTCGATCGTAAATATCAAACGATTTTTCGCGCGCGGCTCTTCTGCTCCCCGTCACTGTAATTCTGTTTCGCTCACGCACGTGCTCGGCCGTGCGGCTTTCTCGATTGGGTGCGAACGCAAACTTCTCTCGCCCTGCTCCCAGTTTATATATTCACCAGCGTTTACTCTATAAACCTCCGAGGCTTTCGATCAAGACGTCAAAGCTCCCGTGTTCGACTCTCNGTATACGTTTCACGAGTATTTCCTGATATTTAGAGCATCGTGGGGCTAAATGGACTACTCTAAAGAATTAAATTCTTCACTCGGTCAAATCGTAACGTATTCTCGTGATAAATTCAAAATAAAACTTTTCTCCATATTATTGTGTGTGTTTCCATGAAAACTCCTCGTTTTTGAGGGCACAAACAATTCTTTCAACTGATTAAACACTTATCAATGTCTCTACTATTTTTTGCCTCTCAATCATTCCGAGTTCATTTTCGTAAATTTATTTTTTACCAAAAAGAAAAAAAAAAACCAAAATCTCACGATTTTCAGTGAATTTGAAATTTCACTATTTTTTATGATTCAACAGAAAAAATTGCTGAAATTAACGAAGAAAATTGTAAATCAAATATTTCTTCACTGAAAACCAAATTTTGTTGAAAAACGTGGATATTTTGTTCGATTTTTTGAATAATCCTAAAAATTCTCTTTGGAATCAAATTTTTGTCGTTCTAGTCGTAAATTTTGCTGACAATTCCATTAGAAACCAAATTTCCTGCCAAAATGACGAAAATTTTGAAAATATCAAAAAATATTTAGTTCACCGTATGAAAACAAAATATCGACGATTTTCGACAAAATTTTATTCCCAGTGTCGAAAAGCCGGTGGGATGGATCGTGCCTTTGGCCGCATACACCCGGTTTTCTGCCCGTATCCGTGTGTTTGTGTGTTGTCAGAACGCTAGCTGCTCGAGCGAGACTTCATAAACGCGGTTTCCGTTTGTTTACAGTTATCCAATTGACTCTCGACGAGTGAATCGTTCGGACGTTTATTCCTCGCATAACTTTATATCTTCTTCGTTTTGTAAAGTAATCCAGAAATCTTTTCCACTCGAAAGATTCGTGTACTAAACTATTTCCAACGCTGCACGATTATTGCGAAAGGATGTCGTAGCTTAAGGATTGATCCATGTCACACAGCACACAGAAAATACTTTCCACCCGCTTTTCCCATTCCTCGCGTTTTCGAGCTCAACGCTAAAAATTAATTTTATAATTTACACATTTTTTCAATAAATAAAACCGTTTTCGTAAATTTTGATATTGTTCGCAGCCTCTTTTTTTAAATATTGTTACAAAGGAAAGGGGAAAAAAAAAATTCGTTTCAAAGCCTCGAATTTGCACGAAAACTTGATGAAAATTGAACTCGGTCGAAAAAAAGTATCGAATTGGGTGGAACGTTGTGAAGGAAACTATTTCCTCGCTTTTTCGAGCTCAACGCTGAAAATTAATTTTATAACTTACACATTTTTTCAATAAATAAAACCATTTTCGTAAATTTTGATATTGTTCGCAGCCTCTTTTTTAAATATTGTTACAAAGGAAAGGAAAAATAAAATTCGTTTCAAAGCCTCGAATTTGCACGAAAACTTGATGAAAATTGAACTCGGTCGAAAAAAAGTATCAAATTGAGTGAAACGTTGTGAAGGAAACCATTTCCTCGCTTTTTCGAGCTCAACGCTAAAAATTAATTTTATAATTTACACATTTTTCCAATAAATAAAACCGTTTTCGTAAATTTTGATATTGTTCGCAGCCTCTTTTTTTAAATATTGTTACAAAGGAAAGGGGAAAAAAAAAATTCGTTTCAAAGCCTCGAATTTGCACGAAAACTTGATGAAAATTGAACTCGGTCGAAAAAAAGTATCGAATTGAGTGAAACGTTGTGAAGGAAACCATTTCCTCGCTTTTTCGAGCTCAACGCTAAAAATTAATTTTATAATTTACACATTTTTCCAATAAATAAAACCGTTTTCGTAAATTTTGATATTGTTCGCAGCCTCTTTTTTTAAATATTGTTACAAAGGAAAGGGGAAAAAAAAAATTCGTTTCAAAGCCTCGAATTTGCACGAAAACTTGATGAAAATTGAACTCGGTCGAAAAAAAGTATCGAATTGAGTGAAACGTTGTGAAGGAAACCATTTCCTCGCTTTTTCGAGCTCAACGCTAAAAATTAATTTTATAATTTACACATTTTTCCAATAAATAAAACCGTTTTCGTAAATTTTGATATTGTTCGCAGCCTCTTTTTTTAAATATTGTTACAAAGGAAAGGGGAAAAAAAAAATTCGTTTCAAAGCCTCGAATTTGCACGAAAACTTGATGAAAATTGAACTCGGTCGAAAAAAAGTATCGAATTGAGTGAAACGTTGTGAAGGAAACCATTTCCTCGCTTTTTCGAGCTCAACGCTAAAAATTAATTTTATAATTTACACATTTTTCCAATAAATAAAACCGTTTTCGTAAATTTTGATATTGTTCGCAGCCTCTTTTTTTAAATATTGTTACAAAGGAAAGGGGAAAAAAAAAATTCGTTTCAAAGCCTCGAATTTGCACGAAAACTTGATGAAAATTGAACTCGCTCGAAAAAAAGTATCGAATTGAGTGAAACGTTGTGAAGGAACCAATTAAAATTCAAATTTCTCGTGCAAATTTAAAAAAGAAGTTGGTGGCGTGAAAAATGAGCAACGTCAAAAAAATGCTAATGCGAAAGTACATGAAAAATATTAATGTATTTTTCTGCACGCTCGAAACGTCATTTTCGTGCATGGAGACATCGATTGTGTGTTTATCGTTAAGTCACGTACGTTCGTTAGACGTATACCAAGTAGGTGAGAGCAGGTCAGAAAATGCACGAGAGGCAAAAGCGTACGAGCAGAGAATTCTCTCATAAAGTTACGTTCTCGTAATTGAACGAACAATTCGTTATATTTTTGCGCGCGAAAATGACGATAAAATATGCAAAAAAATACACAAAATTCATTTGGAAACTTTGTTCGATCGATAAAAAAGCCAGAGAACGTTTAAAATCAAATGAACAACTTCACGACGATCTCTCAAGAAACGAGGCTAAAAAAAGGAATCTCGTAGCTCTTAATTCGCGATTAAAACTGTCACGTCGTAAGCCCACCAAAAGTTGACACGGATCATAACCAAGCTGTGAGTTGCATCACAATCTCTCTCGCATTAAAATACAACATTCAAAACTTGATATTTTTGAACATTTACGAAAATGGCGATCGTTTGTTGCCCTAATTACGAAGAAATATTTTAACTCCATAGAACATCGCAACAAAACGTTTTAACACGTGTATCCACAATTTATATTAACCAAGCTGGGGTAAAATGGACCACTTGCAAAAAAAATAGTAAAAATCATGGCGTTTTCAAATTTTGAAAAAGTTGGTGATGCCACGAGATTTTTTCGTTCCATTATAATTTACTTAATAAATGTTTTTTCGCCCTTCGACGATGCAGATTTCGATGCTACCAAAAAATTAGATTCTCAGTCCCCTCGAGACTCGGTCATATTTTTAGCGACCCAGTTGAATTTTCCAAGTTTTTTCATCCGAATGTCGCACGTTTCTCGATTTATTTTCAAGTCGATCGTGAAAAAAGAGAAAATAAATATTTTTCATTGTTTTTTAAATGAATCTGCAACGCGAGCCCTAATCCTGGTTATAAAATTTGTCAATCATGACGATTGATGTATCGTGCGAAAGAGTTTTATGTGTGACTCGGTTGCCCGACGTTTGTCAGAGCTTTCAAAATGTTTACCGTCCGCGTGCACGCAAGCGCTTCGATTAACCGCGCGATATTTAGACGCGAGAGACAAGCTCTATGTTTTATGAGAGTTACGAGCTACAAGAGAACAACACCCGAGAGAGTCTTTCCCGCGAGTATATATAGTATCCGCTTCTTCTGCTTCTTTCGGGGGATATTTCAGGAGAGCGAGGAATCTTCGCGTCCTCGCAGCGTCATGCCCTTCGGCCCCGTCTATCGCTCGCGTCGAGTACTACGCCGTCAGCGAGATTTCAGCATCGCAATTTTTTATTCCTTTTTCTTCTTTTCCGTTCCGTTCTTTTCTCTGATGCTCATTTCCAAGAGACCCGGAAAAACGAGCAGGAGCTATCGCAATTATCTTCCGCGTCCCTTTGTTTGTAAGGAATCGCAATTAACGATTGTCGAACGGAAATTGAAACGTCGCGAAAATCAATGAAATGAAAAATCCAACCTCGTTCTACATTTAAATCGCGCAGCTTTCGAATACCGTTTGAAAACCTCAAGATTTCATGCATATTCAAACGCACTGAGAATAACATTTTTTTTTTTAAATCGTCGATATTTTGTTCAACACGGTAAACTAAATATTTTTTAATAATTTCAACATTTTCGTTATTTTGGCAGTATATTTGGTTTCTAACGAAATTGTCAGCGAAATTTACGAGTAAAACGATAAAAATTTGCTTCCGAAGAGATTTTCTAAAATTTCTTTTCCTGCATTGACATTATTTTTGGGATTATTCGAAAAAACGTTTAGTCGAACGTATCGAACAAAATATTCATCTTTTTCGACAAAATTTTCTTTTCAGTGCACTTGCACAATTTTTTTCTTTTGTTTTGGATAAAAAAATGATTATATTTTTGCGACGTCGATGCACCGACGATTCAACGACCTCAGGGATAACCTCAATCACGTTTTTTTCGAACATTCTTTCGTATAAACGTTCGTCACACGATTAAAACTAAATTTATACTCGAAAAGTACAATTGCGAAGGAATTTAATTTTTAGTCGAATTGTTCGTACGGGGCTCGCGACTCAGTGAACTGAATTGATACTTTTGCATCGTAGTCAGACCCCGACGACTGTATCGAGTTTCCGGAGACAGGATATTTGAGCGTAAGTGAAAAAGCTCGCGTTACAGTTTTCTTTTGCCAGCATCGAGCACCTGGAATGTCGGATTTCCTATTGAAAAATATGTACCGTCAAGATTTCTTCCACCACGAGATTTCTTAGCTTCGAAAAATCCCAAGTACGTGCGCCCCGTACAAAACGTTTTTTAACGACGTGGAGCTTATCACTCCTGACGTTTTCTTTCGGCGTTGTGCAAACACGCGAGACTTTCTTTCCTCGTCGTCTGCATTCGATGTCGTGCGATGGGGCAGCTTACATTCGTTGAGTTTGTCAACGACTCGTCCGAGTGTTTTTACGACGCTCACCGACGGACGTACCATTCAAAGTCGATAACGTATCTCTGATCTTACGCTAGAAAAACTTGTTACTGCAGGTTACGAGATAAAACTATATTCTTGGAAGAAAGAAATGAGAGCATTTCGACGAATCTCGTGCGTTTTCTTAAAAAAAAATCGAAATCGTGTCTAAGAATATTTTAGGGGTGTGCGAATATTTGAAAACTTGGAATATTCAGCATCAAATCGAATCGAATTGTTTCATTCGAATTTCAAACCGAATATTCGATTTTTTCGAGTATTCGATTATTTTTCGAATATTCGATTTTTTTTCGAATATTCGATTTTCTTTCGAATATTCGATTTTCTTTCGAATATTCAAATATTTGAAAATTTAAGAAATACTTGAAAATTGCTCGAATATTCTATTCGAAAATCGAATTGAAAATTCATCAAATATTCGGAAATTTATCGAATACTCGAAAATTCGACGAATATTCGATTCAAAAATCGAATATTCGACTAAAAAATCGAATATTCGACTAAAAAATCGAATATTCGATTCGATTCGATCACTATTCGCACACCCCTAGAATATTTTTTTGAAAACAGTTTCTTCGTTTCATTCAACGAAAATGAACGATGAACCGGAATCGAAATTTTGTTGGTTATTCGTTCCTCATTTTATTAACGAAATAAACAACTTTTCGTAATCTCGAGATTCTCGTTTGGAAATAACTCGACGAATTTTCAAAAATAGGTAATCACCCGTTGGCTTCAAGCTCGTTGCCTCAATCTTATCTGGACACGATAATCTATGGAAGAAAAATCGAGCAACAGTCGAAAATGAAATATAAACAAATGGAGTAGGAAAGGGGGGGGGGGAAGATATCGCTGGGTGATTATTTAGTGACGCGGCGTTAAATCATCTCGCGAGAAATCATAAATTTTTTCCACACTTCCTGTGTCTCTCGAGCCATAGGAATTTTAGTGGGTCGTGGTTAACAAATAGTTGTCGTTCTTTCGCGTGACAACGAGGATCGCGGACATGCGAAGCGTAGCGGGAATGAGTTGGTTCATAGATTACACAGGGAAATTATAGTCTCCGCGTATTTTCTGTTCGGCGTCGAGTTTTTAGGTTTTTTTTTTATTTCCCTCGGCTTCTCTTAATCTGCTCGGCTGGAGGTTCGGAATGCTCGTGGGCAAGTTTTCCGGTGGAACAGCAGGTGGATCGTCAAAATGATGAGATCGTATGTGTTTTCATCTTTCTAACATTCTCATTATTTTTTTCCACTCGTTTTCTTCATTTCGTTTGTCTTCACTTTGCTGTCACGCGAGCACTCGCGAACCAAGTGGTTCGCCTGACGAGCGACGAGTCGGTCCAAGCCCGAGAAATATCGGTCGACAAAAAACGCCAAACGGAAATACACGACGAGGAGGAAAAATGAAGAAATTAAAAGGCCCGAAAGGCGAGAGAGCATCAGCCAAGTTTTTTTTATGTTTCGGGGGTTATGAGGGTCGGGCGTTGTTAATAAAAAAAAAAGCCTTTGGGCGATGGAGCTCGATTAGTTGAGTTTCTCATGACTTGTGGGGCAATGAGGGTCAGCAGTCGGAAAATGATAAATGTGACGATATTCTGAGGCACATTTTTTTTTTAAATCACGTTCGTTCCGGCGATTAATCGGAAGTATTCTGAAAAAATGAAACTGCCTGTTGTTTCGAGAGAATTTCGTATTAGTCATCTCGATAACGACTACGAACTGTTATCAAATCTCATCCTCCGTTCATTTAGCCAATTTCCATTTAGTCTCACAACTTTGTGCCAACGAGCTTCGTGTTTTTTTTAATTCTCGAAATACGCGAAATACGCTGAATATTCAAATATAAAAAATTTCGGTCTCGAACGTTTTCGTTCGATAAATAAATAAATCTGCCTTCATTTTTCGATAAGTTTCAATTTCGAATTGAGGAGAACGTATTTGAATGTCGAATCTGTAATAACCTCGTTGTTGGATGAAGTGAATCTTGAATTTTTTGAAAATGGCTCTTAGTTGACCCTCATTACCCCCAATTTTTCAATTCGACTGTTTAAAGTTGGTTTCATATCGAAATATTGGAAAAGACGAGCGAATGTTCGTTAAGTGATTCGATTAATTATCGAAAATCATTTAAGAGCGCACCGGTCTATTGGTGTGGATGTTCGAGAATAATGAATCGATGTTGTGAGCCTCTGGGGATTATTCCGGGTATGGACCAGCGTGAGAGTCAGGTGCGGCCTTCCGTGAATGCTGCTGATTCAGGAGAGAACAGCAGGAATTAAAATTAGCGTTTTCATATTTTGTGCGTGTGAACGAACGTAAACGGTGGCAGAGTTTTATTGCCACTGGGGGGATTTTTTAAGAGACAGGAGAACATTAACGTTGCACCTAAAAAAAAAAACGTGATTACTCGAAGGTTCACATCGTGCGGCGGCGGCAAAGGTTGGACGAAAAACTTTTCATCAAGCGTTTTTTCGGCTTAGTCTCTTTTTGCCCTCAGCCCGAATATTTCTCTCATCACCGGGCTCGAGTCCAAGTGCATTTTGTCGAGAGCGTTCCAGCTCTTAATTTGCCTTTGCCGAGCAAGCGAAATGGTGAAAACCATTTTTTAAATCGTTTTTCCTTCAAGTAGGAAAAACCGAGAGGCTCTCCGGGCAAAATCGGGAATCGCGTTTACTGCACACTCGAAACCCGAAACGCACCTCCTCCAGCGTTCCAAGGCTTTTCGTCGTAGATGCTATTCTCGTCAACGATAAAAGCCTATTAATTCCCATCAAATGTACAAATATTGAGACAACTCGCAGAAACCCAGATAAATTTACGTTTTTTTCTCTGCGTTAAAGAAATAAAAATAAAAAATAATCGCCTTCGCATTCACAAATATTGAAAAACCTGAAGAAACGTAAATATTACGTGTTTATTCGACCAACAGTCCTCCAAGGCACACCCGGCTATTCAACCCCAATGTAAACATACCGCCGTGCTTATTGTGATCCCCAAACGATTGTGGCCATACGCAAATTTTTTTTTCACTCTCCAACAACTTTCGTCCAGATCATTTTTCAGCCAAAATTTCTAAACAACAATTCACTACAGCATTGCATTTTTCAAAAAGATTTCAAACTCCAGAAATTTCATTGTTGCACTGAGAATAAAATTTTGTTAAAAATGGTCGATATTTTGTTGAATACGGAGAACTCAATATTTTGTTTATAATTTCGAAATTTTCGTTATTTTGCTAACGAAATTGTCAGCGAAATTTACGAGTAGAACGACTAAAATTTGCTTCCGAAGAGATTTTGTAAAAAATTTTTTCCTGCATTGACATTATTTTCGGAATTATTCGAAAAAATGTTTAGTCGAACGTATCGAACAAAATATTCATCTTTTTCAACAAAATTGTGTTTTTAGTGACACCGGGAATGAAATTTTGTTAAAAATTGTCGATATTCTGTTAAATACGATAAACTGAATATTTTTTTTATAATTTAAATTTTTTTGTTATTTTCGCAGTATATTCGGTTTCTAACGGAATTGTCAGCGAAATTAACGAGTAGAACGACTAAAATTTGCTTCCGAAGAGATTTTCTAAAATGTTTTGTTTGCTGCATTGACATTATTTTTGGGATTATTCGAAAAAACGTTTAGTCGAACGTATCCAACAAAATATCCATCTTTTTCAACAAAATTTTCTTTTCAGTGTGATGCCAAATTTGTCCTCCTTTCCTTTTTCAAACTTTGGAATAGTTTAGTTTTCTTTGTCGCACCAATATCTTTCTCCTCATCGTTATCAATGCCGGATGTTCGACGTTCTATCGCTCACTCGATTATCGACTCCGCAGCGTTTCTTTACGGATGTTGATGCATTACGAATATACTGAGGACTCCAAGAAGTTGTTCTCGTGCATGTATAAAGGTGTAGCGAGATGAATATAGAGGGCACAGGATTCTCATCGCAAGTTCTGAAAGGACGTCCACTCTGGCAGTTTGCTTTAACAGGGTTTCAAAGTTTTAATGACGCAAATTACGCAAGAAGGACGAAAGTTTGAGACTCTAAATCCGCCCCAGCATCCGCAGCCTGGAGTCACGGTCCACCATCGAGAAAATTGTCTTTCCATATAGAATATCGTGTCTATATGGGGAATTTCGTACGAGCCTTACGAGAAGAAAACAGTCGTCGTCAAATTTTCACAAAACAAAAATCAAACCCAACAATTTTAAAAGCATCGCCGGAATTTGTCAAACGAAGCCGATTGGAAAATCTGATTTTTTACGCAAAACCTAAATCCGCCAGAAATTTCGTCACAATGTGAAAAAATGAACGAGCAGATTTTCGTATTTTACGTTCTAAATGACTAATTACTAACTTCATGAAAATGTCTAATTACTGAACAAAAAAATAATTACGATTTTCGTAGATTAGAAAAATCTATAAAACAGATGTTAGGAATTTATTGTTTAGCCACAACAATGTGATAGAGATTCCTCATAGAATGGCCTGTATATGGAGAATATATGGTAAGCAAACGCGCAGTGCAGAAATTGGTGTCCCTTGGCTACGAAGCAGCAGCAACTTTTGTTCCCATTGGGATGTGCATACCATTCGTACATATCCGAGAAAACCTCTTATCTGAATATGTATGCAATGTGTTTTCTACTCTGGTTCGTGTACCATCATTTTTTTCCATCCCAAACCTGAGATCCGAGAGAAAACTTAATTTTTACGATGTTGAATAGCGATTCGTTGCAACCTAACGAAATAATTCATTTTCACAACAAGATGCAGGCTTTTCAAAACTTTCAACCTGCACCCATAATTAGTTGCATTTGTTTTAATTTGCAGCTGTCTTTTTCGCACGCGTGCTCGGTTCTTACCGCCTGATCCATAGTCTCGAAGAAAAACTCTTGAAAGTTGGAAGCCTGGGCAAACGAAGAATAATAATTGAGTGAAAATATTTTTCCAACGGGGTGAATATTCATCATCGCGGTTTTTGCGAAATAATGATGCAAATTATTTCCTGACAATTATTATTGTTAAAAAAAAAGTATTTCCCATAAAACCCCATGAAATCCCCATAAAACCCCATGAAAACCCCATAAAAACCCCATAAAAAAAAAGAGAGGTAACTATTCAGATTACTCGGAGCCAAAAGCCGCGATTCCAAATGTTTACCAATGGCCGATTCAACTCGGAACGCCCCATACGTACGTAATATCGTACGTATCGAAATACGAGTCTCGTTGCAGAGCAATCAAAAGTATTCGCTATCGAGTAGCCGTCTCCTTTCTCGACATCTCCCATTGCGAGAAAAAACTGCAAGGAAAGAGGGAGAGGGGCTAGAGAATAAGGAGGACATTGAAATAAACTGGAGACCGATAGCAATCGCGAAATATTTCTCGCGAGCGAAAATTCCAATATAGGAGCGTCACG
>JBAJMU010000008.1:12005215-12019684 GCA_037952995.1 Hyposoter didymator
CTATTAACTCCCGTGTCCACTCCACCGCCGGTTGTTCAATTCCAAAAGCTTTTTACTGCTAGATACTTGACAAACTTTTCTATATATATCAACACCTTCCACACACATGCACTCTCTCGCTCCCTCAACTCTGGGCTATTATTAATTGAACCTTTTTAACTCTCCATCTTGCTACGAAGATTTACTTGTTCTCATCAACGACTTTACTCCCCCTCAGCTTTCTCGACAGACTCTGTTTATCTTGTAACTCGCTCTGCATAGATTAAGTTTCCACGTGGGCATGTTTACCTTCCAATGCAATCGACACGCGAACCCATCAATTGTTTATTCTGTCAATTCAGCTCTGTGCATTCCTTTATGTATTTTCGTTTTTTTTTCTAGCTGCCGATATGTTTATTCTCGTCGTAAACGTGTTGCTGCTTGCGACCAACTTCGGGGCTGCCATTCGGGCGAACCATGGGCTGGACGAAATATATGTCCTTGGCAGCGAACCCCGCGCCACCTCGCTAACCGATCGCGATGCCAAAATAAAAAAATGCCGATACAGTCATCCCTACTCCAAGGTACAAGCCACATGTACGGATCTTGGACTCAGCGAAATTCCGAAAAATCTTCGGACCGATATTCAGGTGAGAATATTTTCGGTTTTTTGTGGATTTGAATAATTATGGGAATGATATTTAGTTAAAAATCGTCGATATTTTGTTGAATACGGTGAACTTAATATTTTTTGATATTTTCAAAATTTTTGTTATTTTGGCAGGAAATTTCGTTTCTAATGGAATTGTTAGCGAAATTTGCGAGTGGAACGACTAAAATTTGTTTCTGAAGATAATTTTTGGGATTATTTGAAAAAAACGTTTAGTCGAACGTATCGAAGAAAATTTTATAATTTTGAGGGACAATGTATTTCTTTCTGTTTCAGATTCTCGATTTTTCAGTTAACCGATTGAGGGATTTGAAGAACGAGACATTGGGTGCTTACACGAGTCTCGCATATTTGTATCTGCAAGATAATTTCATTCAAACGATCGAGGAAGGTTCGTTCGATCGTTTGCGAAGTCTCGAAGTGATTGATTTGACAAAAAACGGTTGTCAGGATTTTCCCAAGAGTACATTGGCTCTACCGTATTTGAGAAAATTGTATCTCTCGGAAAACAAATTGAACGATGCTTCGTTCGCGCCTTCCTCATTGTCGGAAGAATCGAACGTCGAGTTTCTCCAGTTGTCGGAAAACCAATTGAGGCGATTACCATCTTTGGGTAACTTGCCATCGTTGAAGTATCTCAACGTTTCGAGGAATTTAATAACAAGCGTGTCAACAGAGGATTTAGCAAAGTTTTGTTCCCTCGAGATTTTCGATTTGACGGGAAATCCAATAAAATTCAATGAGACGAGCTGCGACTGCGAGGATTTCAACTCGTGGGTCAAGGCACGAGGGATTAAAATGAAACCAGGAAAAATCGATTGCGGCTCGACGAAGAAAAAATCGAGCAAATGCACCGCCGCTGCCAGCAGCCAACTGGAAACACCCACATTTTCCAACGAGACGATCAAGCTTTTTGATTCTTGCCGGAACGTCATTCAAACCCGCGCTGAAACAGCCAAAGCTCGTTCGACCTGGATCCTCGTCGCTTCCTGCCTCGGTGTTTCTCTCGTTTTTCTATTTCTCACGCTCTACTGCATCCACAAGAGAAACAACAGAAAAAAAGTGCGACAGCGATTGAAACACCAACAACAACTCGCGCTCAACAACGCAAACACTGAATTACTCAATGGAAATGTTTTGGCCGAACAAACCTGAAGGGAGAGAAGAAAACACGATCGTTCGATCATACGAGAAAAGCTCCAACCCTTTTGTGCTTTTATTTATTTATTGTCTCTCTTCCCTCTCGTACTCCGGTCCAGGCCTTTCGTCTTTTCTCTCCGTTCAGTTCCGCCAGACTCGAGCGACATTTGCGATTATTATGTCGTCGTAGATTTTCCGTCAAACCTGTGATCGTTCAGACTTTCCTCCCAACATATTTCATTCAAAAGTGTGTATGTGTGTACGTGTGATTTTTGGTCGATTTATAAAAATAATTATAGAGCGACTGTCACCTTCGAAGTATGAGCAAAAATCACGTAATAGTTGTTTGGGGGAACGTTTAAAAATTCTTATTCAAGAAAATACGATTCAGAGCCATGAATATATTTTTTTCATTGCCACGATTTTTTCAAGGCTTTTCTCGATGATGTACAAAGCGTTTTGTACGATTCCGATGAGTGATTTCGTTCCATGACGATCAAGTTTGAATCTTTGGAACGCAACGCTCTCATTTTTTTTTTTTTTTTAGTTTCGGNAACGTTAGGCAATGCGAATTGAATCTTTCTCGACGATGAAAGTTCCGACAGCATTTACTTTTGTAACAAACAGGAGCTCAGAGAGGAAGAGCTTTGCGAAGAAATCTTCTTCGTGTACTTAATGAAACTGCTTAAACTTATTTATTTCGCAATGTAACAAACTCGTCGTACGCTCCCAACGATGTCTCCGCAACGAGACTCTCCGCCGAGTTGAGCCACGAGGATGTAAGAAGATGTAAAACGCGGCGTTATGTACTTGACCGACACAATGTTAAAACAAAAAAACAAACAAAAAGAAACGAAACAATCTGTTGAATAAAAAATACTTTTTATGTGATGGACGACGAGCTGAATTTCCTCTACATTGTCGAGTTATCCCTTCACTTCCTACATCGATCAATTCTTTCGGTTCTCAGCGACAAAAACTTTTCTCTGTCCTCGGGCTTCAAATCGCTGCAATCCTCGATGTGGGGAAGTATTACTTTCTTGAAGTGGTTTTGCAATGACTGCGGAGTCCTGTGATTCAAATACTGGAAAAAGGAAACAAAAAAATGTTTTTTTTTTCATGCTTGTTTTAAAAGCGCATTTAATAAATTCGACTATGGCTCCACCAACTCACCCCATCGTCGATCATCGATTTCCATACCACTAATCCTTTCGCTTTATTTACAGTTCTCGTTCTAACTAAATAATTTACCATTATCTTTCTTTCGCTGGCGGTGAAGGGACCGTGTCGGATGCTGTAATCGATTATCTCATTAATAAATTGCCTCATTCTCCAAATTCCAAAGCTGCTCGTTGCAAATGTTCTAGGGGTGTGCGAATAGTGATCGAATCGAATCGAATATTGAAATTCGATTCGATTTTCGAATCGAATATTCGATTTTTTAGACGAATATTCGATTTTTGAATCGAATATTCGATTTTTGAATCGAATATTCGTCGAATTTTCGAGTATTCGATAAATTTCCGAATATTTGATGAATTTTCAATTCGATTTTCGAATAGAATATTCGAGCAATTTTCAAGTATTTCTTAAATTTTCAAATATTTGAATATTCGAAAGAAAATCGAATATTCGAAAAAAATTGAATATTCGAAAAATAATCGAATACTCGAAAAAATCGAATATTCGATTTTTTAGTCGAATATTCGATTTTTGAATCGAATATTCGTCGAATTTTCGAGTATTCGATAAATTTCCGAATATTTGATGAATTTTCAATTCGATTTTCGAATAGAATATTCGAGCAATTTTCAAGTATTTCTTAAATTTTCAAATATTTGAATATTCGAAAGAAAATCGAATATTCGAAAGAAAATCGAATATTCGAAAAAAAATCGAATATTCGAAAAATAATCGAATACTCGAAAAAATCGAATATTCGGTTTGAAATTCGAATCAAACAATTCGATTCGATTTGATGCCGAATATTCCAAGTTTTCAAATATTCGCACACCCCTAAAATGTTCCTTTTTTTTTCTGGAGCTTGCAAAATGCAGTCAAAACCGCAGTATGATTTTTATACTCACTGTATGTTAGTCTCTGCCGGCTTGTCCGTGAGTTGCGATCGCCAAACTTGTCCTCGTGATTTCCTAAAATAAAAAAAACATCAAAGATTGAAAAAAAAACGTCAGAATTGGGCGATTAATTGTCTTACGAGAATTACATAATCTTTCGTCCATTTTCTTCATCGTTATCGAAAAAGGGACTCGTGCAAATTCAATTTTATTATTTCCTACAAACAACATTTTACGTAGAGGACAAGATTCGGAGAGTTTTTTATACCACTGTCGGTCGTACGTCGGCGAAAAACGATTGTCGAGTTGCGGAGTTACGGTAATCTATCGTTTGTACGGTCGGTAAAAAGCCTGCCGCACGTTTTACCCCGAGAGGCTTAATTTTTCAAGGAAAATTCAAATTACTAAATTTATTTCGACTCCGTTGTGAAAAATTGCTGTAGCCGCGACGAGACAGTTACGTTGGAAAGGTGTAAAAATGATTTTAGGATATTTCGTTGGAATACGCAATGATTTATGAAAATCGACATTGCACGCGATACGGAAGAATGATTTTCTTTACCCGACTGTTGAATATGGCTCCGTTTTAACGAGCGTGATTCTTTTGCAGTCTCCTGCTTTCTCCGAACGATCGTAGCGACGGGTCTTTCCATTGAGATTGTCATCCGTCGACTCGTCGTCGTCATCATCGATATAAAAATCTTTTTTTACTTTAGCAATTCCACTAGGCCCAGGTTTGTTGATGTCACGATTGCGCTGTTTTCCCGGATTATCCTCCCTCTCACTGTCGTCGGAAATTATCAGCTCACTCGAGTCCGACGAGACAACTTTTTTCCTCCGGGTGCGTTTTTTCTTTGGAACTTCTTCGTCCGAAGAAAAATTCACCGAATAGTCCGAGGAATCAACGAGATTGATTCCTTCTTTCGATGATTTGGATGAATCTTTTCGAGAGATTTTAAAACTCTTTTTTTGCTGCCGGGGGTTGAATAATCTTCGCATCCCTTTTTTTTGGGGCGTCGAATTGTTCGACTTGTGCAAATTTTCTTCCTCCTCCTCCTCCTCCTCTTCCTCTTCTTCATTTTCATCTTCCGATGATTCTTGCACCCAACCTGTCGGTATATTTCTGCGACCGTCGTCTCCGTTGGTGTACGCGATTTGCGGCAGTCGTTTCGCTTTTTTCTGCTTCGCTTTTGCCTCGTCTTCAGAAGTTTCCCGTTCTCCTTTTCTTTCATCACTCTTTTTCCCGCCTTTTTTGTAATCGAGCGATTCTTGCTTGCCATTCTTTTCATTGCGTTTGCTCGTACTCGCCTCGTCACTCGATTTTTCGTACGAATGTTTTCTTTTTGAAGCTTTCGAGAGAGCCGGCTCTCCGAGACTTTTCGAACTTGCTGCTGCAGGTTTCAAGCCTTTCCAACAAACGTTCAAGACCTTCGAAGCTTCGGTAGGGATTGGAGGAAGCTTCTCTAGTTTCTTTATTCGGTTTTGGGAGATCGCGACGTTACTCAGAACTTTAGGAACGCTTCGTTTCGTTTCTATCCAAAGGGAATCGCTTCTCGCCGATAATTCAGGCTTCGTCGGGGAGCCTGATGATTCAGTTCTCGATAACACTTCTACGACTGCCATCTCTCCAGGCGTTTCGCCACTTTGCCGATCAATCAAAACCGATTCATCTTTCGGTGGGACATTTCCGACATCCGAGTCTTCAGAATCGATCGAGTTTTTCTCCTGCAATGCTCCGCTCCTCGCTGTGTGATTTCTCCTCGTACGAGTTCGCAGAGATCTCTGCAATTGACGATTTTCCACGTTGCTTTCTTTGGCAGCAGCCAATCTTGTGGCTTCTCGCTCCAGCGCAGCCATTTTCGGTTGTACCATCGATTCGTACTCGACATTGCACGGACGTTTTTCGTGGCTCTCGGTCCTCGCTTTTGCACCGTCACCGCCTGCCAAACTCGGTGCGCAAATTTTCAAATCCGCTGCTGTTACCACCATTTGCGACTCGTCCACCGACTCCTCGACAAGAGGCGACGACGCCTCGTTCCTAGCAGTGAACATTGTCTCGTCCGTTTCCACAGACACTTGTGAATCATTCTCCATGCGTGTCGGTTGCTGCGAACCATTCGGGGCAACGATTCTTTCCACATTATCCCTCCTGGAACCATGAATACTTCAACACAGAATAGAAAATTGCCCAATTTCTATTATTCAAGTAGGGGTGTGCGAATAGTGATCGAATCGAATCGAATCGAATATTCGATGAGTCGAATATTCGATTTTTTAGTCGAATATTCGATTTTTGAATCGAATATTCGTCGAATTTTCGAGTATTCGATAAATTTCCGAATATTTGATGAATTTTCAATTCGATTTTCGAATAGAATATTCGCACAATTTTCAAGTATTTCTTAAATTTTCAAATATTTGAATATTCGAAAGAAAATGGAATATTCGAAAGAAAATCGAATATTCGAAAAAAAATCGAATATTCGAAAAATAATCGAATACTCGAAAAAATCGAATATTCGGTTTGAAATTCGAATCAAACAATTCGATTCGATTTGATGCCGAATATTCCAAGTTTTCAAATATTCGCACACCCCTATATTCAAGGTGATGAATCGGTCACCGAAGCTCGACTTTCAGTTTTTAAAATCGTTCACGGATCGTTCCATTGATTCGATCAAAAATCAATGATAGAATGGATTTTTCTATAATTTTGTAATTGAAATTTCAAGTCAAAGATTTCGAACGGTAGCCTGAATTTTTTCAGAATTTTACAAAGCGTTGAAATGCTTCCGAGCGTCGTTTGAATAATCACGAAAAGGTTCTGTCGGCGTATGCGGATGGCAAAAGTGCTCTGACAGGGACTTTTTGTAACCCTTACAACCGTGTGGAAAATTTTCAATCAAAAAAATTGCTGCTTTCTCTCTCGCGCCCAAAGTCGCGACGTTCCGACCGATCCCTCACCCAAACGATAAATTCTTTGAGAATATGCAATATACCTGTTGCATGCGCATCTTCCGAAGAGTAAATGTTCCATGTGGTACTCGTCGCCAGGAATCTTGGGACTCAATCTGTGGAACGAGTTTATATTCGTTAGATGTCGGCTCTCGACTTTTCCCGCTGACAAAAACAAAAGTAGCTCGTTGTAAATACCTGAACGGCTCTGCGTCGATAATTTTGGCTCGATGGATGCATCCCAGAATAAAATCAACGTTGTAAATTTTCGCTCGCGGATATTTAGTCCTGCCAAACGCTTCTTTGGAAGTAAACTTGACGATGGTCTCTTCGTCGTCGGTAACATCTCCGCCCGCGGCCTACAAACAGGTTCATTCGGGATAATAGACGCTCGTAGGAAAAATCCTTTTCGTTAGGATCGGCAGAAAAGTTTAACGGGAAAGATTACCTTTATCAAATCCTCCAGAATCAACAACTCGTCGTTCCCGATATCGATTAAATTAAATCGTATCGGATCACCATTGGGGGAAAAGAGTTTCATTTTGTTTCTACGCAAGAATCGTTGTTAAAGAAAAAAAATGCATGTCAAACGGTCGTCGATCGACGACTCATTTGTGGACGTTCGAAAAATACTTGGAAAAACATTTAGAGACAAATTTTAAATAAGTTAGTAATTGTTTAATTAAAACGATTCATTTTACGTTGGAGACGATCTCGTTAATTTAATCGGGCTTGACAATTTCCAAATTGTGCGATTTAATGAAAAACAGTCACGAAATTAAAAAAGGAAGCTGTTGGATTCACGAATTTCTCGCAGTTATTTGCATTCCAACCGTTCACGGTCTGTGACGAAAATGATATTTTAACCTCACAAACAAACGTACACTCACGACACACACGAAGGGGACTTATTAATTTTGACGATCACATTTGTCAGAAAACGGCGACGATTTTGTCCAAGGATATCGAATTTTTTTCTTCTCGCATTGTCGACATCGACAAAGTACGCGGTGAATATAAATTAAATCATGAAAAATTAAATTCGAAAAAGGAGGTTACGTTCGCATTTTTTTTTTTCAGCTTTTCATATCGGAGAACGTAGATTTAATTTGTATTCAACATTTTCGAAAAAAAAAGTATTTGCTGACAAAACAAATAACATAACCTCACAAACACAAATGAATGGCTCGTGACCCTCGTTACACTCCCGCGTAAATAACTCGGCGGAACACCGCGGAGGCGCGGACCAATCGAACGCACCATATTCCGGGCGTTATTTCAATTCGACTCGACGACGGAGGAATATACATCGCAATCGATTTTAATTCGATTTCGTTTGTATCGTTAATAATTGCAATTAGCAGGATCACCGGTAAATGGGGAAATAAAATTCAACAACATAAGCACGAGACTCAATTTCACGAAGCAAATGAGTTGGAAAGAGCGTCGCGAGCGAAATAATTATCCGGAACGTAAATTTTCGAATTGGGAAAAACAAGGACGATATGTCAGCTATCGGAAATCTATATGCGGCAGTAAGAACCCGATGATGATAATAAACAAAGGTATCGCACATTGAGAACCTGTTGGTCCATGTTAGGTAATAGAAAGAAGACCGCGAAGGATGTGACGTCATAAAAGCGAACAAAGTTGAAAGTTTTCATTGGATATTGTTGATCGCCCGGGTCGCTCGTCGCGCCCCATGAGAGCAGTGGTTATTGCTGAGATCCCGGAATAGGCAGAGGGTGGGGGTAAAGAAGAGAGACAAGCTGCGTGAGGCGAGAGTGCGCAGGCGCAGATTATTTGACGTTCGGATTCCGTCGAAAGCGCGACCGAGAAATGTCAATGGGCGGTCATAGTGTAAGATGGCGGATTCTGCATCCGAAGTACGGCGCTCGCCAATTAACGAGGACGGTATGAATAAATCAGTGACAATGGTTAACAACGGCCGCGTACCTCAACATTCGATAAATACATCAACTCCAATGGGCCAAGGACCACGGTGCGTTACGATATACAAAACTGAAACGGGTTTTGGGTTCAACGTACGGGGACAGGTCAGCGAAGGTGGACAACTTAGGAGTATAAATGGTGAATTGTATGCACCTCTTCAACATGTCAGTGCTGTGTTGCCACATGGTGCTGCTGAAAAGGCTGGAGTTCGAAAGGGTGATCGTATTCTCGAAGTGTAAGTTATATTATTATTATTCTTCCATCATCGTTATTATCGCACTCGCGCGCTCTTATCACCCATTCGGCATTTCTGTTTTCTCGCAATCATTCGTATTCGTAACTCTTCCTCTCCGAGCTCCATTAGTGCATCTACAATATATAGATATAACGCCAATAATATGCATTTATATTCATCTATAGATGTATATTTTGTACATACACATCCTTAGCAACCATTGCCCAGCTGTCAATCTAGTGTTGATGAAACGGATCAACTGTCATATCTATGCATGTTCCATGTATACGCCTGTCGAGCTGTCGAAAAAGTAGTTGATATCTCGACGAGTTCCGACAATCAAAACTTTGCAAATTTCATTGATCCATTACGAGTTTATTTACAAAAAATTTATCGAAATTCCAATAATTCGTCGTATAGGAAAAAATAATTGTCCAAAATGGTGGTTAACTGATTTTCCTATCATTTTCGTTTAAAATATCGTCATGATAATGCAATATCTATTTATAAAAATTTTAAAGCCCGAAAAAATTTATTCCTTCTTTCTTACGAAATCGTTCATACTTTTTTCCGAAAAATCAATCATTTCCAAGTTTCATTCGAGCAAAACTGTGCAATACACAAAATCCAATGATTCTAAATTGTGAAATGTATGAGGAAAAGTCCTACACACTCGAACCTACCTTTTTCCTGCAGGTCAAAGGTTCATTCATATCTGTTTCCCTCCACATATTAAATTTCCGTTCCAGTAAAATGTGGATTTTCATCTTTTTGCCTTAAAATTATTTCTATTTCTGTTTCATCGTGCATAATAAAACTCTGCGTACAAAAATTATTCATTTCACAAATATAATTCATTTTCAAATAAAAATACAACAAAAAACAAACTCCTGGTTACAATTAATTTTTTTTTATCGCTATAAAGATTCTTTCTTCTTACGGGATTTTTAAATATGAAAAAAAAACAAAAAAAAAATTTCCATTTAATTGTGATCGTTTGGCATAAATGCACAAAGGGATTATTCGAATCGTTGAAAAGTTTGGTGATATTTTTGTTTCAGAAACAACGTAAACGTTGAGGGTGCAACCCACAAGCAGGTGGTGGATTTAATAAAATCCGGAGGTGACGTGTTGACGCTGACAGTTATTTCGGTGACTCCGCAAGAAGCGGAAAGATTAGAGCCGTGCGAAGATTTGAGGTGAGTGGTTGAAAAATATTTTATCGATTATGAAAATTCAGTGGACAGGGAAGCGAGTTACAAACATCTCTCTACGTTTTTTTCAGCTATTCCTCGGTGGACTATAGCGAAAAGCGTTCATTACCCATCAGTGTCCCGGATTATCATGTTCGCGAAAGGAAACACGAACGATACGTTGTTTTCAACGTTTACATGGCAGGACGTCATTTGTGCTCGAGACGGTATCGGGAATTCGCCGCGTTGCATATGGCGCTAAAGAAAGAATTCATTGGATTCAATTTTCCCAAGTTACCAGGAAAATGGCCTTTCCAGTAAGATACTTATCAATATCTATCAATCGCGAGTCAGATTCTCAGACGAAAAAACAAAAACTCGAAATGTTTCAACGTTATTCCGTGCAGAACAAAAACTCGTAAAAAATTTTCTTCGTTTCTTTTTTCTTTGACGTCTCCTTGTAAATATTCCACGCATCATTAAAATAACGTCAAAAAGTTGCTCCGAAATATTTTAGCAAATACGTAGAAATTGAATTTGTATATATTAAATCTTTTGACCAATCAGACTGAGCGAACAACAATTGGATGCGAGGAGACGAGGGCTCGAACAATATTTGGAAAAAGTGTGCGCCGTTCGTGTGATAGCTGAGAGTGACGCGATGCAAGAATTTCTGACAGATAGACTCGAGGAAGATGGCGATCAAGGCCCGGCCGTCGATCTCAAAGTTCTTCTCCCAGACCGCGAGGTAGTTACGGTTACCGTACCGAAAGCTGCACTAGCGAAAGACGTATACGACGCTGTTTGCTACAAAGTTAGCTTGGACCCTGAAACAGCCAAGTATTTTTACTTGTTCGAGATCGTCGAGTATAATTTTGGTAAGTATAATTCCAAGCCCCGATTTATTGGATTAAAAATTGTAAACCAAACGAAAAGTACGAGAAAATAAAACAGTTAATTTCGGAAAATCAAGCCCGAAAGATTCCTGCAGCTTGAAGAATTTTCAAAGGGGCCAGCAATTGTTTTTCTACAAAGTTGACAAAAATAAGAAAATCAAGTTTTGAAGAAAGTGAAGCGCGGTTTTAGGGTCTCGTGACTCGANAAAATGGAATATTCGAAAGAAAATCGAATATTCGAAAAAAAATCGAATATTCGAAAAATAATCGAATACTCGAACAAATCGAATATTCGGTTTTTCAATTCGAATCAAACAATTCGATTCGATTTGATGCCGAATATTCCAAGTTTTCAAATATTCGCACACCCCTAGTACGAGAAAATAAAACAGTTAATTACGAAAAATCAAGCCCGAAAGATTCCTGCAGCTTGAAGAATTTTCAAAGGGGCCAGCAATTGTTTTCTACAAAGTTGACAAAAATAAGAAAATCAAGTTTTGAAGAAAGTGAAGCGCGGTTTTAGGGTCTCGTGACTCGATGAGGTACGAATCTATCATTTTGATTCGTCTGTCTATTTCTTCCCCATTTCCACATCGCCTGCATATTACATTCATTGAGCGAATCAATAAACGAAAAGAAATATTTCTTACAGAACGAAAACTGCAGCCTCACGAACATCCGCATACATTGTACATCCAAAATTATTCAACCGCCAGTGCGACTTGCTTGGCAATCCGCAGGTGGTTGTTCAACGTATCGAGGCCTTTGAGCGAACAGGCCTTGACGTGGATATTTTGGCAAACGATTGACGAGGTCAATAGAGGACACATTACAGCTGGCGAGAGATTGTATCAATTGAAAGCGCTTCAGGATGCTTCTAGAAAACATGAGGTAATCAAATATTTCTCGATTGACGCTCATCGCCTGGATTTTCGTCCCACGTTCATTATTTCTGGCTTTTCAATAGTTTCGAACGTCAGCTGCTTCACGTTAAATTTTGTCGTTATTGCTCAAGAATTTATAAACTTTGTTTTTCTTTTACGAATGCGTGGATATTTAGTATTTTGGAAAATCTTTCCAAAAACTCGAATTTTCACACTTTGAAAACTCAAATTTTCACACGCATGTTAAAACTTGAGAAAAAGTTGCTTCGAGTCTTGCGAATGAACGGAATGACTTAGGAATACGAGAATATTATTAATCGTGCATCTTACGCAAATATTTTTCCTTTTAGTACCTTAAATTGGCGAAGGAACTAAATGGCTACGGTGATATTGTTTTTCCACACTGCGCCTGCGATTCCAGAAAAGATGGTCACGTGGTAGCTGCTATTGGAATGGCGGCTTTCAAATTGCATGCAGCTAAAGAAGATGGTACTTTGGAGTCTCAAGTCGTCGAGTTCCCGTGGCGAACTATTACGCGGTGGGAAGTCGACGAGGACGGCATGGCCTTTTGTTTTCAGTATACAAGGCAGGACAATCGGCCTCCTCGTTGGCTCAAAGTTTTTACATCATACGTAAGTCTCCCATTGATCGTTATCGTTCTAAAATTTATTCCAGCTTCGAGTTTATGGTTTCTGATTTTCTTCCCACCCATTCAAAACTCTTGCAATGTTTTTTCTCTTCGTTAAAAAAACTTGAAAAACGAAAGACTGAAAAAAACTTAAAACTACGGATAAAAACGTTTTATGAATTATTTGGCTGCAGTACACGTTCCTGGCAGACTGTTTCGATCGAATTGCTCAGGAGGCAAAGTGGAATGATCCAGTGGATGGACAGAGTATCAAGTGCTGAAGCTAATCTCAAATTGTAAAATAAAATGGAAGAGACATAGTAAAGGATTGCCAAGCTATTATGAATGCGTTCTAGCAAGTTGCTTCCAAACGACTCGTTCCCGGACGCGCGAAGCTCCAAAACCTTCCGATGGAAAAACTTGACCGAAGATAATCGAAATCTACAGGATCATTGTAAGTTTTGATGCTTTCTGAAGTGAAAAATGTTGCTGCGACGATTCNAAGTTTTCAAATATTCGCACACCCCTAGTTTTTTTTCTTCCGGTGCGGAGTGATTAAGACTATGAAAAGAAAATCATGGAGCTCCGATTGGGAAACGATTATTATCATTCCTCGCCTAGTAATAATGGCTCACTTCCGGTTTATCGGTCACCAAATTTATACGTGCTCACCCTTTTTCGTGCGGAATATGCAACATGCAATTGGCGACCTAAAAGTAATGAGGCAAAATTGTAAATTGACGAACCAACCAATGCATATCCGTTGTTTCTTTCTCCAAATTCTTTATTATTATTCGTTCAACGAATTTTAAAAACTTTACTCAATACATTCATGCCATCCGATCTAGTTTTTAAAAGCATCTCTCGTTTAATGTTAAACACGCAGTATTGTAATGTAAACATCGTGGGTTGAATGTAAACACGTGATGAATGTTAAGTAGCGATTTAACAGTACTCGTTCTATTGACTAAAACAAAAGTTATATACATATATTTCCAATGAGATGCACATTCTGACAACGCGGCGTCTTGACATCATTTGCGAAGGTTGCATTTGCTCCGCACTACCGGAATAATAAGTCTTCGATTTTCACAAAAATCGGATGCAAAGTTTTCAAGAATTCATCAACTCACGTTGAATTTTTATTCCAGAAACTTTTGGTAATGTCGAAAAATATCAATAACAACAGATTTCACGATCTAGGTCGTTTTCTAGGTCAACGAGATTTTTTTGTATGTAACTATTGTGAAAATTGGACACTGACAAGATGAGTGTGAAGGATCGATTTTATCTTGAAAAAAAATTATTTCGATGCGATGCAAACAACGCACGAAAAACTTGTCTGTGTCCAAGATTCTATTGTTGCTCAAGATAATTGTGAGTAAGAGAATTATGATTGGTTTTATTTGGATTACGAGGGGATGCGATATATTTGCTGAGAATGCAAAATTCTCGGTTTTTTTCATAAAAGGGATCAGATTCTATAGTCGTCGATGCCGGGAGACTGTGAGACTAAAAGTAGAGAGAACCAAATGTCAGTCACTGTTTTACGATCAATCGGTGTCCAACGTGTCGCGAGCCCCGGCGAATCATTACGGAAGAAAAAAAATTCATTAAAATAAAGGATACGTTGAAATTATGTCAAAGGAAATACTTTCGAGGATGTGTGAGCACGTGTGCACCCTCGCAAGACACACTTATTAGGGGTGTGCGAATATTTGAAAACTTGGAATATTCGGCATCAAATCGAATCGAATTGTTTGATTCGAATTTCAAACCGAATATTCGATTTTTTCGAGTATTCGATTATTTTTCGAATATTCGATTTTTTTTCGAATATTCCATTTTCTTTCGAATATTC
>JBAJMU010000008.1:12020059-12066937 GCA_037952995.1 Hyposoter didymator
AAAAATCGAATATTCGACTAAAAAATCGAATCGAATTTCAATATTCGATTCGATTCGATTCGATCACTATTCGCACACCCCTAACACTTATGTATGGAATATGTATACTACGTGTAAAGAATGATCGTTAATGTTTGAAAACTTTATTGAAGACGATAGAGCGCCTAGGCTAGATAAATGTAAAACAGTTAATCTATTTACGCGCAGATATTCACGATAAGCTGCGCCCTGTCATAGACTGAAGTCCTTTATCCGGTGAATCCTGTAAATAGTGGAATGGTTGATAGAAAATAAAAACATCGCGAGATTGTATTGGAAAAACAGGTTATAGAAAAATGGTGTTTTTGTAGGAAAACACGTCGCTCCAGTTTGCATCGTTGGAACGCAACAAAGTCCTGTTTTTTTTTTTTTCGCAAATCCTCCAATTTGTCTGCAAAGATTGGACCATTATTTTTCCGCCTCGGAAACTTGATCCGTTGATAAAAATTCATAGATTTCAATCATTTTTAAATAAAAATACAAAATTCTCTTTATTTTCCAACCATGCGACTGTAAATGTCTTACAAAACATTATGGCTACTCGAGGACTCGCTATTGACAACTGACGATCGATGCTTGAAAACTTTGTAGCACGCTGCCACGATTACAACGACGAGCGTTCCTCCAGACGATCAAATCTCTTCGATATTCAACTCTCAACTCTCAGCTTGATAAGTATTTTTTTGCACTTTGCCATTAACCCATTAACGCATTCGGTTCGTACATGCGAGCCATCGAGTATTTTCGCTGATGCGAGAAAATACGTTTTGGCACGCGTCGCCGGTTCCCAATGATTTTCTCTCAGCCAAGTTGAAAATTCGACTTCACACATTTTTCTTTTTTTATCCTAGGATAAACAAAAACTTGCTCTGGCCAGGGTCGAGACACTTTGAATGTGGATTTTTGACTAGCCATTCTGTTCTGTCCTCTGAGCGAATCGCCGCGTTCTCTTAAACTGTTTCTCTGATACTCACGAGTTGCACGACCTTTGCAACCGAACGAGCATAACATAAAACTCAATAAAAATTGTATTCATAGTGTCACTATTAAAATAAATAAGAGAAAGATTGATCGACGAGCACGTGTAACGATCGTGTGGGAATCGAAATTCCAAGATTCGAAATTGCAACATTTTCATGTATGGTCTCGTGTACGCAAGTAGAATGTTTTACAAACAAATGAATTGTACGACTCTTGTCATTACGAACCATTGTAATCAACTTCGGAGGAGAACGGTGCTCCGAAAAGCGGAGTATCCGTGGCGAATTCTCGGGAGCTGAGATATATTCAGAGCGCTAGAAATTTGCAGACTTATGGTTTACAATACCCGTTGAAACGTCGGAAGGAAAAAAATGATGTCAAACTTTGGCGAATCGCTGCTTTTGGCTTGAACAAACAAGATTTAAAACTCATTGTTTTTTTTTTCCTTTTTTTTTTTTTGCGAGCGCTGCAATTATTCGCGTCCACACGCTTTATTATTATTAAGCAATGATACACTGGCCGGCGTTGATAAAAACCCCGATTGGTGCTACTGAGAATAAGAATTGTTTGATTTTCGTGAAAATTCACTTGACAACATTGCTCGAATGACGTAGCATATTAATGAACTAACAAAAATATGTATATCGTTAAGAATTTTTGGCGAACAAGAGGAAACGATTAACGAGCACAGAGGGGAGACGAGAACGAGGACGAAAAGAGGAGAAAATATATAAATATATAGATATATATAACACGAAACTGAATTCGACGTCGAACAATATATATTCTGTACGTTTACAAACAGATGCATTGGAAATACGTCGAATCATCGAACAATTGACGAAACGATGCACAGAGAAATACAAAGTTATCTTACCTGTTAAAAGGAGCATTTGATCATTCGATCCTCTCGTTCCTTTCATTTTATCCTCGCAAACTACACGCTTCAACTTTTGCTTCCTTACTCACAGACTATCGGTCTACCGGACCGACAACTTTTTATCGCTAAATAACATTGTAACAAACGCGTCTACTGGCTTTTCCAATTTCGAGATTAAAGCGTCGTCGGATTCACACTGATCTGGCCGAGAGTAATTAGTAAAGCTTGAGAAAGCGTGAGAAATTGTGAAAATCGAGTGTTGCCCCCAGGACATTGGAACCTGCAGTTTTTAAATCGTCTCGTCGTAATTCGCTCGAGACGATGACACCACGTTTTTTCTCCAACGTTTCAATCCCACTCGGATTCACAATTTGTCTCGCCGTCACTCAACATTCGGCGTTTCGCCAAATCGATCGAGTGTTCTCCTTGAAAATGAGGATTCGTATATGGACTCCCGAAAAAGACGTAAAAAGCATAGACGCGAGGGTCGTCAACCTCACGGAACAGTGACGAGCCTCCAAACGCCAATATTTTTCTTTTTCTTTTGTTATTAATTCTTTTTTTTTTTGCTGACGTGATTTTTGCTCCATCAATGTTTTTCGATGTCTCGAAAAATTGGCTAGAAATGATATTTTCCGATGGAAAATTTGATCCGATTCAAAAATTCATTTCGAAGCGAAATCCAAGGTTTTTGGCCATTCGGCAGTGACTTTGGCGAGTGATACTTTTTCTTCTTATACTTTGAACGCACGTCCCAGACAATAATACAAAATCTTAGTTCTGAAATAATGTAGAGGTCGCGATTGTACTCGTGCAAACGCGTTTTAACAGACGCGATGGATTCTTGGGAGAAAAAAGCAAAAGGGTAGCGCAGCGCAGGATCGTGGTTGGGCGTTCACAAGGCGCCGAGACGACGGCGAATCTCATCGATCTGACTGGCCGAATACCGCAGTCACTTATGATATACTCCACAGCTACGTCATTCTCATAGGGGAAAAACTACATGCATTAGTTATTTGCCAGAAATATTGAATTTCAAGGGCTCTCACGGTTTATCCCATTTTCCCAAAAAATACGATCGTATAAAAATGATTTTTCAGCAGATTTAAAACTTTATTCAAATTCCACGTTTACCACGAGCAGTCGCAGTGACTTTTTCAATCGCTGTCCTCCTGCATTCTTTTATTTTTACATGCAATTTTACACCAACATTTTAATATTCATAAAACTGACATTTTGCACTCTGGCCTTTCGAGTTTTATCGATTTTGTTGATTATATTTTGTTTTCTCTAAGAATAATAAGATTTTAACGAAGATTTCAAATCAAAGCTTTTACGAATTTTTTCGAAATATTCACAAAGTAGTTGGTTTTTTCTTTTTCGTTTTTTAATTCTCACTGGAATCGATTTGAATTCTCATTATTGATGCATTTTCGTGGATTTTTTTTTATTGGCTTTCCGGCATTTTTCGCATTGGACCAATTTAGATGTTGGAGCGAATCCAAAGAAATTCTGGAAGGCTACTAATGTCGCTTCGTAACAAAGACAGAAATTTATTCCACTGGAATCTGCATTATCGAAGAAATGATGGAATCGTAATAAATATTCACATAATTCCGATTAAAAAATGACTGCGTTTTCGTTGGAAATTCTTGGCTCGACGACTCGTGGTAGAGCATGGTGTGGTACCACGTTGTCATGGTACCCATCGTGGCATGATTTTATGGCACCAGTCGCGATGGTACCGTAGAAATTTTCTCATTCTTAGGGCTTGAGACTTTTTTTTCCTCAATTCGAGAAAAGTTCGACGCATAAAAGTAAAAACAACGTTAATTCCGTAAAGTGTGAGACGATAATTCTCAAGTCGATGAGAAATTTTCATTGGTACCGGAGACGAGATTTCTCGAGTCCATACGCATCAATAAATTTTTCGTACGCTCCGGCGGAAGAGTGGCTGGTGGCATATCCAAAGGAGCTTTTCGAACGCGAGCTCCGTAGACTTTACGACACTATGACAAAGCTTCAGACTTGGCGTCGCCAGGAGGAGTCGAAGAGCGCGCTAAAAGGGACTGCGTAGACGCGTTTAATGTATCGCAGCGAAGATAAGCGAGAGTACGCGTGCCTGCGTACGCACGAGCGAGGGTGTGCGTGTGGATGTTTGGTGCGTGAATCGAGCGTGGAGGATTCGGTACGGGCGGGATAGTATGAGTTGTTGGAAAGCTTCGAGCTATATAGTGTGCTCGGTATACCCTAGACAGAAAGTACACGTTGATGTTTTTGCTCCCGTTAGTAAATGCCGGTCAATACTAGCGCCGCACACTGCGGCAGTGGGGGCTAACGGAAGTACCATGCTGATCAAGACGTCTATCCGCGGCTAACAAGTCACCGCGTCTGACGCAATTCACACTTTTTCCCATACGTATAGGCCCGCGATGCATCGGCACATTGCTTTACCGGCCGACTGCTGCTGCATCTGCATCCACATTGTATAAACATCGATACAAACCCCATTGTGCGATTCTCTTTCTCTGACTTTTGCACAAACGCATTTTTCCTTCGAATCACAAACTTATCGCTCTCGTTTACGTAATATTAATTAAATGATTTATTTTCCAATCTGCTGCGAAAGCCACGACCGAACGAATAAAGATTTCGAGACCGCAGAAATTTAAATGACTTTTTTTTAATAATTATACTCGTACGTACACTTCCTCGTGAGGAAATCGATTTAGCCATTGTATTTCGGAACACTTGCAGGTAGCAGGTCACTTTAAAATGCGAGGGGAGTCCTTGCGGCACAGAAAGGATCAAACTTTTACAGCCAACGAAAATGTCGCCTTCCAAGTGTTCCTTGAATCATGCAAATCGTTGGGTTGCTCAATTCTCAAGTAAAAAGCCCTCAGCCACTCGTAGTTTCGATCGCGCGTTTGCTTAATAAATATTAATCAGTTAGTCGTAACGAACCGGATGCTCAAATTTTCCACAAGACGGAGTGGCTCCTACTCCGAGATTTTCAATTCACGTTGGCAATTGATGGAAAATCGTCAATGAACGGAGCATTACAAAGAAAATTGGAGCAACTGTTTTTGGAGCACGTACAGGACACCCTGTACGTGCAAAACTGTCTCCGGAGAATCATTAAAAAATTAGGGCAGCGAGTTCGAACGAAATGTTGTTTGAATTTTTTTCTCCTTTTCCACGCAGCAGCGAAACTTGAGATAACGAAAGTTTTAATATTAATAAAAAAGACTTTTGATGAGATTTTATAATCAAGCGTTTTTTTAACTTGTTGAAAAGCGCACTGCTTAACGATGGCACATGTGATGGCCTTGGCCTGCGCGAGCCTTCCTTAATCGCGTTAATTAATCGGATAGCAAATTTGATAAATAAATTGCGAAATTCTCGTTCGCGTCAAAATCGCATCGTGATAGGCTCTCGCATGGAATTCCCTGCTCCCATTATTAGTTTTCCCTTTCGTCTCACTTTGGTACATATAAAATAATAATTATGAAGGAAAAATATAAGAAAATTGATTTATGTTAATTGATGCCGATTTACTCGGCTACTGCGGGCTACGCAAACGTCCTCGTATTTCTGAACCTCCCCGTACTCATTTTATTTGTGAAGCTCCATAAAAAAAAAAGGTCATTTCCTTGCCGCAATATTCCGCGTAATTACTAAAGCAAACGGAAGTGAAAAACATTTTTATTTCTTTCTCCATTGATCCGCGGGCTCGGTGAGATACTCGATTGTCATTTCCTTCAACTTGACATCCAAATGTGACAGTTGAGCCTGACAAAGGCTCCTAATAGTGCGCAAAGCTTAAAAATAATGAGGAGGCAAGTGGAAGCAGGAGAAATAGTAGGAAAAAGGGAAGCGCTCCAGCGCCACAATGTCCTGAAGTAGGAACTTGGCTATCGAATGCTTAGTAGGTAAGCGCGTGCGAAAAGTTTGGTAGCGTAAATTGATTGGCTGCGTCAGCCACGTGTTTTCGAAGAAAAAGACGATTAGGCCTCTCGAGTCCCCGGAAGCTGTCAATGGGCGCGAGGGCTAGCGCCAGTAGAAGTAGAAAAAGAGGCTGGCAGTAGAAAAAGACAGGGACGAATCAGACAAGCGACTATTCATTGCCGGTAATTCGGATTTCTGGTGATGCGGCTTTGCTGGTTCGAGTCGTCGTCGTCGCTACATTATATCGCGGGTATGTAACATTCGTGCTTTCCAGAAAGCAGCAGGGTGAATAGTGTTGTTAAGGGGAAGGGATCGGACTCTTTGCTCTTCGTCCAATAAGAGCTCGAGTTTTAGGTCCGCGGGAGTGGGAGTTTGGGGGGTGACATTGCGCCATGGATAGTAGCAAAGGTACCGCTACGGCTGGATATGCAAGGAGAGGGGAGATTTTCCATGTACGTGAATATAGCGCAAGGGGGTCCGCATAGCCCCGGTCGTCGAGTCTGTCAGAGAGCCGGCAGCTCGCAACGTGAACTGCTGCCGAGGTTTCTGCAGCTTCGAAAGCTGTCTCACACTCTATTCGAACATACGCGACGTAAATCATTGTCTCGAACGGTCATAAAGTTTATCTGGCTTGTTTGTCCTTTCGTAACTGTTATTCCTCAATATTTCATTAACCGAGATCAAGCTTTTCCTGCGGGGGAGTTTAAAAGCAAGAAATTAAGTAGAACTGGTGGTGGGACGTAGAATCGCGGCTGAGTGGGTGGGCAAACTTGGCCTCACTGCTTCGGTTTTTTTTCTCTCTCTCTCGTATTTCTCCAAGTACGTAAGATTCATCATTTATAAGTATATATCGCCCACTAAACGACTGAACGAGACCAAAGCCTATCGGCCAACTCTGGATACCCTGGGATAAGAAAAAATCGGTAAGTTTTATCAATTCTCATTTTTCTTAGTGCTTTCCGACTACACGCACGATTATTTTTCATTCAACCAACTCATTAGATTTCTCTTCCATTCCGGTCGAGCCATTTATTTAATTAATCAAATCTCGCTATCAATCTAGCATCAAAAAAAGCCAAAAGCTTTTCTAAACTACACCGCAAACCGCTGCGGGTTCTCCGGTCAATTAATTCCGCGGCGACGCACCCTCTTTTTCAAAATGTACACGAAAAGGAATTGCTCGTAGAGGAACGGGCCTGCAAAAGAATAGATATATATATTGTTGAACGTGAACCGGGAGGGTCGCGAGGTTGCGTGTGATTTTTATTGGTCGTACGGGAGGTTAGGTAAGGGAGGGGTTGTTACTAGGTGGTTGGTTTGCAGTGGCGACGGGAGGTCGCCGGAGGGGTGAGTCGTGATGATTTCATTCGAATTTTCGTTGCTACCGGCAAACTTAAGGATTCTCTGACTAATCCGCACTCCGACTGTCAAAATGAGGCTCGTAGTAGTTGAGGCTTGAAAGCTCGTGATTTTCCAGGTGTTTCTACTTTTTTTTACCTTCAAAAATCATTTATTCCTTGAGCTTTGTGTCTATAGGGCTGCGGAGAACACGTAGAGTCCCCCGTTGTCCGACTCTGCCAGAGCCGGCTTCTCGGGGGCTCTCCGCATCGTCCTGCCCTCCGGCAAGGCCGAGCACACCGCGTACATATGATTCAACATTTTTTTGTCAGTCTAATGAATAATGAATCCGCAAATGAGCGAAAGAAAAATCAATAAGTATACGGGAAAGAGGGAACCATAAGTTCACGGAAATCGAGACGGTGCGCGTTCAAGTAAATTTAGATCAATGATCTATACTTACCTACTGGTATACTTGTGTCGGTGCTGGTCGTTCAATCCTGCGCAAACCCGCTTCCAATACCCATAGCTCCTTCTGCGGATGGTGGTGCTGCAGACATGGCAGGATAGTTGCCCATTAGATTCTGCGCAATAGCCTTTGCCAGGTTGCATTACTCATTGACCGCAGAGGATACTCCAAATTATTGTCGAGCTTGTTTTCCTTTAATAATTGTTGCTAAAACGATTTTCGAGTGGAAAATCGCTAGCGAGTGGATGCGGTGTCGGGGTCTGCGTCTACAAGGTGTTGGTCAGCCGGTCGCTCAGATTTATTCTCCGCGCAACCGGCTCTCTGAGACAGTGTACGGAAATCTGGTGCAATATTGTGCCGCAACATCCGAATTTTTCTAATCCTACAAAAAACTCATAATCGGAAAACATTTCCTATTCGTAGTGCGTGATTGATTTTTTTTTTTTTTTTCGAAAGTGAATTTCGTAAATTNGATTGATTTTTTTTTTTTTTTCGAAAGTGAATTTCGTAAATTAGCCGCTGCCGGCACAAAAGCCAAAGGGCTTCGACGTCATTAATTACGGTACGCAATTATCGCGTGAACGATCAAATTTCTAATTCAACGAGCCCAACTTTTGGCCGTTAATTAATTATTTCGAGGGAGCCAAGTGTACTGTGCAATCCTCGTCGAAATAGACGCAACTTTGGCCAACAATGAAAGGATAACAGGGCGTGATCGCCAGATATATCATCCAAACCAGCGCTACATTTTTCGCATTATTTTTCCCAAGCAACTCTGCGTCAACTGAGAGCAATGAAATATTGATTACATTGTCAGAATAGACAGAAAATCCGACGTGACGACTTGGTGCAAAAATTAACCGGTTCGAATTAATTTAAACCTCGCTTTTTGTGGTTCAATTTTTTAAGGACAATTTAGACGTTTTTTTTAGGGGTGTGCGAATAGTGATCGAATCGAATCGAATCGAATATTGAAATTCGATTCGATTTTCGAATCGAATATTCGATGAATCGAATATTCGATTTTTTAGTCGAATATNCCAAGCAACTCTGCGTCAACTGAGAGCAATCAAATATTGATTACATTGTCAGAATAGACAGTGTTAAAAAGAACAAAATCCACCGTGACGACTTGGTGCAAAAATTAACCGGTTCGAATTAATTTAAACCTCGCTTTTTGTGGTTCAATTTTTTGAAGACAATTTAGACTTTTTTTTTCAAATTTATTAACTATTAGGCAATTTATCTCAATTTTTCCCCGTCTGAATTCTCGAGATTCGCTGCAGCATACAGCAATGAGCATCTGATGTAATTAGCGACTGGACTGGCTAGATAATCACGTAACTTTTCGCCCAGTGAAATTTTCGAATTATCGTCGACACCGTGTCGCATCAAAAGAATTTTTCGATTATAATTTTTTATTTCGCTCAACGATCCACATCGTAATTGGAACTAAAAATTATTTAGCCTCGTTGAAAAGTCAGGGAATTTTAATTAGACGAAAAAATGGAACGAAATTTTTATAGAGTTTTTTTTTTTTGCTTTCGGCTCGTCCACTTCTGTCCGTTCTTTATAAAGAACAGAGGAATTCTCTCGGTTTCGAATAATCGAAATAAATTAGTCAGGGATTTTCAAAAAATTAAATTGAGACGATTCGAGTGACTGGATTTTTGCAGAAAAGCATCAACATGTTCATTTTGGAATCTAAATAATTCTCTCAAGCTCCCATGGATCATGGATATAACGTTCCGACAATTTCAGCGATTACCTTCCGGTGCACTTGTCCCAATAGTGTCACTCTCTGCTTGTAGATATGAGTACTACGGATCCGACCGGCGATCGAGGAGGAGGAGGAGGAGGAGGAGGAGGAGGGGGTTTAGCATCAATAACACCAACCGATGATAACGTAACTCCAGTTACATCATCAACAGGCGTCGCAGTTTCACCGGCATCTCATCATCAACAGCATCCACCACCTTCGCCCCTTAGCGGATGTTACCTTCTCGTCGTGCTTCCTGAACCTCATACCGCACAACACAAAGATCTTATTCTTAATCGTCTTGCCAAAGGTCAGTTTTAAAGTTGCTCACAATTTTGAGTCTTCTTCTCGTAGCATTAAAAATTAATCAGAGCCTGACACGAATCCAATTATTTTATTCATTCTACATCGAAACCATATTATCCACAGGAATTATTGAATTTTATTAACAACGCTCTTTTCGAAAATCGAGGATAAATTCTGTCAACAGTTTGGCCTGTTTTTTGAAATTTTTTTTTAACTTTAACGAAAAATTCTATTTTTTGAATAAAAAATAACAAAATTTCGAGATTTATGAAATTAAGTATTTTTGCTTGAGAACGTTAACTCACAGACGTTATTAAAAATATTTTTGCAAATAATTCGCACTGAAAAATTACTCTGGGTCAAATTGACCCAGTGTTTCAATTTAGATGTCAAAGTTCATATGCCACACAAGCTTCTTGATCCAATGAGCAGCGTTGGTTGTTGATTTCGTTGGCGTTGTACCGTGAAGTTTAAAGAAAATATTAGGGGTGTGCGAATATTTGAAAACTTGGAATATTCGGCATCAAATCGAATCGAATTGTTTGATTCGAATTTCAAACCGAATATTCGATTTTTTCGAGTATTCGATTATTTTTCGAATATTCCATTTTTTTTCGAATATTCGATTTTCTTCCGAATATTCCATTTTCTTTCGAATATTCAAATATTTGAAAATTTAAGAAATACTTGAAAATTGCTCGAATATTCTATTCGAAAATCGAATTGAAAATTCATCAAATATTCGGAAATTTATCGAATACTCGAAAATTCGACGAATATTCGATTTAAAAATCGAATATTCGACTAAAAAATCGAATATTCGATTCATCGAATATTCGATTCGAAAATCGAATCGAATTTCAATATTCGATTCGATTCGATTCGATCACTATTCGCACACCCCTAGAAAATATTTGTGCCATGGGCGAGAGATGGCTGCAACGCTGTCGCGGTGAATTTTCTACTTCTATTCGGTTTGTGTGGTCTTTGGTCTCGCGTAAATTTAGCGTCGTTTGAAAATGGCTGAAGGCTCGACTGCAGGAAAAGGAAAGTTTGCTACTCTACTTGGTGCATTCTTTAAAGACTCATAAAAAGACACAGCGACCCCTTAACCCCCGCGCTTCCTCCGCCCAGAGTCCCTATACATTTTAAGACGATTCGTACGTAGACACATAAATGCCATGGCGTCGCGAAAGCGAGACTCGAAGAAGACGTTACAAGGGGGTTGCAACGAGTGTGAGTCGTTTCGTATTTATAGACTATTGGACAAGCGGCAAGGGAATCTGGAGGATCCAACAAAGAGCTTTTTCAACTGCATTGCGAGCGAAACCTGTGCATTATTGTTGGATTCGATGAAAAGTTGAGGAAACGAAATGAATCGAATTTTCTAGTTAATTATTTTGCAAGAGATGAATTGCGAGATGACGTTGAAGTTTGCATCGATGAAATGCAACGAAAAGTCATTATTTTTTTATAGGATCGCACCAAATTTTCATACAGTCTTTGTCGACAATAACGAGAAAGACTTTTTCGCCATTCGAAAAGTGAATTTAATAGAAAAATTTGATCGAGTCAATTAATTATCAAAATAATAAATGAAAAATAGATTTTTCGTTGCATATTGCAACGATGCAAACTTCGATATCATATTGCGAGCTCCGATTCGTTGGGACCTTCTTCATCGATTTTTTCTCGGTGCAATACGATTTTTATGCTTTTTTTAAAAAACAATTATTTTGCTAACGAATGAATCGTAAAGTTATCGCAATTAGTACAACTGGCGACGGCCCAATGACATTTTTCAAATTCAATTATTCAAATTGACAGCTGTCAGCTTCACATGTTCTCTGCTCTCTGTATCTATAGCGCAGAAAGTCGTGATATACGTTACCGCCTCGGCAGCCGGCGCGTTACTGTGGCAGAGCTGTGTGCGAGAAAGACAGCGAGAGCGCACATGCGCTTGGCACGGTGCACCGAAAGTGCCAATGAGCCGCGGAGTTCAGCCGGGCTGGATGTGTGTCATATAGATATCGAATTTAAAGACCCGCACGGAATGCCTACGCGATAATCTCACGCGCCGCATTTTTCTGAACAAGACTGAAATTTCGAAGAATTTATCAAACTCGAAAAATTTAAAAAAATTGCGGAAAAACTTTGGTTGCGACGTTTCGAGGCTCGTTTCTTATGGTCTTGCTGCCTATTCGCATAAACTCATTAAAGTTCATTGTCATTGAACAATACAGACATTATAACTGACGAAAAATATTTACTGATCGAGAACACTCATCGAAAAACATCGTGTGCCGGCAATTAATATTCCGCAAACGTACCGCGACTCCTACTTAATATACCATCGTTCCGGATACACAGTACGTATATGTCGGATTCGTGATGCTTTGACGATCATAGTTTATAAATATGACGTGAATTTCAATTCGAAAACCGTTATTCCGTCGTTGGGATTTTTATAACGCAGTCAACGCTGTTTATTCAAAGTTAAAATTGCGTCATATACTTCATCAAATTACTTGAATTTTCACGCAATTATCCGAAGCAAATCTTGATGCAATAAATTAATAAATTAAAATGGAGATTGCAGAATATATTTCCAACTTACGGAAATGTCCAAGATTTCCGGGACGATCACTGTGAAATTCTATACGAAGTTATATTTTTATCATTCTATGCTGCAGTTTTTTTTTCCCATTTTTTTGTGTATCTGTTTCTTCGGTTTTATGGAGCAACTTTTCCTGAAGAAACTATTTCTTCGTGGTTTTCGCACGAATCCCTAAACGAAGTGTGGAAAATCTTTGCTGGTGTTTTTTTTTCTTCTACGGAGTTCCAGTTGATTTATTCCATCAGGAACGCGGAGGATGTGGTTCTCATTCCTATAGCGATCAATGGAAGAATTGACGCGTGGCTAGAGCTAATCTATCCGCGTCGGTTTTTCTTTTATTCGCTTTCCACACGGAAAAGCGAATAAGTTCAATTGTTATTACTGTTTTTCACGCTCTATGGAGTGAAAGTAAAATTTACTGCTACGATCTGAATGTGAATTGTTTTTCTAGTCACTTCAGACTTGGAAGGATGTTGAGCAATTTTTATCTATGAATACTCTGATAACAAAACTCAAACGAGTAACTTTCTTTGGGAAATTACGTTCCGCCTTTTTCCACGTCCTCGCGGTGCTGTGAATTTCTCTTCCGTCAAGATTTTCAATCATCGGCATTTTTCACGACTCAATGGATTTTCTTCTTTGAGCAAAAATGGCTCTGCATATGATTTTCCCCTTCGATGGAACGGTGGATATAAAGTTGGGAATGGAGTTGAAGTCTATAGTGAATGGGGCAATCGGAAAATGGTAATAAATGTCAAAAATGGAAGGAGCGAGTGACGAGAAATTTGGCATGACGAGAATTGCAGAGAGTGGGAGTGACGTGAAGTTCTGTACCTAAATTCGGCATGCGCACATCGGTACCTGCTCGAACCTACATCCCTGCAGTCTCAGAACGTTCGATCAATAATCCATCCACTCACCCGGAGGAAAACGTCGCTAGAGTACTTTTCCAAGAGAGCGATAACGATAAGAGCAAATGAAGATGAAGAATAACATCTTCGTACTCGAATGACGATTAATATTCAATTTCTCATCGAATTCCATTAGCCTCCAACTTTCGCATCGTTTGACGTTTGGAAATTGTCATATGCATTTGGCATTGATCAACATTTCACCTGTTGGAACTGGTTCAATAAAAATTCTTGAAATTTTCTCAAATTATTACGAAAACTGGCAAAAATTCCATATCACTGGAAATGAAATTTTGTTGAAAATCGTCGAGATTTTGTTGAATACGGTGAACTAAATATTTTTTCATAATTTCAAAATTTTCGTCATTTTGGCAGTATATTTGGTTCCCAACGGAATTGTCAGCCAAATTTACGAGTGAACCGACAAAAATTTGATTCCAAAGAGACTTTCTAAAATATTTCTTGCTGCAATGACACTATTTTTGGGAATATTCAAAAAAACGTTCAGTCGAACGTATCGAACAAAATTTCCATCTTTTTCAACAAAACCTTCTTTCCAACTTTTCGAGGCTGCAACTTGATTTTGTTGGAAACAAAAATATGCCTCCTGTGACGAATTTTTCGAAATAAATCGCTCATCTGGTTGAAATTTACTCAGGCATACCAAAGAACCTTGTCCAAGATGCGTTTGCATTTAGCGTGTCATCTCGCGGTGATTGTCGCTCATATATACTTACCAAAATCGGGCGAGCCCTCCGAGTTTTACTTGAACGAAGAATCTGCGAGTGATCACGTGATGCTGTATTCCAAACATAGCAAAGCTAATTTTATCATGTTATTCGGCCGTTCTTTTCACTGTACCAACTGTTCTCGCTTCAATTCTGACTTTTGCCCATCCCCCCTCGACTATTTCAACCGTTCTCTATTACATTTGTGAACCTGACCTCAACTTGGTCTTTTTGAAGTTCATGTCCATCGCATGCAGTAAACTAAGATGCTAATCTGACCCACCCTCGTCTGCTTGTAAATTTATTGACCACACTTGCATCTCGAACGTGCATTGCACGGAAATGCCAAGTGTTATCAGTCCCGAAATCATTAAAAAGAAGAAAATCAGCGATAAATGTGTCGCCTCAATGTTTAAACAATCTGCACCCCGTTCTCGATTCCATTTCAATTTTTTTATTACCATTTTTCTCGTGAAATATACATCGACATATATTTATAAAAAAAAACTAGGATAGGTCGCGTGTCTATCGATTCCCTGCAAAATGGTTACGTAGACAAGTTGGAGGCGCTGCATCAGCATTTCCGTCCTGAACATTTTGACCTTATTACAAAACAAAAGCCTCTGATAACTCGTCATCAGCAAGATCCTTCAACAGAGACAAAGCAACTCCGAAGAATATTTTCTTCCTTGGCAAATTTACAGCAAAAGTGAGAGACCAAGATCCAGCTGAGGCGAATCAGAGTTTTATTTCAAGAGTATCGCAGTCATGGATTCTTATTATAATACGAAGCATTTTTTATTTTTTTCCTCGCAATCAGTCCATCCACATGTCCTCGAGCTCGCAATCCCTTTGACATTTCGAGTGTGCAACATTTTCTATTAACTTCGAGTGCAGGTGCAAAATATTGATTTCAAAGTCAAGCGCAATAGCTGCTGTTTTGCAATAGATTAACGGATTTGAATAACATAAATTTTTGACTGAAAATTTGTCAATTAACTTCCCGCAGAATCAGGAACTTCTACCGTATCGTTTATTTTCATTTCACCAGAAAAAAATAATAGTCCTCGAAAATGTCAAGCGTCTAGGTGATTGTTACAAGTACAAAGTATCGAAACGGTCATTGCGATGTTTCGGATATCAGAAACTGAAAGTGAGGGGTTCGATGAGCATTAAGAAGCGTGACTCGCAGCACGGCTTCTCTTGTATCACCTCCAGGGCTTCCGATCAATTCAATGTAGCAGCAGGGAGCAGAGCGGCATCGTGCACCCTAGGGCACCAGCAGTTTAAATGTCTCCGCGAAATCCATTTTTCTTCTGCCTATTGGTTAAAGAATAATTGTTCATTTGACGTGAGTTTTCAAACTTCGAAATGCAGCGGATTGATGAATGATTCACGGGCCAGAAAAATACTTTGCGAAATCTTCGTATTTCCTAATCGGGGCGATGATTTGCAAAAATAAGAGAAAAATTATAGAAAGATACGTGTCTTTCCTGCTGGTTGCGAAATAAACTCTATAAGCCGTAACGTAAATATAGTACGATATCCGTAATTCGATAGCTTCGGTTAATATTACGCCAAGGAAATCGGACCAATACAGAAATTAGACACCCTTTCGATATAGTTACAGGTTGGCAAGATCGATACTCCTAAAGGGAGCTCGTCATCAACCAGTAAATATTTATCCCAAATATAAACTCTTTGCAATTACTCAGGCTTTGTCATTTACTCAGCGCCGCGCGGCTTTATACTTGTACAGCATTTGCGGTACAAATCTATTGTGACTTACAGTTAAACTCACCGCCAGCACTTAATACCACGGAATAGGGTGTCAAGACAGTTCACCTTCTTAACCTTAACCTTACATCATTCAACCCTGAGCCACTCTCATTTTATGAAGCCCGATGAATGCATCTTAGAAAAGGGAACGTGCAGCGTTATGACCCACTGTACTCTCTACGTCACTGACAAAGTTATTGTTTTATTGGCTTTCACCCATAATCGTGCACAATTTATTGCAGCAATCAACGCGATCATTAGTATTAATGACTCTCGCCGGTCAGCCGATGCGAATTTAGTCGGAAAAGTTTTCGTGCTGTGAAAAAATCATTTTTATATTTCACAGGATTTCTCTCATGGGACAAGGATAGTTGTCACGTTGATTTAGAAAAGGAATTGCAGGCGCTCGTAGCACAAGCACCCGAAGGCGAAGAGGCCAGAAACGGTGAGTACTCGTCACCAGAATCGACTGAATTTCTAATTGATCGAAATTACTTGGCTGCTAATCGTCGCTGTTGAAGAAATTATTTGCATTCGTCATAAAACGACAAAATAATTGAACAAATATTGAAAAAATAGCGAGTTGAAAACTTGACAAGAGATTTATTTCAGGTGAACGTCTTATTCAGTACGCAACCGAAAATCTTGTTACGGAAGTTCTGATACACCCTCAAACAAATACCTTGTTGCAATGTATGCGAAATCTTCTCGCAAGTTTTACGAAGCATCGGCACATCATTCACGCTGGATATACATTCAGTGGAAATGGTTCCTGGATACTGCAGGTGCGTGGAATTGATATGCAAAGTTCTGGTTATTTTTTTTTCGTTTATTTTATTGAATATTCAAAAGTTCCGCGTGCTCCATGAAATTCCTTATCGATAATTGATTCTATCAATTTTTTAGCACAAAACGAGTTTCCAAAGTTGCGAACTTTTAGGCTTGTTACTTCGAGAAAAAAAAAACAATCGTAATTGAAACTGGGTGATGAATAAAAATCCTCACTTTGGATGAATCGCAACTTTGGTGATTCGTAGTATTTGCCATTTTTATTATGATGCCTAGGATCTTTTTTCTTTTCATGAATAAATCATTGAAAATGAACGATTTTTTTTTTAGGATGGAACCTTCAGTCTAGCAGACTTTCTGGATGCTTTCAGCGAACATGAAGTACAAAGGGTTCTTCGAGCTTACGAAAACAGTGTTACAGTAGATATTAATTGTGCGGGTGTCGGGGAGTGGTCGACTTCGCGACTTTCAAAAGAGGCTTGCACTCGGTGAGTAAGATTTGCGAATTGAAGCAATAAATTTAAATTCTTTCGCGTTTAAGTTTCTACGCAAAAAGTAAAGCGAATTGGTCCTCTATATCGCTTTGTACTCAACGATTGCATATGTATCACAGCTCTTGTCGCGTAAGATTAAATCCGGACGATGTGCTCACCGCTGGAGTTGCGGCGATAACAAGTTTCACAAGCTACGTGGGTCAATATCTCGTGTCCCAAACATTGGATCAACTGATGGAGCCATCGGACGTAGTTGGCAATATTAGGTTCAGTCATCCGACACTATACGTCTTCCCCGGTGGACAGGGTGATGCTGCTCTTTTTGGTATAAACGGCTTCAACATGCTGGTCGATGGAGGTTTCGCGAGGAAAGCGTGTTTTTGGGATTTCGCGAGGCATCTCGACCGCCTCGACGCTGTTTTAATGACGAGGATTAATAACAGCAACGTTGGCGGTATGTCGAGTGTTCTACGTAAAAAGAGGGAGATGCACGTGTATCCACAAATCGGACATTTCTTTTGCAATTTGATTGTGAGTACAAAGCACTTAATTATGAGTTTTTTTTAAATCTCTTATTGATGTATCATTCATGGTTGAGTCACACACATTTCCGTACAGAATATAAGCATTGACGTATGATAAATAATAATGATAATGACGCGAAACCCAATTCTTCGGCACACAGGAAAGAAAGAACTTGAACTCGCCCGACGGTGACAAAGATCTGGACCCATTGATCTTGAACTTGACCGATATCGGTCACGAGATGATGGTTGACCTGAGGCACATCAATCTCCGAGCTCATCCGTGTTACAGGGATCCAAACCCCATTAATCTTTATCACAAAGTCGGTCATGGCACTTTGGACATGTACGTTCTGAGTCCGAGCAAAGACAGCCGCGAAGTGAGAGAATTCCTTAGCAAATGGCACGCTTCTGATGCGAAACTCTTCAGCGGATCTTACCGAAAGGATTCCAACAACTTAACCTTCCCCATCCAAAATCTAGCCTCTATTTGCGCCCTTCTAGTCTGGCAACCGGCGAATCCCGAAGACACGATTACGAGAATCCTCTTCCCGGGCAGTACACCCCAGCACAAAATATTCGAAGGTATCGATCGCCTTAAACACCTCGAGTTCCTAAAACATCCAGTCTGCACGGCCAAGAGTATCTCTCCCTCGACTTCGCTTTTGACCCTCAAGGATAAACCAGCGGCGAAGCAAAAATTAGGCCTCATTGAAGAAACCAAAAAGACTTTGGACGCGAAAAAAGAAAAGAGGGATTTAGTTGATGGAAAATTGTCGAAAACCGGCGAAGCAGACGTCGTTAGCAAACCAACGCCTCAAGGGACTCCGGTTAATCAGCCACCGAAAGTTCAACCACCAAAAATTGACGTCAAGACGAAGAAGGTTATAGAGAACAAAAAAATTGAAACCGAGAGCAAAAAGATTGAGAAGGACTTGAAGGAACACAAAAAAGAGCCCGCCGCCATCAGAAAAGACACTACCAAGGCAGAAAAAGATTCTGACGCTAAAAAAGTCGAAGGCTATAAAATAAAGATGGATAACGAGAAGGCGGCCGTGGTGAAAGAGCCGAGACCCAAGCCCGAGCCAAAAAAGAAAGAAACGAAGGAATCGAAACCAGTCAAGATTGGCAGGATCGACCCGATGGCCAAATCAGCAGTGAGACTCGGAGACAAAAAACAGAAACCTCCGGTAGATAAAAAAGAGGCCATGAAGGCTTCGCCGACAACCCCCAAGAAGAGCATGAACGGTGCAGCAACCAAGGTCGAACTTTCGAAAGCGACACCACGGCCTATATCGAAGCCATCGTCCAAGACACTTTCCACGACGATGCCAGGTAAAAGCGCCAAAGATGCGAACAACAGGAAGGTGGTCGAACAGAAGAATATAGAAATTGCATCCGCCGAAAATGCCGCCGCACCGGCGAGCACCAAAGCTCCACCCAAGCAAAAAGTTGCCGAGCGCAAACCGATCGGTCGTCGTCCCAAACCGATTAGTCCTATCAAAGCACGTTTACCGATTAGTCCGACGAAATCAACCAGAAGTACACCGACGACTTCAGTCAAATCGGACAAAGATGGCATCATCAGAAAGATCAAAGGAGATCGTGGAACAGCAGACTCTTCGACGGTTTCGACGCCTTCTGGAATAGAGATTGATTCGATGACCAAGCTGGCTGACAAGTGTCTGACCGAAAAGTCGGAAGACATGTCTCTCGATTCCATAGAAAGCAAAGTTCTTGCTGATCTCAAAGAAGAACGCGAAGTCGTTGAGGAGATCGAAGCGGTGTTGCAAAAAGCCGAAAGGATCGAAGGTGCGAGAAGGGACGATCACCTGGAAGGGGATGACGACATAACCGCAGAAGCAACGGATAAAAAAGAGGACGATATGACCGAAGATGACGTGACTGCCGACATCGAAGAGATGCCGAAGAAGGAAAGCTCGCGAAAGACGAGCCACGAGTTAACGGAAGAAGACGAGTATCTAATTATCGAAAAAGAAGAAATCTACATCGAGGATTCGGTGCAGAGTGGTGAAGTGGAGGAAAAGCATGCTGCTGGTTCGGTAGACGCCCAAGTAGCAACGCCAAGGATAGATGAAGTTCCCACCAAAGAAGAGGACGAGGAAGAGGCGGAGGAAGAGGAAGAAGAACAGGAAGAGGCTGAAATTTCAGAAGAAAAAGAAAAAGCTGATATTCCGGAAAAGCAATTGGGATTGGTAGAAGAAAAGCTCCAGGAAATGGAAGAACCTCAGAAATTAGCTAGTTCCGACGAAGTGTTGGATGAACAAATGAAAAACATAATCGCTTCCACGGCTGAGATGGTACAAAAGACTGAAGACAAAGACGATTCTGGCAAAAAAGATAGCGAAGACATAACGAAAGAACCCTCGAGTTTGAGTCCCGACAAATTCGATTCGTCGGAAAAGAAAACGACCGACACTGACGTGAAACCGGAGACTGATCAAAAAGATCGTCAGGTACCTGAAAAGTTGGAAGAATCGCATGAAAGGATGTCAACCTTGGAATCCGGTGCGACAACAACGGCGCCAACACTACCCGAAGACGAACGCATTCCTCTGGACGAAATAAAGGAAGTCATAGATGAAAAATGTCTAGTCGATCAAGAAACGAAACCAGACGGTGGTGTCAAAGTTCCAGAACCGCTCGCAGCAGCCCAGATCCCGCCTGAAACGAAGCAAGAAGCCAAAGCTTTTGACGTTCGTCCTCCGCTCCATGGGATCCAGCGAGAAATCGTTAAAACCCCGGACGAGGTAGCTGATCTACCAGTCCACGAAGAAGTCGATCCGAATCTTTACCGCATGGAACACTTTGAAAAGGGCAAAGAAGAAAAACCCAGCCAAGCAGCACCGCCACCGAAAGAAGTCAAAGAGCCCGAAGTCCCATTGGTCAAAGAACAGAAAGGCGTGTTCAGTTTCTTTGGCAAGGTTGCCGACAAGTTCGAAAAAGGTATGGACAAGTTGACAGGAAAATCACGCCGAGATTCAGAAAAAGATGTCGACGAGAAGTCATCTTCCAAGTCAGGCTCTCCGAAAGACGTCAAGGCTCAAAGTATCGTTTCCCCTGGCGAGGTTGCTGCTGAGGACGTCAGTGCGGGACTCGTAAAAGTTGCAGAAACATCCGAGCTGCTGGAAAATTTCGAAAAAGGCACACCTGACATCACACAAGTCAAAGTAGCAGCCATAAAGGACACCGCTACATTCCTCGCTGATGAAATTGAAGATTTGAAGAAAACTGGGGCACTCCCTAAAGAACCGATTGACATAAAAGATGAAATACCGGCGAAAAAATTAGAATCCGAAGCTCCACAGCCTATAGAACCTGTATTCGAAACGTGTGTTCTCACCCACGCGAAAGACAAATTGGAGAGAGTAACGTCCGAACTGGAAGGCGACGAAGATGTTGAAGAAGTCGAAGCTCTGCTGGCAGAAGCCTCTAAAAAGTTCCAAGACGTAAAGGACAGCCTTCACGATTCGCTGGAATCATTAGAAGAGAAAATAGCTGAAGAAGAGATGGTTCGCGCCGGATTGCCGGTGGCTGCGCAAGATTTCGTCAAAGATACGTTATCCGAAGTGGTTGAAAAATTGGAAGATATAAAGCCGAAAGATCTGGATGAGTTATCTGAAAAGAAGGGACTCGAGGAAGCAGAAGCCGGAGTTGAAGGAGATGAAGATTTGGATGATGAGAAAGATGAAGCCGTAGTCACGAAAGATTTGAAAGGAGCTGTACGGGATGTGGGTGGACTCCTCGCCGGCTCCGCCGGAATATTGATTGCTGAAAAACCAAAGGACGTTATTGAAATAGTGAAAAAGGTCGCTGAGGTATTGAAGAAAGACGATTTCCTCTCGCCCGATGTGCTTTTTGATTCAAATGCAACCGAAGGAAAAGACACCGTGAGCGAAGGTGAAAAAGCATCTGAACTGTTGAGCACGGAGGCTGTGATAATCCCGAAGAAAGCAGGCGCGAGCGAAGAGTTGCCGCCGTCTCAAGAAGAAACTGAAGAATTGCGTGAAAGTCGAAGAGAATCCATTGTTTCATTGACAGCGCAAAAATCCGATGCTGTTGGTGAACTTCACGAAGATACTGCAGCGAAGGCCTTGAAAATTGAAACTCCTATACCGTCTCCCACGAAGGATACGGAGAAAGAAAAAATGGAAGCGATGAAAGTCTGCGCCGAACTGTTGGAGGACGAGCCCGTTTCATCGAGATCGAAAAGGAGCATTATTGAAGATCCAGCGAAGCCAGATGTCGTGGAAGCTGGTATAGAAGCAATCTGTGTTAAACAAAGAGTAGAGAAACCGACGAGTATCGAGGGTGAGTCGGATCACGAGTTGAAAGAGCAGAACATCAGCTTCGACCGAAAAGTATCGCCTGTGACAGCGGAAGTCGTAATTGTCACGCCTGATTTATCGCCAACATCACCAATGCTTCCATCAGATAAAATTCACACGGAAGATGCTCAAGCAAAACCGGAAATGACCGATGTATCTCAACTGCTTCCTGCTGATATATTGAGTGCTTTACAGAATGAAGGATCGCTCGAAAAAGTCATTGAAGAACTCGTTTATACGAAAAAGATTAAAATAACTCGAGAAATTATACAGCATATAATTATCATTCGAAGAATCTCACGATACGACGTTATTCGCATTATCGAAGAACTTATTATTAAGAGGGGCAGTCTACCGGAAAACGTCATCACTGATATGAACCTATTGACAGAAGACTTGGTTTCCCGTGAAAAGCGAGAAGAAATCGAGGATTACATCAATGAAGAATACATAAAAAATAATAAGAAAATCTCAATGAAGATTATCGAAGATATTTGCATCCAGAAAGGCGTTACCAAGCGTGTCCTCAACACGATTATTATATTAATCGTCATTAAAAGGAAAATACCACGTGAAACTTTACTTGACCTATCCGACAAAGAATATGAGCAGCTGGATTTGGATGAATCAGCTGCCGAAGAGCAGGATAGAGCGTCTGAAACGAGCGAAATCTCTGGTTTCGAAGACGGCGAACGTCGCGGAATTACATCTCCATCGGCAGGCAAATATGCCGAAGTAAAGAATTTCATCGAAAATGAATTAGTCTTGAAAGGACAAAAAATAACTCCACAACTTATCGATGACGTATGCGTTGCAAAACACATTCCCAGGCGGGTGTTCATTCAGATCATCGAGAAGATCTTGATTGAACGTAAAATTTCCCGTTCATCGATGGTCGATATTTCTGAGAAAGAAATGTCAGAATTGCTGGCATCGGAAAAAGAGGACGATGCCGTTTCTCAACCAGAAGAAGACGATGAAGATGCTGATCGTAGCGGGTCATCGACTCCGGATAGAGGGCAAGAGATTGCTTCGTACATTTCCGACGAGTTTATCGCGAAAAAGAAGAAAATAACAGTACAGTCTTTCAAAGACATGTGCGCGCGAAATGATGTTTCCGTGCAGATGCTTTGGAATTTAATTGATAACGTGATTGAGAAACAGAAACTTCCCAGGGCAGTGGTAATTGAAATTTCCGAGAACGAATTGACGGAACTATTGGCTGTGGAGGAGGAAGCGATTGTAAAAGAAGACACAGGTGATATGACAATGCTGCAACCAGAAAGTTGCAACAAATCTGACATTGAAAATAGTATCATTGAAGAATTCGTTTCGACGAAACGAAGAATAACACCCTACATATTTGAAGACATTTGCTTACGATACAAAGCTTCAAGGCGAATAATAATAGAAATAATAGAAACAATAATCGTTAAAAAACATCTTCAGCGAAATTCTATTCTTGACATTACGGACACCGAACTATCAGAGCTGCTTGCTGTCGTAGATGCAGAAGATGAAGAGGAAACTGAGGTCGGACCAAAATCTCCTTTGAAAGAAAAAGTAAGACCAGAAGATATAGATGAAGATCAATTGGTGGACGGTTTTGTCAACATACCATCGAAAGGCGATGTCACGGTCGAGGATGTTTTGAGAAAGGTATCGGTGGAGCTCGTTGCAAAAGAATCCGAAAAAGACGTTGATGATTTCGAAGCTGTGGAACAGGAATACAAAATTTACGGTTTGTCGCTTACGCCGGATAAAGAATTACCGCTGACTGCTCGACCTACCGCAGGCGACAAACTTGAAGATGAAGCGGAGGATATTGTCCATGATCACGTCAGTGATGTCGTTGAAGCTGAAGAGAAAATTGTGGGAAGCGTACCAACAGTTGGCCCCACGACCAAGTCCGAAGAAAAATCAGCGGACCTATCGGACATTTCAGAAACCACTGATGCTATGGAGAAGTATTTGGTAGAAGCTAAAGAAAAACCTGAAGCAGCCGTATCGAAACCAGAATCCGTTTCACCCACCGCCGGTGACATGAAACCATCAGAGCTGCCAATTGGCAAAAAAGCTCAAGACCTTTCGGATGAAGTTTCCGGGCAGGATGCAACACATGAAGGCCTGCAGAGTGAAGCCAAACTTGGACAAAGTGATGCCACTTCACCGAAAGTAATCGAGGTTACCACATCGCCAGAAATTCCGGATAATGACATCAAAATGGCGACCGCTGCAGGAAAGGCGAGTACAACTGCACAACCAGCAACACAAGTGGAATCTGAAAAAATTGAATGTGAAGATGTGAGTAAAATAACTGAAGCTGAAATAGGTGTTTCCGTGGCAAAGCGTGATAGCCATGGCGTCGTTGAACCAAAGATGGATTCATCAACAGTTGTGGATACAGAGGATGCAGCATCACAGCCTGGATCCTTATCCCCGAAGGATGAAAAATCTTCGAGGGAAATTAGTATGAACGAAGATACACCGCTTTCCAGCAGTACGGTTCATCGAATGGTGGTCACAGCGAGTAGTGAAGATGGTGGACATGAAATGGAAGTCTGCCCAACCGGAAGCATCACGTTCACTCCTGATGATTCACTCAAGAGCTCACCTATAAAAACGACTCCTGATCAAGATTCTTTGCGATTGGAAAAAGAATCAATACATTCAGGAATTAGCACGCCCGAAAGAGATAGCATGTCCGAAAAGTCTGCAATTGGGACAAAAGATGGCGACAAAATAACGCCCGAAGACAGTCTCGACAAATCACCATCTGGTACACGGGATTCTCAGGATCTTGAAGATAGTTTGGATAAGTCCGATTTGGTCAAACTAAAAGAAACAAAAGCAACGGAGCGTCTGAGCGAAGAACGAGAGAAGGCAGCGATCGACCAGATCCCTGAGGCGTCAAAGACAGTTGACAAAGAATCACAGGACTTGAGTGCTGCTGACAAGATAATTCCAACTTCGCTTGAATCGGTAGATGTTTCTGCTCCTGAGAGAGGAATCAAAGATGCACTTGCGGAGAAAGTCGACGTGATTGATACAATCGGAGGAACAGAAACAACCGCCGAACAGATTGAATCAACTAAAGTTTCAAGCCAAGCACCTATTGAAAAGGCTGATATTCCAGAAACACCTTCGAGTTTAGCCAGAGAAATCCAAAGTGCAACTGAACAAGAAATCGCAACGGCTTTGTCAGATTCTTCTGTTATTATTGATAAAAAAGATGCAAGTGAGACAATCGTCCCATCAAAAACGCCAAGTCCAAGCCAACACCAAGACTTTGGTTCGGAAGAGATACACGATCGCCCAAAACGATCCAGCGTTTTCGATGAAACCGTATCTGCTAGTGACCATGACCTGGAACATATGGACACAAGAATCGAAGCAAAACATGAGGATGAAAGTGAATTAAAATCACCTACGAAAGTTTCGCCTATTGCCACCATCCAGGAAAGCAAAGATGAAAAAGTTCAAAGTGCAGTATCATCTCATGATGTTTCGCCATCAAATGCCGATAGATCCCGGTCAACTAGTGTTTCGAGCGATACCAAACATATAGTTGGAGAACACGAAGAGCAAAAGATTCTCGACTTGTCTGACACGACAAAATCTCTTGAGCTTGCCAAGATCGAAGATAAGACAACAATTCAGGTGAAAGATCTTCATGGAACGAAACCTGACGATAAAATCAGTCCAACGACAATTGACATCAAACTCGATGCGGAAAAAGAGCCTCTTGAACACGTTATATCCCCGAGTATTGATAGTGAAAAACACTCGCCGGTGGACTTGAAAGAATCTGCCGACACGGTTCGGTCACCAAGTTTGGTTGGCGATGAAAGCGAGTCTGCCAAAGTACTCACTGATAAATACGAACAAGTTACTACAGAATCAGTTGATAAAGGTCTAAAGGACACAAGTACAAAGAGTCCAACTGATGATTCTGTGTCTACGGGTAAGATTGATGAGGCGGAGAAAGATGGCGAATCAATTGGCCGTTCTAGGTCGTCCAGTATTGCTCTCGAAGCACACGAGGAAAAGGAAAAGATTTCGCAGCCCAGATTGTCCATTGTTGAAGGTGGGGATCGTGATCATTTGGAATTGATTGATCATTCCAAGACACCAAGCGTAACTTCCGAGATTCAAGATGAAATCGAAGTTGTGCAAGATCTCGAGCCCTCGAGTGTGGTCACGGAAAAACCGGACGAAGAAGGTCAAAAAGTACCAGATCGTCCTCAATCACCGACGCTTGCTCTCGAACGGAAAGACGAAAAAGAAACATCGGATCGCTCCAAATCTTCCAGTCCAGCTCGTGAGGAAGAATTCATCGATCGTGCCAGATCGACCAGTATAACACCTGCCACAGAAGAAAGAAAGGTTTCGGTTGATCAGTCGACATTAGATAGCGTAGCCGTTGAAAAGGAAGAGGTAAAAGGAGCAATTGATGGTCCAAAGATGGCTAGCGTGGTGGACGATAAGGAAGATGACAAAGAATCGATTGGCAGTTCCAAGGCACCTAGTGTGGCTGGGGAAAAGGAAGACGAAAAAGAACATATAGATCGATCTAGGTCGGCAAGTATAGCTGCTGAGAAACAAGAGGAAAAGGGATCGATCGATCGTTCGCGATCACCGAGTGTAGTGACGGAGAAGCAGGATGAGAAAGAAACTACCGATCGCTCCAAATCACCCAGTGTTGCTAGTGAAAAAGGAGATGAAAAAGAATTCATCGATCGTTCCAGATCGCCCAGTGTCGCTACGGAGAAGCAAGAAGAAAAAGAAACGATTGATCGCTCCAAGTCCCCCAGTGTTGTTAGTGAAAAAGGAGACGAAAAAGAATCGATAGGCGGCTCAAGATCATCGAGTGTCGTGGCAGAAAAGCTTGATGTCAAAGATGCAAGTGATCGCTCCAGATCGCCCAGTATTGCTACAGGAAAAGTCGACGAAAAAGAAACGATTGATCGCTCTAAGTCACCCAGTGTAGCTAGTGAAAAAGAAGATGAGAAAGAATCAATCGACCGCTCCCGATCACCCAGCGTTGCGACAGGAAAGCAAGATGAAAAAGAAACGGTACATGGCTCCAAGTCACCCAGTGTAGCCAGCGAAAAAGAATTGATCGACCGCTCCAGATCGCCCAGTATCGTGGCGGAAAAGCACGATGGCAAAGAAGCGATTGATCGCTCCAAGTCACCCAGTGTAGCCAGTGAGAAAGGAGATGAAAAAGAATCAGTCGATCGCGCCAAGTCACCTAGTCTAGCCAGCGAAAAAGGAGATGAAAAAGAAGTGATCGACCGCTCCAGATCGCCCAGTATCGTGGCGGAAGAGCACGATGGCAAAGAAGCGATTCATCGCTCCAAGTCACCCAGTGTAGCCAGTGAGAAAGGAGATGAAAAAGAATCAGTCGATCGCGCCAAGTCACCCAGTCTAGCCAGTGAGAAAGGGGACGAAAAAGAGTTGATCGACCGCTCCAGATCGCCCAGTGTCGCGGCTGATAAGCACGATGTCAAAGATGCCATTGATCGATCCAAATCACCCAGTGTAGCCAGTGAGAAAGGTGACGAGAAAGAATCAATCGACGGCTCCAGATCACCGAGTGTCGTGGCAGATAAGCACGATGTCAAAGATGCAATTGATCGATCCAAATCACCAAGTGTAGCCAGTGAGAAAGCAGATGAAAAAGAATCAGTCGATCGCGCCAAGTCACCTAGTCTAGCCAGTGAGAAAGGGGACGAAAAAGAATCAATCGACCGCTCCAGATCGCCGAGTGTCGCGGCAGATAAGCACGATGTCAAAGATGCTAGTGATCGATCCAAGTCACCGAGTGTAGCCAGTGAAAAAGGAGATGAAAAAGAATCAGTCGATCGATCCAAGTCACCTAGTCTAGCCAGTGAAAAAGGTGACGAAAAAGAATCGATCGACCGCTCCAGATCGCCAAGTGTCGCGACAGGAAAGCCAGATGAAAAAGAAACGATTGATGGTTCCAAGTCACACAGTGTATCCAGCGAAAAAGGAGACGAAAAAGAGTCGATCGACCGCTCGAGGTCACCGAGTGTCATAACGGATAAGCTCGACGTCAAAGAAGTAAGTGATCACTCAAGATCAGCAAGCGTCGAGACAGATAAAGTACACGAAAAAGAAACAATGCATCGCTCCAAGTCTCCGAGCGTAGCCAGTGAAAACGAAGATGGAAAAGAATCAACCGACCGCTCCAGATCACCGAGTGTCGTGACAGGAAAGCAAGATGAAAGAGAAACGATTGATGGTTCCAAGTCACCCAGTGTGCCTAGCGAAAAAGGAGACGAGAAAGAATCAATCGACCCCGCTAGATCGCCTAGTTCAGTGACGGAAAAGCAAGATGGAAAAGATTCGATTGATCGCTCCAAGTCACCCAGTGTTGAAAGTGAAAAAGGAGATGAAAAAGAATCGATTGATCGGTCCAGATCACCTAGTGTTGCGACAGAGAAGCAAGATGAAAAAGAAACGATCGATCGTTCCAAGTCACCCAGTGTAGCCAGTGAAAAAGGAGATGAGAAGGAATCAACGAACCTCACCAGATCACCTAGTTCAGCGATGGAAAAGCAAGATGGAGAAGATTCACTTGATCGCTCCAAATCTCCCAGTGTAGCAAGTGAAAAAGGAGATGACAAAGAGTTGATCGACCGTTCCAGATCACCAAGTGTCGCGACAGAAAAGCAAGATGAAAAAGAAACTATTGATCGCTCCAAGTCACCCAGTATTGCCAGTGAAAAAGGAGATGGAAAAGAAACGATCGACCGCTCCAGATCGCCAAGTGTCGTGACGGAAAAGCTCGATGTCAAAGATGCAAGTGATCGCTCCAGAACACCCAGTGTTGCTAGTGAAAAAGGAGACGAAAGAGAAACGATCCACCGCTCCACATCGTCGAGTGTCGCAGCAGAAAAGCTCGATGTCAAAGATGCAAGTGATCGTTCCAGATCACCCAGTGTCACGATAGGACGAGTAGATGAAAAAGAAACGATCGATCGTTCCAAGTCGCCCAGTGTAGCCAGCGAAAAAGGAGACGAAAAAGAAACGATCGCTCGCTCCAAGTCACCTAGCGTATCCAGCGAAAAAGGAGACGAAAAGGAATCAGTCGATCGCTCCAAGTCACCCAATGTTGCAAGTGAGAAAGGAGATGAAAAAGAAACAATCGACCGCTCCAGATCGCCGAGTGTCGTAGGCGAAAAGCCCGACGTGAAAGATGCAACTGATCGCTCCAAGTCACCCAGTGTAGCCAGCGAAAAAGAACATGAAAAAGAATCAACCGAACGCTCCAAATCACCCAGCATAGCCAGTGAAAAAGAAAGCGGGAGAGAATCGATTGACCGCTCACGATCACCCAGTATAGCGACGGAAAAGCAAGCTGAAAAAGAAGACGAAAAAGAACTAGTCGCTCGTTCAAGATCGACCAGCCTAACACCTGAAAGACAAGAAGACGAGAAGGTATCCATCGATCGTTCCAAGTCACCGAGTGTAGCCAGTGAAAAAGACGACGAAAAAGAACATGTCGACCGCTCCAGATCAGCCAGCTTAGCGCCTGAAACACAAGATAGAAAAGAGTCGACCGATCATTCCAGATCGCCGAGTGTAGTAACGGAGAAGCTCGATGAAAAAGAATCAATTGACCGCTCCAAATCACCCAGTGCAGCCAGTGAAAAGGAATCGATCGTCCGCTCGAGGTCGGCCAGTATAGCTTCTGAAAAACAAGATGAAAAGGAATCAACCGATCACTCCAAGACGCCAAGTGTGGCTGGAGAAAAGGAAGAAGTGAGCATCGACCGGTCTAGATCAGCAAGTATAGCTGTTGAAAAAGCAGATGCAAAGGACCTGATCGATCGTTCGAGATCGCCTAGCGTAGTAACAGAAAAGCAAGATGACAAAGAAACTACCGACCGTTCCAAATCGCCCAGTTTAGCGAGTGAAAAAGGAGATGAAAAAGCATCAATCGACCGGTCTAGATCGGCGAGTGTAGCGACGGAAAAGCACGACGAGAAAGAATCAGTGGATCACCCCAAGTCTCCCAGTGTTACTAGTGAAAAAGACCTAATCGACCGTTCCAGATCACCCAGTATAGCCGGTGAAAAGCAAGCTGAAGCAGGTTTGCTCGAGCGTTCAAGATCACCAAGTTTAGTCGCGGAAAAGCCTAGTGGAACAGAATCGGCCAGTCGGTCCAGATCCTCCAGTGTAACTATTGAAAAGATCGATGCAAAAGAATTGCGAGACGAGTCCGCGAAACAAGATGAAAAAGAAACGATTACTGGCCTCAAATCGCCAAGTACTTCGCCCGTGAAAGAAGATGCAAAGGATCACCTCGATCATTCAAGATCTTCTAGTATCGCTGGTGAGAAAGAACCAGTCGATCTTTCCAAACCGCCGAGCATAGCTGCTGAAAAGACAGAGGAACAATCTACAGCACCCAGTACGGAAGTGGAAAAACTCGATGGAATGGAATCGATCGATGGCTCTAAATCTCCCAGTTTTGCTGGTGAAAAACAAGATGTGAAAGAACTGTCTGATCACGTAGTATCTCCCACTATATCTGAGGGAAAGCAACATGTTGCGGAAACAGCTGACCGCTCTAAATCACCCAGTATAGCTGGTGACAAGCATGAAAGAGATGAGCCAGATCTCTCTAGATCATCGAGTATAGCAGGTGAAAAACAGTCGGCTGATCGCTCTAGATCGGCTAGTATAGTGTCCGAGAAACCAGACGCCAAGGAATCGCTTGATGGCTCAAAATCACCGAGCGTAGCTGGTGGAAAGCACGATGAAACGGAATCCTCCGAGCGACACGAAGCGATGGAAACGATCGACCGTTCACGAACATCTAGTATAGCTGACGAGAGACTGGATGACAAAGAATCGATTGGTCGCTCCAGATCAGCGAGTATAGCCGTAGGAAAGCAGGACGAAAAGGAAACGGTCGGTCGTTCAAGATCGGCCAGCATAGCTGTAGGACAGCAAGAGAAAGAGTTGACCGACCGTTCAAGATCGAGCAGTGTAGTGGCGGAAAAACAAGAAGAAGAGGAAACGGTTGATCGCTCAAGATCGAGCAGTATAATTGCGGAAAAACAAGAAGAAAAGGACACGATTGATCGCTCAAGGTCAAGCAGTGTAGTTGCAGAAAAGCATGAAGTCACAGCGTTGGTTGATCGCTCAAGATCAGGCAGTATTGTTGCAGAAAAACCAGAAGAAAAGGGCACTGTTGACCGCTCAAGATCAGGCAGTGTAATCGCAGAAAAGCAAGGAGAAAAGGACATCGTTGACCGCTCAAGATCAGGCAGTGTAGTCGCAGAAAAGCAAGAAGAAAAGGACACTCTTGATCGCTCCAGATCCGGCAGCGTAATTGCGGAAAAGCAAGAAGCAGAAGAAGAGTCAGTTGATCGTTCAAGATCTTCCAGCATTGTTGCCGAGAAGCAGACTGAGCAGTTGGAGCGTTCGAGATTACCAAGTATTGCCAGTGAGAAGACAGCTGAAAAGACTTCAGCGGACGGTTCGAGATCAGCAAGCATCAGTCCTCAGGAACGCATCGAAAAAGTGCTCGCCGACGTTTCTGAATCAACGATTACTGCAGCAGTAATACAGAAAGACGAATCGACAGTACACTCGAGATCACCGAGTATTACTGGTGAAAAACCAGATGTGGAGCAAGTAGTTGATCATTCTAGGTCACCTAGCATTCTCTCTGACAATCAAGATAAAATAGATCCTAGCCTCCGTGTCGAATCACCGAAGACTGCTGATGCTGACCACAAGGAAAAGCACTCGCCTGATTCATCCCAAACAGCGGATATCATGAAGCCTACAGGCGTGATCGAATCACACGTAACGATGACGCATCAACTGGCTGAAGCCTTTGATGATAAATTGCCGAAAGACAGTAGTACCAGGCTTGACAAGGATGCGGCAGACGAACCGATCGATTTATCATCAACAGCATCCACTGGAGTTGAATTAAGTAAAGCTGGCAAGCGTGCAAGCATCGTCGATGCTCCCATTGACGACAAAAAATCACTCGAAGGTTCAAAAGAATCTGTACCAAGCGTAACGGTTATTCAGGACTGTAAACTCGACGAAAGCGATGCAGTTCAAGCTATGCAAAAACTAGCAGAAACGATTGCTGACAAATCTCTGGCATGTGACATAAAAGATGGTGGAGGGCTACATGACGTCGAAGAGGTGGAACATGACATTGCTCATGATAAATCACGATCCTCCAGTTTATTCGATGCTGGTGAAAAAACACCAAAAAGTCGTTCACCAACGGCGAGCTTAATTGATGACGAAGTACCTGAAGTTTCAAAACCAAGTGACCAAGCAACGATCACGAAAGACGATGTGTCGAGAAAGTCAAGCATGGCCGAAATTTCGCACGACATGTTGGATCAGTTGCCAAGTGATTCTAAAAAGTTTTGTACCATGGAATTAGAGGGTGCACTTCCACAACGAGGCAGTGTGGAAATTGCACAAGACATTGCTGGACGATTCGCAAAAGATTACCACACTACGTCCGAAGAAATAGCAGAGATTGAAGAATACATCGTGAATAAATATATTGCAAAGAAAGAACGGATTAGCCCTCAGATTGTAGAAGAAATGGTGACCCTCTATTCGATATCAAAACATATAATCTTGGAGCTCATTGAAGCTATTATTATAGAAAAGAATGTGCCTAGGGATATAATTGTGAGTTTCCCCAAAGACGATGAAACGAAAGTTTCCGATATTCTGTCTGAGCAGGACGATCATGTCGACGTGATCGATATACCCCCGGCCAAGCAGCTCGAAATTGAAACTCGTATTCACCAAGAATTTGTTACGAAAAATAAGAAAATTACTTCACTAGTTATCAATGAATTAGCAGCTATGACATTTATTTCAAGACACATTATTATAATGATTATTCAGAGAATGGTTCGTGACCAAAAGGGGCTGACGGCAGACCTATTGGAATCTGGAATTCTTGATGAATCCATGACCAAGAGCGTACAATCGGGAGCCACGCATGAACAAAGTTCCGAACCCGAAAGCGTCAAAAGCCACGAATCGAGCATCCACGACGACGGACATAGCGGGAGCCATCTTCCATCAGGTACCGATCACATGTCCCATTCAGATAAGGTCAGTGAGGATGCACCAATGATTTCTGATTCGAAACGGATGGAAATCGAGACCTACGTCATGGAAGAATGCGTAAAAAAGAGAATAAAAATAAACTTGTTAGTTTTCGAGCAGATAATAATGAGAATGGGTGTTCCAAGGTCAGCGTTGTTGAGTGTCATTGAAAAAATCATCCTAAGTGGAAAAGTACCGCGGGCAGAAATGATTGATGATGCTATTTACGACGAAGTTGAGAGAGCTTCGGACAGATTGTCCGAGAGCGAGGACAAAGGATCGAAAGAATATATGTCGAGCAGAGATCGGTTGATGGAACTCTCCGGCAAATCCACTCCGGATCCAAAATCTTCTGGATATTCAACTCCCGAGGTTCGCCACTACGATGACAAATACGGTAAGGGCATGGTATCGTATTCCAACGACTATGAAAGCCCATTCCACAAAGCTTTCGTAGGCGGAATGACGGAAATCAGGACGACTCACATAACGACGCTCTCCGGTAAATCAACTCCGGACTACAGTGTACGGGGTGAAACCCCAGAGTCTTTATCTGAGAGTACCAGCCAAACAAAACTCGAAGAGAAGTTGGGTCTTGATACTGTCACGTCATCTGAGAAAACATCTACGTCAGTTCATAAAACGGACGTAACTTCAACAACTGGAACGACGACGACAACCACAGTAGACTTGGTAACTGAACCAGTCAAACTTTCCACCAAGTCGGCACCATCGAAAGAGGTTCCTCACCCAGAATCCGACGAAGATGAGCAGGTGGTAATTAAAAAAGTCATAACGACCGAAATTATAGAAGAAACAACACCAGTGACAGAAATAACGATCCACAAGCAAGAAATCGTAGACCAGCCACCAGTGATGACAACAAAAACAATTGAATCGTCATCATCTGATAAGCATGATGACTACGAGGTGCACACGATTTCACGAACTGTCCAAGAGACCGGATCACCGGAGACGATCGAAATTGTGACTGTGAAAACGATCGAAACGGTCGTTATGGAAGACATGTCACCTGAGACGGTAATGTCAAAATTGGGCTCCCTGGATGGGACAAAAGATCTTTCGGTAACAGAACACACTGAGGGAGACGTTAAGACTGTGACTACAACTGTCACAATGACGACTGAATCCGATCGCGAGATCAGTCCGCAAAAAATCGTAGAAAAAATCGTTGGGGAGTCTGGATCCAAGGCACTGGACAAAGTGGGAGACGAGTCGTACACGACCACCCAGGTCATTAGCAAGGTAACGTACAGCGCACCAATTGAGAGCCAGCAAACAGATAAAGTTATGGCAGCAGATCATAAGGAAGAAACGACAGCGTCGACAGTAACATCTGGAGGTCAAACAAAATCTGATCTAGACACGTCCGCCGCGGATTCTGCTGGACGCGTAGAAAAATCGAAATCTGTCAGCCAGACGCTTTCCGAACGAATAGGTTTCGAGAAACTGGAGCATCCCAGATCACCGGTAATCAAGGATCTCATTTCCGACGAGCGAAGCTTTACTGGTCGAATCTCGCCGGATGTTCCTTCAGGCAGAGAAAGCCAGCAAGGTGGTTCAACGTTACATTCAGCAACGGACGTCCCAGGGTCACCAATGTTCCGAGACAGCGGAATGGGATATGGGCAAATGTCTGGGCGGTCAACCCCTGACAAACGAGGGGCCAGCCGGTCCAGTACAGCGACTCCCGAAGGTGTGCGTTCGAACGAAGTAATCAGAACAACTATTACAACCACCAGAACGATGTCCGACGAAGGTGACATAATAACGACCACTATGGAAATCACTGAAACGACCAATGAAAAAGGAGAAACAATCATTCTCGCGGAAAAAACGGACGTCAAAGTCGAGGATCGAATAATTTCAGACGACATGAGCAAAAGCACACTTTCCAGTGGTTTCGAGGCGTTAAAAGCTCCAGCCGATTACACGGGCGAGGCAGATGCAGATCAAGCCAGTCCTCGAAGTGATCACAGCAGTGTGCAAAGTAGAGCAGGCACTCACGTATGGGGAGGCAGCGACGAAAGATACACGTATTCAGACGACGACGTACCGGGTTCACCGCTGTCGACCACTTCCCAAGTCGGCTATTCTCCTCAGTCCACTTATCCATTCGAGGATCACAGCTCCGACAAGGCTTCCTCGCGAAAGAGCATGGAATTTTCTGTAGCAGATATGAGCGCCAGTTTCTACGGCGAATTACCAGACTTACCTCCTCGAGTTACGACCATCAAAACGACGCATTTGGATGGAAGCGATTCGGAGGCTCCCGGAAGTTCCGCACCAGCTGAGAGCGACTTTTCTTTCAAAAAGTTCACCGTAGCCAAGGAATTTGCTGGTACTGCACGGGATGGACAATCGGACGGCAAAAAATACATCGATGCGGCTGATCTTGATTTTGAAAAGGCCTTGACAGAGCACAAGGAGACAAAGACAGAAAAAGAACTCATCAGCAGCGGTGTTGGGACTAGTTCTTCATCATCTCAATCACAGATAGGAGATAAGAAACCAGAGCCCAAGCCCGACTCGAAGAAAGACCCCTTAGCCGGTTGGGGCTCACCTCTAGGACTTCCATCACCCAAACCACCGAGAAAGTTCAACTTGAGAACAGTTGCAAGACCGAGCGATAACCCCGTCGAGGAATCCCCGGATTCGATAAATTTCGATCCGATAAAGGACTGGGGTGAACCACTCAGATTACCGTCCCCTGCACCAGTCGTCGATGAAGGCTCCAACAAAGGAGCACCCTCGACTCCCAAAAAGGAACGCAAGCAGCCGAAAAAAATAATTTCGGAAAACATTAAAAATAGAAAGCGCTCTGAAAGTCCTGCGAAAAACGACAAAAAAACCAAAGACGCGAAAGCCAAAATTCAACCGGTTTACATTGACCTGACATATGTTCCTCATCATGGTAATTCGTATTATACATCCGTCGAATTTTTCAAAAGAGTTCGGGCTAGATACTATGTCTTCAGTGGCACGGAACCCAGCCGAGAAGTCTATGACGCGCTCCTCGATGCTAAGAAAACGTGGGAAGATAAAGATCTAGGTACGTTCCACATTCTCGATTCTCTCCATTATTTCTTTTGTTTTTTTTTTGTTGCAACTTCACAATTCACACGCGTTTAGATGGGAAAAATAAAATTGAAAAGCGAAAGTCTTATTGCGATGAAAACTTGTGAGACTTTGGAAATAAATAAAATATCGTTTTGTGTGTTTGATTTGCAGAAGTGACTATGATTCCAACTTATGACACCGATACACTGGGATACTGGGTAGCAGATAACGAGGAAGCCCTCGCCGCGAACCATATCGACCTGTCACCATCAGCATCACGTTGCACCATAAACCTCCAAGATCATGAAACCAGTTGTAGCGCTTACCGGCTTGAGTTCTAGAAATCGGCAGCTTGTTCAGCGGTCATCGTCGAGTTCTGAGCTCTTTCGTCCGGAACAAGACCAATATTCACTCGACCTGGATCATGAACCAATGGTAGATCACGAATCAGTCATAACACTGTCTTTGAGGGTGGTTTCTCAAAGTACTCGTTTATTCGTTATCTCACAACAATTCCGTTGCTATCAGTGCGATCGAAAGACATAAAAGAGCGTAGCGTCTTATTTTCGCTTAATAAAACTATCATCGTGGACAGCAATGATCGGAGATCTTGAAATATACTGACGTGGCTGTTGGACAGTCACCCCGTTAAACTCAAATTCAAACATCCAATTAAATTTCAAGATATTTCTTTGGCCTAAGTCGGGGAAGAATGTCGCGATGATGCGCTAGAAATAGTGAAAAGCAGCGCAGCAGCAGAATCGAGTCAAGGCTAATGTCATACTTTTACGGATAACAAGAATAATCCATTTCGTTTGCATTATTCACCTAACAAAATCCAATCAAAAATGTGATAGCCAAGTCTTAGTGCACTGACAGTGCCGAAACATAAACAAAAATACTCAACAATATTTCTAATCAAAGTTACGTCAGCGAAGGGCCGGTCTAGTCAAGGCTGGACATAATTACCGAAACAGAAAATGTGGACGCATTTTTTTTTTTTTTTTGGTACAGCAGACGTAACGCGATTGGTAACGAAATATGTTTTTCCGCAAATTTCAACGTTTATCATCGTTGTTAAGTGTTGCAAGTACGTTGTAAACTATTGGCTCTGGAATCGTTTCGCCATAAAACGTACGTCGAAGAGTGAATTAATGTCACGCGATCGATTGCTCCATAAAGTAATTTGCTTGTCCATTAATTATCAAATCTGTACCGTACTTTGACCAAAAAGAAGCTAAAAGGAATGCTGAAGAAATATCGAGCGAGTGAGCGGCGGAGCCAGGCTTTTTTTTTAAATTATTTGTCGAGCGGTGGTCAGGATCGTACCAGTTATGAAACATCCATCCAAAATAGTTCGGTTTTGCAAAATTTGATTAAATTTAATGACGCCGGTTCCACTGTCAGCTTCCGAGCCTGAATATACGTTTGAAACGCTTGGTAACAACAAATGTTACGCTGACTGATGAATCCATCAACAACAACCATCCCGTCCGTCGAGTCTGCTCCTATTGGATTTATTATTATAACCAAATGACACGCTTAGACCATAGACGAGAATGTACAATCCAAGAGCCATTCAACTTTTCTACTTATCCTTCGGTGGATCGTATCGACGATATAAGGTTTCGACTCGAAACTGAAAAGCATTGTCGAACGATCGAAACGAGATGAAACGTCGCGATATTAGGGGAGAAAAAGAAAGAGATAAATGGTGGGATATGCGAACGAAACCACGAGGGCGATGATGATGATGATAATTGTAATGATTGATCAATAGTTTCATGAGTTCAATTGAATCAATCCACGCTTATCAATACAAATTATTGATATGACGTTATTTATTGACAATTATTCTTCTTGTCGATTGATTTGCCTCAAAACTATACCTGCGTTGCTGAAGATCATCAACATCAGCCATTTTTATTGAATTTTTATTTAGTCAAATAAATAGAAGAAAGATCGATTGATTTACGATAATCTGTGATGGTTGAAACATGCTTTGTCTAACTTTACATGATAGCGAGTTTTCAAAGTTTATTTTTTATATTCGGCAGCTTTGTCTTTGCTGGTAGCTGAGAACCAATGATAGCTTAATATGATCCTAGTGCCTATTCCCCATTTGTTGAATTATGGGCGATTTTAAAAGGTTCAAATGTTTATTTTTCATTTAAAAAATATAATTAATGTTCTTTTAGATTTTTATTATTATTAAATATCGATGAAAACGTGCTAATTTTATTTTCTTCCGATGCGAGACACGAGAGCCTGAGTTTCAGAACGAAAATATACACGATGTATTTAAAAGGAGCTTATCAACTCGAGTGATTATTGAAAACGAAAAAAAGTGATTCGCTATAGGGTTTAAAAGGAATATTTGATAGAATAAATGATAATAAAGGAGATGGAATAATGAATGAATGGCAAACAATATTTACCCCGAGTGCGACGAATCGCTCGAGAAAAGATGAAAGTCATAAAAATAAAATCACTCTAATGGAAGATGAAAAACGTTACGAATATACGACGATAGTTGATTATTGCAATCTTGGAAAATATCATCATCCAACATCGTCCTCCTCGATTATATAGATTATTGCTTTTTATAACGTACATACCGACGGACGTGAGAGAGAGTAAAAGAAAGAAAAAGAGACGCGGAAATACGATAAGCACGGTCGTTAAAGTATGTACTTCAGAATTTGTGTATTCTTTAACAAAAATTAAATAACGATGACGACCAGCTATCTAGGTAGGGTGTTGAAATTACGAGAGAACAAAACAAAAACAGAAAAAGAAAAACTAATTAAAAAGGAATATATCTCCAAGAAAAAAGCAGAGTTATATATACCGATGAACGTAACGACGAAATATAAATTTAGGTGCGAGCTTTCACTGAATACATTAAATAGGGTGGCTACGATCAGACAAATGCGACAGATGATACGCGAGAATTACACTTGTACGAACTCCAGGATCTAAATGCGCCTCAGGGGTGATAGCTGTTGGTTTTTATTTTATTTTTTTACGCCACCTACGCACGATTTTCGTTGCGGATGATTCATCGAGTATTACGTTGTCATCCCCCAGTGCACTAACGAGTCATAATGAACGAAAAAAAAAAAAAAACCATTGGTTTCGTGCGTAAAGAACGAAAACTGTTATAAAATCTTTGAAATCTTGTACATGCACGCCTAAGGTTGAAGGATCTTGAAATTATTTCATAATAAATGAATCTAGTCATCCGAATAATTTTTTAAACAATTTTTCTTTCGTGTAAGGCGCCGAGTAGTGCGAATTGCTGCAGGTATCACCTCCTCGAGGTGCGGATGCGTGGTCGCGTGTCCACGCTCTCAGATTTAAGATTAAAAATGAATCTTATGTGGAGTGTTCGTGGTGCTATGGTTATTATTATAGAAATAAAAATGTTACGATCTATATAATAAAAATGATAATATAATAAATACGCAATATACTACCTTTGATTGCAGTACTCGCTTGAACGATAACGCAATGCTTTTAATTCTCTATTGTATTGGTGTTTGAAAAACAAAAACATTTAGTTCTATTCATCACTTGTGACATAAAAAAAGCTGGACATTACTGCATTCTAAAAAAAAAAGAAAAAAAAACAATTAATTGATGAATAACAAACCTTGATGGGAAAACTGGAGTTCTGGTCTCGTCTTTTAATGAACGAAGTAGCTTAGTGCTTCATGTTCCCTTGGAATCCTCGTCAAAACCGTACTCTCTAGATCGGTCCATTTTCAAAAAAATTCATTCGCTCAATTACTACACTATTTTTCGTTGAAATAAAATTTGCAACCTATTTTTTGTTCATGCGATTTATTAACGTTCGATATTTCATAATTAAATTATTAGTACAACGAGAAATACAACGTTTCGTTGGGCTTTTTTTTTTTTAATGGAAGTTCTTCGTGTTATTTTAATTCAATGGATTTTCTGAGTGGCACAGGAAATTATTGCTACGTGGGCTATGAATTAACTTCGTTCGAATAGTTTGATATTATTTTGTCGATTATGGTTGAATATTTTTTTTGTTACACTCAGGCTACAGTATATCGGTGGAATTGAATTTTTCGAACTTGGTTCGAGGCGCTGAGACAAATTTGCAACTTTAATATTCAATAATGAGACTAAAAATGAATGAAATATTTGAAATAATTTTTTGCTAGAATGTAGAAAATCACAAAAATGGAAATGATAATTTTTCAACGACTCAATTGTCTTATAAATGTATACTGGAAGGTTTTCAAAATCTCGTATTGTCCGGCATTTTAACAAAGTACGCGATCTTGTCTTCGGTGACCCTGTAGTTGTGAATCCATCGAGATCCTTTTCGAAGACTTCCGTCGATGCCATCTTTCCAAACGCCAGCAGGAAGATAAACTTCTCGTTGTCGACTACCGGAGTAAAGAATCGGAGCAACGATTAATTCCTCGCCGACTGAAAACTCGTCGACGACGACGTGGCAAGCGGAATCTGCAGGGTCGAGCATCCACAATGGTCGGATAATGGGCAGCCCAGTGTCCAGTGTCTCGTTGGCGTATTTTTTTAGCAAAGGCGTTACAGTTTTTTGTCTGAGTTCGGTGAGTTTTTTCGCCATTTCCAAAACCGTTTCGTCGGAATATTTGCTGGGCAAATGGGTGAATCGGATTACCGGGAGAAAGGTGGAAAGCTGCAGCCACCTCACGTACAATTCCTTGTCCGGTAAATTAACTTCGTAGTCGTTGGCAGGATTATTGTCGGACATGGGCAACGCGACGTCGCCACCGACGGAGCCTGGCATGATGAAAGGATATCCGATCATGCCGTAACTGAGAATCGTGGGGATTACCGTTTTAATGGCTTTCCAAGAGGATGGAAATGGCGGTAGAGAGACGAAAACCGGTGCCCTTGGTCTTGATATCGCGCTGGATACGCCGATTACCGATACCGCCCCGAGTATCGAGTTGGTAAATATTGTTTTGTAATGATCAGGATTAACGAGGGGTTTTTCGCACTTGTAATAATGCGGCATATCCTGGGCGGTACCAAGATCAAGATAAAATGAATCAACGTCGTATTTTTTAATAAGATTTTCGAGTTTGGTTTGTAGCCACGGTAGAGTTTTGTTGTTGGTGATATCGAGGACTCCGGCGCTGTTGCTCTGTCGATAGCGTGTCAAGGCTGGAATTCTGGGATCGCTGCCTCTTTCCGAAATGAGAAGTCGATTGGCAACGGCATCTTTGAAGTTTATTGACTCGGTGGAAATGAAAGGTTGAATGGTGAAAACGATTTTGAAGCCACGACGATGAATTACGTTTATCGTTTCCTCCATCGAAGGAAAGCGATTTTCGTCCAGTACGAAATCACCGGGATTCGGTTGCCATTCCTCGTTCAACAAAACGTGCCCTTGACGAAGAAATCCAAGGGCTATTACGTCTTCGGTGTAATTGTAAATCGCAGCCTCGTCGGTCGGTGAAATTTGCCAAACTGGCTCCGACAACAAGGTGTGAACTGCTTGTAATTCGTCAGGCTTGAGACCATCCCACAAGGACTTTTCAGCCAACGAGGAGTGAAGACTCTTCATGTTGTCCGTTGCGCAAATCGTGTAATTCAATTGAGGCAGCGGGGTCAAGTGATTGATGTAAGCAAACACGTCGTGTTTCGCTTGCAAACAAAATTCCTTGCTTCTATTTGCGTTTATCGAGACGTAAAGAGGCGTTTCCGGGTCAACCACTATCGTCGCTCCTTTCGAATTTAGGAAATATCGTTTCAATACATTTCCAAACGGATGCTTCCGTATGTCTCCCGTTATGAACGGACTCAGATCCAATTTTCCTTGCCCCAGAGGATAAGCCATGTTTTGAATTTGACCCGCTCCGTACCAATGACCTTGCTTCGGTGACCAGTCGAAACAGTCCTTAGGATTGAAGAACGAGCTCAGACTTTGCCATGTCACGTGATAACAATTCATCTCGTCTCGTGCACTGTGTGCCAAATACAGTCGCGTCTGACCCAGCCATTCCAAACAAACTGCATCCTGTCTCTGGTGATGCGGTAGACACGGAAACACTCCCGTCTCCGTTGGAATTCCGACGCCTAAACGTGCGGCTATTATTTCCGCTCCGATGCTGCTGTACACGTGCAGCAAACGCTCGTTCTTGTTGAATCTGTTTTTAGAAACGAGAAATAAATACTTTTGAAAAAAACATTTCATTTATGCATTTCCCGATGTCAGAAATTATATGCGTCAGATTTTATTTATCCCAATTGAACGATCGACCTCGTTTGCAGGTAAATATTCGGGAACAACAAAAAAATTAAACATATACCTGAATCTTTCAAAATAAGCTCGTTGTAGGACGTGTTGAGTGTAATAAACGTGGGCAAATCCAACGAGGAAAACGACGCATAAAAAGAGGATGCCCACGAAAGCACGAAGTCTAAAAAAATAAATTCTCGTACTGATGATTTTTGGAAACACACAAAAACAAATTTTTTTCTTTCTGCAAAAAAACTCACTTGTAATCTGCATTTTGACGCTTTTTGCTGCTCCGAAGTGCTTGAGGTATCGACAATTGTAATTTTTCTTTGAGAAGACTGCTAATGCTATTGACGCTCGTTATCGTCGAGTTTGGACTCTGTACATCGGGAATATCTGATCCTTCGGTCCCGAATTTATGGCTTCCTGACGATGGGATAACCCGAGGTTTCCGCCGTGGTGGTGCTTGAAGAGGCACCCTACGAAACCGAGAGGAGACACGTTATGATAGTAGAAAATTCGCAAACTTAACATCGACACAAAATTCATGAGAATTCGTCAACGATTAAAGCTGAATTAGTGCGTGATGGACAAACAATAACGAGGTTTGAATAAACTCCGGTTTATTTTATACCTCTGCAAAGAAACGGCACTTCCAACGTCATATCGAGGAATCATACTGAGTTTTATATTTTTTCACATTTGGAGAAATTTTTCAATGTGCTGGCCATTTCCCATATTCACTTTGACACAAATAAGAGATTTTGTATTGTATTGAACATTTTTTAAGTTTCACTATTTTTTCGCATCCCAGATTATGTTTTTTTTTGTTATTTATTTTTGATTTTTATTTTTTTCAAGAAGAAGATGGCGACGCGGCTGTTCTTTGGAAGCGACTGAGACCCTGGCAGTCACCGAATGAAATGTGGAAAAATAATGATTCGTGATAACCCTGGAGCGATATGAGATACGAAAAAGCAGTCTCGTCGATGCGCACTTGAGACGATTATTAGCGTCGTTCGTATTCGTCATTTGCGTTCGTTCGACGGTCCCCGAGCATGCAAAGCATATTTACTTACGTGCTCGGGGGGGAATGTAAATACGGGGACTGCAAACATTGAGAAAAGCCGAGAAAAGTAATGCTCTATCAAAAACATGCTGGCTTTTCAGTCAGTCGCGGCGATAAGAAGAATTAAGATCATCGAAAGAAGTCGTGAAAAAAAAGACATACTAATTTTTTAATCCCCCTGCAAAAATAATCGTTGGCCAAAAATTTCGTATAAATGACACGCAAAAAGTTGAAATTACAAAATTACATACTCGGAATGTTGCTTTACGTACTTGACCATTTCCTCGTCGTTAGCATCTTCCTCTGTTTCTGAGCCCATCGTGCTTCCGTTCGGTGTCGATCCACTATTGCTGAAAGTCGTGCTGCTGTCACTTTCAATTCTTGAAAATTTGGACGTGACGCTCTGTAACCGAAAATTAACTTTGTTTTCTACTTTATTTCTTTCGAGTCAGTAATTATCCTCGCGCTGTGAATACAAATGTGCCAACACGACTGGAGAATATCGCGATCATGGCTTCGACCATAGAACAGTGAAAAACCTGAAATCATTTGGGAGCGGGAAATTGAGAGTGGTTTGTTGATCTTCCGTGGTGGATTTAAGGACTGACAAGTGCTAGTTGCTTCTGCAAACTTGAAACTCCAACTCGCCAACACCACGTTACTTCCAGATTGTTCCACTAATTCTTCGAGTTTTTATTCTCTGCGAGAGAAGCAAAGAGAAATCCTCAATTTCGTTAATCCGCGATTATTCATTCTTTCCTTTATGCGTTCATTTCACTTCAGTTAAAAAACAATCGTTATGGTTTTTCGAGTTAATTTCCTTAATTTTTCAATTTATTGGATTCGTGACAATCCAGCAAAATCTTTGGCTATAATGCAACGTCCTGCTGCTCTCATGATAAAATAATAATACCAAAAAAGATAAATGTTTTTTATTTAAATTGTGTAAATGAGCAAAATTCTTGTTTGCGAATATTCGTTCGAAGGATGTTGATTCAATTTATGTGTGAATTCTTAACAACTGTTGCGTCTAGACATGATAAATTTTTCCTCGATTCAACAATGAGCATGAAGCTTCCAATGAGGATGATTGACAAGATTGTTGTTTCGAATTTTCATTCTAGCAAAATGCTTCTTCGTTTTTATTTTCTGATTTATCGTGTAAATTACTTCAAGTTTCTCGATTTCAATATTCACAGAGTTAATGATCAATTGTTTACCGTTTGTGTACCGTTGCGCGTGTCATCCATTTTGTTCGATTTCAACGGCGAAGAATTGGAAATTTTATTCCCTGGATTTTCACTGCGATCGGTATTTTCTTCAGTGCAGCATAAGATTTTTTCTTTTCCGGACTCGACTACTCGAAGACTCGAAGAAACATCGCCATCTGAAGGACAAAAGAAAATATTAATTGTGTTGTAGATCAAATGTCAAAAACTGATGAATAAACGTTGAGAAAAATCGAACACCAAGGTCGAAATGATGGTAATTTTTGGGTTTACAAAAATTTACCAATTTTTTGAAAAAGAGAAAAATTAATTGAAACGAGCCTTCGTTTGCGAGGATCCGAAAGACAGAAGAAATTCGAAAACTCTAAAAAGTAATAAAACAGTTTTTAACCTCGTTCTCTGACACTGTGAAAATATTATTTTCTACAATTTGCTCTTTCTACTATTCGGATATATAAAAAAATGTGCGACTGTTCGCCGACAAACAAAAATGGAACGGGTTTCGAGCGACGACCGGTGACGACGTTACCACTTTTCGAAACATGTTCGCCGCGTCAGGTCCAACCAACAGATTATACGAAAAGTTCCTTGCATAATGTTAGACAAGAAGCGAATGTTGCGGACACGAAAACCTTCGCCTCGGCAGCATTGTCGACTGACAAGGTTTATGGAATTTGCAATGCATCGGTCACATCTTCGTCGGACGAGGAATCTTCTGATAATTCAGACACTTTGGTTAGTCCATAACATAACGAGCTTTTCAACTTTCGGTTAAAAGACTCGATTGCAGCTTCTGCATAGACACCCTGGGTCAATTTGACCCAGTGTGTGCTCTACCAAAAAAAAATCAAGTCTTCCTTGATCGTTTTACTTAAAAAATCGCAATTTCTCTAATTTTCCATATTTTCGAGATTAATCACTGGCGATTTACTCGTCAAAGATAAAACCTTGAAAAAAAAACACGAGTGCGTTCTCCAAAATTCCAAAAATGAATTATTTTCACGATGTGAACTCGGCCCTTCATTTTTAAAAATGAAGGAATCGTGAATTCTCGTCATTTCTCGGTCATGGACGAATAACCCAAAAAAAAAACTATCATGGGTCAAAATAACCCAGAGTGTCGACCAGATGAATTGCGGTTTTCATTTTCATTTTTTTTCGTTCGGCATAAAATATTAACGAAATATCGCGTTTCCCTAGTTGGACGAAGACTCTTCACAGGAAAATGATTCGGAATGCACAACTGGCTGCAGAATATTGGACGATGGTGAAGACTGTATTTGCGCTGAGGAAAAATTGAATAAAGATTTAGATTTCGAGCATACGCTCGCAATAATAAAACCAGAATCGATGAAGCGTTTGAGCGAGTTGGACCGTTTGATACGTGAGGAAGGTTTCGAAGTGCAACAAAAGAAATATCTGAGCTTGACGTCCGAGCAGGTCGCAGAATTTTTTGCGGACAATTATGGCGACATGGAGTTTACAAATTTTGTATCGTACATGACGTCCGGTCCGTTAGTCGTAGAGATTTTGGCGAGAAGAAATGCGATTCAGAAATGGCAACTGCTCATGGGACCATCGGCGAAGGTTAATAATTTCAAGGACAATTTTCTCACTCTCACATTTCCTAGTTTGCTTTCGTGATTTCTGTAACAATTTGGCTCTCCAAGGAGACCGAAGCGAGGCTGTATTTTCCTGATAGTCTACGTGGCCAATGCACCAGTTCTCAGTGCAAAAATTCGTATCACGGAAGCACGACCCCCCAACAAGCTGAACGCGAAATTCGCTTCTTCTTTCCGGACTGTTCGTAAAAGCCAATTTATGATAAATTACTCGAACGACAGAATGTGATTCTCTATAATAATATTTTTAGTTTTGCTGGAACCAATTTTACAAGGACAAGATACAGAAACTTATTTGACAAAAAATATCAGCGATTTTTTAGCGAAGGGTTTAGCAACGGTGAGAAAATAATTACTCGATTGTTGTTTTAACGACAACGACTGCTCGTATCATTCAGTTCGTTTCAAGTGAAAATTGCCACTTTATTCACAACAATATGTTTGTTTGAATATAAAAAATAAAAAAAATGATTGATATCGACTTTATTTTTGGCTGAACGAGTAATTCGTATATTCACAGTGTTGCACAGTCAAGCCATTGGAACCAATTTTGTGGCTT
>JBAJMU010000008.1:12066947-12097274 GCA_037952995.1 Hyposoter didymator
TGGAACCAATTTTGTGGCTTGCGAATTGGTTGCTTTGCAACAATCCAAACATCCCGAAGGTTATACCAACGAATTATTCCAAATGAATTTCTTCCCCCGGATCGTAAAAATGCTGCTGTCTAAATAATGTATTTATTGTTGAATAAATAACTCACCATTTTCAATCGCTTCGTTCTGAGTTACATCGTTTTTCGATGGACCGTCTACTTCCGAAGCACTTGATGATCCGTATCTGTATTCAAATTTAATAAAAAACGTTTTATTCGTTTGATCCAGCAATTTATTTTTCATGCGGCGCTGCATGGATTCCAATTATTTTTTCCTCATTTACAAATAACTGTTTCAAAGCACAAGATTATAAAAAAAAATTTGCCATGGTTTTTGTTGAAAAAATAAAGAAAAAATTCAACATTTTCAAATCTCGAAAAAAACGTAATTGCGATTTAAAATATCGAACCTTGAATGCACCAGTTGAGTTACGATTTTTCCCACACGTACTCGATCATGAGATATTCGACGAACTGGAAGAGCTGAAATGTGTTTTTTCACGTCGGTTGGAATTTCTCTTTTCGAAGTCGGCGAGATGACTGGATTGTGGATTCGAGATCCGCCACAATTTTCTATCAGTTTGACTCTGTGTCCATTTTTTTTGGATTGGAATCTCAAGTCAATGTCTTTGGGATTTTGCGAAGAGCAATCATTTGGGCAAGTCGGGACGATTTCTGGTGGATTGGATTCGCTCCTAACCGATGGACTCTTTTCTTTTTCGAGTGAAGATTTGTCTGTTTTTTCAAAATACACACGAGCATCGGAATTATTAAGCCATTTAGATTTTTCGCTTTCCGCCGATATTTCACACGTCACATTCTCTGTGTGCTGCTGGTCTTTGGAGAATAAATCATATTGATGGCTCTCGGTCTCTCCTGGAGTCCCATTATTTCCGGTTTGTAGCGGTTCGACAAACGTTTCCGGTTTTGTCAACGTTGATGAGCTCGTATTATCTGGCCTGCAATTTTTTAATTCGATCAATTTCAATCATAAATACGAGAATTCATTTAATAGCTGCGAGGAAACTATTATATCATTTTTTGTTGAGCTCGACCATTGACTGATACGTTACTGTATTTATAGGACTAAATCGTTCCAACCATCTCCATAAATTTATGGAATTTATTCAGATGAAGAAAACGAGCTCTTGAACAGCTCGAACGAGTTATTATTATAATTTATTCTTTTGGAAAAGTACAAGAAAATATGTGGGGAATGAAAATAGAATTTCAAGTAGGAACGCTTTATTCATCATTATTGTAGCAATGGAGATATATTTTCCTTTTTTCCTCGAAGCATTACAATTGATCATTTAGTTGCATTCATTCGAAACGTGGAAAATTATGCGCACGCTGCAAATTGAGAAATGATTTAAAAAGCACGAGTTTTGTGGTATAGTTGGTGTTATTAACAAGCTGCTAAAAACTCACTGCGTAGGAGTCCAAGGTCGCTGCTGCCAAGGCTGGAGAGAAAAGTCAACGTTGTTGGAATCGCTCGGATTCACGTGATCGACATAATAAGAACTGGAACAAGTGGTCGGCTTGTACCAGGGAGACGGGATTGACACGGGACTCAAAGATGAGGGCCAAACGTGGCTAGCCACTTCCGGCCTCGAGGCTTGAATGTCTGTCAGACAAACGCCGCGTCTCGTCGCCAAACCGAGCGGATTTACACTGGCTACTTTGACGTCCCAGGGATCGACGATGGACAGTAAAACGTTCTGAGTTCATGAGAAAGAGACGGAACACCGCTATGACATCGTATTCCGGTGAGTGGGAGAGATCATTCGTTAAGGCTCGTTATGCTCGTCCACAGTCTCAAATCTTCTCGTACACGCAACAGCCAACCATGCATACCTTTTCCACTCATATCACTACATCTTTTCAACCGATTTCATTTTGCATTGTTACGCCTTCCAAAGACTTTGATAATAACCAAATTTTTTTCCACAACTTTTCATTTCTCGTTTTATTTTTCAATAAACTGTCTAGATATTTTTTTCAGTTTTTTTTCTTTTTCGGAAATTATAAAAATTTATTTTGAAAAAAACTTTCCCATTTCTTTTTGCAGTTAATTTAATCCTCAGTTTTTTAAATGCTTTCCAGAGAAGTTTCAGCAATAATTATTCTGCCGCAGTTATCGATTCTCTGCGGTTCTGGAAAATATTCGGAAATTGATCTGAATAATAATTTTATTGAAAATTACATGCTGCATGCGAATTTTCAGAATTCTTACGTCGTGAGTATTTCGACCGACCGTTTTTTGATGTTTCATAAAAATGCGAAATTAATTGTTAATATTGTTTGAAAAAATTACCGTAAGCGATAAGTGCGCGGTTGGTGTGTGGCTTTGACGTTCTCCCAGATCAAGCAACTTAGGGTGAAGCCAATACTTGGATCGGTAACCGCTTAGCCATGTACCGTCTCGCGCATCGATCGCTAAACGGGGGAGACAGTTTTTTTGAGTTTCGGATGGTGATAACCAACTGAAACTCAAAAAATTTATGGTCATTTGTATGGAAATTTTCCAAGGGGCCTCATCAGGTGAAAAAAAAATCGATGCGTGGACGTGACGATTTTAAAAATGACAAAAAACGAAAAAATTTCATCATTCAGCGGCTGCAAATTTTTCGATCGATATGCGAACAACCTCTCGAAGAAATTAGCCCCATAAGATTGCGAAATTGAAACTATTGTTGTGATTGGTAGTGCACCAGAGATATGGTCGCGAGCAACTTCTTAGCACGCGTGCTAAAATCTATACCTATATTGTGCTCATCCTGATAACAGCTCGATAACAACTGTCACACGTATTAGAACATACAATTATAATTAACTCTCTAATAGCATAGAGTCTCTGCCTCTAATCTCGTTTTTCTCTGTAAATTTCAAATAAATGTTTTAGGAGCGCAAAAAATTTATCTCTGAATTCCAATCTTTCTGCTTATCTCATGCCTGACAACCTGGTGATTGTTAAAGCGAGGAAAAAAATGGTAGCGATTTAACTGTCGTCTTTGAAGTAATTTTGAAAAAAAAAAAAATGAATTTTTTGAACTTTTGCTGTCACTCCAGTGATCGATCTCTCGTTTATGTTATAAAAAAAGTAACTCTTGGTCATCGGATTTTTTCGTTCCATTGTGAAAGATTCGGAACTCACCCTTTGACTCGAAACATTATTACGAATTGCAGGCTCACTCCTGAATTCAGGCGAAGAGAAAAAGAGAGAAAGGGAGAAGGCGAGTTTTCAAATTTACTTTTGAAATGGAGAACGCGTTATTAACTGTTTGCTGTGGCTTTAAATCTTTAACTGCACAACACTCCAAGTGTTATCTTTCAACGAATATAAATGATATTATCTACTCACGTGATATTGAAAATGAGAATCTGTTTATATGGAGATGCGCGCGTGTATACATACGAGGAGATTATTGAAAACTCGAAAATACTAAATAATTCCATAAATTTCAGTCGCTGTTCTCAATGTTGGAGCTTTTCGATGGCAAAAATGCCAAAGCAAATCCCTACGGCAGTCCCACAGCACATTTTCCACATTCGCACCACAAAAACCATACGATCGATGACGAAAAAGTGAGACAGTTGGACGTGAAACCAATTCATATGAAAAAGAAACAAAAAAAAAAAAGAAATTTCTCACGGTGATTGAACTGCACAACGAGGCAACGAAGGGTGTACCTTCTGTTTGCGAGATTTTTTTTTCCTCCTTCCCACGGTTCTCTCCATGACTCAGGCCTCAACTGCGGATAGTGACACACTCTCAAGTTCGATATTCGGAGGTGTTACAGGCACCGAACGCCTTTGATCTATTCACAATTAAGACTACTCGCACCTCCGAAGATAGTTAACCGTGTCTCGAAGCGAATGCTTGAAAGAGCAAGAAACCTCTTTACGATATTGTCTCCCGATTGGTCGAGGTGGAGCTCATACATGCGCGGATATGCTTTCGAGTTAAATAATCTTTAAAACGTGAGGATCAGATAAAACCTTCTCCCGTTAACTTTTGTGCAACTCTATCGTATCCATGTAACAGCCAGTAATTCTATAGACAAACATCCATAAACAAATCGAGATTTACACGCTCTTGAAGCACACGCGAATTACACAAAGGTGCCGCACTCTGCCTTTCGAGTGTGTACACATTTATCCTCGAGACAAACATTTATAGCTCTTCGCAAGCTTTCCTTCCACATTACGATCCGATATATATTTATTATACGTATGTGTGTATTAACGAGATTGTCTTATGACCTAATTGGCGATCTTACGTCTATGTGTATCGAGATAATTGGCGATATCTTCCGAAACAGATAACGGCTTTTTGTTATTAAAGAGACAACATTTGAAGGCCGAACGATTGTAACGAAAATTATTGTACCAATATTTACGCCCTCCCGCACTTTCGAAAAATTGCATTTTTTTGCCTCCTTTAGTTTCCGTTACGGAATTTACTTGATGATTTCTCGATTTTTTGTTAATTAATTCCAGCGACTTGAGCGAGTCGCAAGATTTTGTTGCAAATTCAATGTTAACGCTTTGGGACAAATTTATAGGGGTGTGCGAATATTTGAAAACTTGGAATATTCGGCATCAAATCGAATCGAATTGTTTGATTCGAATTTCAAACCGAATATTCGATTTTTTGAGTATTCGATTATTTTTCGAATATTCGATTTTCTTTCGAATATTCGATTTTCTTTCGAATATTCAAATTTCTTTCGAATATTCAAATATTTGAAAATTTAAGAAATACTTGAAAATTGCTCGAATATTCTATTCGAAAATCGAATTGAAAATTCATCAAATATTCGGAAATTTATCGAATACTCGAAAATTCGACGAATATTCGATTCAAAAATCGAATATTCGACTAAAAAATCAAATATTCGATTTTTTCGAGTATTCGATTATTTTTCGAATATTCGATTATTTTTCGAATATTCGATTTTCTTTCGAATATTCAAATATTTGAAAATTTAAGAAATACTTGAAAATTGCTCGAATATTCTATTCGAAAATCGAATTGAAAATTCATCAAATATTCGGAAATTTATCGAATACTCGAAAATTCGACGAATATTCGATTCAAAAATCGAATATTCGACTAAAAAATCGAATATTCGACCCATCGAATATTCGATTCGAAAATCGAATCGAATTTCAATATTCGATTCGATTCGATTCGATCACTATTCGCACACCCCTACAAATTTATCAACAATTTTCGTCGCCACCTCGAAATGCACCGATTCAGAATTATTGAATTTTCTAATTGATGAAAAATCTCATGAAAAAAATTAACTGATCCTATTTTTGAATATTAGGCCGAAAAAAATTATAAGAAGCGATTAAAATTGTTTTCACTCCGCAACGTCTTCGGATGTGAAAGAAAAAAGTTTCTTTTTTTCTTATTAAACCATATATTAATGTTTAATTTATAGTACATTTTCAACTGTATACGAAAAAGCAGAAAAACGTATTTTTGAATTTTTTTCATCTAGAAATAACGAATTTATATTAAAACTGATGTTTTTGTACAGACTGCTTAACGTACGGAATGAATACGGCACTTGGTTGTCGTTCGGAACTACAAATGTCGGCTTAGGCTGGCATCGATGGGATGTTGTTCGTTTCACATTCGTTTATCACTTCTGTAAAGACAGAAATGAGTTATTCCGAGTTGGAATGTGTAAATTAAAAAATCACTTGGCGCTTTGAAAAAAAATTGTAATAATTTGTTTTACTTTTGACGATTTCTTGCAACGCTCGGACTGCAGGCGACTCTGGCATTTCCTCGAGAACGTTTTTTCCCTCGTCGCAACATCTTGCTACCAACGGATCGAGGGGCAAGGAGCCCAAGAATTTTATGTCCATTTCCTTTGACATTTGTCGTCCACCGCCCGTCAAAGCTGGGAATATTTCTGCTGTACTCTGTCGAGTGCAAAAATTGTTTAATTTCCATTAAATTCTTGAAACTCCTCGTTCGAGAACTTTCGAATATTGATGGGAAAAAAGGAAAAGCGAAAGTAATCGCGAAAGGTCCGAAAAAAACTTGAGGGTGCGTTCAGCTTCATGTGCAAATCGTTGTCATATATATTTTTTCTTGCCTTGCATTTGGGACAGACGAAGATGCTCATGTTTTCAATGACTCCCAAGATCGGTATGTTGACCTTGCGACAAAAATCGATTTCTTTTCTCACGTCCAACAGAGCAACTTCCTGTGGCGTTGTCACGATTATCGCTCCGGTAATTCCGGAACCTTTGAGATACGAAGTCGCTGAAAGATGCTCATCCGAAGTTCCTGGTGGTGTGTCCAATATCAAATAATCCAAAGTCCCCCAATCGACTTCCGAAAGGAATTGTCTGATCATTCCTGAAGCAATGGAATTCGTTCAATTAGTTGATTAACCAAGTTTGCAAAATTTCATTCTTCTTGCGAGTCGCGCACCATTTTTCTTTGGTCCTCTCCATATTACAGCGTCACTGGGACTGCCCAATAAAAATCCTATCGACATTAGCGACAAATTGTCCTCGACGTACTGAAAATCCAACAAATCATCAAGTGCCAAACGTTGCAATTATTTTGTTTCATCGATAAGTATTTCAACACTTACAACCGGTGACCAACCAGAACCGCTTTGGTGGACTTGTTCGTCAAGTACGCCGAGTACTCGGGGTTGAGAAGGCCCGCAAATATCGATGTCCAAAACGGCGACCTAAATGTGTTGCGAAAATGAATAAAATTAAGAAACACAATCAACACAAATGTAATCATTGTTTTTTTATACTTTGGATGGAAATTTTACTTTTTTGTAAAGCTCACACTATCGATTATAGTGATCTGAGCATTTTATTGATTAATAATCTTCCAGAAAGAGTAAAAAAAATTTTAGCAACTTTTATCGAGTTGGAATCATGGCTTTTCGAAATTGTATCGAAATTTGATTTTCTTCAAAGGTTTCCTTATGTATAACGAGTACAATCTTACAATGAATAAAATTCCAATACTTTTTAGCTGAGAAATGAAATAATTTTTCTATTTTTAAAATTCTATAATTATTATTTTTTGTTGTCAATTCTAATAAATTGTTATTTGATTTAACAAAATAATTTCGTTCATTTTTTTAATATTTTTTATCCTCTTCAATTTCTTTCTACGTTTTTGCTTTCCTTTCCCATTTTGTGCGTAATTTGTGTTGATTTTTTCAATATCTTAATGAGACCATCAAAGGGATTTATGAAAATTCAATAAAATTTGTAGAACACCTGCTTTATACAGGAAGCAATAGAGGACATGCAGGTATAAATCAATAGGAGGCTGGTACAGGTTGGCACAGCAGGCACAAATAGCTACAGTGAGTGAAATTCTTGAGCACCGCCCATTCCTTCAAACTTTCAGTTGCCACTTGTATCCGCTGTACAAAAATGTACATTGAGAATCACATGGATGTGCTTGGATTAGGAAAGCGGGTAAATAGACTTTTTTCTTTTTGTTGGATTACGCCGAAAGATTCATACATTTTTGTCGGGATTATCAGCGGCGATGGCTCTTGACAGCAGAGACGTGACGGTGCTCTTACCCACGCCGCCTTTTCCTGACAGAACCAAAATTTTGTGTTTTACCGACGACAAACATTCCTTCACCGCGTTTATCGCCGGGTCCGGTAGCTTCGGCGTTCCCGAGGCACACACATTTTGATTCGGACAGCCTGCACATGCCGAAGCTTTCCCTGCGCTGACACTTTGTGTGCCAGGACAATCTGCACAGTGAACAAGTTGCTTTATATTTCGTGCAATTCAACAGCAAAAAATTTTATTCCTATTCGTTTTCGATGTTTCGAAATTTTTGTTATTTTCCAAAGAGTAGAGTGTCTCTTGGAATGTCGAGGGAGAAATGAAAGGAAGAAACAAATGGTGTAAAGAAAAATTTGCTTAGGATAAGTGTATCTCGTGACATTTAACATTATACCGCGACATATAACCTCTAAAACGTGATTTTTTCCAGCGTGCGATAATGAGTAGCCGCGAGCTGTCAAAAGCACCAAATCTTTCGAAACATCGTCTGTCAATTCATATTTTCATTAAAAATTCAGTGAAACTTGAGAATCATTGTTTACAATGTTATTTAATTGTTCATTTCTCGATGCTTACGTTCTGGAGCTTCTGTAGGTACATCGGCCATGACACTGGCAATATTAACGAACTGACGAATTCATACTATATATCCATGTGTCATGCATTTTGAGATTCGAAACATTTGAGCATGCATTGAGTTTATTACGAAATTCTCTGAATTATCGAGTGCAGTCAAATAATCGCTGTTGGAAAACTGAAGAATGATAAAACATGCGAGCTCGAATGATACGTGTGTTTCGATAATCGAAAGAATTTCGAGCACAAAACTTTCCACCTGATAATTCAAATTTATTATTATAGCAGATAAATCAGGCGATGTTTTTCTTTGTAGGAATATTCTCTTTATTCAGCTTTTCCCAAAGATCTTCAAAAAATGTTTGAAAAAAAAATCAGTATTTAAGGTTTTACATGAAATACATTTTTTTTAAAATATCCTGAAAAATGTGACCAAAAGTTTTTGATATTATGCAGCAAATTCAACCTTGGAGTACCGTCGGCGCATCGATGCCGGCAATTGAACCATTAATTCCACTCGGAGCTGCTGAATACTACAAACGTTCGTCCTTAATACCTTGGCGACCGAGCATAAGCTACAATAAGAACGTTCAAGTCGTTCCTCTGTGAGTATAATAAAAATCTTCAGCCTCAATTTTCACTGGAGCGCTCAAGACATTCATAACTTTATACACAAAAATCGTCCAATTTATTTCCAATCATTACGGGCTCGCAAAAAACTTAAAAAAATTGAATTTTTATTAATTTTTACAATTAATCATCAAGTTTTTTAATTTTGAGAATTCAAATTCTCTTCGCCTAGAGGATTTCATTAAAACACGTAATATAACATTCATAACAGTTCGATTTGCGGTGGTAATAAAAGTTGACATTGTTTCGTAGATCGAGGAAGTGTGTCTCGAGCTACGCGATTGATCCAAGCGGCGCAATGTCAAGTAAACCGCTCAGGTTTCCGAATCTCGTTACCGGATATCAACGCGATCCAGCACACGCAGCCCAAGCGGCTGTGCATACGAGATACACACCGAACGAATGGTTTCAGAAACAAATGAGATTTTACAACGAAGCAGATGCCAATACTCATTATTCCGAGAGAATGCGTAACGATGCGGTCAAGATAATGAGGTTTCGATTTCCCCATATTTTCATTCTGTTTCCGTCAGTTAAAGAAAAAACGATCCTTCATTGGTCGTAAAGTATTTTCGAATTCTTCACAAAGTAAAAAAAAGACTGAAATGCTCGAAGAATCGATAATTTTCAGACGATTTTAAGGGTTAACGCGAGTTTGTAAAATTTAGAGCTGCAGAGGAAAAGATTCAGTACGCTCAATACGACACGGGACGAAGATTGGGCGAGAGAATAACGGATGTGACTTTTTGGCGGAACGAGATTGCCTCGGAACTGGAAAAGCTTGTAGAAGAATGTGAGCGTCTCCAAGACTGTCGAAACGTGTTGGAAAAAACGATGCACGATCTCGAGGGTCCTTTGCACGTCGTTGAAGAGTGTCTCTATCATCGAGAAGCAAGAAAAAGCACAGAACTTGTCCACGATGATTGTGAAAAATCCTTGCTCCACGAACTCTCGAATCTACGGAATAGCCAAAAAGTAGTCGAGGCTTGTCTCAGCGATTGTAAGGACCAGGTGAAGATTTTTTTTACGTGAGCTAATTATAGGCTCCTCGACGATCGAATTTTCGTGGACTTTGTTTCCATTCTCGCTTCTCGTTCCAGCTGAGAAATTGTCGAGCTTGCCAGCATCAACTTGAGATTGACTTGAAAAATAAAGAAAGCACATTGGGTATAGACACCGTGTGTCATCAGTTGAATAATTATAGTCACGGTTTGCAGTATTATTCGGGAATCGAGAAATATGATCCATGGTATGTTTGTTCACGAATTTTTCAAATTATCCAGTTATTACCTTAAGGAGGTTGGCTACATACGACCATATGATAAGAATTTAATAAAATTTGGTGATAACATTTTTTAGCATCAAATACGATGACACAATTTTTTTCAAATTTTCCGTCTACATAGTTGTCGAATAATTGGAGTTTACAATATGCAAAAGATATATATCTGATTCCTATGCTTATGCATGTAAACTTTAGTGTTCAATTACTCGAAAACTATGGAGAAAAAAAATCTTGAAAAATTTGTATATTTATATTTAATAATAAAAAATATACTCACGAAAATTCATTAAATTCTAATAATTTAGAATTTTCCTATGTATGTTTGTTCACGAATTTTTCCAATTGTCCAGTTATTACCTCAAGGAGGTTGGCTACATACGAGCATATGATAAGAATTTAATAAAATTTGGTGATAACATTTTTTAGCATCAAATACGATGACACAATTTTTTTCAAATTTTTCGTCTACATAGTTGTCGAATAATTGGAGTTTACAATATGCAAAAGATATATATCTGATTCCTATGCTTATGCATGTAAACTTTAGTCTTCAATTACTCGAAAACTATGGAGAAAAAAAATCTTGAAAAATTTGTATATTTATATTTAATAATAAAAAATATACTCACGAAAATTCATTAAATTCTAATAATTTAGAATTTTCCTATGCTTTTGACATGGCAACATTTTTGTGTGTAGCCACCCTCCGTTAATTGGCCAAATGAATTTTTCCTCCCAGCATTTCGGTCCAAGAATCGTGGGCCGATGCGGCCAATAGAATAATACAAAAGTCTCAAACCGAGCGAACAAGATCTTGTCAATTACGGTCTGAGGCGGAAGCGTTGGTGAATCGAGTGGCGAGGGACATGTGGGAATCCTGGACGAATACGAACAACGCTCTGACTCGACGTACCTCTGAAATATTAGAAGCAAAATGCCATTTGCAACAGCACCTCAATCGGGTAAATGGAACGTGCACAATTCTCCTGTTCGTCGCGCCTATTTAACTATTTTTTTCTTCGAGTTGCAGGTTCAACAGGAAATTTTCGACGTTGAAAAAAATCTTGAACTCATGAGGAAAGCAATCGCCGACAAAAGTCATGCTCTTCGAGTCGCACACACGCGACTCGAAGCAAGAATGCATCGGCCGGAGCTCGAACTTTGCCGAGATTACGCTCACTTGAGGTATCGCTGATATTTTTAAATTCTCTTCCACAATCCTAATAATAAAACTAAAGGATTTGTCACCCAAAATTATTGCCAGTCAGTTTTTTTTTGTTTTTTAACGATTTGAATGATATTGAAGTTTGCATCGTCGCAATGCAACGAAAAATCTATTTTGTTATTTATTATTTTGATAATTAATTGACTCGTTGCAATATTTCTATTAAATTTACTTTTCGAATGGCGAAAAAGACTTTCTCGTTATCGTCGACAAAGACTGTGCGAAAATTTGGTGCGATGTTACATTTTCGTTGCATTTTTTACCGATTTATTGCCTTCCAGTTTGCAGAAAGAAATCGAAGGTATAAACAACGAAGTGAACAAGATGCACAAAGTTCTGAAAGAAATGGAGAACCAACACCAGCGACTGTTGCGTACGAAAAATGCTCTTGAGCACGATCTTGCCTTGAAGATCGACACGATGCATATAGATAAAGAAAAAGTGTTTGGCCTGAGACGAGCTTATCCAGTTAACGCTCTCTTTAGATTCTAATGGATAGAGAAAATAATAATAACGTAGGTACGTAGTGTCTTTAAACCGTCAATTTATTTAACGCCGTGCGCGGAAACTGTAATCAATGATTTTGAAGCAACTGTACCGTCTTTCCAAATCGCGATTCATCTTACATTCGGAATCGCTACACACGAGCCTTCAACAACGATGCGATTTGTGCGATAGTCACTCAAAGTCCACGACGCGATTAGTTGCTTCCTTCAAGCTCGCTCTTTCGCAAAGGTCGGTACGGGCACCTTGAAGCCTGGTTTCGCTTCGAAAAACGTGTACGACAGCGTGATTTCATCGCAAAATTCCATCTTCGGATCTTCCGCGAACTCTGGATCGATGTAGAAAAATACTGGCATGTCCACCTGCGAGAATAATCTAATAAACCGACTGTTAACAATATGTTTGACATTTTGTCAGCAATTCGAATTCTACTGTTTAACAAAACTAGATATTTAACGTAGAAATATTTATAAAGTTACTCCATCCATTTTTGGCCAGATCCAAAAATGTGAGAAGGATAAATGTGTGACAAATATTTATTTTATTTGCCCGATCAACTGCCACGGCTTCGTGACGAATGAAATTGCCAATCGTGTGTCTGGATGCTGTAAGAATTACCGGATACGCATTGTTCACAAATAAACACGAAGCAAATAAAAAATGTGAGACTACGTCATTGAAAAAAAATCCCAGAATCATGAAAATCTTGTAGCGAGCGTCACGAGTTTCTTTGGCTGCCGATTTTACTTTGCGAGCGGGTCTCACCTGTTCTCCGGCATTGAGGCGTTGTTCCTCGAAACAGAAACACTGGATTTTATTGAAATATTGACCGGCTTCAAAAGGTACGACGTTGTACGTGGAAACTCCGGTGACTGGAACGTCCGTCGGATTGGTAGCGGTGTAAAAAGCCAGAGCAGTTTCTCCTGGTATTACATGAATTTCTCGCTGTTGAGGTTTGAAATTCCACATCATGGAGGAACTTATATCCGCGTTGAATCGAATCTTGATAACTCTGTCCTTGACGGGTTTCATATTTTCTATGTCCGACTCGTCCTGCGTGAGGACTCCTCCGTAATTCGTAGACTGCCAAAATTCGTAGAGGCCAAATGTCAAAAAAATTGAAATGTAACAAAGTTCCTCATCGATTTCTTGCATTTTTTTGCGATTTTTTTGATTCGATGAAATCATCAAATTTGGCAGAAAAATTTCGAGCATTCACGAAATTACGAAATTTTTTAAGCAAAAAATACATTTTCAGTCACATTTTGAGGATATGACTGCGGTGTTCGAGAACAGAAAACGTACCTGACAGAATATTCTGTACAATGGAACAGCTGCATAAGCCAAACCAACGGAGAGGATTCCGACAGCGGTGAAATAATTGACAGTGGTAAGTTTCTGTTTACGCTGCTCCAACGCTTCCGGGCTCACATGATCTTTCAATAGATTTCGTCGCACATTCGTGAAAAAACTCCGCGCGTTATTTCTCGAAAGACATTGATACGTTCTTAGCAACATTTTACGCCTAAATTCGCGGTGTTTACGTTATTACATCACAAGCCTTAACAAGGCTTAACCTATAAAGTTCGTACGAGTGAAAAACCGAACAAATCACGCGGTGAACTGACTAGATTCTTTTGTCTATAACATAAGGATTTACGGGTTGCAAAGTTAGTGTTTTGAGGCTGCATCAACGTATGACTCAATAACATGCAATCGATGCAATTATTTTGATCGTTTTTAAACTTCTGCTGCACAGTCTACCAGCCGGAGCCACTTTATTATCCAATCGACAACTCTGGCGCAGCACCGCGTAAGCGATCTCCACCGAATTTGCTCCCTGATGGGAAACTACACGTATTGTTTTTTTTTTTCTTGTATAAAATCTCTAGTTTTCATTGCAGTGGAATTGAAATTTTCGCCAAAAACGAAGCGAAATTTTTTAATCACTTTTGGAATTCTCGGTACATCGTTGTATAGATTCGTGTTTGAATTATTTTTTCTACAAATATATCTATTCCTCGAGGCGGCGTCGTTCGCACGAACTCATATTCATACAACAATGGAGGCAAAATGAAATTTTTCGGCTTTCAGGCATTTGAATATCGATGGGAAAATGAGCGAGCACGTACGGCGAGACGCGTATCACGAAAGGATTGCATTTTTGAACAATCGGACCGACAAAATTGTGATTAGTTTCCTTTTCTGCCGTTCCAGTCGTGGCACGTAGGAACGATGGACCCACATGATTCGCGGTACGACATTGAAAACTTTTATTTATTTATTTTTTAACAAATAATGGTCACACAAATGAAAAATGGACGTTTGGTTACTCGAGCACGAGGCTGACCATGAATTCCCTGTTGGCTCGTAAACATTTTGTATAACAGCGATATTTCCTGTAATATCAGAAATAGGTATGTGTGCCACGAACGTGTTGACTGCTACACGTGTGGCTCAACATCGCAAGTGCGGCAGAGTTCGAGAAAAAATAGATAACACTCTATTATTTAAAATGTTTGCTTAACATAGAAATATGGGATTATTTCGCGCTTATTCTTTAATATTAACTCCAAGATCAATCGAGTGTTGCGTGAATCGTGACGTCGAGTGATAAGTAATTATTCCCTCTGCGGGAAAAGTATAAATTATTTCCTTATGACATTTTGATATAAAATGGTGCGGAATAGTTGATCAATTCGTAGTCTTTTTCTGCACAAGTAAGGAAGCTTGTCGATATACTTGGACGACGCGTCGCTCATACGTTGAATATATATAGTCACCGCATTTTGGTGATTGTAGAATCTTTTTTGTTCGAGATGGCAGCACCAATCGGCAAAGTCTGCGCTTTCCTTCTGTTTATCAACATAAGTGGACTTGTTAATGGTTGGTATTGGGGCAATGCACCGTCCTAAACCGCATTTGCAACGTGCATTCATCGGCTTACTCGAACAAAATGGATTTTTTTTTGGATCAGAGTTTCATCAGAAATTATTTATGCATAAAGAAACATATTGAAATTTAAAAATTGTTTTCTCAAGATGCTCGAGCGATGCACGTAGAAATCGTTTTTTTTTTTTTTTAACAATTCCGACAAATCGTTCGAATGGCCGAACTGGTCCAATTATCTGTTATTTGGCACTCGATTGTCGGTCAGGATTTTCAATATTTTACCGTCATTTCATTTCCCTCAGTTTTCGTGTCGAGTATGTTGACCTTGAGCCACACCGGAGAATACCCAGCGTTACCGGTGCCTTGGCCATCAACGGAGCCGTACATACTGCGTAACAATCAAACGTACAGTCCGGCCGGATGTTCGATCGACGAAACCCACAAGGACATATATTCGGCCTTCAGTCGGGTCCATGCCCAAATAATCGCGGTAAAAAATTAAAATTCAAATCGCGCATCACCGCATTTACGTAATTGCGTATCACGAAAATGTCACTTTTCTGTTTGTTATATTTGCACGCAGAGCGTCGCTCAAAGAGAGCCACACGTTTTTGCCATTTCTCCGCTCGCTGTTACGATCGCTTTGGCTGTGGTGACTTCGAAACCGGTACGACAACAAGGAGAGTGTTCCGATAAGATGGGAGCGCAGCCGCTCATCGATTATTTAACAGTGAGTCTCATCCCTCGTCCGCCGCGATCATACGGATCTTGTTCGACCCAAAGCGACAATTTTTTTCCACATGTGATACAAGTATAGCAGGACGGAAAAGACCCATGTGTTCCGCAGGGTGCCATAAAACACACGTTTTTCAAATTTTTTTAATTTCCATTGTTTTGAAATAAAAAATGGTGACACAAATGAAAAATGGATATTATAGGGTTACAGGAAGACGGGGCTGATCATGGCCAGCGGTGTATTCGTATCTCCGAAAGTGGACCTCCGTCCCGAATATATAGAAACCGTGACAAAAACTTTCCGCAGTACACTGCGGAAGATCGACTTCGAAGAACCCACAGCAAGGCAGGCGTTCGTAAGGCGTTGGAGCAAGGGAAAAGCGGAAAGCAGTAAGACAGTGTCGTCGATATCGCCTCAAATAAAACAAAAATATATATTGGCAATAATAATTGACAATGCGTCGTATCTGTTGCAGTGATTAAAGCAGATACAAGCATGGCTTACGTGAACGCCATTCACTACAAGGGCGAATGGGTTCAAAAATTCAATCGCATATATACGTACTCAACGGGAGGCAGGGACGCTGCTCGGAACTTTGTACTTATGACAGAGGTGATGACTCAATATGGAACATTCCTAACTGGTTATTATCCAAGACTGGACGCAACATTTACCGAACTCCCATTGAAGGTAAATTGTGGATGCTTTTCGCATTCAACAATTCATGCAGTGCGAAATTAAATAACTAATGAATTTCAAGACGCCATAGGCCATAGTTTTATACGACATCGATGTGTCCTTTTTTGTAGGGTGAGAAAAATATGAGCCTCATCATCATAGAGCCGAACTGGGTCTCGAGGTCCGAGCCTTCGTACGACGCTACGCATCGCATGGCAAACATCAACATCACAGAGCTCAGGTCTTACGGGACTGTAACCGCTGACAGTTTCTTCATAACCAAATTCAAAATGGAATCTACAATCGATTTCAGATCAGTCATAGAGAGTGTAAGTCGAGCTTCGGGCGGTCTCCGATATTCCATGCCGCATGCATGTCCATATTCTCAAAAATATCATTTGCCATTTTTCATATTTTTCCGATACCGCGCGTTTGCAATTCCGCAGATGATGCCTGGCAACTCGATTTTCGATCAACAGACGACAAAGTTGAGCCACATTGCCAATTCTCCCAACCTCATTGGAGACCAATTTGTACAAAGAACTTCCCTCAAAATCGATGAAGATGGCGTCGAAGCTATTACGATCGGTACAAATTTTCACATTTATTTCCAACTTTGAATACAATCACTTCCTTCCGTCTCTTTGACATTGTGCACTTTTTACAAAATTCTATTTTTATCCATATCTTCCAGTTTTTCCGCTGCGTAGAAACGCGATCGTCCCATGAAACTATGCACTTTTCACTTTCAGACACTGCCGCCGATGCTCCTCCACCCAGTCCTGTAATAGTCCTAGGCTACGAGCTGCGGCCCTTTTACGCGTTGCTCGTCACTGGAGGCGATACTCCTCACATTGTCTTCGCTGGACGCGGGGACCTCTAAGCGGAAAACATTTTCCATTTCCGAACACGCCCTGACCCGTTGAAAATGCGGCACGAGAAAATGACTTTCTTTCAAACGGCGATCGTGATTTGTTGGTATGAAAAATGGTGGCTTATTCCACCATTTTTGGCAAGCTCGAAAGAGGAATCCTTCCTTGCAGAATATTTTTATCCCTATATCGCTTACTCAATTAATTACTCACAATTATATAGAATTCACGGTGATGGTATATTATCTGTACTGTAGATGAAATGTAAGATTTAAAGAAGATCCTGGTGTAAACTGAAAAATAAACAAACAAGACGTATGATAGAATATTCCTGGTGGTGGTGGTGGTGGTGACGGGGACTGGCGAGCCGAAAGCCCGGAGTTCGTTTCCCTTTGATGGATTCTTTTTCATCAGTTTTTCAATTAAATCAATCCAGCTTTAAAATTCAATGATTGAAGCCACTCCCCCGTCTTCTTGAAAAACAAATTGGATGATAAAAAATGCTGCAAATTGAAATTTGCAAATGGCTTCCTCATAGAGGAAGCTTTGAGCATCGTCCATCTTGAGCAACTTGAAGAAGCCATTTGCAAATTTCAATTTGCAGCATTTTTCTACTTTCTTGTATTTGCATTTAAATTCAATAATTCCGACAACTTTGCTCGAAAGTAAAGAGGGAGTACCGACTTATACATAAAATCTTACAAGATTTCGATATTTTTCGAAAAACTAAGATTTTTGTGAAATTCGAAAACCCATAAAATTTAAACCGTTCAACCGATCATTTCCAAATTCAATACCAACCTTCCTATTATGATACTCTATTTATAAAAAAAAAATTAATAATAAATCTTAAAATTTGCGGAAGCTAGAGCGATTGCGACATTTTTTTTGAAAATTTAAAAATGCGCTAGAATCCGTAGTTTTCTATCAATTCCGACAAAATTCTCAACGAACGAAGAGCCGGTGTACATTAACATCTGTGCAAAACGGGAGCCCTGTAGCTCAAACCGTTCCCGAGTCATGAACGTTTGAATTTTACAGTGCCAGAACATACACACACACATACACACACACATCCGGATATTTTTTCTAGATATGATTTTTCGACGTTTTGGGACATTTTAAGCATATTGACATTGAAAACTGGAAAAAAAAAAATTTCACCGTCACATAGCTTCCTCTATGAGGAAGCAAAATTAAGAAAAAGAGATATTCAATATTTGAAAAAAAAAGTCGTGAAAATGGCTTTTTGAAAGTCGCATGCATGAAGTTTTCCTGGAGAATTGAGCTGATGGAAAGGATCCTACGTCGCGAGTGCGTATTATGTCAATCTGTCCCGAGACGTCAAATCGTTGTATTCCGATGAGTATGCATTTTTGTTTTTTTTTTTGTTGTTGTTTGTATCAAATTATCAATAAATTTTATTGTATAATATTATTTATTGTTATTATAATTATTATCGGTTCGACGTAACTCTCTTATGATGCACGAATTAAAAAAAACGTTTTTTTCTAGTTTTATCCCGTGATAATGAAGCGATTGGATTGTTTGACCTGGAATGCGGAAAGTTTAGTTTTCAGCACGTATGTGTTATTTTATGCTCGCAGGGACATAGTTTCCTCCTTTATACAGCTGAGCTAATATTCGTTACATCTCTGTTAGTTGGCAGACACTTGTTAGATATTTTCTGTGATATACGAAATAGGTGTGCCAGGAACGTGTTTAATACAGATGACTAAACATCGCGAACTCTCTATATTGTTCAAAATGTTTACTTAACATATCTATATGCGGACGAAACTTGGAAACAGAATTATTGATCAATTTGGTGTCTCGGAAAAAATATACATTCCAACGAAATTTTGTCATATCACATTCGTGTATAAATTGCTGCAGAGTAGTTGATCAATTTGTAGTCTTCTCTGCACAAGCAAGGAAGCTTGTCGATATACTTCGACGACGCGTCGTTGCGTTGGATATTTAACATTTGTTGGTGTTGAATTTTTTTTGTTCGAGATGTCAGCAAAAATCATCAAATTCTGCGCTTTCGTTGTGTTCATCAACATGGGTGGACTTTCTAATGGTTGGTATGAATCTCCGGAATATACAATTGGGCCCACGCACCAACCCAAACCGCGCGGTTATCCAAACGCCAACTGGTATTTCATGAAATAATCTCATAATCCGCGAGCTAAGAAAATAATTTGCAACGTGCATTTATCGAGTTGCTTGAAAAAAATAAAAATTTCTTGGGTCCAGAGTTTCTCCGGCGCTTCTTTGCAAAATATTTTTATCCTAATCGCTTACTCAATTATAATATATATCGAATTCACGGTGATGGAATGTTCCCGGGTAGATGAAATGTAACATTTAAAGAAGATCCTGGTGCAAGTGGAAAAATACAAATGAATGAAGAAAAAAAATATATATTCGTATTTCTCATTCATGTAACCCATTATTTTCCGTCTTTAGAGGCTGGGCAGACTCCCGAGCGCTTGCCATGTTCGAATCCCCTAATTAGATTAATGATTCAAAAATAAATAAATTCAGAATATTTTGTTCATCGCCTTTGGGCAGTAAGGAATTTTGATAATCGATGGAAAAACGAACGTATGACGCAACACGTATCGCGAAGCATTTCTGAACAATTATGGACTCGCAAAATTGTGATTCGCGAACGTGCTTGATATTTTTTTTCATATTCGTGACTATCGCTTCGTTTTTGTATCTGTGATTCCGCAGTCGGTGCAGTTGCAACAATGACTTACGCGACTATTAGCCGATAGAAAAACATTATTTACTGCGAATTTACGTGATTATCGAGACATTCTCGACTCCTTTTACGCCCTCCACACTGTCCGTCGTGTTCCGCATTATCAGCCTTTCTTTATAAAACAGGCATTTTTTCCCCATTTCCGTGTCACTTCGGCTCCTGTGCTACTGACGGAATTGTCGATCAGTGTTAAAAAATATATATCTTACGACAAATCTTCAATTTTCCCATCAGTTTTTTTGCCGTTCGAACTCAACATCGAAAATGCATTTGAGTAAGCTTTGATCCAACTGATCGAACTGATCCAATTATCTGTTATTTGGGACTCGATTGTCGGTCAGGATTTTCAATATTTTACCGTCATTTCATTTCCCTCAGTTTTCGTGTCGAGTATTTTGACCTTGAGCCACACCGGAGAATACCCAGCTTTACTGGCGCCTTGGCCATCAACGAAGCCGTACATACTGCGTAACAATCAAACGTACAGTCCGGCCGGATGTTCGATCGACGAAACCCACAAGGACATATATTCGGCCTTCAGTCGGGTCCATGGCGAAATAATCGCGGTAAAAAATTGAAAGTCAAATTGCGCACCACCATTGACATAATTGCGTATCACGAAAATGTAACGTTTTTTTTTTTTGTATTTGTACGCAGAGCGTCTCCCGAAGAGAGCCGCTCGATTTCGCCATTTCTCCGCTTGCTATTACGATCGCTTTGGCTGTGGTGACTTCGAAACCGGTACGACAGCAAGGAGAGTGTTCCGATAAGATGGGAGCGCAGCCGCTCATCGATTATTTAACAGTGAGTCTCATCCCTCGTCCGCCGCGATCATATGGATCTTGTTCACCATTTTTGGAAAAAATGGTGACACTAATGAAAAATGGATATTATAGGGTTACAGGAAGACGGGGCTGATCGTGGCCGGCGGTGTATTCGTATCTCCGAAAGTGGACCTCCGTCCCGGATTTATAGAAACCGTGACAAAAACTTTCCGCAGTATACTGCGGAGGCTCGATTTCGAAGACCCCACAGAAAGGCAGGAGTTCATAGAGCGTTGGAGCAAGGGAAAAGCGGCAAGCAGTAAGACAGTATCCTCGATATCGCCTCAAATAAAACAAAAATATATATTGGCAACAATAATTGACAATGCGTCGTGTCTGTTGCAGTCGTTAAAGCAGATACAAGCGTGGCTTACGTGAACGCCATTCGCTACAAGGGCGAATGGGTTCACAAATTCACGGGCTCGTACTCTGGGGGTGCCCGCGACGCTGACGGGAATCATGTAACTATCGATGTGACGATGACTCAAGACGGAACATTCCTAAGTGGCTATTATCCAAGACTGGACGCAACATTTACCGAACTCCCATTGAAGGTAAATTGTGGATGCTTTCGCATTCAATAATTCATGCAGTGCGAAATTTAATTACTAAAGAATTTCAAGACGCCGCAGGCCCATCATTTATACATTATTAGACATAAAATTGGAATTACATAGCACGAAAAAAGTCACCTAATTTATAAAACGTAGCGTCCGTCGACCTGAACGCGTTTTCCGGTTGTGCGACTTTGAGGATCATCCTAACAAAGTGTCTCGTTTTATACGACGCGTCGATGTGCGTTCTTTTGTAGAGCCAAGATGGTCACAAAAATATGAGCTTCATCTTCGTATACCCGGAGTTCGTCTCGAGGTCCAAGCCTTCGTACGACGCTACGCATCGCATGGCAAACATCAACATCACAGAGCTCAGGTCTTACGGGACGCTAAAAGAGGAGACTATCTTCATACGACAATTCAACGTCAAAAGTACAATCAATGTCAGACCAGTCTTAGAGAGTGTAAGTCAAAAGATTCCGGCGGTCTCCAATTCCATGCTGGATGCATGTCATTCTTATTCTCGGCAATGACTATCATTTTTTCATGTCTTCCAATACCGTGTTTGCATTTTCGTAGATGATGCCTGGCAACTCGATTTTCGATCAACAGACGACAAAGTTGAGCCACGTTGCCAATTCTCCCAACCTCATTGGAGACCAATTTGTACAAAGAGTTTCCTTTGAAATCAATCAAAATGGCGTCGAAGCTATGACGATCGGTACAAATTATCATATTTATTTCCAACTTTGAATACAATCACTTCCTTCCGTCTCTTTGACATCGTGCACTTTATACAAAATGCTATTTTTATCCATATCTTCCAGTTTTTCCGTTGCGTAGAAACGCGATCGTTATGAAACCATGAACTTTTCACTTTCAGACGATGCCGCCGATGCTCCTGCACCCCGTGATCTAATCGTCCTAGGCTACGAGCGCCGGCCCGTGTACGGGTTGCTCGTCACCGGGGACGATACTCCTCACATTGTCTTCGCTGCATGCTCGTATTAAGCAGAAAACATTTTTTCATTTCCCACCACGCCGCCTAACACAGTGCAGAGAGCGACACGAAAAATATTAATTTGGTGATTCGTTGCGGTGCGTGGCATTATGAAAAAATGGTGGCTTTCCACGATTTTTGCGAAGCTCGAAAGATGAATCTCTCTTTGCCGAATATATTTTTATCCTCTGAAATGTAACATTTAAAAAAATACAAAAAAAAGATGCATCCAAAACATATTAAAAAAACGCCTTCAATTTCTCATTGTTCCCCTATACCAATTGCCTAAGAAAAAGTTTCCCATATTTCAATTTACATGAACATTCCATTTCCCTATGTCTACAGTTCGTACAGATAATTTATTGGCTTATCCAAATTATTCCAGATTCATATCGACGCATTCCGCACATATGTAGGAATTTTTCATTCTTTTCCCGCAATCATCCACGACGATTGAATTTAAAAAACCGCGCTGAACTATTCGGCGCGCGCATGCAGTGAATTTTGCCTAAAAAAATCAAGATGGCGGAAATGTTGTAAACGAAAACAGTGATCGCGGCGGTTTAACCTCTTTTCCGCGCTCTCGGTGTCAACACAGTTTACACGCATCATTCGACTCTATAAACAGTATCGTAAAAACTTTTCGACACAGGCGCCTAATAAAATCTGTAAAACGCGTAATGGATGTGAAACGAGAATGCTCGATTTCGCACTGGTATCCGATATTCGCGAAAGACGCTCTCGAAGCCCGAATCGTGCGAATTCCGGAACAAGTTTGCAACTATTTGCAGCATGATACATTCATTCTCCCCGTGGAAGCTTCGCCCGATTCTCCGGTCAATGTCAAATGGGCGGACGGAACGACCACCAACACGGAAACATCAGAGGTAAACGCAATTCTCAAAAAAGACGCGCGATCACATGCAATACGTGTCGCGCGAGATCATTGAATCGTTTATCGTTCAGGAAAGTGTCAATGAGCAACAGCCGAGCTTCCCGCAATTCAGTCAACGCCTGCAGCAAATAATTGACCAATTTGGCGCCGTCTTTGTCAAAACCAACTGGACAAGCCCTTCGGTAAGCCCATGCATACTCAAGGTTCAAAAACGATGTTGAAATTTATAAAACCCAAGACAACATCGGCAAAAAAATTGTCACCATTTTTTACATTGAAAAACGTATTTTTCGTTGCAAATCGTTGAAACTATTTGTGCACCGAAATCCTCGCTCGGTCGTGATCCGCTCAATTTCGACCTTGGAAATTGTCGACAGGACGCAACTTGGGTAGCCCCGACAAAGACTCTCAAATGCGTCTCCCTGGAAGACATTTATTTGCTGCTGAAGAGCTCCGACAGAATATGCGCGGACCTCAACGCCGTTGAACGACTCGCCAAAGAGAACGATCCTTCCCTGGCTCTGCCTCCGTGTCTCGTTCTCAAAGAGTGGAGGGACGTTCCACCCGGCGCAGAATTTCGTTGCTTCGTCGTAAAGAACAAGCTCGTCGGTAATATCGTTTTTCAAAAATTCTCCATCACGATATGGAACATCAATTTTCATGATTCTGTCGTTCAAACTGCCCCGTTTGCTTAGGAATATGCCAGCGAGACCCGACGCAGTATTATCGCCACATAGAAACGGAAAAATACGATATTCAAAGAGACATAACGAGTCTATTCGACGAAAGAATAAAGAGCCGTTTCAAGCTGAACGATTGTGAGTGGCCAAAGGCCAAAAATCGGTAGACCAAACGCCCTGAACACAGCGAATGACCTTTCCGACCATTTCCCCGCAGATTCGATCGACGTGATACGTTGGAAAAAGGATAAAGTGAAAATCGTGGATTTTGGTCCGCTCGACGAGAGCGTGACGAAAAATATGTTGTTTACCCTGGAAGAATTGCAGAATCCAACGAGCCTCGACAACGACGAAGACGCAGCTGCCAATTCCTCGCCCGAATTCCGTTTCATCGCCGAAAACATGGGAATCCAACCCACGAGCAATAATCACTTTTGTTTTCCACGTGAGATTAACGAATATTTCCAATCGCCCGGTTCCACCGCGATGATTGACATGATTCAGCGGGTAAGTCGTTGCTTCCGCATTCAGCCAAAGAATAATTCGCGTCTTGCCGAGGGAAAAGCAATTGTTTACGAAGCTTGTCGATTTTTTCAGCAAGTCGAGAATCAGCTCGAAATTTGAAGCTGGGCCAAGAATCGCTGGGGATTAGAGAAAAAAAGGAATTATCAGTTTGGAAAATGTGGTAAATAATGTGGAAATTAAAATTCGTGTATTGAATTTTATTGTTATTTTGTCTTCAACACGGAAATTCACCCGTACGAGAATCGTTATTTCTTCATTCATCCAAAGGGACGTGAACGAGCAATATCGAAAATCATACAAATTGGCTCCCGCCTTACTCAGGATTGATCGATCGCTCCGGGTTCATCGCATCCACACATTCGTACTGTCTGTATATATAATAATAATAATATAATCCGGTGGTCGTACTTTTTCTACTTGATTCCCTATGACGAGATGAGACTAAACACTTTGAAAGGGTTTTCGTGTATTCTCGACGCTTCGGTCTCGACCTTAAAACTCGGAGCACTCTCATACTTGAACAATCATCCACATAATATTATTAACAAATATATGTATATACATATATATCAAAGATGGCCCATGTATCCGAACAGAAATGGTATTATCGATTGGAGGAATCAATAGAAAAAGAATATGGCATCGTAGACTAAATGAATCACTGCGCGCTGATTATTCAATATTATTACTTTTCACCATTTCGATAATCGTTCGTATTATGAAAAATCCATTTTCCTCAAATTTTCCTCCATTTTCATCAAACACTTGATTATGCGTTGGCGCGAATAATAAATAATCTGAACAAGTGGCCGTCACTCCGAACGGTCGATCCATTTTCCAATTTATTATTTTACGATAAAAATGAAAAATTCCGCCAGGCCCCTAATCGTAATGTACGTCGATAGAAAAATCAAGGGAATAAAAAGTGATTTTTGTTTTTTCTTCTTTTTATAAATACAAACAAAAAAACGAATTGAAATACGACACGATGCTAGAAAGGGAACACTAAACATTAATGTCATTCAGTTTGTTCTTTCTTTTTCTACATATTACTCGTCTCGTCACATCGACATCTCAATACGAATAAATTAACATCGTTTCCACTCTTTTTCTTTTCTTATATATTCTCACGCTCGTTTTGTTCATTCCGTGTAATTGTACGCGCGCTGGCGAGCGGGCAGCAGCCACTTTTGATTGAGAAGCCGAAGCCTTCGTCCTCGTAGAGAAAGGAAAGCCCAAAGTATATATCGTTTGTTTTTCATTATTCGTTCATCCAGTAATTGGCTTTTTCGAAATATTTCGAAACCCTGTTCCCCAATGACAATCGTTTCTGCTTTTTTCCCTCACCAACTTTTCTTTCCATTTGTTTTTCCTCCAATGGCAAATATTTCCAAACGCGTTGATAAATCTTGTATAAATCTCACACGTATACATACGCATACGCATACACATAAAATATAAATATTATGCGAACGTATGAATACATTTACGTGTACAATGTGATAATATAATTACAAATAATTAGTTATTCATAGTATCCCTTTCGATATTTCACTAGATTTTTTAAATGCTTCTTCCCGTCGAGTTTCCATCTGCTGGCCAGAACGATGCAGAAAAAGTGGTGCGAGACGCTGAATCCTTGGCAAATTTTTCCCACTCGACAAAAAACAATTTGCAATGAAATTTTCGCGATTTTTGAGTCTCTCGGCGTTTGGATCGATCGTGCACCCAAACTTTTTCGACTTTATCGAATACAACAGCGGGATGCGTTTGTTCGGAACAAAAAGGAAATAAAAAAAACGAAAAGGAAGCGCCGCTTTTATAAAATAACGGCAGTTTTCGACTTTATCACAGTAGCCCGGCTATATTTTTGCCTCCCACTTGGTTGTTGGTAGTTTATCGACATGTTTCTCAAACACATTGGTGCCCCAAGCAAGAGATACCATTTGTACCAAACTTTAATGGCTACGAAGAACGCGGCGCGCGCGTCCAATTGCGAAGAAATCTCATTTTCGAGAAGATTTATCGGCGAGGCCGGCGCCGATTGCCAATTCGCGTGGAAGACTATCGACTCGTTGAAAATGTTGTTTGTTCAAATTTGGCCAACCCGATAATCGCCGATTCGATCCTCTCTCTCTCCCCCGTTCCCCTCCCTTCGCCGCTCCATCACTCCACAATATTATTTACAATTTTACAAAAATTACCTTCAGACAATTTTGCTCATTTTTCTTCTCTCTAGTCAACCGGGCGTTTCTTTCTTTTTCAGCTCGAGTCGCACACTCTTTACTTTTTAATAGTTATCAAGAAGATTCCATATAGTAGTTGGTCTTTGCGCCCAATATCGCGCGTCCTACGCGGCTTCGCACACGGGGACTCGTCGACAATTATTGCTCTACCACGGAGGATTATCGATTATCTCATGCGAGGAGGCAACATTTACAAATATTCTATTCTCCGCATTTGCGCGTCGTCTTTGCCACAGTTAAATATTGAGAACGAATCGGGCGACGCGCGCGCGCACCTCAATTGGGATTTTTCGTGCATGTGTGCTCGGTACTAAATATTCCCAGCTGACGAATTATTTTCATAAAAAGAAAGGTAAAAAAATCTTATTAAATACACCAGGATTAATAAATATTTCAGTCCCGTATCCTTTCGTATACTCAGTTCTCTCCGTTTTACGTATTTACGACATTCCCGCGATATCCATTCCTCTTCCGCTTAGTTGATCGTTTTCATTATTTTCACTGAATCTTGCGTCGCGTTACGAACTCGTGGCGAATTGGAAAAAAGCGTTCACCGCCCACCGTTTCTTTTCCGCGTACGCATTACGCGCTCAAGCATTTTGACGTTACCGCAAAAATGCGAAATCTCGTTCTTTTCCCTCCCTCGACGCGGTCCCTCGGTCACCGCTCTCTTCCGAGTCGAAGGGAATAGTCCGGGCGAAAAACAAAAAAGAGCAAGAGTCGATCGATGACGCGCGCGCGCGCGGATGATTTGTTGGAAAAATATTTACACGTTCGAGAGGTGCATCGTCGGAATGATGGAACATCACAGCCACTCGGTGAGACAACCGCCGAACCACATGACAACAATTGGGAATAAATATGTCGTGAGTGCTCGAGACAGGGATATTTTTTGATGAGGCGTCGTCGTACCGCCGCTGCTCCCGACGACGTTCGTCGTCGTTGCCGTTTTGTTGCCGTTTCCGTCGTTGCCCCTGCCGTTCTCGTTCTTCTCGCCACCGTTATTTTCGTTGCCGTTGCGATGGTTCTTGTCGATCGGTAATTTCGTTTCGATTTCAACCCTCGGCGGTAGCAAACCCGGATTGACCGGAATCGTCGGTAATTTCGGTTGCTCCGGAAGCGGCTGATTCGGCTCGTAACCGGACGATTCTTCGCTGAAACCGTCCTCGTCGTCGGTTATCGGATCCTCGTCGTCGTCGTCGTTGCCGTTCCCCGAACCGCTTCCCGATCCATAATTCACCTCTTCTGCTTAAAAGTCAAAAAAACGTTTTAAAAAATTAAATAACAAATGATTGATCGATTATTTTCAGAGATTGAAGGAAAGGAACTTACCGGCATCGAGCCAATCGACGTCTTGGCCATTAAAAGCCGAACGGAGTCTGCTCGTGATGGTCGTAAGAGCCAACACTTGGTCCCGTACGATCGAGGTCCTGGGGCCTCCGTTCCTTACCTCCGGATTCAGACTCTGCGTTTCGCCGTCCGACGACACCGGATACAGATACCTGCGGAACGAACAAATGTCATAATTGTTGTTTGAGAAGGACGATGGGAATGCGCAACAGCGAGGATACCGACTTGTCGACGTGAGTGCCGTTCCAACACTCGTTGGTGTTGCTCGGCGGTACAACGAGTCCCTCGTTGCACAATTGATACGGCAAATAGATCCAAAATTGTCTCGAGTCCCTGACCCTCTGACGAATTTCTTTGACGAGTTTGTCGAGCATCGCAGCGGTCGAGGATCTATCGTCGGCCCCGCCGGTTGATTCTTGATCGAAAGCCCCCGACGAATCGAGGCTCGAGTCGGTGTCACGTCCGTTATCACGGCGTCTTCGTCTTCGGCCCAGAATCGGACGTCCGCAGCCTCCGAATACTCGTTGCGAAACGTCGTGACTGTTTTCTTGAAAATTCATTATCGCTTCGGATATTTTCAAGTTTATCGGCCTCACGAGCATCTCGATGTTGAACGGCCCCAATAATCTCTCGGCTACTTTTCCCACAGCCTCTGTAATCACCGAGAGAGAAAAGAAAAACAAACAAAACAAACGCGTTATCGGTCTGCGTGAGGTTTGGAACGAGAAAGCATCCGTTATACGGTCGTGCTCGCGACTCACCGACAAAGTGATTCCATTCGGTGTCGAGGGCCGCGTGCTGAGCCAGACAGCCCTTCATCACGTTGGCGCACATGTCACCGCAGGCCAATACATTGCCGGGTATACCGCTGCAAGATGGACACGCCGTCATTCTCGTCAATGCCGCAGCGCACTCCGGCGACGATTTCAGCTGCAATACGACAACAATTATTCCACACATCTTTTCATTCGAGAGGGCGCGTTTCGCCCGCTGCTGCTGCTGCAGCACAATAGAGAGAAAAAGGATTTACGTACCGTCTGCATATTCTTGAGAACGTCACCGGCCACGCTCAGAGCCTGACCAAACGCTCGGGTCGCGACGAACGACCTTTTTATCTGGACCCCGAGCTTCTGCGGCACATCCCCAAACGGCCTCATCTCTTTCATATGATTCCCCACGCACTTGAGATATTTATCGTCAAATTTGTACTGACCGTTCAGTACCGTAAACATTTTCTGATAGAGAGTGTTGAAAAAATTGTCCATCGCGTCGTCCAGATTCACCTGCAAAATCAATCACACACTCGGATTAACTCTCACTAGCCTCTGTACAATTAATCACACTCAAGTTTCCAATTATTTTATGAATTTTGAAAATTGTGGCAATTTTATTGTCCAGACCAAATATTGAATAGTTCTGCTCAAGAAAAAAGCGAATTTCGTTGCATTCCAACGATGCAAACTTCAACATTGTTGGAATTACGTAATTGCCACCATGGACCGACTCGATTGATTGAAATTTCGATATTTGGACTTGAAAATTGTTGTAGAACATCTCGAAAGCTTTTTTTTTTAATTTCTTACTCTACAAAGCCAAAAATTAAATTTAACTGCACGAAAAACAAAAAAATGCTAAAAATCTAAGTAGCTTGATGAGAAAAGAGTAAGAGGGCAAAGAGGCGATAGAGCGAGAAGAATTTGTTCTCAAGAAGCATTGCGGGATATTGAGGCGGGAAGCTGGCAACGAGGGCGAATGCCGGAGATGGAGGCGCGCGTGGCACACAGCGAGTAAATGCGCGCGACGACTCACCGTTCCTTTGGCGTAATAATTCTCGAGTTCCTTGAAGAGATCGGTGAATACATAGGCGTTCTGCTCGTACAGAATTCCATAAGTTTTCTTGAACATCTCGTGAAAACCCTTTTTGCTCGCTGCGAGTAATTCCTTGAAGAAAGCTGAAAAGATTATGAGATTTAAAGGAGGCAAAAAGGAGCAAACGATAAATTGCGCATTATTCGGGGAAAAATGAGACGCGGAGCTCGGGTAATTGGTCGTCTGGGTCTCGAGATTAATCCGGTTACGCGAGTGAAAAATTAATTTTCATGAATTTGGAAAAAAACGAACCCCTGCGGGCAATTTCTCGAAAAAAATTTTTTACCATCTCTCGTGGAGAATTTTTTCAGTGAATAGAACCGCGACAGAGTGCCGCCGGTGACTCCTTTGACTCGGCGAGAGTCGACGTATGAATATGCGGTGAATATACGAGGTAGCTAGCCGTACATCCATCAGGTACGTACGTATCCACTTGACTCGGTACTCGGCGGGATACGCGAGCAGTTGACGAGAGGGCGGCGCGAGTCTTCCGGAGCAAGAAGAGAGTGGCCGGACGGAGCGGCGGTTCTCTTTGGCCCGGAACTCGGGCGTGCAACACACACGTTTGTATCTTCG
>JBAJMU010000008.1:12105275-12115791 GCA_037952995.1 Hyposoter didymator
TTTTTTTTTTTTTTTTTTCGTTGACAATCGCGAGCCATCGTTTCTGCCCAACACTGCAGAAGCTCAAAGAGCTGCTCCGTATGTGTAGGAGCGGCACGGCGGGCGATTATAGTTTCTCGTCGCTATACGCGATCTCGCGGATGAACGCGCGCGCGTGCCACCGCGCGCGATCGAGTCTCGAAGGAGCGAAAGACGCCGCGCGGCGAGACGTATAGACTCTGCGGCTGCTGATCGATTAGCGCCGTGCAATTGCTGCGAGCGAGCCTGCTGCTGCTTCGGGCTCTTTAGTTCGTCGATTGAATTGTTTTCGCGCGTCAACGCGGCCTGGACGAACGTGTAACGCGGTGGAAATGGTCTAATCGAGCGCGAGCGCCGAGTGCATGTCGCCGAGAGACACGCTCGTGCGCGCATTTGCTACAAATTTATTATTTTTCCTTCGGAGATTTTGAAATTTAGAAACGCGATCGGCTGGGCGGTTGCCTCGTACCCTGTCGTTGTAATTTATTTGAGAGAAATGATAAGATAGGAGATTACGAGCAAAAGGCGAAGGCTTCGGCTCGGATTTAGTCGCCCGCGCGGTGATGTATCGCGCACGATTCGAGAACCCATGGAGCCGGGCACAATCATATTATATACCTCGGCCTGCCGACTCGGCTCGATTATTTACGTGGGAGAAATACGCCCGACGCGGCTATTTGTACAATGCTACGAATATAGACTCCTCGAGCGATCGAGTGATAAAAAAAGTAAAACGTCCTCGTTGACCAAAGTTGATACGCGTTATCGCTCTTTCGAATAAAGTATTTCTTCGTTTACTCTTTTTTCTCGATTTCATAAATCTCGTGTGCTACGAGCATGCTCTCGCGTATATATGAAAAATATTTACACCGACGCGAGCGATTGCCTATAATGCCTCGCGCTGCCAACTTTTCCAGAAAGCAAAAAGGAAACACGGACTTTTACACAATATCTTGGAAAATTTGCAGAAATTATAGCGGTCGAACGATTTAAAAAAAAAAAAAACTCGGATTTTCGTAAATTTCGAAAATCATGAAATTTAAATCGTTCAAACGATATTTCCCAAATTCAATACCAACCTTCCCATCGTGATACTCTATTTATAAAAAAATTAGTAATCAATCCTAAAATTTGCGAAAGCTAGAACGTCGAGAGGGTTTTTTTGTTGAAAATTTCAAAATGCCATAGAATTCGTATTTTTCTGGCAATTCCAACAAAATTTTCGGACAATGAGGAGCTCGTATAGTTTGAAATCTGTGAGAAACGGGAGCCCTGTAGCTCAAACCGTTCTCAAGTTATAAATGTTTGAATCGAAATTTAAAAAAAAGGAAGAAAATAGAGAGAGATGCGGCGGCGCAGGAGAGAATTATTACGATCTAGAGAAAAGGGAAAAATTCTCGATGTGGAAAAAGAATAAAGAGAGAATAAGGGAGGGAGCTGCTGCTGCACGGGACGATCTCGCGGGGGTCATTGATCTCGCTGAGGAAGAAAAACAGACGCGAGCGTAACCGAATCCGCAGCAGCTCGAATCTGCGAGGGTTGGAAATGGGACGAATCGAGAAATTTGAGTAAATCGGGCACGGTTGTTGATACTATTGCGAGTATATTTGGTATAACCGCGATCGAGTTGGCGAGCTAATCGGAGAATTGAGTGCGGAGGATGAGGATGCGATCGGAAGAATGGCGGAGATTGTAAACCGAAAATAGTAGCACGCCGAGAGCGAAGGAAGGGAACAAAGAGCTTGCACGCAGGGTTTTGTCAATGAACAGACATCCAAGTATGAGTCAGGGTTCGATCCCCCTGCTCGCAAAGCAAACGAAGCGCCCCGTCTTCATCCTCCTCGTCTCCCTGCTGCTGCTGCTGCTCCGTCTCCCGTTCTTCACTCCTCGCGCCTCTCCGCACCCCTCTTTTTTCTTTTCAGTCTGCCAGCACGATTGCGTTCTATCGTATCGCACTTCTTACCACTTTTTACATGTATATACATTTTTTTATTTATTTCCCATGCAACGTCGCGTTGTGCTCGAATTCACTGAAAACAAAATTTTGTTGGAAAAGATCGAAATTTCGTTTGACCAAACGTTTTTTTTTTTAATAAACCCAAAAATTGTGTCATTGCAACAAGAAATATTCAAGAAAATCAACAAAATATCGACGATTTTCCACAAACATTCATTTCCCGTGAAGGCATAAATTTTGCTCTATTTTGATCGTTTGAGATGGAGCGACCAAAGAGCAACGGCAGCATGGCGAGAGAGAAGGAGCAAAAGAGCAGATAGAAAAGAGTAATTGAAAGAAAAAGGAATGACAAAAAAATGTTCTCGTTGCCGCGGATGTGAACGATCTCGGCGCGTTGCTAAGCAAACTCACGGTTCATGACTCACCGCAGCTATCCTCTCGCCTTTATATTTCTCCTCTCTGCTGCTTCTTCTCTTTTCTCTCGCCCGTCCGTCTTTGAATCGCGGAGCTTGAGAACATTGCTGTGCTGCTGCGCGATAACGCGCGATATGTTGACGCGCGGCGCCATAACAATACGCCATCGCGCCCAGCAAATAGCCAAAACTTGCTCGAGACTATAAAGTTGTCTGCGATAAGGAACGCAATGGGGAAAACCATTCGACCAGTCTCATTGCCCAAATGCGAACCTCGTCCCATTCTTTCCAAATCGCGTCCATACTCTCCGCACGAAACTTGCCAACAAATCTCCAATCATTTTATTTCCAAGTTTCCGCACGCACGAGTTTATTTATGCGAGCAAAGCTCCCAGCGTTTGCAACGCGGTACGCGAGGCAATCGACAAAGTTTACTTTTGCGTGAATCATCACGGCTCGCCCTGCCCGGCTCCCCCACATCGCAGTCTCGCGGGTGCATGAAACTTTTTCGTGCAGATCCAAAAATCAAACGATACTCGGAGGCGAGGATCATGGAAAAATGAAATTGGTAAAAAAAAAAAAAAAATCGACGTAGGAAAAAGGTCGCGGAACAAATAGAGAGCTTACTTTCTTCCCGGGAAAGATTTTTATCGGCTGAATGAGTCCGCACCCCTCTCTCACGATCTCATTCGCTCCTCCGCGCCGCTCATTCTTCTGGCAAACTCCGATCCGTCAATGTTTTTAAAAAATATATAATGCACGGTTCAACGAACGATAAAAGTGAGAAATAAGAAATGAATGAATAGAATAAACACGATATCGTTGTGCTCGCTGACAGATTCATGCGTTGTTTCACACACACGAGGCGTCTCTGCTTATCTGCCCCGCGCACGGCGACGAGCAAAAGTCTCGATTGACGTCGCGGATCAAATAACGAAAAATGAGAACGCATCCGGTCACGCTTTTGTATATGCCTCGGAGCTTCGACGCGCAATTACCGTAATCAATGCGAACATGCTAACGCGATCGCGTCGACGCGCACGTGTATAAGATGCTGCGGAGCAAAAAAAATTTATTTTTAAACTTTTTGATAATGCGAACTCGAATTTGGCAAACTGTAGATTTCAGTTGAAAAAAAAAGTGGCACACAAAGCCGCGGGGGACTGTGGAAACAGGGCAAACTGGAATGTTGGTCATAAATGCAAATTTTCGTGTGTCCGCGCGTATGTGAAAATTCTCACCACGCCGTGCGGCTGGACCAATTTACACGTGCGCCAAGAATGAACACCCCCCTTTGTAAAATCCTATTCATCTTTTGTGAAACGTCGAGACAAACTTCCTTTCAGTTTCTTTTTTTTTTTAATTTTTTTTTTTCACCCAGACAACGAGCCGCGTTCGTCTCTGTTAATATTTTTTTGTTCCCCATACGGGACGCCCAGCACGCGGCTACGTCCGCACGGACAAAAAGTATATAATAATAACAACAGATGGAATAACTTAACGTCAATGGCTCCAACATACGCTCGCATCCTCGTCGCGCGACGCTCAATAGCTTGATCGAGCGAGCGAGGGCCTTTAATCCGTTCGTTTTTCTAAATATTCTTTTTTTTTCCATTTCTTTTCTATCGCTCCCTGCACGCATGCAAAGTCTACGCGAGTGTTTACCGGGCTAGAGAGAATAATCGACACTCTTCTCCCGCAGCAAAAAAAAAAAAANTATTCAAATATTTGAAAATTTAAGAAATACTTGAAAATTGCTCGAATATTCTATTCGAAAATCGAATTGAAAATTCATCAAATATTCAGAAATTTATCGAATACTCGAAAATTCGACGAATATTCCATTCAAAAATCGAATATTCGACTAAAAAATCGAATATTCGATTCATCGAATATTCGATTCGAAAATCGAATCGAATTTCAATATTCGATTCGATTCGATTCGATCACTATTCGCACACCCCTACAAAATAGCAAACTCAAGAACTAAAAAAACTGAAAGAATAGTCGAAAAATCTCGCTCAGTAGTCTCTTTGTTTATGATGCACGCGCGAGACGCAGTAAGATCATTATACGCAGTGGATATGCGAAGAGTGATGAAGCAGTCAAAACAGAGCGATAGCTCGACTCTGAGAATCGTTCTCGAGCAGCAATTGAGAAGATGCGAGTCAAAAGGCACGCGAGAGATGTATAACGTGCGGCGGTGCGACGATATAGACTGCTGATTGGGGCGCGCGAGTATGCCAGAAGTACTGCGCTGACAAACCGAAGGAATTACGAAATGCTAAAGTGCGCGATGCGTATATAGAAATGAGGAAAGTTATACAGAGTGTGTTAATCGTGCAGAGGGAGAGAGAGAAGGCGAAAGCTGCTGCTGACTGAAAAACGAGTTTGTTACGCCGCGAGAGGAGCGTCGTATCGCGAGCTCGTTAGTGTCGCTTCAAGGACGCGGTTCGTCAATTCGAATTAGCATTAATAATCCGGAATGTAGCGAGTTTGTTGGCTGCTCTCGTCCAAGAGTTTCACTACCAAAGTTATGAGCTATCGACGCATAATTACCGAGTGCCGGTTCGGGCTAATTTTCCCCCTCTCTTTCCCACGACTTTCGTTACTCCGCGTACGAAGCAACAGACCCGACGAATAATCCAGAGAAATATGCGACAAATTTTCGAAATTTTTTCCCGTATTCGCAACGCGACGAGAAAACCGTCGAGAGATAAGGAGTCGCGGTCTATTATTGCGAAGAATACGTGCGAGAGTACGTGCACGCGCGTTAACCCTTTGACGCAGAGGCGCGGGAGCGGCGAGTATTTCATATATAGCTTCGCACGAACAAAGCTCGTGCTCGAGACTCTCTCGCTCCGCGTGCATGCCCCCGCGCGCTCTGCTGCAGTTTCTTCGTGTCTTTCATCGCGTTTTTCGCTTCTTCTCCGCACTCTCTTTTGCGCCGCAAAAAACCTGAAAACTTTCCCGAGGGAATGAAATGCTTTGAGTACACGAGTACACAATCCGCGACCGAGCGGCGCGGCCTCTCGCTCTCCCGTCCTCCTCCTCCTCCTCCTCCTCCACCCTTTTTTTCTTCCAACATTTATTCCCGCAAAGAAAGTGCACTCGCGGCGGAGCTCGCGAATCCGAGACGCGCGAGTATGTGTGCTTCTCGCCTTTGACCTCATTAACATGGACACGGAACAAATGTTGTGCTTTTATGTCTGACACAGTTTCATCAGCGGAAAAATACTTTTTTCAAATATGAAAACAGAATTTTGTTAAAAAACGATGGATATTCTGTTCGATACGTTCGACCAAACGTTTTCTTGAATAATCCCAAAAATTAAGTCAATGCAGCAAGAAATATTTTGGAAAGTCTCTTCGGAAGCAAATTTTTGTCTTTCCACTGACAATTCCGTTAGAAACCAAATGTATTGCCAAAATAACGAAAATTTTGAAATTTTATAAGAAAATATTTAGTTTACCGTATTCAGCGAAATATCGACGATTTTTAACAAAATTTCATTCTCAGTGTAAGAGATCGTGGCTAAATATCATCATCAGGGAAAAAGCGATGCGGGGACGCGAGCGATAAGCAACGACGATACGAGGAGAAGATAACCTTTGCTTTCGGTGATCCTATAAATTACGAGTTGGACCAGCAGATTACGTTTTTAATTGATTCTTTTCTGGTTAATGCGAGCACGCTCGCATCCGCCGAGCAAATGGTGAGAAAACAAACGCGTGCGTCGTATATATCGCGGGATATGAGAAAAAAACTGAGCCGAGTGATGAAACGATCGAGAGAAACATGCCGCGCGATATTCGGAAACAAACGTAATCGCGCGCATGCGTGTGTTTGGCTCGCCTGCGTATCTCCGGGATATGTTGAAAGAGCAGACTGTCGATTTAGAGAGCAAAGAAGAAGATGTTTCCTTTTTTTTTTCTCCCTAGTGCGCGTACCGTCCATTCAAGATTGCGGCTGCTGTACGAGCAGAAGGGGGTTTAGGGAATAAAGGAAAGAATTCTCATCTGGTCCGTTCGATTTCCGTTCACCCGTGTGCGTGCGGACCAGCTCGAAAGTAACTTGAGCGCGCGCAAATCGTCATCGCGAAGAAAGAGCTGCTGCATGCGTACCGAGAGAGAGAGAGAGAGAGACGAATAAGATGAAGAGACAAAAAAGGGATGCGAGCGTTGGAGAAAATATTCGAGCGCTCCCACGCGTCCGGCTCTCTCTCGCGCTCTCTCCTGCTTCCGCGTTAGTCTCGCTCCTTTATTATGCCACGGTCTCCTTTTTCATCTTTCTTGCGCGCTTACCTCCAATCATTTTATTCACTTCGGTACACCGCTCGACACCCCGTCTCTCTCTCTTTTTCCCTCATCTCTTCCGCCTTCTCCCTCGCTCCGAATCTTTGCGGCTCGCTCAGTCTTTTCTCTCACTCGCTCTCTCTCTCTATGAGCAACGCGATCGCTCGACGGGGTCTCTCCGCGCGCGCGGGACCTCTCTCGCAGGAATCTTCTCTCTTCGTCTCCTTCTGCCTCTTCTTACTGTTGCTTGGTATGCTTTGAACCGCACCGCCGCAGGTAAGGATGCGAGCAGCAGGACTCCCCTGCCCGGCTCGCTTCTTCCTCTTTGCCTGCTCGCGAGCATTCCCCCTTCGCATATTCCTCTCGCCCATCGCTCTCATCTAAACGTTCTATATAGACACGCGGAAGAACAGCTGATTCGCAAATGAATGTTATAGATGCACGCGTCCTTTTCTCTTTCCTCGTCTTCCTGAACTTTACTGCGCGCAATCTAGCGCTCGAGCTTGAGGGAAAAAAAATGCAGGCATTAGCCTCGTCGTTATTATTCGAAAGGGACCGTTGGTCCAGTTTTTTGGAAGACGCGCAGATAGTAGCAGACGCAAACCTACTTTTTGGATGAAACGATTTTTCTGTTTAATCGAAAATTATAATTTCTGCATCATTTTTTGTAAAAAAATTTTTGTTTGATTTTTTAAAATGACTTTTCAATATGAAACTCGAAACGAGCCAAGCAGCAGATTGAAAATCGAGCAGAGTTCGGTATGAAGACGTTATCTCTCGATTCGGAGCCCAAAATCCTCGCTCTCCCGATTTATATCTTTCGACTTTTGCCTCGAGCAGGGCTTCCGTTTTCAATTTCGACCGCGACGTTGTAGAGATAGGAACGCGAGAGCCGATATGTCTCTCGCACGGCGGCGGCATATATTCACCGCGTCAACGCGGATGAAACGTGACATGCGTGTTTATACAAGAAGCGATGAATCGCTTCTTGTACAAACACGTATCGGATACTTCCTTGAGATATATCTCGCTGCATCCGCGTTTCATCACGAGCTTTGCAAACCCAAAAATCTCGATTCTCCAAAATCGAGTCTGGAATGCTAATTCGCCGCCATTTTCAATCAAATAATCTGGAGCCGAGTCTCCACCGGCTTTTAGAGAAGCGAAATTCAATTAATAAGAAAAGCGAGCAGTCCTTTTAGTATCGGCAAGCAAAAATTGAGATTTTTTAATTAAATTAAAAATTAAAAAATTAAGATTTCGAAAAGAATAAAAAATATATGAATTTGGAAATACGTTGGCAGAACCGGAAGGGAAGAGAGAAAAGAGGGTGAGGCGACAACGGACAACGGCCCCACACCTCGCCGCGCGTTGTTGCCGGTCGATGGTGGTGGGAGTTTAATTTGAGACTGAATGCCCGCTTGGTCGGAGGGGAGCCGAGGGGGGAGCGCCGGTTTGAGACCGCAAATTCCCTGCTCCGGGTCCATACGGATGTATACCGAGCGGACCCAAAGGATCGAGAAAGAGGATGAGGCGAGATCGGTTAAATCCGTGCGTACACGAACAACGCTCTCTCGGTTCCCATCCGCTTCTCAATCTGCCGCTGCTGCAGCATATGTCCCCCGCTGCTCGTCGTTGTTCGTTTACTGATTCTGCAGGTACATCCTGCAAACATGTTTTGCGCGCGCACGCGATTAACGGTAATCGGTTCCGTGATCAAAGTTGCGGTCACGGCGTTTTTGGAAACTTTGGCACGAGCAGGGAAAGTCTTGTTCGACGCGTACGCGTTTGTTAAGAAAAAGGAGCAGGAACGAGTCCTGCTGCTCTCGGAATGAGAACCCCTGGAAAAAAGGGCTCCGCCGTGTGCCAACCCAAAGTCCGGACTCTCATCCGAGTCCGCGGTCATCATTCGCCTGCGCTCCTATCCCCTCGTCTTCTCACCCTCTGCTGCTGCTATTCCCGACGATCCGAGAGCTACTCCGCTCCTCGAGATCCTCCGCGCGCAGGTACATTCACAGAAACGCAAACCCCTTGGGAACAAAGTGCATACCCGAGACCCTGCTTCCCCGCGCGCGCCCCGAGATTCCGATCCTTTTAATTGGAAAACTCTGCGCTCATTGTCGGCGAGTGTGTCATCACGTGCCTATGCTTGTTATTCTAACCAACAGGCGCGATATCCTCATGATTTTATCAAACTCATTCCACGCCGCGATCGAGAGCGTCACGCACGAAATAAAATTCATTTTTCAAACAAAACAACCCAAAGATTCGCAAAAACCAACAAAAGACGAAATGCGAGTGAAAAAATAAACGAGGAAATAAAACGACGTTTCGAATCAGAGAGAAGGAACGACGAGCAGCGGGGGCAATGATAATACAAAGAGCGTGAGCCTGAGGTTTCGACAAACGGACTGCTGCCGGGCCATCGTCGAGAGAGAGGGAGTGAGAGGCGCCCGAACGTGTTCCCAGGAGCTAAAAGATATTTCCAGACCCGATCGTTCACTTGTTCAGACTCGTCGAATCACCTAGGTCAGGCTACCTCAAAACTCTCTCTCGCTCGCGCAGCATCATTCGTTGTTTGGGCAGCAATTCGAGATACGAACGAAACGACATGGCTCCGTGTGACTCGATAAAAACGCCGCTTATGCGCGGAGCGGTCTTCATCAGACGCACGTTCGTATATCTCAATTCCGACTCGTTTCATAAATCAGTTAAATTTTCACAGTTTTCCACAATTTCGAAGAAACTCAATTTTCGAGAAATAAATTATTGAAACGATTGATATTAATTAATCCGACGATTTCTAGAGTCCGATGCTGCTCCATATCGAGAATAAAACGGTCCGATCTTGTCACACGAATAATTGAGAGAATCGTATATAAATATTCCGAAGCGTGACACACTTATTCCCGCATGATCCCCGGCGGGGGGCTGAGCAGAGTTTTCGGGGCTTTCTCATGCGATGCCGCGCGTAAAAGAGAGGACGACGCATATTGGCCACACGCATTTTCTTCTTTTGTCTCTTTTTTTCTTTTTTTCTTTCATTCTACGTCTCGATGGTTCTCTCGGTTTCTCTCGCTCCTCATCCTGCTTCTGTCATTCTTTCATATACACGATCGCGCCTTCTCTTTCTCGCTCGCTCGCTCGCGCGCGCTCGGTCCTGGGAACAGGCTCCGCGATCTTCGCATACCTTACCGCCACGAGCGTGGCCGGTCCAGCCACCTTCCCATCGGGATACCGGCGGCCGCTGCTCGGGCAGCAGGAGAACGCGTTCCTTGAGAGTCGCTCACCACCGAGCGTTATATACACGAAGAAAGAAAGAGGAAAAGATGAGACCGATCATCGGGGCGCAAAAAAAAAAAAAANAAAAAGTAAATACGCGCTTATTAGTGGGCATGTGTGTGTGTGTGTGGGTTTACCTATGCGATTGCTCCGAGGCTGCTGACGGGGAGATGAAATGAAACGGAGGATCCGGCCGCGCGGCGCGTTTCGACGCGTTTGGTCGCGTTTCGCCGCGTCTCATTTCTATAAAATCTCTTCGCGCGTTCTCTATTTTTTGCGCATCATTTTCCTATTGAGCTTCGTGCATCTCCGCGCGCGCGGCACATCCTGTTGTTCGATGCGATAAGATAAGACGCAGGTGTTGCTGGCAATGTCGTGGGAACCTCGCGATACGTTTGACCAAACGTTTTTTTGAATAATCCGAGTTAAATTCGCTGACAATTCAGTTAGAAACCAAATATACTGCGAAAATGAAGAAAATTTTGAAATTATCAAAAAATATTTAGTTTATCGTATTCAACAAAATATTCGACGATTTTTAACAAAATTT
>JBAJMU010000008.1:12115972-12131846 GCA_037952995.1 Hyposoter didymator
CGCGGCAGCGGAGGGGTGCGTCGTCTGCATCGTGCACCAAAGTCAGGGCGGCCGTGTGATGTGTAGCACAGAGAGAGGCTCGATGGGGAGGAGGCGGGCGCGAGAGTGAACAACACCGCGCGCACCAGCTACTTGACCCGCTCATGTACTGCTTTTCTCCTCTAAACGGTTTTCGCGCGCGGGGCAACACCCAGCACCCGCGCGCACGTACCCGAGAATATTAAGCCCCGAAAAAGAGCCACTCGAGTTGGCGAGCATACTCGAAGCTAACAACCGCGCCCGCGCGCAGTCCAATTTCCATGCGTATCACACGGAAGCGTCCCAACATTTGCGTGTGTAACGTTATTTTCTCGATTATCGCGAAAATAGTTAGTAAGGCGAATGGATCCGTTTCGTGAGCCAAAAACTCGCGAGCGTTGACTCGAATAATAATCGCAGCGTCTCGCGGAGCCCGCGAAAGAAAAATCGATTCGGAGCGAGGAAAACGCGCCAAGACGAGTATCAAATTCTTTGACTCGCAAAATTACAAAGAGTTGCTCAACGATGGAACGAGAATATGAAAGGAAATGCATTTGCATCGAGAGCAAACCTCCGTCGTCCGTTTCAATCGGACATTATGCATTTTTCTCTTTTACTTGTAACTCGATGAATAAATCTCGTCGCAATTTAGAGCGAAATCCGTAAAACGCTGCTCATCGTCAAAGGACAGGATTTTATTTATATTTTTCAAAAGATTTAACTTCAAGTGAAATTGGCATCCGGTGAATTTCATAAAAACGGGAAAATTATAAAACAAAAGTAATAAAACGAGGAGAGGGTTGAAGTATCTGAAAAGTTGAGTCGCGGAGTCAGAGGGAAAAAGAAAAAGAAACGAGAGTTTTTCGCATGCATCGCGGGGGGCGGTCACCCCTTCCCCGTCGCGACGCGGTCTCGCGGATGTCTCGGCGGTACATTTGCGCGCAACCGCGGGCAATAGCTTCGTCGAGGAGCAATTTAACGAGCTACCGAACAACCGCGCCACTTCTCCGCGGGCGTTTCACTATTTCCTGCATTTGTCGCGACGCGCGCAATCTCTCGACGGCGGAAAAACGGAAAAAGCAGCAGAGAATTGACGAGTTACACGGTCGAGGCTTTTCTTTTGTCCACCGAAATTCATGTATGAGCATGCAGCCAATGAATCGATCGAGAGCTCCAAGAAAAAATTGAAAAATCGAATTTTTCGAACGTCGTTTGTCCGCGCGCGATTGAAAAAGTAAAAGTTTTACGTGCGGCAACTTTCCCACGGCCCGGGGGGCTAAATTTTTCTAGAGAGTGCGTGCGCGTGAGAAAAGTATTCATCTTTGATTTTATAATTAAATCAACGCGAGTTACGCGACGAAGCGAGTTATTAGCTCGCCCAAGGCTTGCTACTTGATCGTATAACCGTCGCTCAACCCTTTCGCCACTGCTGTGCTCGCGGCATTGTACACAGTCGCGTCCAATTTCGATAATGTCGATTCAATGTACCAAAATCATGAATTTGACTGACCAACGTGTTTCCTTGTCAATTAAGGAATCGCACGAGAGACTCGCGGTAGTGATCGGAGCAAAATTGACGAGAATAATGAGACAAGTTTAAATGATTCGATCGATCATGGCGCGCGGGACATGTGTCACTTGCAGAGCGCGCGCGATCGTTTGAGTTGTCGGTTGATAAACATCCGCGTTGAATGTTATTGGAGCTGTATATGCGAGGGAAACATAAACGAAGGGTAAAGTTTGATGGAATTTTCGTGCGAGCTCGCGTGGGTTATTAATTCGCGGGGATCGATCGGTTCGCGCGCGTGTAAATTGAGGCGAAAATCAGAGCGAAATATTTTCGACGGTTTGAAATTTTAATTCGCATTGCGATTGGACTTTGTTAGGGAAAGAGCGGAGGCGATATTGTCGGAGCGATTGGCCATGCAACGTCCGGAGACCGCGTGCGCTCGCAGCGAGAGCGCGTAATATCGCATATAGCGGGAGAGAGAGATGGTTTAACCGTGCGCGCCGCGATTTGCAAACTACCGAGGCCAAAGGATCCCCCTACCAGCCGCTCTGCCGGGCGGTATCCTGCGAGGAATGCAGCCTTCGCTATACTTTATGCACCGGGCACATTCCTCTCCCATGCCTCTCGACGATGCGAACCCTTTCCACCGCCACCACCGCAGCAGCATCGCTCGTCGGCTCCCCGTTCCCCGCACGCTCGCCCGCGCCCTCATCCGCTTTCTGCTCCTGCTTCTTATTCTTCCGGGCCCTTTCTCTCTCTCTCTCTCGTTCCAGACGAAACACTCGTTGAAATTATGCCTTGGAATACGATCGCCGTGTATATTTCGGTAAATATTTGTCAAAATCAAATTTCTTCATCAACGAACGTTACGACGATGAAAAATATTCTAATAAAAATAATAAACTAATTATTGACGAACACGAGACGAGAATAGCAACGAAAATGAACGAAAACAAAGTGAAAAAAAAAAGAAAAACGTTGAATAACTTGAAAAAACGACGAGGAATCGCTGCAGGATAAGAAATCATATACAAAATGTGCTGGCGCGCGTATCGGATAATCAACTCGGCAGAGATGGCAAGAGTAACGCATTTGTACATATATATAGCTACTACTATTACTTACACAAGTTATAGCCGTTTGATATACTCTCTTGCCGTTAAAATATGTTAACGAGCCGTGCTCGAACCGATAGATCGAAATCTCGTGTATATATGAGAGAAAAGTACCAATATCTTTCGATACACATGACCGCGGTGGATATAATAATTATGTACAACAAATTCTCACGTTGTGTCACGTTTTATGCTCGTTCGGTCTTCGGAATTCATTCCTCGAAATATTTCGCCGAGATTCAATATTTCGGGGTTTTTTTTTTCCTTTGAATAAAAAAACGTGCAATTATTTATGCAATTCAATTTAAAACGGATTGGATATGTATTTGGAATAATAAAAAGAGGCTGGTTGGCGTGTACGAAAACAGAAACGCGATACTCGCGCGCAGAGCGAGGGTGAACTCGTTCCCTGCTCGCACACACACGCGCCCGCCGCACCCATAGCAACGAGCTAGTTTTCTCATGTTCCTTTTTACTCGTGGCGCAACGTCTTTTGCGGCCAGGACTTTCTTCAACGGGCCTGACTCCCCCTGCGCTCGCGATTTCACGTCGGGAATCCCATGCTGCAGCGCACCAGAGCAACAGAGGGAAAGGAAGAATTTAGAGGCACCGCGTCGTGCGACAGCACGTCGTTGCGAAGCATCGTCGTTCGAGGACGCGCCAATGTTTCACGGTGAAATGGGCTTTAAGGACCATTAATCAGGCACCCTCTCTCTCGATATATACATTTCCGCGCAGATACCGCACCTGCTCGCGAGATATCATTCTACATCATCCTGTACCTACCGCGTCCGGCGAGCGGGTGAATAAATGTTGGTTACGGGACTAGCCACTCTTTTGCATATGGAGATTAGCAATATTAACGCGTGGATGCAAATTCGCACTCGGGAAAACTCGAGGTAGCGAAATTTTTCAAATTTCATGAATTTAATCATTTTTTTGGGAAAAATCTTGTATTTTTCGATTTTTTAATCATCGTGATCGACGACTCAGTTCTCGCTACCCCTAAAAAGTACCCCAAGAGTTTTCAATCCATACGAATGTCGACGAGACAGAACGTTTTGAAAATTCCAGGTGAAATGCGAGGGAAAAATTGCGTGGGAGGAGATTTACAGGATGAGCGACATGTCGGCGGTTGATAAGTAATAAGGCAGGCTGTTTGCTGTGCGTAATTGTCGACGCGTCGCGCGTAGTAGGTGAGAGATAATTTTACGATCGTGCGCGTATAATTTTGTGCCGACAATGGGCCAAGTGCGGCAATTCCGCAATAATACAAGCCTCGTGCGAGTAAACAAGTATCCATGAGAAAATAATCCCCGTGTGTACACACAATTATTATACAAATGCGGTCTAATCGCGCGGGGCCCTTTATACGGAGCGTCTCTGCGTATAAATCGTTTTTATTTGCGGTGATACGGAAGCTGGCAAACGAAAATCTCTGAAAAATCTTTCCGCAGTGAGGAAAATACGAAAAAGTAGTAACTGGGAGCAAATAATACGAGCTGCTTGTTCGTTTTCTTCCAGTGGCACGAAAAATATTGCTCCGCGGTGTATATTTTCAAAGGAAAATATATGCGCGGGAGGAAGATGTCAGAATATAGGAGAGACAGGAGATAAGAAAGGTAGAGATTTCGTGGCTTTGAAAGGCGCCGCTGAGCGAGCACCGCGGAGCGAACATTCAAGAGAAAAAAAAAAAAAAAAGTAAANAAAAAAAAAAAAGTAAAAAATTCGTACGATACGATGTGGGAACGGAAATGATGACGTGTCCGCACGGATGCGATCACCGGGCTAATCGAGATTGATCCTGAAAAATTACGAGGCCGAATACATTTTAATCCTACACTTCACAACTTGTTCGCGCGAGTCGCCCCCATAAAACTCTCGAAACACATCGAGTCGCTCATCAGCTGCTCTCCATCATTTCCACTACAGCAGCTCTGTCGCGGCTGCTGCTGCGCGAGCTCTCGCAAAATTAAATGTTGACGCTCTTATTAATTCGGATTGGCATGTTTTTCGACGACGAGGCAGCCCCAGCGGCGCGCGTTATCGCGAGGAGACGACGACGAGAGAACGAAAAAAATGTTTCTCTCGTCCCGCGAATTCTCAAATGACAAATATTCGGTTATTAGTAGCGAGACGTTTTGCGGTAACGAGGAAAGCAGCGAACGGACGAATAAATGAGAAGAAAATAATTTTAAAAAATGATATCGAGTCCTGAAAATTTCGAAAGGAATGCCGAGCATAGTGCGCGCATAAAAAGGGGAAAAAAAAAGGTCAAAAGACTTTATGCTCGTGTACGAAATATTTATGTCGATATACGCACATTCGAGTTTACTAATTTTCTTCACAAACACATACGTATCGCATTCGTGCTAGTGACATACATGTACCAAATGTTGGGACTCGTGGATCTCACTCTTTTTCTGTTTCTTCGCGGTTAAACGAAGGACGCGCGGGGCGAGAGAGCGAGAGCTATAAATAACCGGCTAATATCTCATAATTACCGAGGAGCAGCAGCATCAGCAGCAGCCAGTTCTGGAACACGGACCCGTACAGCCCGCCGCTCCGGTAGAATGCGAGAGCCAGGTCTTTCCAAAACTCTTTCTTTTTTTTTTCTCCTTTTTTTATTCCTCCTTTTTCTTTCATCATCCAGGCAGGTATGCGCGAGCAAGAGTCGATCGTATTTCATACGACAAGCTATTCAATGTATTTATATGTTTGTTTTATCTTCAGCAGGTCCAAACTTATGAGAACCACTCGCCAATGCAAATTCTCGAAAATCTCTCTGCACGCTCGCATTTTTTCTCCTACTCTGGCAATTTGATTCGAGTGAGAATCGTTAAGAGGAGACTCACCGGTCTATTATACAAGTTTGTCATGCAAATGTCGCGAGTATTCCGTCTGCTTCGCTGCGAGTGGGAATTTTATTTCGAAAAATCGGGAATCAAGTTTTACAAAGTTTTAAAAACAAACACGGACGAATTTCCATGAGAAAGATGTTAAAAATTTCATTTTGTCGGATAAATTTTTATGCGCGAGATAAAATTCGACTCGCCTCTCGTAAAATATGCACCAGGACGTGCACTCGTGTCAAGGGATGATTCTGAAGTTTGCAACGTTGAGATTCAACGAAAAATATTTTTTTTATTCATTATTTATTGAGTTTTTTTAAATTTTCACTGTTTTTCGCGTTCTGGACCAAATATTGAATAATAATTGTGAGCTCGAACGGAAATTCGTTGCATTCCAACGATGCAAACTCCAGCAGCATTGTTAAGGGGAAAAATAGATATTTAGGGTGCAGTCTTTGCTGTACCGGAGCGCTATGGGGAGTTTGCGTATTTTCTCGTTCGTTGCTCGCGCGTACACGTTCGAGTTATTTTCAACGGAGAACACCCAGCGATGATTACAATTCGAAAGCTGGATCAACAAATGCCCTCGCGGGTTAAATGTAAAAATAGCTCAAGTAGGAAGTTTAGAGAAAGAGGAAAAACGAAAGTAAGAAAAAGCCTAGCGAGCCTCGCGAGTATGTATGAAAAGTCACAGAGAATTTTTATTTTTCGATTCCATTGTTTGACGCGGACGCGACCGCTCGTATCGAGAGATCCAGCTGATACGCGGCGGGAGAATATATTTCGAAACGACGAACCGTCCGGACTTCCGTTTTGCAGCCAGACAGCGGCGCGGACCCCGTCACACGCGCCTCATAAACAATGCACGTGCATTTATACAAATACCCGATGAATTCGCAATGAAAAATAATGCAACTCGCGTCTTCACCGGACCGAACACAAAAATTCTGCTCTGCCGCGTGTGACGTTGCTGGCCGCAGGCTTTTTGTATATTAATCATTCCGGAATCTTCGTTCGACACGTTAAACGTTTTTTTTGAAAAATCCCAAAAATTGTGGCAAAAAAATATTTTAGAAAGTCTCTTGGTAAGAAAATTCGTAAATAACGAAAATTCAACAAAATATCGACGATTTTTAACGAAATTTCATTCCCAGGACATAAGGGAAAAACTAATAAAGACACTTGAAGGAGAAATTGAAATTAAGCTCGCGAAATAATAAGTTATCGCTTTATGGACTGTAAGATTCTTTTCGTAAAAAAATCTAAAAAGTTATGCAAATAAAACTCATATACGTGGACAAAGCGAGACGTTGCAGTGCCGCCGCCAATATAATGCAGCCAATATAATGCAGACAAGCTCGCAAGGGAGCGCGTGGCAACTTTGCTCAATGAATGCGCGTATAATAGTCGTCGAACGAGTTGATGTCAATCCGTCCGTTGATCGCCGCCTCGTCGACGACAGATGTCGTCAATCCTGTCCAACCTCTCGACGCTTTTTTCCTCCAATACCGCGGCGCATCATAAATAAGATGCAGTTTGCCACCGCGGAGCGATGCGTACGGTGGTCCTGGCTCTTGGCAAGTCGATTTTTTAAATATTTTTTATTTTTTATTTAAAAAAAAAAAAAATTGTTATTTCAGCGATTTAGCAAATAAACGGCTGCGTCGGTGGCCGGGAGTCTTCGAGAAGGAAAAGGCCGAGTAAGATTAAGAGAGCAATGTCTAGAGAATAGATACAAATGAAAAATAATGCGACGGCCGTGACCGATGTCGCGCCCCGCAGTCCGCAATATCCGTTGCCCCGACACTTTTTTTTTCTTTCTTTTCTCTCCATTTGTTGGTTCGTGCGAGCGAGGTCCAAACTGCGCCCAGACCGAGTGACAAGTGTGCCAGCCAAACGGGGAGCATAACATCATTTGCCCCTCTCGACGCTCTCAGCAGCCCGCTGCGTACTACACCGGACAAAGGATCAGTGCGAAAAACGGAGGGCAGACGTTGACGCCGCACGAGTGCCGGTAATGAGTCGAGCGTTACATATGTAACGGGTGGGCGTTGAGTTATTTATTTTCTCATCAAATGGTTTTGTAATAGTATATTTGCAATGAAAATAAAGAAACCAGCAGCTCTGGGGTACTCGATAGTGTCCGGCACTCGAAAATGCGACGCTGACCTCTCGATCAACGATTCTCATGGTGAAAAATCAATTTGGCGCTTCCAAGGATTCGATTCGTCGCATCGAATCTTTTTCATGCCTTTCCGTATACGTCTATATATAAAAGCATTTGGAAAAGCGTCGTTCGCGTTGGTGTCCGCAATATATTTCAAGATGGAAGCAGAGAGAAAAGCCATTGAATTAGTTCTGGACGTAGAATAGGTGGCTCATGATGCCCAAAACTGTGGGAGGTCCGCGGCGATGTTGACGCATTTGTAGCGTATACCTGCTGCTGGCTCATACCTCACAAGGAAGCCCGCCGCCAGCCGCACGCGCGTCATCACCACATTTTATACTCGCAATTGTTAAAAACAACATTTTGTTGGAAATAAATCGATATTTTGTTCGAAACGTTTTTTTTTTTTAATAATCCCAAAAATTGTCATCGCAGCAAGAAACATTCTATAGAGTCTCTTCGGAAGCAAATTTTTATTATTCCAATCGTAAATTTTGCTGACAATTCCAATAGAAACCAAATTTACTGCCAAAATAACAAAAATTTCGAAATTACAAAAAAATATTTAGTTTACCGCGTATTTAACAAAATAATCGACGATTTTTAACAAAATTTCATTCTCAGGGTGAATAATCCCAAAAATTGTGTTATCGCAGCAAGAAATATTCTAGAAAGTCTCTTCGGAAGCAAATTTTTATTATCCTAATCGTAAAATTTTTTCTCTTCGGAAGCAAATATTTGTCGTCCCAATCGTAAATTTTGCTGACGATTCCATTAAAAACGAAATATTTTGCAAAAATAACGAAAAAAATCGAAATTATAAAAAAATATTTAGTTTACCGTGTTCAACAAAATATCGACGATTTTTAACAAAATTTCATTTTTCCAGTGCGACGGCGGGCGTCAAATACATCAACCATCGAGTTGTTTAAAACTCGAGCGTCGCCGTCGTGCGGAGAGTCCGCCGCGCGCTCAAAGGGAGAAAGTAAAAGCGGCGGCGGCGGGAGCGAAAGAGAGAGAATCGAATAAAGGGGCACATTCTTTTCCAAGTGACCGAAATTGATGACGAGTCCTTGAGTAAATATTTTTTCATCACTCGAATTGAAAGAGCGAAACGAAATGGACGTGCGAGCGCGCTTCCACGCGCGGCGAGCACGGGGAGTACGGGCTGACGAACGAAGGGCGCACACACATTGAGCGAGTGAGCAAACGAGTGAGCGAGTCCTCGGGGCGCTTCGCGTTCGGTTCGGTGCTCCAGCAAAATTCTCCCTTTTTCTTCACACGCTTTTCCCCCTGCTGCTGCGGCGGCGGCGCGGAGGGAGATCCAGGAGGCTGCTAGCGAGTGAGTCACATACGCAGCACGGAGAAGAGTCGAGACTAAGAATAGTGCGAGATCTCATCAATCACGCCGAGCTGGCGGGTCAGAGGACTCGGAGGGACGCAAAATGAAAAAAAAAAANAAAAAAAAAAAAAACAGCAGAAAAGTATATACCGCGAGGAATGAGGTTTTGTTCATATAAATAATGCGTGTACGGCGTGTAATCTCCTTCCGGTCCGCTCCCGAGAAAGAGACAAATATCCGTATCAATTGACCGAGCTCCTTCGCGCGACGAGGGTTTGCGTGCGTTACGTCAAATTTTAAGAAACGCTATAGTCAGCGAGGTATTTCCGTTTCCCGGGTCGCGAAGGGGTTGGTCGCCCTCCGTTCTACAGCGCGCGATAGCGTCGCGCCCGACAATTTGCTGACCGCAAAGTTGTACCGCGAAAAATAATACGTACGTTCGAGCGAATCCCACAAAGATCACGAATCAGCAGCAGGGACTTCCGCCCGAAAACACGGCGGAGCGTTGACGCATTCGTTTCGTTCGAATTTTCTTGATTTTTTGCGAATTCATTGCGCAGAGTGAAAATGATAGTTTTGCTTTCTTACGCGTTACGACGTTGGCCCCGCTGCTCATGCCGTTACAGCCGGATATACGCCGCAGCGGTATAGGGCAAAGGTGAACCTCCTGCGAGCAGCGGAGCGAGCGCCCCTTGGACGCGCAGCGTCTTTCTCTTTTCCACTCGGCCGCGCGCGCGCGCGGCAGGCTTCTCATAATCCCTGGTGCTCTCGAAAGGGTCTCTCTCTTATTATACCTGCTGGTTTCGAGAGCACAGGTACGCACCACCGCGTACTCATGAATGGGAAAGCAGAGAGAACAGCTACGCCGTGCGCACAGCATATTGAGAGATTTAAAAATGTCAAGTGTCGTACAACTTGCCATTATAGAACGAGCTCGCCAGAGGGATGCGCGATGGACGTGACAAAAAGAGCGACTAAAGATCCACGCGTGGGGTAAAGTGGGATCATCGAGTAACAGTGGAATATTTCCAAACACTGCGCCAACGTTGGGCATTTAGTTATTGGTAATGGATTGTGAAATTGTATTCGCAGTGGATCAATTAAATTTAATCACCGAAAAGAAAAATTTGTTGGAAAATATCGATATTTTGTTCGATACGTTCGACTAAACGTTTTTTTCAAATAATCCCAAAAATTGTGTAATCGCAGCAAGAAATATTTAATGAAATCTCTTCTGAAGCAAATTTTTGTCGTTCCACTCGTAAAATTCGCTCACAATTCCGTAAGAAACCGAATATTCTGCCAAAATAACGAAAATTTTGAAATTATCAAAAAATATTTAGTTCACCGTTTTATATTGATGATTTTGAACAAAATTTTGTTGGAAAATATCGATATTTTGTTCGATACGTCCGACTAAACGTTTTTTTCAAATAATCCCAAAAATTGTGTAATCGCAGCAAGAAATATTTAATAAAATCTCTTTTGAAGCAAATTTTTGTCGTTCCACTCGTAAAATTCGCTCACAATTCCGTAAGAAACCGAATATTCAGCCAAAATAACTTTTGAAATTATAAATAAATATTTAGTTCAACGTATTCAACAAAATATCGACGATTTTCAACAAAATTTCATTTCCCCTGCAAATTTATAATCCAAAAATAGGCCAAATCGTATTTGTTTGAAAAAATGCAAAGGGATCGCGCGAGGATCTGAAAGAATTGGCCCTGCGAATGTTTTTTTTGGTTGGGCTTGATTTTTTCACGAAAACGTCGTCTCCCGATTACGCGGGAGTCGCGGCCGCGGCTGATTAGATTTATCGAGATACTCTCTCACGTGCGTGCTTCATACGGGGCGAAGGAAAGATTAATACATCGTCGCCATACGCGGATACATAAGGATGGATTAGCGCGGTTCGTGTGTGCGATGTAGAATTTATTTCTACGTGTTGGGAGTCGCGGAGCTAGACGCGCGCATAGACGCACACGAGCGCGGTGCTGACTCGAGGTGATTGTTATCGTAGCGACGGGATCAAGAGGCCGCTAGCCCGGCAAGTCGACGCGCTTTCCGCCAATAAAGATTCCATCGACACATAATATTACGTCGCAGGCCTATATATTTAATATTTATGGCTTTGGGAGATAGGTCATACGCGAGATATAGGTGCGTCTATCGTAACGCATATCAATTGTACCGCCGCGCGCGTTTTCAGCGTCGAGATTTATTCGCAGGAGCACGAAAGCGTTTTCGCAATATTTTTTATGAATTTTCCCTCCGATTCGCGGACGTTTGAAAAAAAATCTGGATTACGGGGAGAAGCGGGAGAGAGAGAGACGCGAAGGATCTTCCGGCTAGCAACAACTATACTCTCGCGGTGCGCGTTCGATATTTTACCGTCCGAGCGGCTGTGCGGGTCGCAGCTCGCGAGGCGAATTCTCTATTTATCAGCCCTGCGCGAATATTTATTGTTTTTCATTTCGCGCCAATGAATTTGAGCGATAAAACAAAAATGTAGAGATCGACGGACTGGCGAGGCACGGTTTATGCGAAAACCTGGAAATTTTCATAGCCCGGGAACGAGTTAGCAAACTTTGAAAGCACGTCGCATGCTCATTGAATAATTTAATGGCGATAAACGGTTCGCGACTGCTGCCGCCGCGTTTGGTGTATATTTCTTCGCGCTAATCGAGGCTAAAAGTTTTGTGTCGGTACGTCAACGACGACGATGGTATAAGGGACGCAGGTGCTAATAGGGAGACTAAGCACCGCGCGCGCGCGAGCAATGAGCCTTGCCATCTTTTTCCCGAGCAAAAAAATGAAGGAGAGTAGAAAAAAAGTTGAAGAGACTGGAGCGCGGTGCGGTGCTGGCTAAGCGGTCGCTTTGCAGTCAGTTTTCTGCCAACGAGATGCGAGCTTCGGTCAAATCCAAGAGAATAATCGCGCAGAAGGAAAAAATCTTTCGCGCGCCGTTTCCCTTTGACGAGTGCGTCGGAAAATAAAAAAAAAAAACGGCGGCTCAGCGGCAAAAGTTTGAATTCGGAGGCTGTAACGAAGAAAGACAGGAAAATGCACGCGACGCAGTTATTTCTCTATATATGCCCGNGCGGTGCTGGCTAAGCGGTCGCTTTGCAGTCCGTTTTCTGCCAACGAGACGCGAGCTTCGGTCAAATCCAAGAAAATAATCGCGCAGAAGGAAAAAATCTTTCGCGCGCCGTTTCCCTTTGACGAGTGCGTCGGAAAATAAAAATAAAAACGGCGGCTCAGCGGCAAAAGTTTGAATTCGGAGGCTGTAACGAAGAAAGACAGGAAAATGCACGCGACGCAGTTATTTCTCTATATATGCCCGCGGCATATATCCCGCGCGACTCGGCCTCTCTCTCGCCTTTCTCCCCGCGCCGCGTATAGCATTTCCTTTTAGGCCGAGCGATAACGAGCGCGCTCCTTCGCGACCTGCTGTTCTTTCATCTTTACCGTGTGTGCGCTCCGATATAAGAGACCGCGCGGGCACGGGGAGATAAACGGGGTACGACGACGAGGCGTACGTTGCTGCTGCTGCTGCACGACACCCTAATGGATCAATTAACAAAGCACAGAAATTTATTAGCGTATTTATACGTACGCGCGCGTACACGTACTATTGCGAAACTTGCGAAACGTCGCGTTTGAGTTATTCACGCATTTCATTTCGTTTATCCACTGCTGCTCCACCTTCGATAGACTCCTGTCCAGACCACGCGAGAGTCTCGATATAACGTTCGCGAGTGTAAATCAATTATCGAGAAAATTGAAGAAAAAATCTAATCGCGACGCGCGGAGCTTTTATGTGCGTTTGCGATTGAGCCATCAATTCACAGTGCAGTTCGTAACGTTGTACCGAAAACAAAATTTTGTTCGATACGTCTGACTAAACGTTTTTTTAAAAAATCCCAAAAATTGTGGCAAAAAAATATTTTAGAAAGTCTCTTTGTAAGAAAATTCGTAAATTTCGTTGACAATTTCGTTAGAAACAAAATATTCTGGCAAAATAACGAAAATTTTGAAATTATAAAAAAAATATTTTCTTTACCGCGTATTCAACAAAATATCGAATAAAAATACGTTATTGTATCAATCGTTTGTTCAATTTAAAAAACCCGAACAATTTCCCTTCCGATCTTGTCTCTGGATCGTCAAAAATATCGTTTTTATTGTCTTGACGAAATTTTGAATAAAAATTTTGTTCCAACGATCCTCGTGTACGAGGAAATACGAAAAAATCATTTCAATAAAAATCAAAGCGAGCGAATAATTCGTCAAGAGCTTGCGCCACGCCACACACGTCTTTGGATACGTATTTACCGATGAAGCAAAAAAAAAAAAAGGCAAAAATGAGTAAAACAGAGAGGACACGAATGAAGGCACGCATAAATGATGAAACGGTATAAAGCCTGTTTGATAATGAAGCGAGCAGGTTGAATTGGCCTCAGAGCCCCATACATACGCGTGTTTTACCGGGCGAAAGAAAAATTCTGGTACACGGCAGACTCTGCTTTATGCCAACTCCCTCGGGCTCGGGCGCGCGGCTCTTTTTACGCGTTCTCGCGCGTTGTGCGCCGTGTCGCTCACCCTTCTCTCGTGCCTACCTTCCTTCCGATCCTATTCAAGCCCTTCCGCTACATTTTTTTTTGCTTTTCCCTTTCACGTGTAGAAAAAAAAAAGAGATTCATCCCTTTGCTTACCGCGCGCGATCGCTTTACATCTCCGGATTACCTGTATTTCTTCATTCGTCATCATCATCAGCCCGCGACTCTTCCGCCACTTTGGTTTTTCCATTTTTTTTTTTTTGCTTTTTGCTAAACTTTTTGCTTCCCCGAACCGCTTTTCACACTCGCGTTCGCTTCGTTCTCAATTTCCACCTTTGCGATCCCTCGTTATTCGCTCGCTGTGAGGTCGAAGCTTAATTTTGCCGCAGCGAATTTCCTTCATTTGCTCCCAATCCCCTCGGGATTCACGCAAATAATTTCCCAACTGTGCGGGAAGCAAGTGAATATTTTTAATATCCAATCAATTATGATCGTGAGAGAAAAAAGAAGGTCACGTGCCTCCGCAGTGGAGCAGGCTTTCCGCCGCGCGGTTACACGGCCCAATAAAGCACATTTTTTTCGGGCAATCACGTGCGCGAACCTTTTAGTGACTCTTCCCTGCGGTTTTATATGAAACAGCCAAAAAAAAACTCAATTCTTTGGTCCCATTCGGTTCAATTGTCTCGCGAGTTGGATAAAAATATTTATCATCGAAATTGCCAAATATAAAAATCATGAATCCACGATTTTCCGAGGTAATCTGTATTTTTTGTATGATAAACGAAATTTCGCAAAAATTGACGATCGATTTTTTTGAAAAATTAAATAAAACTTCTTCGATGTTGCATTAAAGTGTATGCAAAGTTTCAAGAGGCTTCACGATTTAGAAATCGAAATATTAAATATTGAAAATTGCAACTATTAACACGTGCTCTTATGAGAAAATATTGAAAATTGTGATTTTTATATAAAACACAAAATTTCGCAAAAATTGACAACCGATTTTTTTGAAAAATTAAATAAAACTTCTTCGATGTTTCATAAAAGTGTATGCAAAGTTTTAAGAGGCTTCACGATTTAGAAATCGAAATATTAAATGTTGAAAATTGCAACTTTTACCACGTGCTCTTATAAGAAAATATTGAAAATTGTGATTTTTATATAAAACACAAAATTTCACAAAAATTGACGACCGATTTTTTTGTTAAATTAAATAAAACTTCTTCGATGTTGCATAAAAGTGTATGCAAAGTTTCAAGAGGCTTCATTATGTAGAAATCGAAATATTAAATGTTGAAAATTGCAACTTTTAACACGTGCTCTCTCCAGAAAATCCTGAAAATTGTGATTCTTATAAAAATAAATATCTCGACGTAAAATTTCGCGAGTTACTGGATCGAAAGAAAATTTAGCGTCCTTAAGGAGTAAAGCGACTAAAATCCTGACGGGTGATCGAGTGCGACATCGAGTTTGGTAAAGAAAAAAAAGGTCGAGCTTGCAGTGGCATTTTTTTCTCGCGCGATGAATAGAGTGCTCTCGAAAGAGAGCGTAGTCGTGTTTGGTGGTCCGAGCGCGCGTCGATGTATATGCGTTCGTTATACACACGGGGAATTTTTTGGTTACGTGCGTATGAGACGGCGGCAACGAATGCGAGGGGAACAACTAGGCTGTCGGGGCGCTGGAATGTTGACAAAAAAACGTGTAGAATAATATTCGACACGCGGCCATTCATTGAGGAGCTCCGAAAAAATATAAAAATTGTAAATGTCCAATTCAGTTGAGACAGAGTCGCTCTGAATATGTAATTCTGTTCATTCCTCGTTCGTCTTGTCTCTTTGACAATGGAACGACCGAAAACGTATGTATATCGTCCCCCGTGCTATTCATATTTTTCTAAATATCTTTTCTTTACCCGCGACCGTGCCAACAAATTTCGTTCAATGAAAAACGAGTCTAATGATTCGACGTTCGAACGAGAATTCGTTATATATTCATTCGAGCATTGCGCATAAATTTGAAAAATCTTTATATCGCGCTCTCTCGCGACGCCTCGAAAACTCGTACATTTCCTGCCGCTCCCCACGTTCCTATTTAATTTTATTATTTTGACGTCTCTCTGGTCACACACAGCCAAGGGACGAGCTATAGAGAAAAAAAAAAAAGGGTTTACGTTCGCGGCGCCGGGGAGCAAAAAACGCCGAGACGAGGCGACGTGAGCGGATAAAGTGTGAAAGGCTTTTTGGCATAAATCGCGACATTCGGCGCATGTACGTGCAGCATGAGGAAGACTCGCAAAAAAAAAAAAAAA
>JBAJMU010000008.1:12133335-12196931 GCA_037952995.1 Hyposoter didymator
CCCCCCCCCCCCCGCCCGTTGCTCCTCCTCGCGTAACGAACGCGTTACACCGGTTCGCGCGACGTTCGCGACCGGGACCAAAGTTTCACCGCGACTTTTTCAATTCGTATCCAACGAAATAATCGCCTTTGAAATATTTCATTTTACGGTTTTTAGTCACTCGTAAAAAGCCCCTCGCGTTTTAGATTAAAATCAAGAATTGAAAACTCACATGATATCGGGTCCTTGGGTATGTCGCTCGAAGGAAATCCCTGTGACTCGAAATACGGTTTGACAGCGTCACACTTGAGCCTCGCTTGTACCATCGTACCCGCAAAAAGCGTCAAAATCACACACGATAACAACGGCCCACTCATTTTATTCATATCGACTCGGCACTTGTTTCCTTTGTTATCCTTTAACCAGAAAATATACCAATAAACTTCACTTTTACCAACACTAACGAATCCTCCGACGAAACACGCCGCCAACTACTTAATTACACGGATTTCATAGCAAAAACCTGCTCGAGTGGATAATCGATGCACTCGATACGAATCTGATCGCAAAACTGTTCCATTGGGTCAGTTTTTCCAAATATTTCGACGCAGGAGTGCAAAAAACCTTTTTTTCCCATTATTGAGGTTATGTAACGTCACAAGGTCCTTTTTCTCGGATAACCAGTAAAAATCGACTCAAAAGTATTCGAATTTGCTGAGAAATATTTTTACGAGCTGTTGATATATGAAAATTCGAATTTTTTGTTTTACCCCGTAACGAACTATTCCCTTAATCCATCGAGACCTTAAATTGCTGCTGCCAACCTTTTTGTCAACAGTTTTACACACTAAAACAGCGTTTTTTGCACTTTTACGTCGGGATTTTGGAAAAATGTGACGCGATTCAGGATTCGCACGGAGCACACGAAAATTCTCGAGAAATGGATTTCGCAGCAGGTTTCTGCTGTGAAAAACGATCAATTTTGTTTGTACCTTTATTCTTGGGCGTTTTGCTCGGAATCATCCGCAAAAGACACTTGTCAAATTTGAAATAAAATGAAAAACAATAATAATAAAATAAATAAATAAAAAATGAATATTCGCGAGTGTGAAAACCGATTTTATCTGAATATCATGTTTTCTTTTGGACCGTACGATTCCGTCGTAGTTGGAACGGAGAAACCACCGTCTACGGTTTTCTCACTGGGGGAAAGAAAGGGAGAGTTTGGATTAAAAATCGACGCGGCGAAACTTCCCCCCGCAACTGCACGAGACGCACTGAGCCGAGCACTGAGCAGCCCGAGCACCGCGTAGCTCAGCGGCGGCGGCGGGCGGGAGGCGAGCAGATGTCCGCCGGCTAGTCGCTCGCGCATGCGCCGCGCGACTCGAGCTTTGCATCCCTTTATACTGTGTGAGGCGCGCGTCGCCGGCGCTAACTATACGCAACTATGGTAACTACACACCATCCTCGCAAAAATTCTTCGCCCGCCCTCCTTTCTGTTTCCTGTGCCTTTTTATTATTCTCATTACATTCTCGTCTTTTTCTCCGGTTTGCAGGATCGCGCGGCTATATTTTGGAATACGCACAAAATAAACTAAACAAGGAATTTTGAATAATTTTTATTTATTTTTCTCTGCGGCGCGTTCGATTTGTTTTATTTGTCAACGAATCGAGTAAAACATTATAATCAGCGATACGCTGTGTGAGGCTATCGGGCGGAATTTCGTTTTTTTTTTTTTTTCCTTCGTTCCCGGAACCGACGACCTCTCGTGGACGGCATACATTGAATTGTCAAACAATTCGTAATACTATAATAAGCGCGGTGGGAGCGCGGGCACGAGGGAGGGTGTAATTAAAATGAGGATTGATTGTGTGTGGCGCGCGGAAAGGAGGAGCGAGTTCTCACATGTAAGTGATGGTCGCGTGACAAAGGGGGCACGCGTTAATATTGACAATGTCACGTTCGGTCGCAGTGTGATGACGGCAGACGGCGCAGATCCATGCGGCGCTCAGGTCCATCAGAGGTTTGCCGGAAAGTACGCAGGCTGGGAATCGCGTCGAACAGTTGGGACAAGCGAGACACCAATCGGGAACGAGACTTTCGCAATTAACGCATTCTGATTTGCTCGCAGCGATCTCGTCCTTTGGCGGATGCTTGAGAAATATATCGAGCGCCAACTGCTCGTAATCGTTGCAGCCGTTCGACGCGTGTCCCGATCTCGGATTTTCCAGGGCTTCCAGTTTTATGAACGCCTTGGAACACGCGGAAAAGGCGCGTGATCCGCAGCTCGACAACGCGACAAGACAATAAATATCCTCGGCATCGAGCACGTCCTCGTAATCGGCGAGGCGGAGACAAGTTCTTACCGCAGCTTCCGTATGCCCGTCGTAGATTTGTCGATGGGCGAGCAAAAGGAAGTGATAAGCCTCGGCGCCGCGCCAAGCGTTCTCGATGAGACGAGCGTGCTCGTCGTTGCTCTCGGCCAAACCCATGAGCAAATTGCTACGAGCAGCAGCGCTACCGACCGGGTTCGCAGCAGGGGCCACGCGATTTATATGTTCCTCGATCATCAGGGCACCGAGAACGTACAATTTTTTAATTCGCAGAGGATCAGCCCGATTGTTGGCTTGTTCGCGAGCCAGACCGATCAGAAGCCTCGATGCTTCGAGATAGCAATTTGCTTTTTTGTACAATTCAATGGCTTGGAGAATTTTGCCATTGGAGAGCAAATAATTGGCGTATTTATCGAGCAAATCGCCAATTTGCGACATTTTATAAGTTTTGGCGAGCTGGACCGCCTGATCCCAATGATTGAGACGAACGCACGTGTCCACCGCCAATTTGACGTCCCCGTATTTGACGTAAGCGCTTACCGCTCGCGGACACATTCCCACCGAGGCCAACATCCTACCGAGCTTCTTCAGAATCGGACTCTTGTCCGGCAAGAGATCGACCGTCGCTGCCAATTGCTCGTAATCCTCGAGCTTGTAATAACACTCGATAAGTTTGTCCAAGTTTCTCCCTTTCTCGTAATAATCTCGCGCGCCTTCCCAATTCTGTCGCTCTCCGAAATAATCGCCAATTTTGTTGTAAGCCTCTTCCATCTGCTTGTCCGAGCCACCGATCCCCATTTTCATCAGTTGCAAAACGCGAAAATAATCGCCCAGCTTTTGACGCAAATCAATGGCCAAGTCGCGACGATCCAACTCCAAATAGAGCTTTTCCGCTTGGTCGTAATTAGCGAGAAAAGCGGCAACCTCCGCTCGTTTCAACTGGTCGTTGTGGACCGTGTGCAAACGCTTGATAAACTGAATGCCGATGTAATCGGTGCAGCGTACCATCGCGTTTTCCGCCATTTCGAGCTCGCGCTCTTTCAAACACGATTCAGCGAGCAAACGCCACAATCGGGGATGAGGATTGTCCTGAATGAAATTGTGCGCCTCCTTCGGACCGACCTTTGCCAACAATTCTTTCGTATCCCTCAACGATTTCACCTCCAAATCGATAATCAAATCGCTCCGCAAATCGTCCGGTTTGTCGACTATTTCGTCGAGAAAAATGCAACGAATTTCGAGGTGACGAAAACTGCAGATGTAACCGGAACACGCGATCGGTTCTTCCGGATCGAATCCTCGTATCACGTACATCCGAGTTTTTTCCATTATCGCGAGCAACGCCGGATTGTCATCGGCCCAGCACATTCCCCAAACGTCTTTTCTCTCGAATTTCAAGGCGCCTTCGGCCGAGCTCTCGCCGACGGTGTTTTTCGGCAGTTCGTCGAGATCGAGCATCGTCAAGACACCGGATACGTCGATGATCGAGGCTCTCGTAGAATTGCAATTTATCGCGATGCTCTGAGGTTTGAGACTCGTCGGAGCGCTCGAATAACGATTCGTCAGGGTGACTTGCGGCAGGGAGTAGCGCTGAATCATTCCGCTCTCGCGTCCGACGAGAAACATTTTTTCGCTCGCTGCGATGCAACAGATTGGATCGGTGCTCGGTCTCGTGCTCGTCGGCGCTTCGAAGCTCGTGTCTCCGTCGAGATCTTGTAAAACTTCGGTAACCCCGGTCGGTGTATCGTCCACGTGATACATACGATCTCTCTGCATTATTCTGCCACCGGCGATAGGCAGAGCGGCGGCAGCAGCGGCAGCGTTTCGAGGACTGCGAAAGTTCCAAACGAAAAAATTGTTGCGCGAGGCCGTTATGACGGTATTGCTATTCATCGTCGTCCACAGAGGCTCGAGATTCAAATGCTTCGTGTCGATCGGAGTGGCGATCGTGTTGCATACCAAAAGTGCAAAACGTTCGCCCTCGTCGCTTCCGCCGTCCTGCAGAGAAACGGCCGCCTCGTTTTTCACAGCCAACACGCAATGTTCTCCTTGCGAAGCGATCGAGATCAAGCCTTTTACGTTTTTCGTGCAACAAGTTTTGTTGCTCGTGTTCCAAAAATAAATGCAAACCCCGTTTCTCGTGATTCTGTCGTTTGTAAAAACGAGGGTGTTTGCGAAATACGTCCATTTGTAATCGGGACGTATGTTGGCAAAGTAAATGTGCGAGTCGACCGACAAAGCGACTCTCAGGGAGCCTCCTTCCCAGCTGCATCCCGAGACTTCCCGCCCTGGCAATTTCAACGTTCTCGCGTGTTCTCCCCAAGCCGTGTAAAATTGCAAAACGTTGGAATCCTTGGTCTCTCCGTTTTGCGTCGTCACCGGTAAACTCCCGACTACCGCGAGCAACGAGCCGTAACTGTTCCAACGGCACGACACCGCCGTTATCCCCGTCTCGATAATCACAGGATTTTCATCTCCCGTGTCCCTCATCAATTGGATCCTCCCGCTTTCGTAACATATCGCCAACGTCGGACAATCCAGAGAAGAGTAGCCTCTCTTCCCGTCGTACCAATGCATCGCTGCAATCGTCCCGACCTGACCTGCGAACACAACGTCACGATGCCATTAAAATCCTAAATCCTACGGGGCAAGGGGAGGGGGGGAAAAATTGTGGGACTGACCGCCCGGAAAGTCGGCGGCGTAGTTGAGATTGATGAGGAAAACTCCCTGATTGTCGTAGAGATGTAAATTGCCGTTTTTCAGACCAAAGAGCAACAACTTTCCGTCCGGCGACCATTGCACCGCCGACAGATAAGTATTTTTCAATTCTTTGCCCCAAATTCTATTGCCGTCCACGGAGCCTACGATCACAGCTCCGTCCTCGTAAACTATACAAATTTTTTGGCCGTCCTGACTCCACGCCATGCCCTTCACCACCGATTTGTTTCTGTTGTTTATCATCTCTTCGTACCAGGAACCTTTGTGGAGCATCCAAACGACGATAACGCCGTTTTGATCACTCGACGTCAGTTTCTGATGCTCCTCGTTCCAAACGACCACCTGGACGTGGCCGTTGTGACCTTCCAGGCTCTGATTCATGCTCAAATTGCTCGATGCCGCCATCGAGCTGCGCATTTTTCCGTTCCCGTTGTTCCCCGGCCCCGAGGAGCCCGATCCTCCGTTCGATTCCACTCGCAATACCTTCAGCAAACCGTCCTCCCCGCCCACCGCTATGAAACCCTGTTTTTCGTTCCATGCTATGCAATTCAAACGATAATTATTCGGGATCGCGATTTTCTTGCTCAGATACACCAACATCGTTAACCTCCAATTTTTTTCATTCCCTCGAATCCCCCGTCCCTCTTCTCAACGATTTTCCACATTCGCGATCGATTCCATCGCGTTCACTCGTGCCGCGCAGTTGTTTATTACAACACTTGATTCTTTTTCATTGTTGACGCTGCCCGGCTGCCCCGCGCGACTCTGTTGTGATGCGGTTGACACTTTGCGCGTTGCGGCGCTACCGCCCACCGCGGCAGCAATCGTAACTGACGGATGCGTATCGGAAATTTTCAGAAAATTGAATTCTCGAACGGTCGCTAGTTTTGAAAATTTGACACAATCATGGATTTTTATTTTTTTGACCATTTTTCAATTATTATTCAATTATCAATTATTCGGTGGAAAGAAAATGTCCGAGAAAATACGAAAAAAATGGAGATATTTTATTATATAATGTATTATTACAGTTTGATCTCGGCCGTTGCTGCAATGTGCACGCAGATACAGATATCGGTGTAAAATAGTCTCACAATGTTTTCCATTTATCTAAAATATTGTATCGTAATATGTACATTTAGGCGTTTGACTATTCAAAAAGATTGAATTTTTGTTTGATAAATCCTTGCCGTCTGTATGCATTATATAGCCAAGATGTTTATTTCGTTTACGTTACACGCGGCGGCCTGCTGGCCCGCCGTACCGTTACGAATCAAGCGTTGGCGGTTACGCGCACAGAGTTGCAGCAACTCGGAAAGGCAAAATCCAACAAGATTAATAAATACATAACTCGAGTGTGCGCGTATCGGAGTTTCTTGTGTTTTTCACACTCGTAACTATAATTCGTTGCGAGTCTATACGTGCGCCTATTTCTTGCTTTCGTTAATTTTGTACATTGGGCGCGATCAGACACGGCATCGAGACGCGCTTTCGCGGCTTTAGAAAAATTTACTAAAGAATCCGCCCAAGCTTTTCTTCTCCTCCTGCTTGATGGACCTCAGAAAAATGCTGTCAATGTCCTTGAACACTTGCTCGCTCGTCTTGGCCGCGTTCACATAATTGTGGATTCCCTGAATCGCGTAATAATCGACCAGAGGACGCGTCTGATTGTGATACGTCGCTAGCCGTTTTTTCAACGCTTCCGCATTGTCGTCCGATCTTTTCACCAGCGGCTCTCCGGTCAACTGTCGAACATTCAAACTCGTGTTACTCCTCTTTTCTTCCCAATTCATTTTTTCACATTTCTCTATTTTCATTTCCACTCACATCGTCCTTCATGTGCACTTTCGGGGGAGCGAATTCCTCGTGATAAGAACGTCCGCTCGCCGGATGCACGAGTCGTCCCGTTATTCTCTTTACCAACAAATTATCGTCTATTCCAAACTCTATCACCGCGTCCAACTTTTCTTTCCTCTTGGTCAACATCTCGTCCAACTGTGCTCAGCCAAAAATTATCATTTGTTTTTTTTCCCATCGCACGCTAAAATGCACAACTTTCAATCTTTACCTTTTCCGCTTGCGGCACGCTCCTCGGAAAGCCGTCCAGCAGAAAACCTCTTTTGCACTCTGGCTTGTCCAAATTTTTGCTAATCATGCTGACGACCAGATCGTCGCTCACCAATTTCCCTTCGTTCATTATTCCTTGGACTTGGGTTCCCAGTGCCGAGCCGGAAGACACCTCCGCTCTGAGCATATCCCCCGTCGATAGATGACAAACTCCGTAACGGTCTCTGAACAGCGGCGCCTGCAAGCCGTTTCAAAACTTTTGCAATTTTCTACGAATATTGTTGAATATAATTTTTCTATCGTTTGAAAATCATGAAAACAACGTGACAACTTTATTCCTCGATGGTCTTACGTAAGAAGGAAATTTGAATGGAAAGACGTACTGCAATTTCATTGGATTTAATTAACGAGTAGCCTACCGGCGAATTAAAGAATTTAAATAGTTTGAATGGTCGCAGAGAGGGCACAGCCAACTGGCAATATGTTTGTATCGGGCGAGGAGAACGAAACGAAAGGTCGAGCTCGAATTTTTTGCGAATCAATGGGCCAGGGGGAGGGGGGTNTTTTTGCGAATCAATGGGGCAGGGGGAGGGGGGCAAGGAGATTGAAAAAAAATAGCGAGTAAACGCGGAGGAAGCGTCGATCGACGACGGAAAGACTCGTTATACCGAACTTTGTACATATTTCGTAATGAGTAATTACCTGAGTTCCTTTGCCGCTGCCAGGCGGTCCCAATAAGACCGCATTTACTCCTCGTGATGGTTTCTCCCGATTCTGCTCCTTGAGCATCGTTTCCGTTGCGGTTGGGGCCATTCTCCAATCTTTCCTCAGAGTAATGCTTTATATACACCTAATGAGATAATTACAACGGAAAATTGATCAAACGGACTCGAGTATTCGATCAAACGACCACCGAGTCACTGCCGTTGCTGCTGGGATTATGGGAATGGTTCGGATTGCTCGCAAGCCGCGATATCGCAAATCGGTCGATCGACCCACCAATACGTCGTTTTTACTGCATCCGACAGATGGAGTCTCCTTGCGCGTTGCGCGCAAAGTCCGAGCCTGGATTGGGAGAAATTCGACGAGACGAGGTAAACGCGTATCATCAAAATTTTCCACTCGAAGGAGTCGTTTGGTGGTTTACGGTATCGTAATTTAGTTGTTTGGTGTGTACTGGTTTTTTGCACAGAAAATTGTACATGGAGCCCGAGCGAAGCGACGCCAGCGCGGCACGATGGAGCGGCGCGCGAGAGAACCAAGGAGAAAGGTCGAGTGTGATGAGTTTGTCATAACATCGCATCATTGCCGCCGCAATCCCATTCGCATACGAGGTCCCCGAGAAAGTAACATATTCTGCAAAGTTTGAAAATTGTTATTTGCATAGAGATTACGAGAGTAAAAAGGAGCAAAACGGAGGGCTTTCGACCGCAATGGATACGAGGATTTTGTAATGTGTGTATCATCGCGCGCGCGCGAGAAAAGGCCCGAGGCTGAGCATGATGCCGTACGACGAGTAGAGCGAGCCGCTTATATTCTCTTATATCATAGAGCGACGAGCTCGACGCAGGCTCGCAGTCCGTGCCACCGCGCGATAAAACCTCTCATTAAGTTTACACAAGTCCCTCGCAGCAGAGAAATGTAGACACACGAATACATTGCCTTTTCTGGCTCTTCTCGAGCAGCCACGAACGACGAACGCGCGCGTTGTTTACGCACCGCGATAGCGCTTGAAACTCTTTTCAAAATATAACGTTGAAATTTGTATTTTTCCATTACGAGGGAATAATTTATACATTTTTTCGCTTTCATGCAAAATTATCGCGCAGCAGGGAGTGGAGGGGGGGCTTTGAAACAAGGAACTAGACGCGCTATTCAAGACGCGAGTGAACGCGTTAATTACCCTCGGAGAAATCATTAATTATGTCTCTATGCTTATTTTCTTCCTCGCAGCTGCTTCCGTTTTTCCCTGCTCGCGCCTCTTCCTGAGACTCGCTGTTGTCGTGGCTCTTATCCGCGCGCGGTATACACGCACGTTGCACGGCGATCATCACATTGTTGCGGAGCAGCAACGACTGCGTGCGCCCGCCAACAACTCCCACGCGCTCGAGCTCTCAAGATCAGGGCCCTCTAAAAACTCACGACAAATACACGAGCATTCTTCTCGTTGTTTATCAACCACGTTGCGTTCCTCCCGTACTTTTCTCTCCTCATAACTTTGTAACCGTGAATATTTTTCTTTTCCTTCGAGTTTTCAAAAAAATATCCGGATCTTTGTGTTTCCATGTTCTGGGATTGTGAAATTCAAACGTTCATAACTCTCGAACGGTTTGAGCTACAGAGCTCCCGTTTCGCACAGATGTTGATCCATACGAGCTCGTCATTCTCTGAAATTTTTATTTCAATTGCTAGAAAAATACGAATTTTACGGCATTTTGAAATTTTCAAAAAAAAAGCTCCTAACTTTCGTAAATTTCGAGATTTATAACTAATTTTTTTTTTATAAATGGTGTATGAATGGAAATTTCATGATTTTTCCAATTTCACGAAAATCTGAGTTTTTTTTCCGAAAAATCGTCCAATCGCTCTAATTTTGTGCAATTTTTTATTTTCTTTAGAAAAAAATGGACGGTACAGATGTATTCGTTCGGGAGCAGCACCAGCAGCAGCACAACGCGAGTTGCTTTGTACTCGCAGCTCACAATTTCCGGAGCACGAGTAGTGATTCTTCAAACGCATGCAACAGCTCAGCAGCGAGGAAGGAGCGTCACGTGTAACTGAAACTCTGAGAAAGAGACAATTCGCCAAAAGCGAGCGAGCAAAATCTTCAATGTCAGATTCCTCGGGATTCGCTGAACGGATTTTCGTCCGCCAAACAGCATTTTGAAGGTGAAAAATCAAAGAAAATCAAACGTCTCTCGATACACAGAGAGAAAAATCTGTTAAAAATGAAAAAATTATTTTCGTGCTTGGAAAATATTTAAAAAATTGACAACGAGCTTTCCTCGTGGAGAACGACAAATTTTTCACCGCGCTGGCACTTTTTTTCAGAATTTCCTATAAAAATTAAAAGTTTTTTTTTTCTCTCTGTGTACAGAGCACGCATATCGTGCTCTCCATCATCACGTCGTTGTAATATTGCTTTCCTTGCTATGCCGCGCTGCATAGTATAACATTACGCGTCCTATCGCGCGTATATATACCTTTTGTTTTTTCCCTGATGTTCCCCGCGTACGAGAACGCGTACTCGCGCGCAGGATGTACTCGAATTACCCTGGTGCGCGCTCTCGCGCTAAATATTATTGAAATCCGAGCGCCTCGTATTCATTTTTTTAAAACAACATTTATTTCGCGATCGTTTATCGACGGATCGCGAAAAAACGAGATCCATCGCGTTCCGCGTCCTCTGCGGAATGCGCGACCGCATCTTCACACGAAACGTCGCTGACAAATTCTCCTACCAACGAGCCCATACCCATCGCGCGCATGCATTTCACAGGTGCATACATTTTTCTTCGTCAAACTACCATATGCTTCGAAAACCTTTTTTTTTCCTTCTGCTCACTTTTGAGGACAACGCGACGACGAATGTGTGTGCGAGCGCTCGAATTTACTCACCACACAGCTCGATAGAATTACGTACTTGACACCTCGGGGTAGATTTGTTCCCCGGTGACAAAAATTTTTATAAACAAATGAACTCGTAAATATTTCGACTCGAAAATTGTTGTAAAACATAATTAAACGCTCTTTTAAAAAGATCGTTTACTTTATACAGCGAAAAATGAAATTTAAATACAAAAAAAAACTAAAACGAGAAAAAGTTTTGCTCAGGCCCGGGGGGCAGTTTGCATCCCAAGGTGGCACGTAAGGGTTATGGAATCGACGCGATAACATGCGCGATGGAATGAAAATTGTTGGAAATCGAGATGCGAATAGAAAGAAACATTTGGCCATGATATTTAATGGCTCGCGCGCGCGATGAGCGTCTCTGCGCGCGTGAAAGTATATTCCTCGGTGCGCGCGCGGCTTTCGATACTGCTCGATATCAGCCTCCGTAATATGAAAATTTGAAAAATTGGTCGTTTCTTTGGTTTTCACTATTTCGTCGAAAACGACGGACCGTAAAATATGGAAAAGCGGTGCGCCGCGTCGCATATATCGGGCGAGAGAGGATTTTTCAGTAAATTATTTAGTTTGAAAGTCGAGTCGCGAAAAAAGAGAGGTTTGCAATGAAATAAGAGCAGCCGCGCGGCGGAGGCAGGAGGGAGGAGGGGGGGGGCGATCGCGAGAGAGAGGAGGCCGTATCGCGCGCGGCACACACACACACACAGGCGAGCACACACAAGTCAGGCGAGACGAGACCTTTCTCGCGCGCCCGCCCTGAGAGCCGAGTTCTCTTCTCTCGACAAGGTAGAAAAAAGAAAAGGAAAAAATGAAAAGAGACGGAGCGCGCGAGCTCCGCGCTCGGGAGAGAAAGAAAAAGGATGCGAGAAGCCTCGGCGAGGAGTGCGCGGAGAGCATGACGTCACTGGTTCTCACTCGCGAGAGTGCCGCTAGCCTCTCACTTGGTCGTTGGCGTTTGAGCCGGACGGTGCTGTTCTCGCGCGCGAGTCCTTCGACCCTCCGATCGCGTTATTATTGTTGTCGACATCGCGTTGACTCTCCGATCCAAATATTTCGCCTCTCGCCAATTTCGGAAATGTAACCGTGCGCGGAAACGCTCTCAACATGTGTCTCGATCGCTTTTCCTCCTCCGCGGAGTGCAGTTGTTACACGTGTGAAAATAAATATTATTCCGAGTGCGCGCGAGAAAGCAATCGGAGCAAATCCGTTTAATCGACCTCGACACTTTTTTTTTCTGTTTTTTTCAACTCCGTGCCAAGTTTTGTGTTTAGTTTTTCTTTACTTTTGCCCCATTTCTCTCTCGCCGTTGATTTCTGTGAATAAAATCGATAAGAAATTGTGCCCCGAGTGGATTTATCATTTTTGATGGATTAGAGAGCGGACACGATTATCGGTAAGAATTTATTTCTCCTTCAATATAGATTTTTCGATATTTTCCATGGAAAACTCCATTATGGAGAATCGGGATGAGGACAGCAGCAGCAGCAGCCAGTTCTCGCGGCGCTCGTTATGGCAAATATCTCTTTCTCCCGCTCCATCGCGATCGCGGAGAGCTCCCACCGTGTGGAGAGAGTAAAAACCGTTACCGCGATCCTCTAATACTATTCCAGACGTGCTCGAGTCTCGAGTCGATTATTCGACGAAAACCCACGCAAACTTGTTATCCTGCTCGCGCTTGTTATCGTCCAATCCTCTTTTTTACCATTTTTCATCATTTCCCAACGTTTAAAGCCCAGCAGCCCATTCGCAGCATCCATCCGTACAAATCGTTGCCAATCGTGTCATTTTCCACGATCTCCTCGCCCACCCTTTTTTCTGCCTCCCTCGCGCGCCCAACCATATATTCGAAAAAAAAAATTTCTACTCGCTCCAGCAAAAATCCCCGTTATACGCCCAAAAGTCTCGCATACCAAACAATAACAAATGACGCACGATCCAAAAACAAGTTTGAAAAAAAGATTTTTTCTCTCCGAGATTCTCCAGCGGAGCAGACTCGCTGCGTTATATACACGTTGACCTCTGCACGCTCGGTTGAGCGACTTTCAATTCTAGTATTTTGTACATCGCGAGCGCGCACCCGCGGAGAATGGTACCGTGGCATTGTTTCACGGATGGTCGAATAACGCGACTCGAGTCCCACGACGCGAGAAGTCGCGCTCTCCCGCGGGAGGGGAAAAGACATTACATTTTATTTTTATCTCTTCGAAACGCCTGAATCTTTTTACGATTCCCATGGAAACGTTCGTCCGCAGGGAACGGAGTTTCCTAAATATTTGTGCATTTTTTTTTACACATTTTCACGTCGATCTTGTCGCGACCCGCGGATGACGCGTCGAAAATGTGCGCCGCGGGGCGAATCAATTTTTTCGAGGCTTCTACGCGAGTTATTGCGTTATTGGAGAATTGCTGGCAACCGAGCGCGCGGATGGAAACGCTCGAGCAAGTTTCCACCCCCCGATACAAATATTATCGCGAAATAGCGCGCCGGTTTTCTCTTTACATAAAATATATATGCTTTGTGCGGCATAGAAATTTATAGCATCGGGAAATGCATGGCGTATCGCGTTGCGCGACCATTCGATCCGGCGCAAAAGAATCGTCGCAACTCTATATATCTTTCCGCGATTTATTGGAACGGAACGCGCGCGGTCCATACCGCGTGAGAGGATCGCGAACATCCTGCTGCTGCTGCTGCTGCTGCGCCATTATCCAGAGCAAACGCGTTACCGTCCGCGGCGGCCGATCGAGCGAAAAATTCGATAGTTCCGCAGGCCCGATCTCTACGATTCGAAATTTTCATGCTCGTGACGAATTTACGAGCCGCTCTAGCGACTGAAAACTTCTCTCGCGATCTCCATCATTTTTCTTTTCACTCAATTCGTTGTTTGCGCGCACGATATATTGCGAAAATATAATGTTAAGGAAATCCAGTTGCCAGCGCTGCTTGATATTCGATCTCTTTTGCGTTACGAGTTATCGAAACCCGCGCGCGCGTCACCGCTCGACATGTTTCTATGATTTGCTCGCAGCGATCTTGATACTCGCGGAAAACCAGTCGTCCTGCTGCCACGAAAGTTTAAAAAAAAGTTGGTCGCCCGAGCTGCTCGCAACGAGAGAGTTTGCGGCTGAAGGAGAGACCGATATAATAAGATTTGATACACCGGTGCAAGGTGCGCGGTGCTGATAAGCAGGAAGAAAAGTTGAAAAGCGCGTTGCGGCAAAGATATCGCCTTTCGCGTCGTGCGTTGGACTTTCCGCGTCTTTATTTTACGCTTTGTGACGGCGAAAAATTCTTTTTCCCCGGTTGCAATGTCAATGCCCTCGAAATTTCCTAAAACATCGATAAATTCGTAAATTTAAAAATTTATTGCTAATTTTTTTTTTCAATTTTTACGATCCTTCGAATTTTCCAAAAATCTGGGTTTTTTGAAAAATCGTCCAACAGCTCTAATTTTTGCAAATTTTACAAGATATTGTGTAAAAGTCCGTACTCGCTCTTTACTTCCTCGAAAAGTTGTCGAAATTATGTAATCAAAATGGAAATACAAAAAACACTGCAAATTGCTTCCTCAAGGTGCTCAAGATGCAATATTCGTGCATCGCTTGAGGAAGCAATTTGCAAAATTCAATTTGCAGCGTTGTTTTTTTTTTTATTGTCGCGGAAATGTCGAAACGCTTTTAAAGATTCGGTGCTTATGATTAAATTTGAGCATGAGAAGTGGCATGTTTCTTTGTTGGTTTCGTGCGTCGAGCATCGAGCAACCGCCGCGCATTGAAAATTCCCTCTTCCGGAATGTTTATCCATTCCGAGATATTCCAGCGCGTTTATAATGTGGGATTCGATGGCCGCGTGATAAGAAGAAAAGAATAATAAAGAAAAGAAGGAGAAAAGGATGTTTGCGGCGCGCGCGATCTGCTTGCGAACGATTACATTTCACTTTTCGTTTCTCTCTTTTCCTTTCTCGCGCGAGTTCTCGCGTGCTCGTTCAACGACCATATGCGCAAAGGGGCCAATTTTTGGGAATAACACGAAACTCCATTGTCCCGCTCGAACAATCGGCCGGCGCAAAGCAGTTACTTTTGCTCCGCGAAAGAGAAAAATACATTCGCGCGGAGGACACGCGAACCGCATTCGATTTCGTGCCGCGCGGCGCGATGTTGCGGAACCGCAAACGCGAAAAAACGTTGAAACACAAAAGCCGCATCGAGAAATTTGTAATTACTCGATATAATTGCCGCGAAGCGGGTATATTTTTGTTTAAGAGAATTTGCCGTTATATACGCGCGCGCGGAGGATTAATTCGCGCGACCGAGACCTCGTGAGACGAGAGCCGCGCGCGGCCAGTGTATTATTCTACGTCGCGTATACACACTGGAATTGAAAAGTCAGGAGCATGAGAAAAAAATGAAAAAGAAAGGAGTATACTCGCGCGAAAACATGAGCTCGCGAACCCACGCGGCGGTGGTTCACGAGAGACAATCGTGAAAGCAACGGAGCATTCGTTCAAACTCTCGCCCATTTTACAACCCCCCGTCGCCTGCTATATTCCCGCATTCAATTGTGTCTCGCGCGCGCTTCTGGTAGAAAGTAAACGCGCCCGCGGTCGCGTTCCAATCGCGCGGACCAGCCAGCAGCAGGAAGTTGTGCTTTCGAGCAACATTCGCGATAACCCGCGTCGATCGGCGATGAAAAATAATTCATCCTTTGTCGCGCCAATTTCGCAAAATATTATTTTCTGCGCGTCGCGCGTTGGCCAACTGCCGCGTGCTGGCCACGGCGGCGTAAAACGAGTTTTGCAAAAAGCCCCTGAGGGCGTCGCGTCGTTGCTCGGTCAATTACTGGCCCAAATAGATCCACAGAGCACGGCTCTTAATCTTTTGATCGTGAGCGCGCCCGGCAATAACCACACGAGTACTTATTATCTATTTGACGGAAAACAAATTCCTATCGTAAATTTTGCTCGAAATTCCGTTAGGAACCAAATATTCTGCAAAAATAACGAAAAAAAAAAAAAAAAAAAAAAAAAAAAAAAAACAATTTACCTGGTTCAACAAAATATCGGGACTTTTTTTACAAAATTTCATTTCCAGTGTACGAGATTCGTCAAGAAACACATGTTTGTTACGTCTACTCGCGCGCCGGCGGTAACGCATTTGTGTTTTTTTTTGCACCGTCTGCGCGCGAGCAGGAAAATAATTAAATTTTCTCTTCGTTGCCGCGAGTCTCCGATAATCGATCGATTCGCGCGTCATCGCCATGTACCCTCGGCGCGCGTTTCGTAATGTATATTGTTTTTCATAATATTTTCATATTTCATAATGCGCGTGCACAAACGTGCACGTAAATGCGACGCGAGAGACGCGAATAAGCAGCAGCAACGCGCGCGAGACCTTATACCGCGCAGCTCCCGCGGCAGGAAGCGCCGAGGATTCCGGGAAACGAGCGAAACGAGCGAACGAGGCTCAACGATCGGGTTGATGAGGGAGAACGCACGAAGATGGGCGCAGAGCCCGCGCGCGCGGTGAGAAGCAGGAGAGAGAGCAAACGCGAGATGCGCGCGCGGGAGAGGGCGAGCAAAGAGCTCATAGACCTTTCGAGCAGCAGCAGCAGCAGCAGCAAGGAACTTTGTTGTTGCATTCTTGGTGGATCATAGCGCGAGGAAAATTGACTCTCTGCACCGCGGCTGGGTCGCGTGCGTATGAACGCTCGCAAGCTCGCGGGGATGAAACTTTTTCGCGCGGAGGCGTGACTTTTGCGCAAACCAAAACCCAGTGACCTTTTTGTAAACGCGACGACACGGGAATGATATGCGCGCGCGGGGCTAATAGTTTCTCGTCGCGTCGTCCTCTCATCGCCCCGTTAAGGTCACTGCTGCTGCTTGTTCGGAACACGGCGTGTATCAACGAGTCACGAAGTCGGTGTACGACGCGACGCATGACCGACATGATAAAACTTTTCGTTCTTTGAGCTCGAGCGTTATGCCCGCGGCGTGCGCGCGACATTCCCATATAGCGCGCAGCAGCCTGCAGCGAATCTAGAAAAAATTGGAAAGACACAAGATCAAGCTGTCGAAATATTTGCATCGCGAGCCGTCGTGTATAATTTGCGAACACACCGCGCGCCGCGGGTCACGGTCAAAGTGAGACTTGCCCTCGTTTCAATAAAACGACGCGCGGAGACGTATTTCGCTTTGCTCGGGCGAGTCGATGTCCACTAACCGCGCGCGGAGGTTTTAGACCAACGCGTTCGGACGTTTACTCCTATTGACACACTTTTCGGGGCCTGATCATACGGTCCCCGAGACACGCGGAGCACGAGGTCGTTTCGTAATGCGTTCATGCCGCGCGCCCAGTGGTTCTCTATTCGCTGTCGCGCGGCGCGATCATTATTTCGATCCTCGCGGCGTGTGCATGTGCGCCGCGCATGCCAGCAACTAAACTTTTACGTAATATCATCGCGGCCGATGGTTTAAACGCGGATTGAGAAAAATATCCCGCTTCGTACGTTGAGCGAAAAATAAAATAGAAACGAGCAAAGTCACGAATTTGTTTCTTTTGTCTTTTTCGCACTTTCCCGATGCCGTTTCTAACCCAAAATCTGTGCATGGAGAAAAAAGAATGTTGGAAAAATGCGAACGAATGTTTGTACCGCGACCGGTTAGCCCGACATTCACGCGGCAGCGCGAGAATGTCGACCTTTTACCGCGGGCGCGCGCGCGCGATGTCTGTGCTCTTTACGGCCAAGTCCTAAGCAGTCCACGCTCGCGATCTTCGAACGGGTGATACGCGTATTAGCAAATGCGTATTAATCCACCGATCGCGCTCGCGAGACTGGTATACCCCGTTACCGCAAACTGCTTTTCCGTCTCATTTCGCCCATTGCGGCCTTTGCTGCCTGCAGCTCGTACTATCCTCGAAATTCGATACACGCACCTGTTCTCTGAAAATCGAGCGAGCAAGAGTAATTAACCGTCGCGGGAGATTATTGCCACCGCGCGCGGACCGCTCTATTCTCCTCGTTTTGACCGCAAGACATTTCGCAGAGGCCCATTATATAATTTTCATACTCGATCGCACTTTTGACCGAAAACCGCTTTCGACCGACGCGACGTAATAGAAATTTTGAGAAAATGAATTATATATTATTATTATTCGAAAAGGCCCGTTATAGTTGAGTTTTCGAAGCTGTAGGAAGCCGACCGTGTACAATCTGGAAAATTACAATTTCTGCATCATTTTTAGAAAAAAAGTCATTTTTGCATAATTTTTGGTTTATTTTTTAAACGATTTTTCATAACGCACCCCCAACGACTATTACGTCACAATCCGAAGGTATGACTTGGCGTAACACTTTAGCTAGGTGAACATATGTGCATGCGATTACGTCGCAGCAGCAGCAGCAGCAGCAGTTGCGTTGGCTGGCTCGCGCAGCTCCATCGCTAACGAACGTCGCCGATTTTTCGCCACCTAGTTTTCGCGCTTTTCTTCAAATTCCATTGCAGGTAAAAAAAAATAACAAGGTGTGTCGTTTGCGACGCGACCAGACAGCAGCAGTTTGTTTCTCGAGGTGTATTACGACGATACGAGCGGCAGCAGCAGGCATCGTTCCCGTCGAATCGTCCGTTACTCGTATAAAAAGTGTGTTGAGACTCGAGCGCTATCTTACCGGTTCTCGATCCGCGCGCGCATACATATGGATATCCATAAGTATATACGTGCGTGCGGTCTGCCGCTGCTCGTTCGGTCGCTTATTCCGACATCGTGAAACCCTCGTTTTGATGCATCGGCCAACTTTTTCTCGCGCATGCACTTTTAGAGCCTTAGGACGAATAATGCCCCAAACGGAAAACTAAGCGCCCGCGAGCTCTCGCGCGCGAATCCTTCAATTATTTTGACCGCGCGTACGACGTTCGAAAGTTCGCGTTCAGCTTTTTTTTCGCTTTTTTTTTCATGCCCCGCAATCTAAACCGCGCGCGACTCTTTGCCATGGGAAGAAATGTGTTTTTACGAAAGAAAGTAGCGAGCGACGACGCGCACCGTAATATCCACACACATTAATGAACATTATATTGCGTAAAGTCAAAAAGGATAATTAAACGTGTTTTGCTCTTGTACATGATGGAGCTCTGCGGCGTTGACATAACTGTGATCAACGGAAGACATTCGCTGTATGTGCGATCGCGTTGCGATATAGACTCGCGCGCGCGCGTGCGATATCCAATCCGCGAGCGAGTTGGGCCAAAGCAAACGGAGCGTGAACGGTCAAACTCGTTTTAAGAGCGCGCAGTATTCAGCCCTCGTGTTCTATTTCTCTTTCTCTTTGGCGTGTTACATGCTGCTCACTTCCTGGGCCGGCGCGAATGAATTGAAAGTTTTCTCGAAATAGCTGCTTCGACGCATTTTGTAACCGCGCGCGCAGCAGCAACTTTATTTTTTCAACTTTTTTTCAATTTTTTCAACAATTGGAATTTTTCATTTTTCGAGACACGGCCGCCGTGCGTCCAAATTCTCGTGGAAAATAAAATTTCTCTCTGCGCCTGTTTTTTTCTTTTCTCATTCTCCCCACTCGCGCGCGCGCTCCAGGCGACTTTCATCGCGGGCGAGGAAAGCAGTCTACCTACATATTGGGCATGCACGGCAGCGCGGGCGCCTGCTACTCTGCGGCGTACACCTGAACAATGCCCCACGTCGCGCCCAATTTCTCGACATTTTCTTCTTTTCATGCGCGATCGACGCAGCAGCAGCAGGAAAATTGCGTTGCCCGAGAATCTGCAGCTCGCCGCGCTCGCCGCGCGATGGCGAGAGGAAAGGCATGATGCAGGTGCTTTCGTAGAAGCGGCAGATTGTCAGGAAACGCTCGACGCGCGAGACCGTGTGTATACTTTATTCGCTTCCTCCGCGTTATAGCCCGTTGCTTCGCGCGCGGTATACAGTTCCACGACCGCGCGAGGTTCACCATGATAAATAAATTGCGCTGCCTGCATCCTCCACGCGAGAACGAAACGAAAACAGCAACGAAGCGCTCCGCAAACCATTTTTCTATAAAACATAAAAAACGCTATCAAAATGCGGTTTTCTGCTCAAATCTCCTTGCTTTCCTGTCTTTATGCTTTTCGAGGCTCTCGCGGCTGCTGCGACGACCACTCGCATCGTTCTTTCTCTCAAAAACGACCCCGGGCGACTCTAAATCGTTTTCCCGTTTTTTATCGTTTTACCACATTTTTCACTCATTTTTCGACTCCAAGCGAAATTTCCCCAGGCTCGCGTGATTCTGCATTGAAAAACAAAAAGAATGAGCCCAAAATGAATCCTTTTCGTTAAATTTTACCGGAGATATGAATTTTTCAAAATTGGGGTCACGTTCCAGGGTTAATCTCGCTCAGCGGAGAATAAATCGCGTTTGCGGATGCGGAGCGGTTGGGATGGATGATCGCTGCCGCGGAATTCGGGCGGGTTGTCAAAAAATCGGGATATTATTTTATGTTAAATTATGTTAACGCGAGAGCGCGGTGGTGGCAACGCCGCGTTGCGAACGCCTCGTAGCAATAATGAGAAACGCGCCGGAAGAGCGTCGCGTATGGAGGTCAAGCGAGTCGCGGGCACCGCACAAACCGGTCAGGCGCGTAAACAGCGTTGCCGCGATTCGGTCCAGCTGATTGAGCCTCGCGCAGCCGCTCCCGAAATCGATGCGCGACTTTTCACCAAAATACGCGCGCGATCACGATCGAGAAAATATCGAGTGAGCGCCGCGCATTTGTGTGTTTTATCCGCGCGGAGAGAAATTACACGTTGAGATCGCGAGTGGATGCGGGACAAGCGCAAGATTTATTGCGAGCCTCGGAATCAAAGTGGGTCTCGATCGAATTTCTCGCCGCAATCGCAACAACATTCCTAGACAGAAATAATAAATGCTCCGCTAATGCGCGCAAGCCGCAGTGATACATATCGGGCTGATTAATCGTTCGATTTACCGCGCTCGGTGCTGCGTGCGAACCGCAGCAGCGAATAAGAAGAAAGACAAGGACGTGATGCGATTTGATGAAAAGTGAGAGGAGAAAAAAATGTTTGGCGCGGTTCGATCGATCGATCGCGCGCGCGAGGGCAACGCGAGGGCGCGTATCGGTAAATCATATTAGTCGCGCACACTGACCTAGGATTCCCGGCCTTGCTCCGATTATTCGCGAGATAAAAGAGTCGTAAGTAGGTCGCGCGGATCGCGCGAGTGATGCATGAGAGATGCAACACGCGGAACTCGACGCATCTCGCGTGTTTAAATTTTCACTCCAATCAATGACTCGGAACCCAAAATTTCGCACGACTCCATATCCCTTTCACCTTCTTCGCTCAATGTTTCTCAATCTCCGGACCAAAATACGATTACGCTCGCTGTCCCATTTCCCCAAAACTCTCGTCTCCCCGCTCCGTTAATTTATAGACATTTCTAGTCGCTGCTACGGACACTCGACCGCCTAATCGACGCTCGTCTCTCTCTCTCTTTCTCTAATACCAGCTGCGTCTCGAACTTTCGACTAAAATTCGAGGCTCGCTCAAACGCTCCTCGTCGCGTGACACGCACCCAGACGAGGCGCACGTAGCAGCTCAGGCGACTGTGTGTGTCCCTCTCCTTACCTTTTTTTTTTGATTCTCTGCTGTTGCTCGCAAACCCACCGTGTCTCTATGAGCTCGAGACATGTGCTCACGTGTGTTCTCGTTTTTTTGGCCGGGGAACGATAAAAACCATTTTTCGATGACCTCCTAATACCGAATCAACTTTTCGTATCTCGCGAAACCGTACATTTCGCTTCCACGTATATGCCAGCGAGGACAAAAAGAATATGACGGTGCAACATCTTCCGGAAGATCCCGATCCGCGCTCGCGTCCTTGCATTGTAAAGAGCGCGCCGCGACGTCCGCGTCCTTGGAGTATATTCGCGGTCCGAAGGTCACGCGATCAAACCTCTAAAGTTTCTCCGACTTGAAAATAGAAAAAAAAAATCAATTTTTAGATTTTTGCTGTATCGATGCGAAATCGCATATTGAAAAACGAGGATCGCCGTGCGAATCGAACGCGAGCATCTAAAAGTATTCGTTGCGACGGAATTTCTGTTTCTCTCTCCCCCTGAAAACGCTTTCGGGCGAGCCCGTACCTACTTTTGCGGCGAGCACGTTTCAGGAAAACAAGCGACATCGTGCGCGCTGCCAATTTAGCCTTTCACCGCGCGCAATATCCTTAATGTATTCGGCATTCGCGATATCCTCGGCGGAAGAAATTACACTATCGCGAAAATAACGATTTTTCTCCGCGGACTTTTCGAACATTTCGAGCCCGCCGGCATCCCATAAAGGGTCGCGTCCAAAATGTATCGCGTACGAAAATGTTATCGCACGTTCGTTTTGCAATTTAGTTTTTTTCCGAGCCCAAACGAGTTTCCACGATTCTCGGAGCTCTCCGCGACTTTCATTGCTGCTCGGGTAAAATTCATCGGACAAAGCCCGCGGAACAAACCCGCGCGCGACGTCATCGAGCGCCGTGCGAATCGACCGACGATCTTTCAATTCAATTATTTTTCATGCGCGATTGAACGTTTACAATGGAAATACCGGTTTTCTCATCTTAGCGATGATTGAGGCAGATTGCAGGACAAAGTTGAGAAAAAACAAAAAATGATGCGTCTGGAAAAGTGGAGGAAGCGATGACTCTGCTCCGCGTGCGCTCATCGAGACGCGCCGATGCATTCGCGAACAGATTCATACGAAAAACGGGTTTTCCCTGCGGAGACTTTGGTAGATTCTTCTTTTGCTCCGGCCAAAAGTTTAACCCCGCGAAGGGATGCTTTTTTGTTCCTTAAATGCCGAGACGCGACAGTCGCACAATTTTTTCGCACATTCTGGCAAAATTTCGTCTTCGACCTAAACGCGTTTCCCCCTTTTTGGCATCCGCCCACATTTTACTGCAACCTTTTTTTTTTCCCAACCGGCGGAAACACGTTTTTTCTCGACAGATAAAACGCGAAATCGAAAATCGCTTTCCGAAATAATCCTCGTTAAGGCTTTTGGCTTCGACTCGATTTATTAATACGTCGATCGCTCCCGCGGAGTTGTCGCGAGGCTTTTTCGCGAGTCATGGCACGGAATCGGGCGCGCGGTGGTGCTTTTTTTCGTTTCCTCGTATTGGGAAATAGAGACTTGGAATAAAACGATATAAGAAGCTCGCGAGGTCATATCGCACACACAGCACTGGCTTTCTCCGCTCCTCTCTCTTTCTGCCGCCCCCCGGCGTCCCCCGCGCCCGGTCGATGTGTCGCTCCAAGGATTTCGGTATAAGCGCCGCCACCGCCGCCGCCGCCGCGGACACGAGAGTGAGACGAATCTTACGAAATCGCGCGCGCGGTGGTGATCTCCCGCCCCCGCGCGGCGCTCACTGCGCTGTACTTTCGCGACCGCGGACGCGGATAAAAATTTTATTGCATCACGAGCCTTCCATCGCGCCATTGTACGAATTCTTATGTAACACACACCGCGCGAGTTTCCTTCGCCGCCGCGCGGTAATTACGCAATAATCTCAAAAGCCTTTTTTTTTTTTCGTCGCGGTTCGTTCTGGTCCTCGATTTTCCACAATTGTGATTCCACGCGCTCGAGAAAATGAAACTTGCGTCAGCATCGGACGCGATCGATGAAATAATTGTTTTTTCATACGCCAACGAGTAATGAGACGAAAAATATTAAATTTTTGTTGCCTGCTTTGTTTTTGCGTTGACGCAGAAGCTGCTGACACGACGAGGATGAGATCCTGCTGGGAGAAGCGCAACAGGGTTATCGGACTTGAGAAAAGTGTGGGGCCGACGAGTCGGGATAATAATTGTCAGCACGGGAGCACCAGATACCAAAGTGTCGCAACGTCGTTGGTGAGAATCTCCGGCGTGGCCGGAAATGACAATGACGAGCGTCGCTGTCGCCCCGGGTAGTCTCGGTGCGCCACCGGCGATGCTCACACCGACCAAGAACCGCTATCATCTTCAGCCCTCCCTCGAACAGCACAATTCGTCATCCTCACCCTCGCCCATCAAGGTAATACGAACACAATGCTTTTCCCCCCAATTGTTTGTTGTAATAATTGAATAAATGTTGGTTCGCGACGCGCGCACGTACCTCCGCATTGTCATCATCAGGTTTAACCAGTTTTGCATCAAGAGCCTGTTGAATGCTGAAACCGAAACGATTCGCCAAGGACGAGAGAGTTTAGAGTTACTCTCTCGCGACGCATCCGCCTCGACTTTTGTTCGCCATGCTTGCACGGAAAAACAAAATTTTAATGCAAACGATCGACTAAATTTTGTTTTTTTTTATAATCCCAAAAATTTTATTTTTTAAATTTTAACGAAAATTTAAAAGTCGAGTTTCTCTCAATATCCCGCGGAAGCTTGAGAAAATATGGCAACGAGATTGGAAATGACGTGTAATGAGAATAATCGCACGCGGGTGATTATATTAATTAACGAAACCGGGAATCGACTTTCCCCCGCTGCGCGCACGACCAAGGCCCGCGCGCGAGGAAAAAGATGACCTCGCCGCGATTATCTCCTTCGGGTCTACCGCTGCTCCGCTGCGGCAGCATATCGCGTGTCTCTATTTGCATATATGTGCGCGCCAGCGAGACTGAATAAAGAGTATTTGAGAATTTTTCTATCGGCTCGCGATCGCATCTCGAATTTTCGCAACCACGCGGGCTAGTCGTACGCCTGAAAGCTCGCCGCAACCGGAAATGCCCTCGTCGATTCTTCTTTCCTTTTCAAACTCCTCGCAACACACTTTCAAATATCCAGCATTCGCTGCAACGTATCCCGCCCGCAAATCTTTCAGCAACAAGTTGCGAAACCCTCCTCGCGCGCACGCACTAGAAATGAAATTTTGTTAAAAATCCTCGGTAAACTTAATATTTTTCGATATTTTCAAAATTTTCGTTATTTTGGCAGCATTTTTGGTTCGTAACGAAATTGTCAGCAAAATTCGTGATTGGAACGACGAAAATTTGCTTCCAAAGAGACTTTCCAAAATATTTCTTGCTGCAACGCATCGAACAAAATTTTCTTAGCAGTGCGTTATAAAAAAAACGTTTTGCTTTTTCCTCTGTCCTCTGCGCTCCTCTTCTCGCGTTATTCGTGTTGCACGCGGAGAAAGCCGAGTACACGTTGATTCGATTTCTTCCTCTCCGCACATGTTTTTTCTTTCAAAGACTCGCAACTGCATGCTATCGCGTTCGCACCTGCCGCGTGTTATTTAAACACGCCCGATCAAAACGCACACGCTCAGGTGTACAACGCGGAGCGCCTTCGTCCATCGCATTTTCGTCACGAAATTGATGAAATAATTCAAAGAAACGTTGTGTATATCGCGCCGAGCCGCGTTATAGATGCAAATCGCTTTCCAGACATTTTTTCATTCGAGAAATTTCTAAAACGTTACGTGCGAGGCTCAAGTGCGTGTTGTAACGCGTCGCGCGGCTGCCGCGATCGAATAAAATATCCATCGTCACGCGTATAAACGCGAGGAGAGAAAAAAAAACAAAAAGATTTCCCGTTTGTCCGGTTTTTCGCGATTGTGCGACGAACGCGCTGAGCGATTTATTAACGCGTTCGCGACTCTCGATTTGCTTGCAGAATTATGATACTCTGAGCAAGGGTAAAAAATCGTGGAGCGTGCGGTTGGGTCTGTCTCGTCAGAGTCATCAAGGTGCGGATGACTCGTCGGGAGCGGCAAAGGGATGGGGCACGATAAGCGGCGGTAGCGCATTGTCGCGGCAAATGTTGTACGGGGATCCTTGGCTCTACGGTACGGTCAGGTCTTCCCGAGGTTATTTGAACCCTCCACCGCAACCGCCCCCGCCACCACCACCGGGCGCTCCGATACTCGTCGTATGCTCCTGTCCGGAGTTTCTCTCCGGGACGACGCGAAAGCTTGGAAACTGCCGGAAATGCGGTGGCCATCGTCTCGCTGGTGTACCACTCGGCGGTACGTGTCGGATGGCAACAGCTTCTTCCAGGAGCCGCCCGAGCCTCGCCGGTAAGCATCTCTCCATTTTCCTATATGTCTGGGGCACCGCAAAATTCAAAAATTTTGTTGAAATTGCTGCAAGAATTTTGCGGCATTTTGAAATTCTCAAAAAAAAAGTGTAAAAAATTGTGCGAGTTGAATTTTATGATTATTCGAATTTTTTCCTTTATTTTCTTTCAACTTTCTGGAAAAGTTGTCGAAATTATTTTTCAACAAAGTAAAAAATCGATAAATGAGTGAAAATTTTATTAAAAACGCTGCAAATTGTTTTCTTGTAAAATCTTGAGGAAGCAAATTGCAACGTTTTTTTTTAAATTAAATTTGAAACGATTTTCTCGAAGGAATGCTGAGGACGTCGGTAGACGATCCGTACGACGTGATGCGGCGCAGTCGTCTCGTGGAGCCAAGATCTCGCGCCCGGAGTATTTCTCCCCATCGACCCGCGAATCCACGAGACTCGCGGAGTCAGAGCGTGGCGCGAAGCAACAAAGATCGTATAAAAGGCGGATCAACGGAAGTTGCAGTTTCGAGGACCGAATGGTTCGACAACGAGCCGAGATTGCCGCTGCTGGTGGAACAGCCGGAGGCGAGACGCACCATCGGCGGCAGGGTCATCAGGGTTGTAAATAAAAAAGGTCGAAAGTGGCATCAGCAGGAGCAGCAGCAGCAGGCGAACGTCCCGATCGGTCGTCAGCAGGAAAACAATGCACGGCGCAACAAGCCCGACGACCAAGACTGGAAAGACGTTCAAACGTTGAACAACAATAACAACAGCAGCAGCAACAAAAACAACAACGAGGACGAGGACGACGGGGAGAGCGACAGTAGAAACAACAACGGCAACGATAACAGCAGCAGCAACAACGATTGCGTCGTGTCCGATTCTCGAAAGAGTATTTTGGAGTGCGACGTCAATCCTTATTTGCTCGTGAAGAAACAAACGTTGGACGAGGACGATCTGAGCGACGATCTCTCGGACAATGCTCTCGAGCTCGACGAGGAAAAAGTCTCTTGCTCATCGCGAAGTTTGTTCGATCCGTCGAAAGTAAAATCGATCGAACGATTGGCCAACGGAATAAGCGCGGTCGCGGCGATCGGAGGCCAGAGGATACGGGTTTTCAACGAACCTCGCGAAATATCGGACGAAGAAACGAACGAACCGGAACAGCTGCAGCAGCAGCAGCCGCAGAGCGTCACGAGAATTCCCATCCCGAAAATTTCACCAAAAAGGCCGCCCCGACGAGCCAAAGAATCGCGAACGACACTCAAAAGTATACTCAAGCGAGGCAAAGCCGATGGCAAGAGAAAAAATGTTTTGTTCAATGTCAACAACGTGATTTTTGCTCCGGAGAAAGCACCACCGAGCGCGATTGTCGCGACTAATCCAAGAAGCAACGCTCGCGTTCCCAGCATTTCTTGCGCGGAACATCATTCCTGCTTCGTAGCGCCGCCCGTCAAGCCTGATCATCAACCGGAAAGGCCGAAATTCATAACGATACCAAACATCCGTGATCCTCCCAACAGAACGAGGCGTTTGCAAGAGCCTCGTGCTGCGCCGCAAGTGAAAATAATTGCGGAAACGGAGCGTACGAAAATCGAAGAATCTGTGATTGCGAAAAGACCCCGAGTCCCCGTTAGAAATAATTCGAGCAGAAAAGACGAGAGTTCGCTGCTCAATGACAAGTCGAGTGACGAGCTACCTCCGGGTCCTTCCAACGAGGAAATAACTTCACCACCACCGAGAAACGTCGTTGATGAAAAAAATCAGCCGGAGAAGGAAAACTCGCTACCGGAGCCTATTCGAGCGGAAGACGAGACTGAATTTGAGATCGAGATCGAGGAGCTCGCTGATCAAGAGTCTCCCAGCATCCCGAACGAAGATGAACAACTTATTCTAAAATCCGGAGGTAAGCTCGAATCTTTATCTTTATTTTTCCGCGTGAAAACTTGAAATTTACGAGCAATGAAACGAATGGACACGGGGAGCCCAAACTCGTTGTTCAGCAAAAGTCCTTGCTCGTGAGAGTGGAAAAAATCTCTTCTTTTTTGTTCCCTATCCAAATAAATATTCTCATGGATTGTGGGTCGCGCCTGGTATATTATAATCCCGGTTTAACGTTGAATCGCGCGCGAGAAAATAAAAAGGTGGGGTTAAGTGTGTGCGGAGCGCGCGGGGCGAGGAAAAAATGAGAAAAAGGAGAGAAAGGTTGTAGCAGCGCGGATCCTGACGACCGTGAGCCGTGTCCTCCGGCCAATAAATGCGTTTGCTCCGAGAGCCTGCTACGGGGACGCACGCGTATAAAAGACATTGCGACTAAAAAAAGCTCGATTCCTATATTTAACGCTTGCAGCAATACGCGCGACGATTGTTGTCCGGTTTACCGGTCCGGTTCGCGGCAGTAGATAAGCCCAGGGACGCTCGCCCGCGTACACCACGACTTATTCGACTCTTTGCTTTTGTCTACCGCGTGTTTTTAGTTTTCAAGGGCTCAATCGAGTCCCAACTGTTGGATAAGCGAGAGAGAGACGATGACAAATCTCGTGGGCGTGCGGACTCGGCCTCGCGCGACTATCTCTTCGCGAGCATGCAGTCTTTGTGCCCGCAGCACTGCTGTATCGCGCTCGTTGTTGGTCGTCTTGTTCTATGAGGTCCACGACCTTATAATGACTCTAAAGTTTGCAACGCTGAAGAAAAAACAGAATTTCGTTGGATTTCAACGATGCAAACTTTAAAATGATAAATCGGAGATTATTTTCCAAAATTTGAATGATTCCGAAAGGGCGAAAGTGGAAAAACTGTGCTGGGTCGAATATCGTAGATTATTTTACCGTGCCCCCGAGTTTTTCCTCGTTGTACACACGCCTCGATAAATTCCACGACGTTAAGGCGACAGAGTCCCATGCAGTGATGCGATGTGTACAATAATATAACGTATACGAGCGAGAGCTGGCGCACTTTCACCGCAGCATGCGTCTCGATTCTCCCCCCGTACACGTCCATGATGATTATACAAATCCCCGCGCGTACACCACCAATTTTCTTTCAACAAAACTCGCTCCACTTTTTCAACATTTTAAAACTTTTCCATTTATATTTTTCGACAAAACGTATAGACGACAACAACGGACGAAGAGGATGTTTGTCGAGGAGCCAGAGCGATCGTACGAGCATAAGGCCCGAAACAACGGCCGCGAGCGTCAATTATTTGGACACGATGCGTTTGAGCCTTCGACGAAGAGCCAGGGACGAGAATGACAACAAGTCCGAAGCGATACCGGAAGTGGCGGTGGTGCTGGAGAAGGAGGAGGCGGAGGAGGATCGAGATTTGTGTCGATCGCGGTCACCGGAAGAGTCGGCGAAAAACGAGGACGAACGAGCGAGTTTATTGCAGAGATTGGGCGAAGGGACGAGTCGACGAACGGACGAGCATTTCCGGCGAATGAGACCGACCAGCTGGTCGCCGCCTCCGGGAAAAGTCAAGCATCGCCTCGAAGCTTCATCGAGGCGACAGGACGACGAGCAGGTTGCCTCGTCGGAATGCCGTTTGGATAATTGGCGAGATATCGGATCGAGCAGGAAAAATCCCCGTTGGAGAAACAGTTGTTCGTCGGAGAGTTGCCCGAGGATCGTCGAAGTAACGACGAATTCGTCGAGGCCCGAAAGGAACGTGTGCAAAATAACGGTCAGCCCGAGAGCTTCGCCGTTGATTCATCGATTGAGAATCAATGGAAACGAAGCAGCGGCGGTGGCGACGGCGGCAACGTCGGGAGGAGCAACTCCTCGAGGGACCTCGATCATGATCAACGGCGATCAAAATCCAATCACCGAGTCAAGAAACAACAACAACAACGGCACTAGCAGCAGCGACAACAAAGTTACAATCAGCGTGGGCGGAGAAGACAGCGTTTGCAATCCAACGGTAATATCGGTAAATTCCTCGGATCCGCCAAAGATAAAAACTTCTCCGGAGAACCGAACCCTCGTGATCCTCGACAATTATCGATCCAACATTGTTCTCGAGTCGACGACGACAACGACGGCGAAAGATTCGTCCTCGGAGAATTTCCGACTGGGCGATCCTCGGAAGCGAGAAGATCCTGCGCCGGAAACGAGCACCGAGCGCAAGCGGGAGAAGAGCGGAAGCGGCGGCGAGGACGAGCCAAGCGGCGGATGGTCGAAACTCTCCAAAGAATCCGTCATTTCCAAGCTTCTCGAGGATTCCCTTAGGAAAGCCCGAGAAAACGGAGAAATCCTGGATGTCAGCAGCGGCGAAGCAATCTTAAGGATACTCAAGCAGAGCTTGCTCAAGAGCAAAGATTACGAGAGTTCCGAATCGACCATCGAACCCGAAGCTTCGTATTCCCGATCCCCGAGTCTAAACTCCGACACCGACTTTGTTTCTACAAATTTGTTTCTCGAGGAAAATCCTTACGAGGTCATCAAAGAACCAATTTACGAAGAAATTCCCGACGAACCACCACCGTTGCCGCTCTCTCCACCGCCGCCCGCCACCTCCTCCACCTCTGCCACCACCGCCACCGACGATTACATCAAGGACACGATTTATTTCGCTCAACGTTACAAGGAAGCTTATTACAAAAAGGTCAACGCTGGCCAATTCCTTCGTTCCTACCTCTCGGACGATGTATTCAAAGATTCCAATGATTTCAAAAACGACGACGACGCCGCCTCCACCGCCACCGCCATCAACCTCGACGATACCTCGTATCTCTCCAAAAGTCCCGAAGAATTTTCCAAAACCATTCCATCCACTGGCAACGATCCCAACATCACCAGTAAATTCAAACTCCTCAATTTTCTCGTCGACTCGAAAGACGCCTCCGTCGCCATTGAGGACGACGAGACCGAGGAGGAAGAGGACGACGACGACGACGAGGAGGATGAAGACGAGGATGAGGACGACACGGAGGGCGATCTCGAAGCTCTCTACGAACAAAAAGAAACGAGCATGGGAGATTTGAGCTCAAAAAGCTCACAGATTTCAAACGTCTCCGACAGCAGCAGCGAAGATTGCAACATCATTCTCACCAGTTCGTCCGAAACCCTCAAAGTATACAATTTCATTATTCGCAATTTAAAGTAAAATTTTTTCGAAATTTTGTTTATTATTTGAAAAATGCAAATTTACAATTTTGGAAAATTAATTGAGAGACTTTGATTTGACAGAGTCGTACGGTCGATATCGAACGAACCGACAGCGGCGTTGGATCGGAGAGTAGTCAAGCGAGCAGCGGTCGAGGCATTTCCAGGCGCTGGAGAACCGGAAACGTATCCTCGGGACCGACGAGTCTACTTTGCGAGATACCACAGGTGGTCGTTTCGGGCGATAGCAAACTCTGCGAGGATTGCGAGCAACGTTTGGAGCCTCTCATAACCGACAGGTATTTCTCATTTTCATTCGTGTCGATCGAGAAAGTATGGTAATTCGAGACATGGTCCAAATACGTATGGCGTATTTTATTTATTTTTTTCCTCATCGTTAATTCGTGGCTCGCCAGCCAAAAGAAAACGAAGCGCGACGCACTTTCGCTCTTTTCCTCGCGCGCGCGGTGCCAAACGCGCTATCGATATTGTGCAGTGGCGACGACGGGGGGAGAAAGTTTTTCGCGACATCGTGCCCCGAATTAATTCCATCTCTTTATACTCGATGTTTTTATATTTATTGTCCATTTGTTTGAATATATTTTCAGCGGAGTGGTTTACGCGCCATTCGTTTGTCGAAAGTGTTCGAAAAAACGAGCCGAGCGAAAAGAAATAATAACGGAGATTGTCGAGACCGAGCAAAAGTACGGTAGAGATTTACAAATTATTCTCGAAGAGTTTCATCGTCCGATGTTGCGAGCCGGACTATTGACGCAGGAACAACTCGCGGCCATATTCCTCAATGTCGAGGAACTCCACGAGCACAATCTCCTTCTGGCCGAGAAGCTCAAAGAGGCCGTGGAATTTAGTCAGGTACGAGGTTTTTTTTCTCTTTTTTTTGTTCATAATCTGAAGATTAAGCGAAATGAAATGATCACGTTGACGAAAGCAGGTCTCGGGCGACGAGGATCTCGTGACTGTGGACGTTGGAAAAATATTTCTCGAATCTGAGAGAATGCTCCACGCGTTTGAGAGCTATTGCACGAGACAGGGCGGAGCGAGCCTCCTGCTGCAAAATCTGGAAAAGGAGAAAGAGTTGTTGAGAATATTTTTAAAAGTTTCGCAAATGGAAAACACGGTACTCAGACGAATGAATTTAAATTCTTTCCTGATGGTACCGGTCCAGAGGGTGACGAAATATCCGCTGCTTCTCGCACGTTTACTCAAAGCAACACCAGCCGTTAGGATCGACGTTCACGAAGCGAGAAAGAGACTCGAGCAGGCTCGAGCCAACATCGAGTTGCATCTCGAGCACATGAATGCCGTGAGTCCACACTCTTTTTCCTTCTGGCCCGACGTTTATAAAAAAATACGAATTTACGCAAATAATACGCAGATTTTAAGATTTATTACTATAATTTTTTGTTTTTTTTATAAATAGAGTACCATTGTAGAAAATTTGGTATTAAATATGGGAAATATCGATTGACTGGTTTAAATTTTATGATTTTTTGAATTTTTCGAAAAATTGTCGAAATTTTTGCAAATTTCGTAAAATATTATTTTTCCTCTAATGAAGACGCAATTATAATGCACGCAGGAAGCCAAAGACGTGACGTCAACGAAGCTCTGGCGTCGAATTTCGATAATCCAAAACGGCAGGAGGTCGAACGGCGAGCAGGACATGGTAAACATAAAATTGCGAAAGGTGAGAATGGGAGACGTCGAAATAACGGAAATTTAACAGACGATATAATAATTGGTTGGCATTTATCGAAATCAGATGGCGGTCGAGATTTTGGAGTGGGCTCACGAGGAAGCGAGATTCGTCCTCGAAGGACGTCTTCTCGTGGCTCAACCGACCGACAATAATTGGAGACGCGGAAGAACCGTTAAACTCGCACCCGTCACTGCGATGCTCGTCACCAACGGAAAGGTAAATTTTAAAACTTTTTTTTCCCTCCTCCTGGCTCTGCGCCGCTCGCTCTCTCTCTCATTGCCCACGTTACTCGCTCGCAGCCGAGGACCGAATTTTCGGATTCAAACGCAGACTTGCTTTTCCCGAGGCAAATCGGCATAAAGGAAGCGACGCTCCTTCTGGTCAAAGAGAAAATCGGTCGATACTCTCTGTTGCGCGTAAGTTTGCATTTCCATTCAATTAAAAAAGAAACATTAATGGTGGTGGCCACTCGTAATAATACGGTCGATCGACATTTCCAGGAGCCATTGTACTTGGACAAGTGCATAGTGTGCTGTGAGACCGATCTCGAGGATTACTTTGAAATTCAAGAGCTTTCCTCCAAAGAGACCTTTATCTTCAAAGTAAATTATTTTCACATCCTTTGACTCCTTAAAATCGACAGCAGCGTGACTCACGATTGTTTTTTCTCTTTCGTTTGACTCTAGGCGGAGGATGGAGCGAGGACCAAGAGATGGTGCAGGACTCTGCAGGCTCATGCGCAATCTCTCGGAGCATGGCGACGTCGTCGGGGAGCACTTCCAAATATAATGATATGCGGCGTTGCGAGAAGTTGAAATGGACGAAAGTGTAGAGAAAATCGGGGGAAGGGGGGGGGCGCACAGGGTCGTTGTCGAATTCGACATTCTTATAACCAAATAACATGTTTTTTTTTCCCCTCAAGCCATTAGCGGTTGAAAGCACGAAACGGGGACGAATGATGACGAAAAAAATAATTCCTCGAGGAGTTTACGACTGCTCAGCGTACGCGATTATAGTGCGTCGCAGAAACTTGTCGTTTCCTACGTAGCTGTAAAGAAAAAAAATGAATTAACCGTACGCGAGACCGGCGTTAATTTACATTAATCTAGTAATTATTCCATTTTCTCGCATTTCGAATTAATGCGGGATTCCTCCAATAGTACGTCCTATCAATATGCGTATATATACATAAAGGAACATGATAATAAACAAAAAGTTTTACGCAATTGCATAACGCCTTACAAGTTTTTGAACGAAACAAAAACGACGCTTTATTCGACAAATTAGTCGTTTCGCTGAAAATACAAACGATTAAGCCTCTTACTACTACGTCAACAATTATTCGAGCCTCGAGAAAGGCCACTGTAAATATTTTTTGCTGCTGTTGTTGTTGCTGTTGTTTGGGTGCGGAAAAGAAAAATGTCGCGGTAACGCGAAGCTGTGGCGATATATTTACAAATAGATTTTGGTCGTGACCGTCAAGGCTCGATCGTACGGCATTCGCTCGGTTCGATTTCCTCCTCGTCCGTCGCACAATCATCGTCGACGTCGATTTCCTCCACCTCGTCAATCTCCACGTTTCGAAGATACTTGTGGCTTATTATTTTCTTCGATGCTCGATATTCGTAATTACGAATTTCCGGGTGTTTTTCCAGCAGATATTTGTAAGCCGAACACAAACGGTGAACGTCCTCGACCGACAATTCGTAGGATCGCGCTTGTGGATCAATGTCCGAAATTTTGCACATTACCAGGGACAATTCTTCTCGACATTCCGGTGGAAAGAGCGTTCTGAAAAGCGAGCAAAACAGCGAAATTAGAAGGTGCGAGCGCGAATGAGAAAAAGAAGGGCCGAGGGCGCGCAGAGCGAACGATACTCACGCGATGCCTTTGCAGCAAAATTTGCGACGAAAGCTGAAAACATGACGAGTCACCTTCTCAAAGAATGCGAATTCGTGAGTAGTACGAGGCGTGACGAGAGGTACGAACGAAACAACTCCCACGTCGACTTTGGGTTTGGGTACAAAAGCATTTCCGGGTATGAGAAATTTTAATTTGGGCTCTGTCCAAGCTTGAGCCATAACGGAGAGTCTGCAGCGTTGACAATGACGAGGAGGGGCTACCAATCGTTCGGCGACTTCTTTTTGGAAAGTGAGAATGGCGCGCGTTCTACCGAACGACCAGAGACCCTGCTGTTCGGATATAGCGCGTAGCCAGACGATTATCAAGTGGGTGGAGATGCTGAATGGTAAATTGCCAATTACGCTGATGTTGGGACACCGCGCCGGCCACTTTGCCTTTTCCTTCTCCTCAATCATTTTGTCGAAATTGGCGCGTAATATATCGTCGTAAATGATGTCCATATGTCCGCCGGCGTTGGAGAAAGCTTCCCCGAGCATTTGTAAAGTCGGAGCGAATCTTTTGTCCTTTTCGACGAGTATGAGCCTGCTGGGCATTTTTCTCATGATGGAACGCGTCAAGCCGCCCGGTCCTGGCCCCACCTCTATTACCGTGGAGTTTCTCAAGTTACCCGCCTGTTTTATTATTTTCATACATAAATTTTCATCCATAAGGAAATTCTGCGACAGTTGCTTCCTCGCGTTTATTTTGTACAGCTTGACGAGGTCTCTTATGGTCGGAAGAGGCGGCAGTCGCAGAGGTCTGGCCGCTGCCATCGCCGCCGTTGCCATTCTCCAAATTCCCGACTTATTCCGCGTCCGATATTTTTTCCGGCTCGTCAAAATCGTCCAGAAACCTTTCCTGCCTCACGGCGTATATGGTATAGGCGTAAATGGACAAAGCAAATGCGCTCAGACAACAGCCCACTATACGATTTTTGGAACGCACGTCTTTCAAACGATTGACTCGTTCTAAATTGGCGACTTCGACTTGTCGCATGTAATGAAGATCCGATACCGTAAGCTTTAGAGCGTCTTTGCTCAAATTCACTTTTGGCATACGTTCCTCCGCCATAACGCGTGACCCACTGCCGCCTGTGCATCAGAAACAACATTCTTATTTTTTTACGCATTTCAAAATCAAAACACTCGGAATTTCATGTCAAATTTCGTGCGTAAACTCTCGTCAATTTTCGTCAACGATTCGTTCACATAAATTTCGCCGTCTTTGAGGTTAAGCCACCAAAGACGATTGAAAGTAATGGAAAAAAAAATGTATGTACGTAATGATTTAGTAAAGAAATGTTGTAGACTCGAGATGATTATTGATTGCAACGTATCTAATGGGATGAGTATTTATACCGATAATAATATCGCCTCGTGCGAGTTTCAATTCGAGAGATATCCGACTTGGCGGCTGCCACCAATGATTGCACTTTTTACTGGAGTTTCAGCCGATGATTTTCAACGACACGCGGCCATATTGGATCGACCCACACCGCGTTACACTGCGCATGCGCCTGCGAGGGATACGTTCGTTGGTTCGGATCTTGTACGTGCATGCTCTCTGGTGCAACAGACCCGAACCATTTTAGTATTATTGTTTTTTCGTCCTTGCAAATCTGTTCGTCGTTGTCACCGGTTCACGTGTGTCGCGAGAAGCTGAAAACATTTCAGTCTCGTTGTTCCAGCGGAAGTACGCGCGCGTCTCGTAGTCTCGTCTCGTTCGAGTGAGTATGAAAACCCGCATTCGCAGTTTCCCCACCATAAATGCTCATCGCGATTACATAAACTTTGAAAATGTAAACAAAACTATAGCGAATCGTGCGCGTGGAAAGAGTATATTCTCATGCAGTTGAGAAATCCGTGAGAACCGCGGTACGAAATCGGAAAATATGACTTGTCGCGAAAGTGTATCATTCTTCGTTTCTGGTATAGCGAGAAGAAAGCGGAGGTTGTGGGCGGGGCCGGGGAGATTGTACTTTGTTTCCACATTTGAATTTCGTTCCGACATCTCGGAAATAAGGCGGGGAAACCCATATACCCATTCGCACGAGTTAGTACGATGTAATTATTGACAAACGTTTCGATTTTCGTGTACTCTCGCGTGAATAGTGAAAAATTGAGTTTCGTGAGCTTTTTCAATTGATAATAATAACAACGATAATTGAAGCCGGCAAAATGGCGAGCATGTCCCGCGGCCGCCACCGCGCCGGCGCGGCGTTTCGCGGTTTTTTCGCCGACGAATTGGCGACCTTGTAAGAATCAAGGTCGGACATGTTTACAGATGAGAAAGCGATGGATCTTTTCGACGAAGATTTGTTTCCTGCCAGCGACGAGGACGACCGAGTCGGAGATGTAAATAGTTTGACCACCGGGAGCGCGAGTAATCCCGTAAAGGAGCATTTGCTCAGGCAGCTGGACGACACTACCGAGAGAGTCGAAAAAGCGCGAGGGAACGTCGATCGTGTGAGGGCCGTCACGGAGCAAATACGCAAGAAACTAGAGCTCCGTGAAACTCGCGGCGTGAGCAGCGAATCCGAAACGGAAGAGAACGAAGTATTTTCCCATTTTTCCACTTTTTTTCTTAATCATTTCTTTTCCCTCGAATAAAAATCCAAGAAAATTTATTCTCCCGCGTTTCAGCTGTATCAAGTTACGGGAGATCCGGTGATTCCGAAAAAACGCACGCGAAAACAGAAAGCAGGATCCGAGTCGCTGAGGATCGACAACATTTGGCAGCGGGTCATTGACGACAAATGGATCATCGGTATTTGCCTGGATAACACATCGAGCCGGTGAGCTTTTCTAATGTAAAACATATATTTATATTTCAAAGAATGATTTCATACATTTACATATTTACAAGTGAATAACGCGTAAACCACGCGCCGTATCCGTCCTCGCATTTTTCTTTTATTATTCTTTTTAGAAACAACCGCAGAGGCGGATATCGCGATACTCATTTGTTGTTTCTTCTAATTGTCAAACATTCTCAAACTCTTTTTTTCTTAAATTCTCAAATAGAAGATTAGAGGCTATGAAAAGAAAAAGGAACAAACTGACTCGTTAGTCGAGACTTTGTCGGGAGCAACAACATGACGCGGCGTACGATTATCTCTAATTCGTAGCGCACTCATCGGGGGGAAAAAATCCTTTTGCCCGATTCGTTATAGTCTAATTGTCATTCGTATACCCTAACGATAGGAATGATAATAGTTTTTAAAATCTATTCTCATTGAGAAACACGTTGTAGACCGATACTTGGGATTTTAGTTGTTGGGTTTGAAAAACGAGCGTTTCGTATTGTCGTCATCGTCGTCGTCGTCGTCGTAGAGATTTCTCAATTCGTAGTCTCTGAGCAACGGATAAACGCGGTGAAAATGTTGTTTTCCTCGCGAGTCTCTCTCTCTCGTTGTCCAAACCGCTTAGGCCGCGCGAAACATATTGTTTATATTATTTCAACGTCCGAGACGAATAGGAATTGAGATTGTGTACAACAAATGTATTCGTTGTTTGTCCGAGTTTTCTCTTTGAAAAGCGAGAATATATTACAACGATTGCCGATGGCTCCGCGATGATGATTTATTTCCTACAAACGAGCGGGGTCACGTCGTCGCTCCCGATCGCCAAATAATCGTCGGGCGAATATCCAAACAGAACAAAGTCGTATCTGCAAAAAGAAATCAAGGTGAGAGATTCTTTTATCATTGTTCGTCGTGGAAAATCTGTGGAGAGCGGACAAACCTGAACATTTCGTAAAGATCAGCAATTTGACTTTTGGTTAGTTGAGCGAAATAATTTTTAATTACGTCCTTGGTCTGAACGCCGCGCGTCGGATTCTTCCATTCCGGCTTGATAATATGTCCCACGTGAGCTTGTTTTATCAGATAGTTCTGATCGTCCTGCGCACACGGGCAGAGAGTAAAGAGCCGGTGATTACAGATTGAGCGGGCGATTATTCGGGAGAAACGAGGGCGAGGACGACACTATACTCACGTGAAGGGTTTCGAACTTGGCGATAACGTCGAATCGGACCTGACAGGGCGTACAAAAATTAACGACCGGTGTCCAGTGCATATCGAGCTCGTAGCCGGCTCGCCATTCGCACAAAAGCCATCTGACGAATTCCTCAAAGTGTGGATATCTCGGGCCCTGCCGTATCCCTTTCCTAGGGTCCTGCGATCATCGAACCATTGAGAATTAGTCGCGGCGGAGGTGATGGGCGACCGATGGAGGAGAAATTTTCATGGAATTACCTTTCGCCTGTATTGGGAGACGATGTGCGTACCGAGTTTGCTGTGAAAGGTGTGAGGCAAACTTTGTTCGAGCTTGTCGCGATAAGCGCTGAGCAAACGCTCAAAGGGATGCCTCACAATGAGGAAACTGATACTGTCGTTCAAGTATCTCGCGAGCTCGTCGGCGCTCGGTCTGGGATACCGTTGTCTCGCCAACGAGACCGGCACCGCTTTCGATGCTTTTAAAAACTGCGGGCTATACCTATCCTCGATATTGACAATCAACAAAACAATTATTATCGCACACGAGAGAATGGGGAACCTCGCGAAGTCAAGGACGATCGCGTTCTTACCCAGCGAGCAAGTTGAAATTATACATCCAGGAAGTTGAAGCGGCTTTGAACACGTTGCACCATATCAAATGATATTCTCGATTCACGAGAAACTCCCAGGCGTTTGGTCGATGAAGCGAATCGTTGCCGGAACGATCGAGACCCTCCTGAGAACACTTTTCCCCGAGATATCTGCGCCTCGTTGCCAGACGTATTTCCGTCTCGGCAGCCGTAGTCTGTTCCATCAATTTTTCCTCCGGCGTCAGTCCTGGCTCTTCCTGAAAAATCATTCAATCGTCATGCATCACAGGCTCTAGTTGCTGATCCGACTTTACGCGCTATATAGCATCGATAACCGTCCTGCTCCGGATACTCGAGATATAACAGTGAACTTGGTGCGAGCCGGCGGTACCGCCATCTCGGGGTCGTACGTGTATATGGGCTATTCCGTGCATCTCAACTTTTATGCACAGAGAGCGAAAAAACTTGCAATTTTTATAATAAATTTCTAAAATAAATTTCTCGTGCTGCGGGAGAAAAAATTCCTCATTACGTTCCGAAAATTCTTCAAAAATGCAAGCTACTGGTCGAAATCTTCAACTTGGAATTTCAATTATAAAATTGTAGAAAAATAATTTATTTTATCAATTTTGAGCTGCGAAATTTTTGTAACATTCGTTTCGTGTCTTTTACTCTGATTTTTCTCTCCGTCGATCGATTCTCGATCGGAGGCCGCATTTGAGCAATTCAGCAAGTGATTTTTCGGTGGGCAACTCGAGAGGGAACAGCCCGTGGCGTATCATCCAGTTGGATTTATGCAAGGACGCGGTTGTATCGTTCCTAGAGCTTTTACTGCCTCGTATTAAATCGAACTCGAGGTCATTCTCGTTATCTCGTAAGAATACTCGAAATATACCATGAGCGTGTCTTGAAAAATCACGCGCATCGAACAATTTTTGTGCTTTGATCGTTTCCGAGATAAAAATCGCGGATCTGTCTCTTGTTTTTTTTTCCCCTCCCGCGGATCGAACGCGACGGACAAACGTGCACGGAATTCCGAATGCAGAAGCGGTCGCTGTACATTCCGTTTATTGATTTTCTACGGCCCGCTTCGCCAAGACCGAATGTGGGCCATCCGACCTAGACATCTATATATTCTCTTTCTCTCTCGCTGTCGTTACGTGCACTGGTGCAACGAGAAAATGGACGTACGGATTTCTATTCGTGTCAGTTGTCATTTCTTTCCTTTTTTTTTTTATTCAGTCATCTCCATTATGCGTCCGAGCTGCTGCTGCACGCACCGCTCTCGCGTCCGGTGCGATGCCTCAATTAATTCCCCGAGAGAGCCAAGGATTTGCATGCGTTTCGTCTTCTCGCGCCTCAATTGGCAAATGTCGATCGAATTGAATTTGTGCAGCGCGAATAGAATCTTTATTCAGCGAGTTTGCCACTCGGATTTCATCTTGCCGTGCGGACAAGGGACAAAAAGGCTCGCGTCCCGTCGCGCGGAGTCGCGTATACGAAAGGGCTCGGCGAATAATAATAATTGAGAGTCGCGACATCTCCGCGTTCGATAGAAAGGGAATTGATTTCTCGCGGTCCGACCGAATGTCGATCTCGCTACTGCGAGGCTACTCGCAATGTTTTCTCGTTCGCGCGCGCCGATAATTCAACGGGAATAGAAAAATGGAAATGTCGCAGGGCGAATCGATTGCCACGCGATAAAACACATCGATCCAACGGGACACGCGAGGTTGACGAACGTTTCCCCATTTTTTCTCCTTTCGCGTGTCCTCGGCAAGGTCGAATCGCGTTGGATAGTTTTTTTTTTTTATAAATCGGTCGACCCGTCCCCTCCCTCGGTATTTCCATTCGTTCATCGCTGCGCGCAATTACATTGTCATTCCAAGAATATTTATCACTTCCGCATGACGTTTGACATTATTGCTGAAAACCTCACCACCGCCGCCCGACAATTTGTTTACCAAGAACAACAGTTTTGCTTGTCACGAGAATGAATAATTGTGCACTCGAGTACATCGGTCATTTTTCTTTCCCCGTTAAATCTCATACTCCGCGGAGGCATAGACTCGGCTCAAATGATGAACGGGGGGAGGGCCAAGTTTGCAAAGGTTGTTGGGAAGCAGCCACCACCTGCCGCAATGCGTCTGGAAGTCTGCCAGACTACTATACGCGACCCTTTCTAGTATTTCATGTTTTAATACTCCCCACGATCCATCTTTCGCTTTTGCCGCCAGTAGATCCAACTTTTTCTTGCTCCATTTATTTCCTCTTTCACTCTACTTTTCAATAAGTATGAAATCGTAGATATGCCCTCGTTGGGCTTTTTATTTGAAAGGAATCGCCGCTGCATAAGATTCGCCAGCCGCGCGCGGCTGCTACATTGATATAACCTCGCGCGACGACTACTACCAAGCCCCTTCAAAACCGCTTAATATTTTAGGGCTTCTACCCTTCGGCATACGGTCCAGCCTTACGCGGAGAGAAAAATCAAAGTTACTCAAATTTCGCAGCACAAAATTCAGCACTTTCGTCTGCGTAAACGCGAATCATTGGGCTCTGGGCAAATACGAATAAAAATTATTTTTCTACAATTTTATAATTGACATTTCAAGTTGAAGAAATTTTAAAAAATTACTATGAAAAAGCTCTTGCACATTTAACGATCGGTCGCGAGGATCCAATTGAGCGCGACTCGAGCAACAAGTTTCGAAACGAATCGAAATAAATATAATTTTACCTCCGACGGCCCCGCTTGCTGAACGCTATTCCCATTGTCCTGGCTGGACAGGGCGAGTACGATAAGAACAACAACACCCGCCGCGATGATCGTCCTTCGTAATCCCGCGAGGACGTGGCGTCGCGGTGTCATCTTTTCCCGGTGAACGTGCTTCCTCCTGTACTCATAACGAACTGTAAAACAAAGCAGAGCGATCGATCAGTCCTGGACTGCGAAAAAACGCCCGAAACTAGAAAGAAGCGTGTGATAATTGGACGCAATTAATAACATGCAGGCTTCTCATCCGTATTATTTACTCGCGCGCAGCTCGAGGCTGCCAACGCACGAGCGAGCACGAACGCATGAAAATTATGGTAATTGATCTAAAACGTCACGTTCTCTCGGTCACAAGTATATTCATATATATCGTTCGGGCGCGTCGAGTACGTAATACGGAACCGAGCATGAGCATTGCAATTAGGCTCGACCCCGCGCGCGCGATCGATGATTCGTGCATGCTCGCAGCAGCCCCGCGCTCGGGCCTGCCTGTTCTTGTAATACACGCGCTTCAATTATTTCACAGGCCACGTGCTTTCATCCCGCGATTCGTCCTTTTTCGCGCGTTCGCACCGATCGACCGTACCGAGGCGAAAAAAAAAAAAAANAAAAAAAAAAAAACGTGAAAAACGTGAAAAACGCAAGGCGGAGAAATAAAGCGCGATTATCCCTCCTCCCACGCGATCAAAAACGTTGCATATTATTCTGTCCGAGAGCGCGTAACGCGTAATTTCGCGTTATTCTCAGTTACGCAACTTTCGAGCGTACGTGTGTGTGTGTGCTCGATTTTTATATATACATAATAGCTACTCGCGAGGTTCGCTCCTCGTTTTTTTCAAATTCTACTCCGCACCGCGCGGCCAACCTCCCGCGAATTACGACTACGCGATTAGTCACACAATTCATTATTATGCAAAAAGTGACGCGCATCTCGCTGATCTTAATTCGGCCGGATCCGATGATGGCCATTAGTCGACCATTATTTATTCCACCAATTCGTCACGTTCTCTTCTCGTTTTTTTTAAATTGAAAATGTACTCGCGATTGATGCACGCGACAACCGTCATATCGATCGAAAATTTGCTTCGCGTCCCAGTTATTCCCCGGCGACCAAAATAATGTCGCGCAAAGGGCATGAGATATTTAACGAATCTGAAAAATTAACAACGCTTATCGCGAGGATGCAGCGGGTGCATCCTACGCGACATTCAGTTGCACAAGATGCACACGAGACAAACGAGGGTGGGTGCGGTGCGTTTTGTCTCCTTCCGACCCCCGTTACCCCAGCAGGGTCTTTCTTTCGTCACTCGCCACGACCAAATCCAACAAAATGATAAATTTTGATGAATAAAAAGAAAACAAAAAGATTGTGAATGGAAAAATGAGTAGATACCTTCCGTGGTCATACACTCGGAGCGTTGATGGAATTACTGGCTCATCGACTGGCCAGCATCAACTAAAATATTTATTACGAATCGTACGAGCGATGCACTCTCGATTTTTCGAACCGGGGGCAATTTTTTATTTTTCTTTGTTTATTTATTTGTTATCTTTGCACACGAGAAAAAAAAACGAACGTTTCGGAGGAACAAAAGTCGGGAGGAAGCAGCCGCGGCCGTTCACGGCGGCATCGTCCAAAACACTGACGGATGCGGATCGACGCGACGCCGGGCGTCCGAGTTTCGTGCTCGCGGCGTCGCGCGCGGGGGGATGCCCCTCGTGTGCGCCGTTTACGTTATGCCGGCTGCCCCGCGCCTTCTCCTCCCCCATTGTGTCGCTCCTCCTCCTCCTCCTTTTTCCCATTTCCCACCAGCAGATTGTATAATCCTTCTTCGACGATTCACTTGGCATCCACCAACCACCAAATACCAAACTCATTTTTCCTCATTTTCTGAATCCTCTGGCCTCGCCGCGAGAGTCTCGCGTCGATTCCGTTGAAGAAATATTGAAAAAACAAAAAACAATTGGTTCTCTGCGGTGACTAAATGTTTGCAGTCTCGTGCGAATCTCTTGTTTTCTTCAACCCCTAAACTCGGCGAGCGAGCGAGCGAGCAAGCGGATCGAGGGAGAGAGAGAGAGAAATTACAGAGACTGCAATAGCGGTGGTGTGCGCGCCGGATTGGCGAATCTTTTCGTGGGTCGATCTGCCGCTGGCTGCGCCAAGCGCAGGCGCAGAATCTTGCTTTCTCATTTTTTTTTCCATCTCCCTCATCCTCGATATTCATTTTTTTCTCCATTACAATATAATTGAATGGATATCGCAATCGTGGCACGCGTGGCTGCAAGTATAATGCTCGCAGAAAGAAAAAAAGTTCCTCTATATAGTTACGTGTTCGGGCTTAAAATGCAACGCCTATGGTCAGATAGGAATTCTTGCATCGAACGAGATTCGTACAATGACCAATTTAGATTTCCTGCTGGCACCGCGATCGCCTAAGACTTGGAATTTCGGGTTGAAGGAAGAAAAAAAAAAAAAACAAGAAATAGCGCAGCAACTCGTCTCTTCGCGTATAAATACACGCGTGATTCATTTTCTTCGAAGAAGGCGTGTGCGCGTGCACTCGTAGGGTTCAGCCACGGTTGAAAAACAAAAATGCGTGCACCGCGCGCTAGCGCGATCTATTTCGTTGATGCTCGCGCGCGTGACTCGATTTTAGCAACGATTCCGCCTATTCTCGTCTTACCTTTGAGAGATTCAGTAGCAACACGCTCTCCGCGATCGTCACCGCGTGCGGCTAAATGTACCGTCAAATATAGAGGAAAAAAAAAAGAGAAGAGACCGCGGTGGATTTTTGTTATCGCGGGAAGAGCGTCCGCTCTCGTGGGAGATGCTCGCTCCGCTTATCTCGTCTTCTCCTCCCGCACAAGCGCGATGCGACCATCAACGCGACTGATATTTTCGCTGGCGTTTCCGTGCGAGCGTTCGCGCGCGATAGCGTCGAACCAAAGCGAAGAATTAAACGAAAAATTGTCTACATTTCAGAACGCTTTTCGATCCACGAGCCTACGTAATGGTCAAGGACGAAACGGAGATTCGAAGCTGTTCGTCATTTTGGGAGATTAACGATTTAATGTCGTCGAGCAGAACCGATCAAATAGCCAAGGGACAAGGGAACAAAACGATTGCGACCGTAGTCGTCGATCTTCCTGATTTTTCCGAAAAAGACTGTTTCGTTGCTTTCGGCACGATATGCTACACTCGCGGGGAGAAAAATTTACAAACACCCATTCCCCCGGTCCGTCTAACTTGCCACGACGTCGTAGACAAAAAATTTGCTCCCAAGTTTTCCAACGGCCCTGAACATACGATCCTCGCCTTGAAATCCATTTCCATCGATCGAGAAATAATTATTCCTCACGATAAAGAAGGCATCGGTGCCAGACTCGGGAGTTTTCTCAATGACAATGCTTTCAAACCGATCGGCGATGAATTCTCCGACGTTTACGTAGCCGAGGGAAACGAATTTTTACGTCGCTGCATTTTCGAAGTTCTCGAGCTCAAAGACACCGGCGCTCCCGTGCGTATATCTGCTCGGTAAGTCGCTCGTCAAGTCCCGGGCTCGCCATTCCTTTGAGAAAATAATGAAATGATTCTCAACAGAACACCGAAACAACTGGAAATAATGGTGAGTCTGGTTCGTGCCCAGTTTTCCGATCTCGTTCTCAAGGAGACGAGAGATCGAGAGACAGAGGCCGCAAGGGCATTGGAGCGCGAATTGGAACTGGAACTCGCTGGCGATGACCCAGAGGCATTGCGTCTGGCGCGTTTCATCACGGATCTTCTCATCCCTTGAACATGCAACACTGCGGGAGGAAAATATAATGATATTTCGCAAAAACGAAGAAAAATGCATTTTTTCAATGATTTATTTTGTTAAACTATATAAAGCACATATTTATAATAGATGTTGCGCGTGAGTAAGTGAGGAGGAGGGGTACGGGTACGGGGGAAGGGCCGTGAGTGTGTGAATGAGTGTTTTTTTTTTTTTTTTTTTGTAATTTTTGTAATTTTTTCTCGCTCATCGCTTTTCCGAATCTATAATTTTCCTTGCAATCGGGCATGCTCGTTCCGAGATCATACGCACGCGTATCGTTTTTTATTTTTTCATCGCCTTTGCCCGGATAATCGCTCTTGTAATTGGAAAAGAATAACTTTATTGAAATAAAATGATACTTGTCGGACGGTTAACGACGTACCGAAGATTGAAATTCAATTTATTTACAATCCTGCTCCGCAATAAATATCCTCCGCGTGTATTATACAATACCAGAGAAACGATTGAATTTTTCTATGGAAATGATGATGGGGACTCGTAAATAAATAACTCTCTCGCTCGGCTCGTTTCTCTCAGCCCCGACAGATACGACGAGGATAATAAGCATCATCGGGAAGGGTCGGTGGGGCGATGGAGGAGGAGGGAGGGAGGGGGGAGGGGATGCTACGAATCTACTGGTAACAATCTCAACAATAATACTCGGGCTTCTTCTTCTTCATGTTCAACTTTTTGCATTTTTATATATCTCGTTTGCTGCTTTATTTCTCGTATATGGGTCGCGTTCGCGCGCAGCGAATTTTGTCGGAGGCCGCGCGAGGTCTCGTCGCCTCCGTCGATGCACAACTTTGTTTTTCTCCTTTCCTTCCGCATCTTCCCACTCGTCGAGCTTTTTTCTTTGCTCTCGCGCGCCGTTACCGCGCGATATACACCGCGGTGTGATTAAAACTAGCCTAATCCTTAATTAAATGGCTCTCAGTCTATCTAGTATCGCGAATATCACTAATTCATTACAACTGCGTTATGGCAAGTTATTTTCTTATTTCTTCCTTTTTCTCTCTCTCTCTCTCTCTCTCGCACGCCGCTTTGCTCCTCTCTGAGATTTCTTCGTTATTCCCTCGCTTCTTCAGCATCTCCTCAATTTATTTACATACAAAAATGAAAATTTTCCATCACTCGTTAGAAAAAGTTGATTCGCACTACAATTTTCTATGAGTAGCGTGAAAATTCGATTTTTTTTCGCATCAAAATAAACGAGTCTTTCGAGAAATTAAAAAAAAAAAATAAGCTACGAAATGATAGAGGTAAAGAAATACGGAACTCGAGAGGTGATTTTCTATCACACGAGCACGTGAATACACTTTTTCCTGTCCTTTCCTCAACACTTTCGCGTGACTCTCGGCGACGTGTATGGCGGGGCAGGGGCTCAACATTTGTATGTTTGATATATAATAATTCGGTCGAAAGGATTGACGATATTCTGACGTATGTGTGGTGTATGTTGGAATGTATGGCCCGCGGTGTGGGGGGTTGTGTGGTGGAAAACTCTGTCGAATTGGGTAAAACTATTACTTTGATATTTTCTAACGGTAGTCCTTAGCAGCGAGAATGACGAGTCGCGGTTGTTTTTTTTTCATTTACAATTACGTTTTATCCATATTTTTAATTAAATTCCTCATTTTTATTTTCACTCACGAGATATCACGAGTTTTTATTAATTAACAATAATAATTGCAATTCTTCTTGTATCGCGCCGCCGCGAGAACGCCTCTTATTCTTCCTCCTCTCCTTTATATTAAAAGTTTTCTTGCAACTGTCTCTCGCTATCTCGATTATATCTTTGGTTTTTCTGTATCCTGTCTCTCACTCCTCTTCTCCTTTATATAATTATAATCTCTCAATCAATCAACTAAAATAAACGCTCTGAATAAACATCAATGCCTCGCGATCTACTCTCCACTTATTTTCGCCCCCGCGCGCATTTATTCGTACTCGTCTGCTTCTTCATCGTCTTCTTTGCCTAATTATAATAACGCTGCGTTCTCGAATGAGGTTCATTCATTTTTTAGGCCTTACGAACAAAGTCCCCTCGAGTGCGCAGTCGTCGCGTCTCATTCGTTTGAAACAAAAACGAAACGTAGGAAAAGTAGTCTCGTACATATAGCCCGCGCATCGACGACACGACTCGCGCAAAGCTTTTCTAATTCACGTGCTTTCTAAAAGAAGACAAAAATATATATGTGTTTTCATTGATTTATTTATATGTATATACATATACGTACGTATGTATATACATGCGTGCGTGTGGGTTTGTGGTCTCGTGTGTGTGTGTGTGTGTGTGTCTCTCGATTCTCGGCACAAGCGGACTCTTTCGCGTACGCTCGATTCCCTTTTTTCCTCCTAAAACGATGCGCGATTTCTAAAACGCGTGCGGCCCCGCAGCAAGCTCAAGCAGCCGTTTTTCCGGCTCGTTTTTATTCTCGACAAAGTTTCATTAATATAAACAACCGCGATGGATTTTTGGAGATTTCTTCGTCGTTCGTGACAATGCTTTACACGTAGAAAAATAAATCGTAGAAAATACATAGGAAATCTGTCTTCGCGCAAAGCATTTTTCTTTTTTCACCTCGAACCACCAAGATTTCGTCCTATTGCCAATTTTGAATGAATCGCGATCGGTTATGCCCATCGCATCAACTTTTTCATACACAACATTTTTGTCTCTTATTCCCTGATAATAATTATTCTCTGGCGAAAAAATGTCGAAAATTTGATCGAAAGGCCCATCGCGGAGTCTGGACAGAGAACGACTACACGTATCGTTTATTTTTATTTCAACTTTTACGTTTTTTTTCAACATCAAAATGAGGCATTTTCGTCGCCGACGCGTAAGACTCTTTTCGGTTTCTAAATCACACGCGCGCGGTCGCGCACGCTTCTTTTTGTGTCTTGTGTGTGTGTGTGGGTGTGTAATATGGACATGAGAAACTCGAGCTGGCTGGCGATATTTGTTGACGGCCAACCCTCGAAACTGTTGTACTTGGTCGTCGTTCTCGCCCTTCGTTCGCCTATACAGCATTTTTCCTCTTGCTCTACATATATTGTTGCTGCTGTTGTTGTTTTTTTCGTTTTCTTATCAATCATTGTAATAATTATTTCTTCACTACCCTACATTGTGCGCGCGGAACTCTCGAGAGAATTGCTGCTGGCTGCGATGATGCGACACGCGACTTTGTTACTTCATCATCGTTTGTCGGGTATGATTTTTTTTTTGTTTTTTGTTTTTTTTTGTTTTCATTTCTCTCTCGATCGCCTCAATTTATTTGTCCGTCCTATGTATGTACACGCCTATCTGGGAGCGTCTGTATATATACCGAGGAGAATCTCGAAATCTCTTTTGGTTCGACGACGCTCTCACGAGAATATACACACGCCCCGAGATATATTTTACACTTTGACTATTTATAGATAATTATTTATTACAGCGGTTAGAAAATGATCGTTTCTTCATCGTAAGGCTAGAGTCTCATCATTCAACTAACTTTCCGCTCTCTCATTCATTTTTCCCCCTCTCTCCTCATCCTTCGTTCCATCGTCGCGACTGCTCCTCCTTCTCTCACCCCGATCTTCTCTCTCACTTATATACACAATCGTCCCTTTTGTTTTTCCCCTCACCTTTGGCTTAATTGACAGCTTGATATTGAGAATTTTTCAGGAAATTTCAGGATAAACTAAAATTATCAATTATTTTTATGGGCTTGCTCGTTTAAAAATAAAAACTTGAAATTTCTCATCGTCCGGCGAAGGAATATGCGGTATTTCTCGAGGTTAAATGATAATTATTCGCTACGAGCAGGCTACATGACAAATTGACTGCATCTTTTTATATTGAAAACTCAACCGAATCGCGTCTCGGTGTATCCTCCCCTCGCGGCGCGGTAATTGTGACAGATGTACTCAACGCGTTACCGTCATTTCCTTCTTTTTACATCTCGCCCTGCCCTTTATATAGCACCGTTAAAAAATTATTATTTCTCTCTCTCTCTCGCATAGTCTCTCGATTCTCGCGCGTATAATCTTTGCATTTGTCAATCGGAAATTCACAAAGGGACTTGAAAAAATTTAGATACACGCCTCATCTCACGATACACATTATTATTTCTACGCGTTTATTTATTATTTTCTCCTTCTCCCGCTCCCGCGGTGTCCATTTATTAGCGCGGCCTTAAATCGCGTTATATATATTGATACATGCTCGCGAGTGACCAACTGTGTCTCTAGTAGCAATAATACATAACTCGGAGACTGCAATCCCGTTGTGTCTTCGGTCAGTGATGATTTTATTTTTTCTCATTATTCCGAGGGTGCATGGTCCGATCGATCGGGAGGGATTTTTCTCGCCTTTTCAACAGAGCTATTCCGAGTAACTGATCCTCATACATAACGATGCGCGATCTACTACCTTGAAAAATCTTTATGATCGAAATATGCTAAAAATGAATAATGTCAACGCGGATTAAACTATCAATTTCAATAATCTCTTTAATCATTTTCATCTCACCAAAAATATATACTTATTTGTGTATGTTTTTTTTTTTCCTAATTCTCGTACCTGCGATCGCGCCGAGTGCGTGCGGATTTTTCCTCTTCCGCTTACTGCAAGGGCGGGGGCTTTCATTCTGTTTTCTTTTTTCTTTTTTTTTTTATCAACTATAAAGACGTATGCGTTTTTATGTACATATGAGTACACTTTGGGTTATTCTCGTGTGTGTGTGTGGGTGTCTGTGTGTGTGTTTGTCGTTTTCCGCCAGTATCACTCTCATCGCTTTACTCTTTTTCGTAAAATATAATTATTTTATTCCTCAACTTTTTCCTACTCTGTTTTTTTTTTAGTTTTTTCAATTTTTTTCTGTTTCGGCCGCAACGCCTTTTATCAATACTATATTTTTTTTCCGCGCAATTAGGCATTAAAGTCGTGAAAATAAAAATAGTGGAATAACCCTCTAATTAGGTACGAGAGATAGTGTCGATTGAAAGAGGAGGCCCGTCATTTCGAAATGTCAACGAAACACGCGAATAAACTCGAAAAACTTTGAAGCGAGGGCAGTCATCGGGATACGATGAAACTCGATTCGTTATAGTTTGGCATTTCGCAGAGGGCAGCCTCCCGATTCGCACGTTTTTTTTCCTCCCTCATCTTCGCCACAGGCTCTAAAACGTTTTTCGCTCCTCTCCTTAAAAATCAAAATATTTCTCTTCTCCCGAAGACGCACACGCACACACAGACACGCGCGTGTCTCTCAACAACTATGATACAGCGAATCCGCACGACTCATTAACATCGCTCGCTATCTATGCGCCTGCTCCTTCTCTCCGTCTCTCTCTCTCTCTGGTAATTCGTTTATAATATTTATAGTCTGGCCCTAATAATGCGACACGGTGGTAATGATCATTGCAATAATAATAATCATAATAATAATAGTAACAATAATAATATTTGTGTATATACAAACACACGTACGCACATGTGTTGTATACCCATATGTATAGATCTATGTAGTAGTATTCATTAGTCGTTTATAGTACATCGCGTTTGTTGTTTTTGATAATCTCGTAAAAAGATGCCTCCTTGTGTGTGTTTTTTTCGTTTTTCTCAGTTTTTTCAGGTGTTTTTCTTACTTCACGCGTTATTATCGTTTTTAACTTGATCCGTCGCGTCATATTAAATCTCTTTTTGTTTGTTTTGCTATTTATATACGTTGGCGAATCCCACCTCGCCGCACGCGCGGTGCCACATGGAACTCTCAACAAGTTAACACGGTCCATGGGCCCCAAATATCTCTATATATAGTCGCGCGCGCGCGCTCTCTGTTTCTCTCCCCGCGTACCTTTACACAATAATTTTTCTCCTTCTTCTTATATACGCTAACTCTATATGCGTCTTGTGCCTATCGCACGTACATCTACATCATTTACACTCATCTCCGCGCTCCGCCGCGCGGCGCGCTCTGCGTATAGGCTTTCCATCTTAACCATCGACTACGTTCCTCAATAAACAATTCATTACGAATTATCGATTCGGCATGCTCTCTTCTCGACTCGACTCGTTGGCTCTTTTCGTGTGCATGTGCGATTTCATTATTATTATTATTTATAACTAAGGAAGGCCGTTTCTCGCGAGGCTAAACTTGCTGACACACTCGCCCGCAGCGAAAATCCCTTCTCAACGCGTTCCAGGCTCCTCGCGGAACCTCGGAGGAGCTGCTGTGGTGGTGGAAGACAACGCATCCGGTGCGAGACACGAAGAGCGGTGGTGGTGCGGTGGGGAAAATAATGCGGGGGACAGAATGTTGCCAACACTCGATCGCGCCGAATGCAACCGAGAGTCTATTTTTTCCTCAATTTTCGCCCAAAAACGCGCGCTTCTTCTACCGCCTTCCGTAATCTCGTTTCACGGAGAAAAGCGACAACCACGATGCCGCCTTCGTTGTCCTGGGCTTTTTCTTTTTCTTTTTTTGTTTCAAGTTTCCCTTTTACAGTCTCGGGCAATTTTTTAGCACAGAATTTGTCTTGAATTTTCGCGGATCGCAGACAAAACGGCTCTCGTCCCCGCCCCCGTCGTTTGATCATCGAGAGACGGAGCAGCGAGGCAACAACGAGCGAGCACGTTCAATATCTCTGCGTGTGCTAGTAGGACGAGTGTCGTCATTGATACGAGTCCTTGTGAAACGTGTCGCTCTTGTGAAAATGCTTTCGTCCTTCTCTCGTCAGCTCTTGACTGGCAAAGTTGTTCTCGGACTTGGGCCTCGCCAAAAGGCCCGTCGGTAACACCCTCAGCTCCATACTGTGCACCTGCAAAGTCATTACCAAGTTGCAATTCCGACGTCTGCAAAAACGAATCGTCTCTGTTCCGCACTAAATAATTTGCCATGATTACCGATTCCTCGCTGGCACTGGCGTGCGCCGCCTGTTCGGCGAGGGCGTTCACAACGGCGCTTATCGTCTTGGATTCGCTGCCGAGATCCTCTTCCCGATGGGCCACCAAATTTGGATTTTTGCCGATTTTGTTCAACCTGCGATAACGAGTACGATTAAGCGTAGGGAATGTCACACTACAAACATCCAATGATTATTCACGCATTGACCGTGAAACCTTTCGCGCCACGATTTCCCATTATTGATATTAATCAGCAATCCATAATTCGTTTAGCGTTTGAAATATCTGCTGAAATCGTGCCACCAAAGATTTCGATAATGACGGACCGGTGGAGATTGATTAGTACAAACAAATAGAGTTGAAAAAACGTAAAAAATGAGGAGAAATATAAATCGAGAACCGGTCGCGTACTCGTTGTAGCGAAAGCAAAGCGAGGCCGAAATAAAACCATAGACGATGATACATAGAAAAAAACCCTCGTGCGCGCGAGTATATATACAAAAGTGCCTACATACACATTTGTTTGGTATGGCGGGACGGGGTTTTGATGATTCGACATCTATTAGCACACCAACTCGATAGAACAAACCTAACCAAAGTTTATACCTCTCGGCGGCAACGCTCTCCATGGTACGGCGCATCAGCGGATATTGATCGAGAACCGCGTTAAAATGATCCACCGAGAGGCTGAACAGATTGCAGTAAGTTTCCGCCCTGACGGAGGCGACCCGACGAGCGTTCGTCAATAGACAAATCTCACCGAAGTAAGAACCGTCCGACAAGGAGGTTGCGACCTCTCCGTTTGCCATTACAATGTCGACAATACCCTCCTGGATAAAGTACATTTTCGAGCCGATCGTTCCTTCTTTTATGATTATGTCACCTGTTTCGCGGGGAGCAATGCCAACATTAATATCAAACAGAAAAAACAGAGTTGCTTGGCACGTATGTAACTTACCAAACGCGCAGGACAAACGGAAATAATCGTCGAGAAATGTGTCAAACCACAAAAAAAAAGATTAATCGTTGACGCATTACCTGGCTGGAAGACTTCGTATCGCAATTTGGTGACGACGTCCGAAACAAAGTTGGAATCGGCGTTGGCGAAGAAAGGAACCGAGGCAACGAGGGATCTGCAGTTGTAATTTATGACATCCTAGATCGAAGAAAAAGAAGATGATGAGGGTGATGCGAAAATATTTATTCTCATTATTATGTGTGTTTGTTGTTGACTCCTCTCGTTGCTGCCTAACCGTGCATCGTGCAATGACGCGCGCGCGCGATTTTCATTTACAACTGGATTATATTCGTTATTGAATCGTACCTCTCTGAGTTTTTCCGATAGTTCGCCGAGTATGAGCTCCTCGTCGAAGAATTTGCCCTGGTAACGATGCTCGAAATATTCCGTGATCCGTTGTCGCATCTCCCTCGGTAATTTTCGATAGGCCATGTATTCCTCCACTTGCTTCACCTACCCCGAGAACAAATCATCCCCGATCAAGCTACCGCGCTATCCGAACCATTCTCCGGCCATATTTATATCAAATTTCGGCAAGTTGGCTCGAGAGATGGCGGTTGTAAACGGAGCCCCTCCCCCGAGGACCTTTTACACTCGAGAAAGGCGTAGCTTCGGTGGATCAATTTTTGGGTGCAGTGAGACTAAGACTTGCATTTCGAGTGAATTTCAAAAAAACGGAGGATATCGTAATAATTATTTACAAAATCGCGATAGTATTCGCTTTCGCCTTGTATGTACAGTCCGGGCCTCCCGGGGCCCCGTTTCACACAGCATTGCTTTTTTTTTGTTCGTCGTGTGCAGATGCTGCCGCGGCGCTGCTGCTGCTTACCTTTTCCCGATACTGCCTCCTCGAGGAATCGAGCGACTGAATCAAATTGGTCGCGTGACCGAGGAACAGAGCGTAACAGGTTGCCCCGCTGATCATGCTGAGCATCGTTAGCCACATATCCGTCAATGATTGCGGTGGAAACCTTCCGTAACCGATGCACAACATGTGAGACATTGCTTTGAAAAGTGCCCACGAATATTGCTCCAGCCAAAACGACTCCTGCGGCAGCAAACGTTTATCATCAGTATCATAGGCGGGAAGGCAGACGGGAAAATTATAAATGAGCACGTTGGCTGCTGACCTGCAGTTCGTTGATGGCGACCCAGGAATTGCTGGGGAATCCTTGGAGCATAGGGACGAGAAATTGAAGACAGCCGCTCCAGTGGCCGATGAGGAGCATCATGCAGATCAAATTAAAGATCCGCATGAAAACCGACGCCATGTTGAGGAACTGTCAACAACAAGAATAAATGTTTAAATCGATGCACCGAGACGTGCGGCCAGTTACTGCGCCGTTGAGCCTTTTGGGCCATATTTCGCGGCGCGCGCTTTGAGCTCGCCGGTCCATCTAATCATGGCGGACGACCTTTGGCTCGAAGCGCCCGATCAACATTATCGTCACCTCGACTAAACACATTTAACTAAACAAAACAAATAACAACACGCAACAGAAAATAAGCGATAATCGAGGCAAAATAATCAACCGAAACACTCGGTCGTCTTCCGGCTTATACAATGGAAAAGAGTTTCCGCAAGCTAAAAACTGCAAAACAAAAGTAATAAATTCAATTCAAAATTACACAAGTTTCTCGCAGAGTGAAAAAAAAATGACTGCCTATTTTTTTTTTTCACCCTCGAGTTTGAAAAATTCTTAATTCGCTTAAAAACACAAATTCAAGCATGCCACCTTGCGATATACTCACACTCTTTATTATTTATTAAAACATTGAAAAAAATATCACACCATGTCACGAATTTCGAGAAAAAAAAAAAGTGAAAAAAAAATCGAGATGACAACGAAAGAATAAACATGATTGAATCTTCATCATAATTATACGCTGCAATGAGGATATTAATAATACAACTAGGATGCTTAAACACAAATGTACGCAAATTTGCAGTGTCGTTATTCAGTTTTAAATTTCCTCCGTCAACTCAAGCCCGAGATTCAAAAAGAGAGACAGACAGAGACAGAGACAGAGAGAGAGCGAGGGAAGGTACAAAATAGGTGAGGAGTTTTTCTCTTTTGGCATTATTTCCAATTTATATTCGTTTGTAACGATACTGCAAAAAATGGAGTCGCTGCTATTGAAATAATACTTGAAGATAAATTTTTGAAAAATGTGTGCGACATCTTAACAAACTAATTTCTATAAAAAATGATCTAAATTCTGCATTGATGCATTGATGAAACAATCTTTCCCCGTCAACAATTTCATTCGTCAATCAATACCGAATACAATAATTGATTAATGTTTGCATATGATTAGTGAGTATAGTGGAATAATGAATCGTACTAAAAATACAAGGGACAACGATTAATAAACGCTCTCGCGGCTTTTGCGCCGACGTCTTGGCTCGCATTTATCGGGGAATACAATATTTTTCATTTACCAGAATGATACATTACCTGACGATTACCATCGATCAACAGTTATTTCGCAAACATATACAACAACAACAACAACAGGTACATTCATGTGTCAAATTTTTCTTCGCTCTACCAATGAATTGTAGAAATTTGCCATTTTATTCTTTTCCTCTCAAAGAAAAATTCGGCACGTTATTTCGACCCTCCCATGTATAACCGCGTTTATACCGCGCGCGCGAGTAATGATCGTGTAAAAGAGGGCGCTGCTGCGACAAAGTCGATGAAGAAGAATCAAGAAAGACGAAGGGGGTGGGTGGGGCGAGGAACGGAGAGAGCTAGCGAGAAGAGAGATGGCGAAAATGTTTGGTTGCGTGAGATATGAAAAAGATTGACGCACCCATATGCACACGAGAATTATTTCCGCAACGAATTGTCAAGTATTTCTTTTTTGCTGCAATTTAATGAGCGGGTGAAGAAAAAAGCCAGGCGAAAATTGAAGCTCGATGCAAATGCATACACGCAGGCAGCCAATTCGGAGCAAAAAAGAAAACAATGAGATAGGGACAAGTATAGAGACGATAAGACTGAGAGTACAAACGACTTATTTATTTCGTTTAAAGAAATTTTTATTCCTTCATTGCGTCGAAACAAACGTCTCGGCATGTTTCTTTCCAATCCGTTCCCTTGCGTTGTATTCTCAACTCTATTTTCGGGCGTTCAACATACACACGTAGGGAAATTTCTACCTTTCTATTGTTGATGATAATTACTTTAGCGTGATATGGAATAATCGTTTTTTGCTTCCACATACAACTGTCAACTCCAACGACAACTATTTCTAAATGTTATGGATATATAATTGAATGATTTTTAATTGTGCGATTTACGAAAAAGCGACAGAGACGGGACGCCCACTGACGTGCGCTTATAATCAATGCTGCACCGTCCAGCGATAACAAGTTGCTCCTTTATTTATTCCCCATATTACAAACATTTATTTTCCGCAAATTAAAAAGGCGAAATCGAGTCGCGACTTGTCATCGCTAGACGCAAATGCCACGACGATCCGTGTCCAACAAATTGTTGTTGTTTTTTTTCTCTTTTATAAAGCATAGCCTATCGCGCAGCTGCGGGTGTACATATTAAATACACGTATCCATCGATATACACATTGTGTATTCATATAAGCACACCGTGTACCTATACGAGTATACATATTTGTATATATTATGCGACGATAGGAAAAAGCGAATTTTGTTGTAAATTATAAACCAACGAGCCAATCACAGCGTGCAGCTCTTTTTTTTTCTTTCTTTTCCGCGACTACTACTTCATCCTTGGTAATTCGTTCAAAGATTTCGAAAAAACATTCCACAATACGCAAACCCCTCGGAATAATAAAAAAAATTTAATTTCCATTCTTCGCTCTGATTCGTTAGTTTGTTGGTTCGTATTCGTGGCTTTGTTTATCGAAAAAAATGAGCAACGAAAAAAGATGGTGGCAGAGGTAGCAAAATCCATTGACGCATGGGATACGAGAGTCTCGCGCGCTCGTTAGGGCGGGTTACCTTAAAAATAAGGTCGCTTTTGCTGAAACCGGACTTCTTTTTATTCATATTGTCAGAGCTTAGGCGCCCCCTCCGCTCAGTGCGTTTTTTTTGTAGGTTCTGCAATATCTAGAAACAAAAGAAAGCCGGGACATAGCGAGACATAGTAAGAAGGAAACAGGTTACAGAGAATTTGTGTAGAAAGAGAGAGAGAGAGAGAGAGAGAGAAGGGGCGGTTGGGCGGAGTGAGCGTAAGAGAGAGAGAGAGAGAGAGAGAGCGAGAGAGGGGGGTGTGAGATTGAGAAAACAGAAAATAGAGCATTTTTTTTCTCTTCTTCTATGGGATACAAAATGTCACGAGACACTTTGGTGATGAAAATAATTAGTGCGGGCCAATTGTTGATAAAGTAAGGATTTTTTTTTTTGGTATTAAATTTTCTTCTCGTATACCTGCATCTCTCTAAATATTATTCTCTCTTTCTATACCGTTGTTTTTGCTTTTTATATTACTTTCCGCTCATCATTTATTTAACTCTCGTTTTTATCAATTTTCGCAATTATCCTCGTTTGTCATTAATTGCCAAGTGTATAGCCTCGTCGTGTCGCGTGGTCAACATTTTTCGACGTTTCTCGCACATTTTTTGCTCTCTGCAAATGATTTATTCTCTCGGGCACACGCCGATATAATTGCCGAAGAAACGTCGAAATATGTTTTTCACGCGCGCAAACAGTCGTCATATTATTTCTGTTTGTTCTCTCGGGTGTTTACGGATTTTCCGCAAAATTCAGGTCCCTTCTACCTTTCCGCATCGATATATATATGTTTTACACAATATACGGTTATTCAGTGTTATTCGGTAAATATTTACATATCCAATAACAACAAATACTACCTGCTGCATTAGATTATTAATTCAACTACCTAGTTATGAACTTGTATATTAAAAACATATTACTATACAACACCATCGAACGTCTATATATATATTAACTACGAAAGGATAAATAATGAAAAATCGATAAATCAATCGACCGATCGACAAACGACTAGAGAAACAACGAGCCTCGGAATAATCACATCGGGAGAAAATAAAATTTGACCAGAATTTTGCGGCAATCGAAATTTTTGCGTGGTGCACAAATTTGTGACAAGGACGCGGGGGGCTGGAAATGATTGAATGAAGAAAACAAATTCTTGAATTTGAAAATTGGGATCGAGGCAAAAAAAATGTGCGTTTTTGTGGTCGCGGCGACTGGTTACGCGTAGAAAATCTCGGCTCGGCAACTTTGCACTGGATGTATATACGGAGCAGAGGACTGACGCGGCGCGGGTCATTGTCGAGTGTGTCGGACCAATTGATCGTGAGTCACGATTCGTGTTGAAACTCGCGCTCGTGTGTATCAACACACACACACACACACACACACACCGCAAGAGGCTTTTGTCTTTATATTAGGCGATAGACGTTGGACGATCAATCTCCTCGTTAATAAAAATACGCATATCGCTATAATCCCCGAGAGTCGACGACCAATTCCATCTATAGATATATATATGTAATAAAAAATATGCACATGTTCAATATCAACGTAGAAAAGGGTACGCAAGTATAAAGTATCACTTGACATTGATTAATAAAATCGGTACATCATGCAAAACTTGGGTTTACGTATACGAGTGGAAAAAACGTCTGTATCGTCAAACAAAATGCCCGATCAACCCAACTTTCATTCTATTTACGATTATTTATCGTTATCGCGGGCCGATGGACCGTTCGAGTTCATTCGGACGCGGCGCAATCGCAAACAGCATCCGATTCCGTTTTTCGCTTTGTATAAATATTTATTCGCGCTCCTTCGCTCCATCTCCTAAAATAGATTCGATGAGACGCTGCTGCGGATACCGTTATCGCGCGAGACCCAACCGGAGTGCACAATTTTTCTTTTTTTTTACAGCGAATTTAATTTGCCTTACACCCGCGCGTTTCTTGACACGAGAAATAGTTATTAATAGATTGTGAGCGTGAATTTTTTTTTATCCTTCCAGATCCGCGTTTACGAGGAAAACTACGTAGCAATTATAAATCGCGTGCGTCGAAAAAAAAGAGTGCGTCGGCGTCGCGGATCATTAGTTCAACGTTCATTAGTCGAAATTCTCATTAAACTTTTTTCGAAACATCCATTTTTTCATTTTTATCATCGCGCGACATTAATTTGTAACATCCGAGTTACAACCCACGCACGCATCGTCTTCAATATACATTTCCTCGTAACGATTGTAATTGCCTCAATTCACGCTTCTTTGGCCGCGTTCAAGGAGGAAATAAAAGCGGGGAACGCTTCGTTGAAATTGANAGATTGTGAGCGTCAATTTTTTTTCATCCTTCCAGATCCGCGTTTACGAGGAAAACTGCGTAGCGATTATAAATCGCGTGCGTCGAAAAAAAAGAGTGCGTCGGCGTCGCGGATCGCATTAGTTCAACTTTTTTCGAAACATCCATTTCTTCATTTTTTACATCGCGCGACATTAATTCGGGTAACATCCGAGTTACAACCCACGCACGCATCGTCTTCAATATACATTTCCTCGTAACGATTGTAATTGCCTCAATTCACGCTTCTTTGGCCGCGTTCAAGGAGGAAATAAAAGCGGGGAACGCTTCATTGAAATTGAACGACGTACACGCCTTTTCATCGATTATTTCTTTTTTTTTTTCTTTTTTTTTTCTTGCCGTCAAAAAGCAATTTTCATTCGAAATTTCAAGCCTCAAATTTGGTATTTTCCTTTTGCACTTGACGCGATAAAGCCCATTAGTAACAGAGAGTAATAAAATGATTCGTGTTGCGATATCGAACGATGCGACCTCGTTGTTGTGCGAATAAAACGAAAGAGGAGGCGAAATGGCCCACGGTGCTCCGCGAGCTGCAACGATACTAGCTACTAAATCATAATGACGTCGTTAGTCTGATTTTTCTTTAACCCTTAATGGTCGCATGGGGTAAAATAAGCCCCATCATTTGGTTCAGTACTTTTTAATGAAAATTACATTTTCTGCATCATTTCGTGTGCGACGATCAAGGGTCAATAATTTGACTGGTAAAAGTTGGGAAAGGGACCTGCGTTCGGCCTTATTTTTGTGCTATATATTGTTGTTGGTGCAAAAACATAACAATATTGTTATTTGTTTGAAAATAATGAGGGATGAACGTGGGTTATTGTGTTTGACGAGTATGAAGGGAAGAGCAAAGCGCAGAATGACACGAGGCATCAAGCAAAAAATTGAGGCGAGATAAAGAGTGCAGGATGATGATTGAAATAATTATGCGGTTGTAAAGAAAATAAACTGCTGCTGGACCGATGGAGAAAAAATAAAAAATAGCATGATAATGAAATAATAGGAATTGAAATAATAGTGTGAGGGGGATTGACAAATTTTTTGGGGGATACACACATAAATGCCGATAACGGGCAACATTGCCAACAAAATTTCGGGCAAACAAAACTCTTTCCACACCTAACACTCACAGGCAAACCTACGATCGGAATAAAAACTCGTTCTTCCGCTTATCAGCTCGAATTTCATTCGTGTCGAATATTTATCAACCAGTGTGCTCAACAATTCAAAGGAACCAAAAAAATAATTCACTCGCGTTTGCTCGCAGTAGCTTTATTCGACACGAAGGCTTCGGGTAAAAAGAAGAGCCAGTGTAATTGCTCTATAAATATGTATCAAAACGTCTCGTCAACGAAATGAGCCTACGAACGTTTCAACCTTCCGACAAGTTCGGCATTATTTAAAAAATCCAAAATAATCCATCAACAGATCGTTCCGCGAACACGTCCACTGAACCATAAAAAAAAACGACCAACTCTAACGTCCGTCTCTTTTTTTTTTTGGTTCCTTTTCTATGCTCTCTTCGTCTCAATTCTTTGCATTTGTTGATTATTCTTTTTTTTCCACAAAATATATGAAATTTTTTTGTCTCACGATGCACGGTGCACACTCTATAGTAATAATCACCTCGACTACGGGGTTTTCCGAAGCGAAAACGATCAAGAGCTCGTAGTATTTCATTGACAAAGTAAAAAATCCGCGGTATTTGCGCGCAATGTGCAATGCTCGGCTCTGTCGATACCGGAAAAAAAGAAAAAAAAGAAAAATAATTGAAGCTCTTGATCGCGTATCGTCCATCACCAATCCTGGGAAACTAAACACGACTCTGCGGCGAGTTGGTCTTTTTGCCAACGACTCGCACGACCAAAAACAGCTATGCAAAAGAATCATCTAGCAAAGTCCAAGTAAATAAAAACCAAACGAAAAAAAAAAAAAATGATGAAAAACGAAAACCCAAAAAAAAAAAAATCAAATTCAAAATACATATGAAGCAAATCTGTTTTTATCTCTCTCAACTGATGGAGTAACAACGTATCCACAACAATGAAAAAACAATTTAAAAGAAGGATGAACCGAAAACAAAATAATAATAAAATGGAAAAAGAAAAAAGAAAAAAAAACGTAGAGACATAAAATTAGTAAGTTAACGAACGCTTTGATCGAGAATAAGGACATAATTGGCCTTGATTTTGTTCTGGGTTTACTAGGCAGGCACACCTTGCTCGTTCGGTCTGGTTGGGGCGGTGTAGCCCGTCGCTCGTAGTGCCTCTCCGGCTGTTGATAAAGGGGGATCTGCAAACCCATTCCAAACGTGTTCGCAATGCCCACAATGCAATCCATTACAATCGGTCTTTATTACTTAACTCGCTAGTCTTACTTTTTCTTTCTTTCTCATTACCTCTTTATTATTCATTCAAATAATATCTCTTTTTCCCAATTATACTCTCTGATTTGGTGTGGAAAAATATTATATGCAAAACAATTGCACCAGAGTGCTTCATTTTTTTATCAAAAAACTTTTTTTCATTTTTTTTCTCTTTTTCTTTCACGAATTCGAGAGAAGACCGCAAGTACGAATGTCTCTCTAGGGGAGAGGGACGAGGGAGCGTAAAAACGAAGATGCAAACGTTGCGGTAGCAGCGTGATGTATACACTTGAATCTCAATAATAATAATAATAACAACAACGATAATTATAACGGTGAGAAAAATATAAATGATTGTGGAAATAATAGTAAGAATAATAATAATAAGAATAGTGATAAGACGTCATAGGCGAACGGACAGGGGTGACGGTGCTCGAACGACACGTTCGTTCAACACGTGGACGAAAATTACTCAAGTTTCATCGCTAATTTTAATAATAATAATAATAATAATTGTGTAGCGAACGGTGCAGATTCATTGATCGAGTGTGGATAAAGATGAAACAAACAACAAATCGCAAGAATGGGCATATGTCGGTAGGTGTGTATGTACATGTGTATGGAAATATTTTCATTGGGGCTGTTTGAGCTAAAAAATTGCAGGATAACGAAAAATAATATTTTTTGTTTTTTTTTTTGTTTTTCGTTCGACATAAGACTCTGTATCCTGCCAATAATGACAACGACAACGAGGATGATGAATCGTACTTTGAGGACAATTTTCCCGACACATTTTTCGCAATTATTTTCGACCACACTGAAAAATTCGTCGCACAAAGACAAAAAGGCATCGCTCCGCGCGTCTCTTTGCCTCTTCGCGTCCCTGGCAAACATCGCGCTATACGTTTGACGTTTTGTACAGCAAAAGACGTATTATAAGCTCGGTATCTTTTGTGGCTTGCAACATGGCAGGCAGCGCGCGGGAGAGGAAAAAGAGCGAGAGATGGAATGTGAGCCCTTGACGTATATTTCGTGCGAGTGATGCGATGCCGCCGAATTGCGGCTTCCGCGGTAAAAGCCACCCAAGCACATTTCCCTCATCTCCTCCCCCCTCGCGTATATACTCCCAAAACCTGCTCCAAAGCTTTTTTCGTTATACGCCTCATTACTTTTTCAACAATAACCCAAAAATGCAAAAATCCTCGGTACGATCATCATCGGGTTATCGCGTTGTCATTCGCAACTTCATTTCATTGAAAAAAAAAAAAAAAAAAA